>CM062804.1:1364092399-1365292399 GCA_031772625.1 Pinus tabuliformis | reverse complement strand
TGCAAGCAAACTGTTGCATGTGCCATCGGGTTGACCGGTTCCACCTGAGACGAAGAAAACTTGACTTGCATGCATGGGCTACGTTTTCGTGAAATAGAAAAATTCAACATGCAAAAAGCATCCCTAGATTTTAGGGAGCTATTTTTAGCAGCTGAAGGTTACATTCAAAGAACGTTTTAGAATATTTCCTCCAAGTGTCACTTTTTCCTAGATTTGTGGCATACACGTCATGAGCATCAAACTTATTTATTCCACACTTCAGAGCTCATTCCTTCACATCAATCTCGGAGCTCTAACATCCCACAACACATCCAGGAGTGTTCGACACATCCAACTCAGCTATTTCTGAGTAAGTCGACTTAACTTGTCTTTTGCAACATTTTTGTCGCTTTTTGTGTTTTGGCTTGTCTGAGTGTTGTTTTCTTGATTTCTATGAATGCTTCCTCTCATTTACATGCATATTATCTTGTAATAGCACCATTTCATTTTAGGTTAGCATCTAACTGGTATCGCATGGATGCCACTGTTTTCCATGAACGGTCGCCGATTCGGCCACTCGCTTCACACACATGCATGTTTTTCCATTTTCTGAATCTTACATTCACTATTTGCATGCATGATAATTCACTCCTACTTACACTCTGTCTCACCATGCATGCACATTCACATTTGGTTTCAGTTACCTATTGGTGGGTCTGGGAAACCTTGACCCAAACTTTGCCTCACCAAGATAGCATTGCGCAATCTTGAAAGGGAAGGTTGCCTTCCTCCTAGAAAATGTGCATTTTTTACCAGTTACTGTCCTCTAGTATTGCATTGCACAATTCTAAGAGGTAGTGACTGCTGGCTTAGAAAATTGTGTAATGCAGTCGTTGGGTCTGTAACCCTTGCCAGCTGAAATTGCACATTGTACAATCCCAACAGTCAGCAGGCCAGTCTAGATTGCGCATTTCACAATTCTAGCATTGAACTAGCCTCCCAATAGCCCTGACTACTTTTTGCATAGTTATAGCAACTCGTCTCACAGGAAAAATTACGCAATCCTTGCCAATCAACCCACATGTATGTTGCATGTTGTTCCTCAAGTTTGCTTTTGTTTTAGCTGACAGACTTCTTTCCATTCATGTCACCATGTCTCCAGATCTAGAAATTGTTTGTCTGCCTCTTAGTAGTTCAGGGTCAATGGCATCAAAGAGAGCGGGATCAAAGCACACTAACAGAAGCAGAATTGTAGTAGTAGCTGAGCAAGTGTTTACAAGTTTGCCAATCTATAAGGACACCAAGCTAATTGTAGACAAGGACATCAAGCTGAAATGGAAAGAGGTGAATTATGCATTTGCAATCATATTTGGGGAAGACCTCGAAGACCACCATGTCTATGTGAACATTCACAAGTCCACCTTATACCGGATTGCATGCAAGTATCTTGTGTTCCCATGCACGAACATGATACATTTGATTGTCTCACACACTGATCCTGAGACAATGACATTGAGCAATGTTAGCGGGATAGTGATTGCTACCTTTAGGGAACATGATTATGAGTAGATATACCATATTTTGAAGCTAGTGATCACCTTGGAGACACCCTTCGACATACCCATCAATAATTCCAACTCTAGGGATATCTTGAACAACTGGGTGAAGGAGCTGGCCAAATTCACAATGATGCCCAACCAGGTTTACGAGATGAAGATAATTCGGAAGGCATATCAATACTTGGTCATTTTTTCTTGTCTCTTGTATGACCAAGAGATCACGAAAACCTTCCCGTAGAGTTGGGTGATAACGTTGGGCCAACTCGCCAGTGGAGGCAAAGCATGCAACCAGTCTAACATGTTGGCTCATAGGGTGAAGGAACAGGTAACAAGAGCTTGACAGCCACCCAAAGTTTAGCAAGCAAAAATCTACATGTCCGCTTACATCCTCGATGCAATGTGTGCCCATCATGGCTTCTTGGGCTTGAAGTGGCCATGGACATTGGTGGATACCTCTGCGAACACTTATTATAAGATGTTGTCCGAATGCAACTTCAAAGGAGTTATCACATAGTTGTCAGATCATTTTGTCACCCCAGTGTACAAGATGATATTTGAACAGGATCCATCTTACATGTCGAAGGAAAACATGGATGCACTAATCGATATAGCATATTGGTATACTTTACCATTTGGCACCTTCATATCGAAGTACAATGTGGAGAAGCCTCCACCTGTTTTGCCGAAGTTTGCCACAGACAAGATTGTCTTGCTGGAAGTATCATACCACATCTCAGCAGGATTGTCAACTAGGCTTCACTAGAAGAATAAGTCCCCTTGGCCTATTGTTTTGTTGTGGATCGGGATATACAAGATACATAATTTCAAGCACGTGGATATCGATGCAAAGGATATCAAGAAATATCCTTTTAACGTCCAAATATTCAATCTGTATGACCACATTGTTATGTAAAAGATCAATGCATGAGAGTATCGTTTCAGTGGATCCACGGGGTGTGTCATTGGGTAGAGGAGGACCCATGGAGATATTGTTACATCTTCTCCAGGCCTAATAAACTAGTTGGCATTGATGTGGAATGGTTAGTGAAGAAGTGTTAGGCAGCATCTAGGAGAGCACCAATAGCAGCAGCAGCAGAGGTTAACATACCGATGCATGGCAAAGGAAAGAGGAACATTGTCGATAACATGGAGGAAGAACAAAGCTACAACTTATGAGTAGACCCACTTGTGTAGAAAGTAACTTTGGAAATATAGGCAAAGAAGCAATAATGCGATAAGAGGAACGCTTAAAGTTAGAGAGAAAAAAGGAGAATGGAGGAAAAAACAAAGGAGTTGCATGAGTTAAGAGGGGCAACTCCGGAAGGAATGGGAGTTGTGTAGAGAGGAGAAGGAAGTGTAACAAGAACATGTATGATAGGGGGTGCAACATGTACAGCCAGATGAAACTGCGTCCGCACAAGTAGTCGACTCTTCCCAATAGCTAGCACCGAGCAGGCAGGTTGAGTAGTCACAAGAGAAGGAATTTGCTCAAGAGTTCGAACAAGCACTTGAGAAAATGGATACAGATATGGAGCAACAGGAGTTAGAGAAAGACATCGACCTCATACCTCACCACTAAGAGGTCGATCCACCGACTTCACTAGATCTAGAAGCAGAGAAAGTCCCAAGCGACCATGGAGACACTTAGATCCTTGGAGATAGTACGGAGGGAGAGATGCACAACATCTCATTTTATGAATCCCAACATAGAGTTGTGCAATCTCACAGAATGTTGACTCTGGATGATCAAATATCTCCTACACAGTTTGAGGAACAAGTGACCATTTCTAATGTGCACAAGCATATAACAACATTAGCCGATGCTACAAGAGCATATGTTGAAGCCACTAGCTTAAGTGTGTGCTTCTTGATAGCTAAAAATGAGTGAATGGATAAGGAGTTATAGACGACCAAGCAGGCAGGGGAATTGATTACAACATCCGCTCGAGCAGAGTTGAAGAAGGAAATACTGGATGAAGTATTGTCCCTTGACACATTCATGCGGGCTTTGTATTCCAAGTTTGGTATAGTGCATAAGCCAATTGTCCATATCAATGGTTGGCAGTAGCGATGTACGAGAAGAGAACTGATAAGCCTCGACATTGCAACAAGAATGTTTCAAATCCCAAGGCTACCGACTTTAATTATCAACTCGGGGTTCATATAAGCTTAAGAGGTATTGGCACTATATGTGTGGAATATAATGTGTCCTTCCTTTGCTGTCATGATGTAATGGGGTGCATGTACTGAATTCAAATCCTAAACTAATTGCAGAAAATAAAATGTTCAAAATGGAACCTTAACCTATTGCAAGAAGGAAAGTACAAGGAAAGAGACTGAAATCAAATGCTAAAACACACCATTTTCTAACTAACTACTAAGAGGATTTTCCTCAAAAGAATTCTAAGTTAACATGTATGCAATCCTATTCTCCTAAGCATGTAGATTCAAACCATCAAACCTTCTACTACTGTGCATGTAAATGAATAAAATAAATCTGTTTTACTTTTTGTCCTTTTTTCAAGTGAGAGTGTGAAAGCTAATCTCTCTTGGTGATGTGGCAGGTAGATTGGAGATGATGGTGGATGGTTGGAAGGCTTGGAATACCCTCATGTGACCTTGTGTGGCTTCATGGAGTTTTCCCCTCAATTCGGCCTCAAAACAGGCCACTACAAGATGTACTAAAAACCTACAGGATCCCCTGAAAGCCTACAGGATATAGCCAAGAGCAACAGGATGGATGTTGAAGGTGATGGAAAACTTAGGGAAGGTGGTTGGTGGATGGAATGAGGCAAGGGAGTGCCTAGAAGCACTTCATAACTCAAAACCAAAGTTGGTAGATGGATGGATTTGCTCAAAAAGGTTGGAGACGTTTCCTTGTGAAATAATGAAATTGGTGAGGGTTTAATGACGAAGAAAATCAAATCCAAATTGGATGGGACAAATTTTGTTACTAACTAGGATTTCTTAGGTTCCTATTCCAAGTGGAATCACCCAAAACAACCTTGTTAACCCATGTAAAAAAAATAAAAAACATTACTAGTCGAAAATCTAGAAATTCGAGAACTAGTGAGCTACTAAATCTAAAAAATGCTTAACCAAATCAAGTGCAAATGCAATGGGGTAATTTTTGTTATGAACTAGAATTCTTTTGTCATCTAATTCTAGTGGAACCAACTTGATTGAATATTGTTAGCATGCTCGAAAAAATAGAATAAATTTACTGTTCTTTGCTAAAAAGGAGGTCCATCAATCTAGATTTGGGAATAAGAAGACTAATCAAAGTAGCTCAATGATTACTATGAAATTCCAAAGCTTTTCCAAGGATGAAATAATTTTTGTGATCCTGCAAAATAACTTACATCAACCATTTAACTCAATCCTACAACAAGAAATCATTAATACTAAATGCAAAAATAGAAAGAAATAAAAACTAGAGATGCATTTGAATAAGAAGTGAAAAGAAGGAAAGATAAGGATACAAAAGGGCTCTAAGGTTCCTCAGATGGCCAAGCCCAAGGATAATTAGAGACCTGTGGAAGAGAACAACATTTAGAAGTTGAACATGACACCAATCTTCATTAGTTTCATCAATAGAATTACAACCCTGCAAGAAAATATAATGGAGCTGCAAAAATACGAGTTTTCTCCACAAGAACACTAATGAAAATCTAACCCTAGAGGAAAATTAGACTTGGTACTTATACAAAATTATTAGGTATCATTCCCCATGAATGGAGGAAGCTTTCCCCACCAAAATCCCTTAATTAGTGGATCTGGTCCCTTGATTAGTGGAACACATTCCTAGATTTTTCCAATCATTGGAGTTCCACAATCTGTGCCATAATTCAATAATATCTTGTTGATTTATTATTTATTATTGATCCTCCTGTAGTAGGGAACAAGCCCCTAAATTCTGTCCTCCTCCAAATCTTCATAATCTTCCCAATATTCTCATAATATTCCACAAAAATAAATAATATTAGGCACAAATATCCAATTATTCATAAACCTTCCTAATGAATATATTAAAGTTAAAAATAAATTATCTAATGCAATAAGAGAGGTTTAATATTTTGAAGGATGGTTAGATGGACCTTAATTTATGTTTAATTTATAGGCATGGGACTTAGTTTATGTCTAATTTAGATGCCCATCATACCCCCTGCTAAAAGTGTTGCTCATTCTCTAAGCAACTTAGTGACCTCATTGTGCCTCATCCATGGCCCTGGTGGCCTCTCTCTAGTGCATTAAGAATCTTGGCTGTAAGTTCTGCAAGGACAAGCCCAAAAACATCTTTGTTCAAAGAAAAATCATTGTTTCTTGAGACCATTAGCTTGCTTCCTTCCCCTTATTCAAAATGGGTTTTTGAATATTTTTTAGTTTGCCAAGGTCTTCCACATCCTTATCAGCCTTCTACCACCTTGTGCTACCATTTGGACACCTTTAAAACCTTCAATCTGCCTTTAGATGAGAAATAGGATATCCTATAGTAATTCCTATCACAAATATAGCAAACCTACAGGAAACCCTGTTAAAACTATAAGATACCAGTTTTGAGAATAAATGATAATCTGAGGTTAGGCAGGCCCTCAACTTGACTCTCATGCCTTTTTCCCATTTTTAGGCCTTGGAAAAAATCTAGAAAGAGATTGGAGACCTCTTGGAAAACATCTTTTCATCACTACAATTTGAGTTTTTCTTTGATGGTGAATGCCTCATTTCCTTTTGTTTCCTTCTTCTTCTCTCTTTGGTCCTAGATGATTGCCTAATGGACTTGGAGTTCTCTGTTTTGATTAGGTCTCTCTTCGGCACTGTCATTTTGGATTTTAGTACACTTTTCTTCTTTCTTCCTTCTTGTAGCAGCATCATGCCTTCCTATAGTAATCATTCATTCTTCCTTCAGAGTCTTCTAACTATATGGGAGTGATGAGAAATGATGAAGAGGGATTGGATGATGATGCTAGGGCTCAAAGGGAGTACCGTAGGTTTGTGAAAATGGAGAGGATGCTCTATTTGTTTTTTTTTTTCAAGAATGAAATAGGATGGATGAATGATGAATAAATAGTGAATATGAAGTGGATGGAGGGCTTGGAGTGCTATGATGACTTTGGCCTATGCAAAAATTTCTTCTTTTAACTGCTGCCCTCATTCCTTGAAATCATCACGCTTCATAATTTGACTTTTCACCATTGCACGAGTGAAAGAGTGAGTTGCAATTAACTAGATGAAGGTGGCTGAGACTGCTAACCCATCATTAGCTTATGAAACCTCATCTCCCATGCACTGACAAAAAATTTCTAGCTATAATATGCTCAAGAGAAGAGGTCAAGAATATCGCATACCTTTACCTACCTGATGGTTGTTTGAAAGACCTGTATGCAGCTGCTGAGTTGATGTTGATGTGCAGGTGTTGGAAGGTGATGTTGATTATCTCGAAGCTACTTCTAAGCTCTGGAGGAGCTTCTTTGACATCTGGATCTCCATGCTGAGGTTGACTGCAAATCTCTGGCTACTTCATCATCATATCCCGTCAAATTTTCAAAGAAACCCATCCAATTTTGCCTTGTGAATATCTCTAGTACAGGACGGTATTGACGAATCCTCATTGTGTTGATGGGTTCCTGCTGTCATTTTTCTCTGATGTATGGAGGTTTGTATAGGTCTAATACCAAATTTAAAAATTTTGTATATACAATTCCCTTATGCTGCAATCACTTTCAACAAACTAGAAGGGTATTTTATGTTCCTTTCACTTGGAAAAATGTGGGGAAATAAAGAGCCTACCTCCTTAACACTGCTTGATGAAGCCAACCTCTATTTTTCCCTTTTAAAACTGCCCACTACCAATCCTATAGGTGATGTTCTGTATCCTGTAGGATCTCAAGGAGTCCTGTAGGTTTTTAGGACAACAACTTGTTTTGTCCATATCTCCCAAATGATAGAATGGATTGACCTGAAAATTTCTAAGCAAGTTTCCATCATCATTATGCACCTCCCAATATAAAACATTTGGTCAATGGATGCACGGATCTCGAGAAAAACTAAAAATGGCTGAATGTGATGGAGGCTGATTTCTTGGAAACTGTGCACTGGAATTTGCTGAAATGTCTTGGGAATGTTACCATCATCCTTATGCATCTCCCCATGAAATATATTTTTAAATGGATTCACGGATATTGAGACAATACAAAAATGGTTGTAGGTGATGGGGGCTGATTTTTGGAAAATTGTGCACTAGAATTTGTTGAAATTGCTTGAGCATGTCACCATCATCCATATGCAGCTCCCCCTGAAACAACTTGGAAAATGGATGTATAGTTTTCAAGTTATGGCAAAAACAAATTTCTTCTCTATGTATTTTTGTATCCTGTAGTAAAACAGAGCATCCTGTAGTTTTTTAGGACAGAAAACAAACTGAATGGGAAAAGCTTGAGAATGATGGGTGGATGTTGGAAATAGATGATGGTGATGGATTGGCATGGCCTTGGCCCTCATGGAGCATTTGAGAAACGGAGGTGAAAGTCAAAATTTCACTTCTTTTGACTAGGTTTGACCAATTTTTTTCTTTTGGTACCAACTTGTTTTTTCTTTTTCTTTTTTGCTTGCGGATGTTGGAGAGTACATGAGATATACATGGAGCAAAGAATTTTTTTCATTTTCTTTTTTTTCTTTTAGGCCTACTAGCTGCCTCAAAGAGGTTTTCAACTAGTAGGTCTGCCTAGGTGCCTCAAAGGAGGTTTTCACCTAGGATCTTTTCTTTTCTCTCTCCCTTTTTTTTCCAACCCATTGACCACCTCATGGAGGTTTTCAATCAATGAGCCAATCTGAGGCTCCTCCAAGGAGGTTTTGACCCGAGATTCTTTTTTTTTCCTCTTATTTTTCATTTTTTTCTATTTGTTTTTCTACCCTACTCCACTTGAAAGAAAATCACTTTCAAGTATAAGAATACTTCCAATGGAGCTATGTGCACATCAAGATGACAAAAAAAATGATGTGTAGGCTTGGGATGCATGCTTTGACATGTAGCTGAATTTGAGAGATCAAATGATTTGACTTTGATGATATCAAGCACATTTGAAAAAGAGGGTATAGTTGTAATGATCCTGGTCCTTTTGCTGATCTATATCATTCTTTATGTCTTCTTCTACCATCACCTTCAAATCCTCCTCCTTTTGCTGATTGTTCTCTTGAATACATGGAGGATTTCATGGTAACCATGAGGGAGCTCTCTCAACCTCTGATTTTAATGTCTGCTCTTCATCAAGTTAAACCCATGATTTTGTGGTCTTCTCATTTGAATCTTCTTCTTCTAGATGTAGTCCTTCAATAATATCAAGAGAATCTCTTTTTTTGCAATACTCTTCTTGAGCTATGGTGAATACCATTGAGCTCAAGAGGAGATGTTTGGAAGATTTATACCTCAGCATTGTAAGTGGATTGAGCTACTTCAATGTGTGGGCTTGAAAATGGTAGTACAAGTAGTTGAGTAGGAGTCTATATTTGAGATGGATGTGCATGGGGTTGTGGTTGTGGTGGAGGTGAATGGTAGGGATAACATGGATTTTGGTGTGGAGGATAGTGATGAAAATAATGAGGATATTGTGGATGGATACCATAAGATCCTTGCCAACCTTGTTGCTAAGATTGGGGTTGAGATGGCCAATGTTTCCAAGTAAAACATGTGTTCCAATTACTTTGAGGTGGATATGCATAGCCTTGAAATTGTGAATTAGGCTCTTACATCATCTCAAGCTGAATAGGCTACCATGGTCCTCTTGGAGCTACATAACATAGCTGCATTGGCAATTGACTTGCTCCATTGGCCTCTTGGTGAACTTCCTTCAACCTTGCTAATGATGGAAAATGTTTAACATCATGTGATTCTGCAACACAAATATCAACATTTTCTTTTCCTTTATCATGCATTCTTAACATTTCTACTTGTTTTTTTAGATTGCTAAGAATTTCTTTTTTAAAATCATCAAACAAATTTCCAAGTTTAGCTTGACTTACCGATCTTGATGTTGATTTACATACTCTTGCTTTTCCTCTTGATATGTGTTTGCATGTTTCACAAATTTACTCAAATGATAATTGATATACATCACCTCTACTCATGAGATTAAGAAGATCAATCCATTCATCCCTAATTTATCTATGTAAAAGGGTTTTTAGTGTGTCGGATCATATGATGTAGTTTTCCCCTCTTAACATTATACATGAACCTCGCTATTAAATCATCTAGACTCTCATATTCTCTTTGGTTCATTCTAAAGATTTATTCTTTAATATCATGATCTTTATATTTTTCTATAAATATCTTTTGCATATCATTCCATGATCTTATTGAATTAGTCCCTAAACTCATGAACCATTTAAGAGCTCTATCATTCAATGTTGTTGGAAACAATCTCAGTTTTTGAGGTTTTAATAAGTAGCCATAAGATCTACAAACAACTTCAAATTCAGAGAGAAAGGTTTCCGGATCCTTTCAAGTTAGACCATGAAATTTTGGAAGAAAATATGGATGGAGGTTCTTCATGTGCACACTGCCATAAATATCTTGTATGGGAAATTCGAGAGGATCTTCCTCATTGTCATCATCTCCATCCATTTCTTCTACATTCTTTGCCATCTTCTTCTTCTACTTGCAAAAGTGAATGGTGATGTTGCTCTTACTGCACCATGTGATCAAATGGGGGGGTGGGATGGTGTTGTAGATATTTTGTTTTTGTTTTTATGATTGAATGAAAACTATAATGCAATGCAATTTTCTACTTTTGAAATTAAATATGCCTAATGCAATTTTTTTTCTTTTTTTTTTTGTAAAAATTAAAAAGAAATGAAACAACTAAGGAAGAAAACAATGCATACTTTGACACCTACCCAACAATGGCACCGGAAGGTGATGAGCCTCGGTATTGCAACAAGAATGTTGCAACTCCCAACACTACCGACTTGAATTATCAACCTGGGGTTTGTACAAACTTAAGAGGTTTCAGAACTATATGTGCGGCATATAATGTGCCCTTCCTTTGTTGTCATGATGTAATGGAGTGCATGTACTGAAGTCAATTCTTAAACTAATTGTAGAAAATGAAATGCTCGAAATGGAACCTTAACCTATTGAAAGAAAGAAATTACAAGGAAAGAGACTAAAATCAAATGCTAAAACACGCCATTTTCTAACTAACTGCTAAGAGGCTTTGCTTCAAAAGAATGTTAAGTTAACATATATGCAATCCTACTATCCTAAGTATGTAGATTCAAACCATCAAACCTTCTACTGTTATGCATGTAAATGAATAAAATAAATCTGTTTTTCCTTCTGTCTTTTTTCATGTGAGAGTGTGAAAGCTAATCTCTTTTGGTGATGTGGCAAGTGGCTTGGAGATTATGGTGGATGGTTGGAAGGTTTGGAAGACCCTTAGGTTACCTTGAGTGACTTCCTAGAGGTTTTCCTTCAATTCGGTCTCAAAATAGGCCACTACAGGAAATCCTACAGGATGTACTAAAAAATTACAGTATCCCTTGAAAACCTACAGGATACAGCCGAGAGCAAATAGATGTTGAACGTGATGGAAAGCTTAGGGAAGGTGGTTGGTGGATGGAATGAGACAAGGGAGTTCCTAGGACTACTTTAGAACTTAAAACCAAAGTTGGGAGATGGACAGATTTGCTCAAAAAGCTTGGAGAAGTTTCCTTATGAAATGATGAAATTGGTGAGGGTTTAATGACCAATAAAATCAAATCCAAATTGGATGGGACAAATTTTTTTATAAACTAGGATGTCTTAGGTCCGTATGAGAAGTGGAATCACTCAAAAATACCTCTGTTAACCCATGCAAAAAAGATAAAAGACATTACCAGTTCAAAATATAGAAATTTGAGAACTAGTGAGCTAGTAAATCTAAAAAATGCCTAAACAAATCAAGTGAAAATGCAATGGGGTAATTTTTGTTATGAACTAGAATGATTTGTGATCTAATGCAAGTGGAACCAACTTGATTAAAGCTTGTTAGCATGCTCTAAGAAATAGCAAAAATTTACTGTTGTTTGCTAAAAAGGGCGTCCAACAATCTAGATTTCAGAATAAGAAGACTAATCCAAGCATATCAATGATTACTATGAAATTCCAAAGATTTTACAAGGATGAAATAATGCTTTTGATCCTGCAAAAGAACTTACATCAACTATTTAACTCAATCCTACAACAAGAAATCATTAATACTAAATGCATAAATAGAAAGAAATAAAAACTAGAGATGCATGTGAATAAGAAGTGAAAATAAGGAAAGAGAATGATACAAAAGGACTCTGATGTTCCTGGGATGGCCAAGCCCAAGTAAAATTAGAGACCTATGGAGAAGAACAAGATTTAGAAGCTGAACATGACACTGATCTTCATTATTTTCATCAATAGAATTACATTCCTACAAGAAAATACAATGGGGCTGCAAAAATATGAGTTCCCTCGATAAGAACACTAATGAAAATCTATCCCTAGAGGAAAATTTGACTTGGTACTTATACAAAATTATTAGGAATCATTCCCCATGAATGGTGGATGCTTTCCCAACCAAAATCCCTTAATTAGTGGATCTGGTCCTTCATTAGTGGAACACATTCCTAGATTTTCTCAATCATTGGAGTTCCACAATTTGTGCCATAATTCCATAATATCTTGTTGATTTATTATTTATTATTGATCCTCCTGTATTAGGGAACAAGTCCCTAAATTATCTACTCCTCCAAATCTTCATAATCTGCCCAATATTCTCATAATATTCCACAAAAATAAATAATATTAGGCACAGATATCCAATTTTTCATAAACCTTCCTAATGAAGATATTAAAGTGAAAAATAAATTATCTAATGCAAGAATTGAGGTTTAATATGCTGAAGGATGGTTAGATGGACCTTAATTTATGCTTAATTTATAGGCATGGGCCTTAATTTATGTATAATTTAGAGGCCCATCAAGAACATATCTTGTCAAACGTGCATGTTGTTGTTGATTACATGCAAACATGGACAATGAGATATAAGGGAGCCCCATTACACTTGCCCAAGATGATGAAGCCCAAAGCGGTCGAGCTGAAAGCATGCATCCAAAGTCAGATCCAAAACTATGAACATCTCCTACAGCTCATCACTGGTCTACAGGCTTCCCTTGCATCAGTATTTAGGAGCATGGATGTTTTTCTGCGCACACATGTGATCCCATCTATTGCGACACTCAGTTAGGAAAAGACAAAGGCACAGGTCCAACTGGAGCTTGACTCGTATTTTGATGAGTTGATGTGCATAGCCACCATCACAGACTTGGTGAGCAGTGTAGACACCATGCATCAGTATGTTGTTGGTCCAAGCGTGCTCAACAAAATGATGCACATGTTATCAGATGAGTTGGACAGAGGAGCCCGAGAAGTGTACCCGGATGCTATGGAGGCAAGAGTTTGTTTCTAGAAATATTTCACTAGAGAGTACACACACGCCATCGTAGACTACCATGCATGACATAATTTCACCACCATTGACCACCATGAGGATGTCGAAGAGCTAGTCTTCCTAGAGTTGTACGAGTCATAGTGATTTCATACATGGCTTGCTCAAGCCTATTTTGTCTCACATGGGTACGTGTGGATTGAATGTGATGTTTGGTCAAGTGGAAGTTCAAGTGTCGATAGTTGGATGTAACAGTCATAAAATAGATGAACAATCATGAGGATAGATGAATAGTCACAAAGGGGAATGTCAAGGACCATCCTACCCTTTGTTATAAATAGTCCCTCATAACTCATTGTAGATGGCTTTTGGTTAGCCAAGCTTTCGAAATGAGTATCTTAGAGAGATCTTGGACAATATTGTAACAAGCCTTGGCATCTCCACTGTGCAGAGGTAGTATATCGCTTTGGAGGAGTAGGTGGTAGTGACTGTAATGTTCCGCTGTCAGAAGTAGTAGTTGGTCATGGTTGTATTTTATGTCTGGAACTAACACTTATTAATATAACAGAGCCAAAAGTATCATGCATATGTCGTATTGTATTTCAACTATTTTGTTTACTCTAAATGATATATGTATATGTTTGCTTACGCATGCATGTGTAGCTATTTTTTGTATATGTATGTATGAATCTTACTGAAATGTGTTGTTGCTTTAACCATGACTTTGGATTGATAGCTTACTTTACTTCCATGTTTTGATGCATATTTTCTCTTGTGTTCCCTTATTAAATATGTGCTTTCATAGGTTTCCAAGGGGTGCACTCACCTCACCCTTTGTGTGTTAGAAGTGCTCATGCACCTTCCTTGACTTGTTGCATATGTCACACCCTTGCTACCAACAGGGACATCTTACTTGCCTCTGTGTGAAACCACTGTCAAGGCAATACCGTATGACCCACTGCTAGGACTCCTACACCAAACAGTCTAAGATCTAGTTGGGACTTCTTATTGGGGAGATCCCTTGACATGTTGGCTGGTCCAACACTATCAAGAAATTCCTTGATCATTTTGGAATAAATCATGATATCTCATATAGCTTGCAGGAGTGGAATTTTTATACACAGATTTTTCAACTCCTCTACAATATCAAAATCAAGGTAGATGGTTGGTTTGGTTAATCGTGAGTGTTTCATGAAATGGAGGGTAATTAGTTGTGATTTTCTTAGATTCCCGATTCTCAACTGTGTTTCTTATTCGTTATATTTTTGAAATAACCACAGTCAAAGGATTTATCGTAATTTTCTCTTCTTTATTATTTTCTTGTTCTTGATCATTTTTTTTTTTGCATAAGCAATAATGTGTCCAGATCTTAGCCAGAGCTCATTACATCCTGAGTGATTTATTTCATAGACCGAATTCTCAACGAGTTGTATGTATTGGACAGGTCTATTATTGGGGTTAGGATTTGGCTGAGCCGACAGTTGAGGACGCACCAGAGTTTGAGGATTAGGAGGATAATGAAATGTATCCTACAGTGTCAGTTGAGGTTGAGGGATCATCCCTATGGGTGGACTTACCAATCCCACAAGGCGCTGCCAAGTTTGAGGCAATATTGGATTCTGCGCGGGTGTATTCGACTATTGCGAGGGATAGGAATTGGTAACTGGAATCTACCATAATGGGGTAGGATATTACGAATTTTTCCATTTTGATCCAGCAAAAGATTGATTCAGCCATGGTGATGTAGGATATGATTGGGATTACCAAGTGAGATTGAAGGGTAATTGTCCCTGCCATGCATTTCCAAGATTTTGTTGCGGAATATACAACCCAGAATAAAATAAGAAGGGATCTTGCATTATACTTTTATGACATGATTGCCATGATCGATGTTCAGTCATTAGGTATGCAGGTTCTGTTTGGTCCTCTACTTCTTTAAATACAACTTTTAATCCTAGAAGTGATAAACATTGTTCTGTCGAATGTTCCTTAGTGAAAATAGCACATGTTCGAACCATGTCCATCGGGCATTCCCTTTCAATGTGTTTCTTTCAACAACGTGGAAAAAATATGGCCAATTCTTGATCTACCTCAACTTGGTTTTGTTTGGCTTGTAATAAATGTAACTGTGTAGTGAATGTGCCCAAAATGTCAGTTTTAAAATCTTCTAAAAGATTACCAATTTTTGTTCACGTTACACCACCACATTTGGTCTTACTAATTCGTGTGAGGGGATCTCGTATTCCATATCTGACTCGTGTACTACCACGTGAACACCTGATACACAACTTAATAATGTTATCATATTCTTCTTAGTAGATATCACCTTGGTCCATTAAATTCAACGTTTTCATCCATGCATCCTTAATGTATTTTATTAAAGCAGCTTTTAGTACTTCATTTGATAAATTATTATAAGGTGATCTTTGTAAGTTGTATTGAAATCTATCAATATATTCTTCTAAGGTTTCATTTTCTTTTGCAGTCATTTTAAAAATTTCATCCTTTAGGTCCCTAGTTCGACAATAATCCTGGTATTTAGTGAGAAAGGTATTTTTCATAACATCCCAGGAATTTATAGTGCCTCCTCCTAAGCCCATAAATCATTGTAACACTGCTCCTTTAAAAGTAGAAGGGAAGAGTTTCAATTTCTGTAGATCCATGGTATAATCATAACCTGTGCACAACACATTAAACTCAAATAAAAAGGTGTCTAGATCCTCGGAGGTCATCCCATGAAAGGTTGGTATATTTTGTAAAGGGATAGCCTTCATTGGGGCATTAGCCACTCGGTTGACAATAGTATATTCCAATGTCGAAGTTTCATTTTGTTTTCCTTGGGTTGCCATCTGATAAAAAATTTGCCAGTAAATTTCATGGATTTCTTGATCATGAGGTATTATTTGAGCAAGGAAGTTATGGATATTACTTGGCTCTTGAGGGGGTTTTACTATGCTACCTAAGTCGGGGATATCTGGTGGTTTCTCTTCTATCGAGATCACGGGAGATCCTGATCCTAAGGATCATACATCTGCTCCACTGGTTTCGCCTTCTCCTTTTTTCAAATTGCAAGAATTTCCCTTTTGTGAAGGATTGGAGTGTTGAATAAATGTGATTTGGAAGCTTTACTCAGGTCCTTCAGTTTTACTGTGAATCTCAACATGATCTACAGTTGGTGATTATGCTGCTTGAGGGATTACGATAGAGCCCTTCCCGGATACTGTTCGGGGTCCTACTGGTACTTTAAATTCATTTTTTTGAATAATTTCGTTGATGAAGGTCGCTCTCCTAGGGCTCACCAGTCCCTGGGTTTTTGTGGTTTTTGATATTGGATTCTGTTCTGTTATACCTGATTCCTATTATTTTTCTTAGTCATACACGCTTACATACCCTAATTGTAACAGCCGAAAGTGGGCACTAGATGCAAGATTTTTACTTGTTGCATTCATAGGTTCTTACCTTCTGTCTTCAATACCCGACCTCCTAGAGATACAACCTATTATTTGACAACCTCCCCAGCAATAGCACCAAAATGTTGGGCACTAATATGACTATTTAAACTCAACTTAATCATGCCTTCATTCATCTTATCAACTTTGCATTTGTCTCTTATTTCAAGGAGATCGACACAATATATGAAAGAATAGATACTTAGATTATGTAAGAGTATAAAATGATTGCTATGGAAAAGTTACATTAAACATTATCCTAATTCAATCGTTGCAGAGGAAAATGATGATAGAAAACAATTACTCCTACAATTACAATATTATGAAAGAAGACTATTTTAATTCATCAACCATTCTATCTATCCTTCAACAAATCCTATGCATAAGGAAGACTAGTAAATCACATGAATGCTTAAAAGTCTTACTTCTTAAAGATAACTTACGGAATTCACAAACTCAAACCTTACATTCATGTAACACAATCCAATCAACAATTTCAGGAGATGCATAACACAATTACAAGATACATAATTCAATTGATTATCTACCACGATAGAAAAGTCAACTGAATAGAAACACAACTAATGTGAATATCAAAAGGAAGCTAACTAATAATGATACATAAAAGATAGCAGAACATCCGATGACTAGGCCCATGGTCTGCAGAAGTACTGTCTTAGATAAATTTAATACTAAGGACTAAGGTAAGATCTTGCACAAATTCATTAACTTCAAAGAGTTTTACACAATGACCTTGAGAAAGTTCAAATTTAGATTGTTGTATGCAATATACAGTGAAAAAGTAATAATCAAAATGCTCCTCTGTCTTTTCACTTGCTGTCTTATATATTACATTAAAAACTAAATATGGAGCTATCCCGAGAATTGACAAATTCTCAAGATTGCTAATTTAACCATAATATCTTTGAATAGTAATGATTAGTTTCCTTTGAGTTCATTCTTCGATCACACTCAGTGATCGAGCTGTAATTTTCCACAAATAAGGCATCGGCAAATCCAAAATCTTGCTCTAATATCTTGAGGGAACAACATTCATTTGATTGGGCTGATTTGAATAACAATTTACTCAATTTATAACCTTTTGGATATCTAAAAGACTCAAACTAAGTATACTATCTTTAACTTACTTTCATTATCCTTTTTCTCTTAAATCATTACAAATTAAATGCAAACTGCTAAAACACATAACATTTATTTAAGGAATTATAGAAAGGAATTATACCATCTTCATTGCCCAACAAACATAATGCTCCAACTGTCACCTACTACACTCAAGTACATATCAGTTGTCTCAACACATATGTATTATTACAATCATCTTAAATCAAGATCATTGGAAAACATACTCATATTATGTAATTCATCAAACATGAAAACAAACTATAAACGTACCATGTCATCTAAATCAACTTGAAGACATAATAGACATCAAATAGACAACATAATCAAATAGTCAAGAACCAAATATACGAAATAAGAAAACTCATACCTTAATATATCTCAGGGGAGGCTATCTTCTCTACACAATCAAGCTAGATTAGCACGATATAACTTCACAACATATCAATTCAAACATAAATAGGGTCATGATATCCATAATAGTCATTAGCTAACATGTTCACATCATAAACTCATAAACAATTTTCATTCATGCATAACAATCACACATGCACCATCAATTTAGATTAGTACAACCCAATATCACAAATATGTTGAGTCATACTTCAAAGTCATAACCCCAACTATCTGCATAGAGCAGTCCTAGTTAACACAATACATATAACATTAAGATCTTAATTTAATAACCCTAATCATCAAGTTATTAGAATATAACAACAAGAAGTTTTATATCATGTTCATAAACAACATATAACCTAATCATCAAGCTAACTATCATATAACAACAAGAAGTTAACTTATAACATACTCATCAACAACATATAACATAATCATCAAGTTATCTAAAATAAAACAAAAATAGCAATGCATACAACTATAGGTTACTATCATTCAAGACTATCTGACACATGTTCATATGACTATACTAATCAACTAGCATCTATCATGTATGTAACCATAACACCAATAGGCATGTACATAAACCTAATGTATATAACCCTAATGCATATAACAATCCGAAACCTACATGCCTACATTCCCAACATAGAAACATGTATGACAACATGCTCTTGCCTCGAGGTCCAATATTGCAACTTCACTTTAATTATTTTCATCTTCTGCATTATCTCAGCCATCTCATTAGCATCATAACATACCAATAACATCATGATGAGCTACTTGCATACAATGACCTCACAATTCATGCTTGACCTACTATACATGCACGACCATACCCATGACAATGCATGCATAGCAACATATACACACAGGCATGCATAACAAATGCATATAGAACATGCACTCATGATGACACATCCCACAACAACACCATCAACCTTCAGGTGACGACATTAGTACAATCATGATCAACACCAAGCAAATTCAAGAAGCATGTGGACTACAATCATAAGGAACACATATGCAATCGACATGAATTCATGACCAACACACCACCCATGTAGTCCCAGTGGTGAACCATGCTCTAATACTACTCTATAACACCCTCCTCCCACATGTACCCAAGTAATCGTTCAACTGGGGTAAACATGTGATGAGTATCTACTATGATATGATTCAACCACCTAGGTGACCTTAAGGAAGTGGAATTGATAGAAACACATCAAACATACCTTCCATATGAACAATAACACCCCAAGAACCATCCCAACCACTCAGGTATCATGTCCCTGGGTCCCACTGAGTTTCTATGGTATTAATCCTATGGACGCTCCCATGCTATGGCGATGCGAGCATCCAGAGAGATCTTGACGCTCCCACAAGCCTGCATGCCTGCATCCAAGGACTATTTCCAGTAGACCTATGCTAGAGTCCAGGGGATTTAATGCACTTTTCAAGCCCAAAATTCCAGCCACTACCTATAACTTGCTATAACTTTGGAAATCCATTAAACACATTATGTCAAGACTAATAGGCCAAAAATGAACTCCAAGAATTGTTTTGACCATCCCCAACTAGGATCCACATTCTTTCAAACACTTGGCATAAATGAAATCTACAAGTTTAAACAACATATTTGAACATAGGGGTCTTACACTTATATGAGAATCGATAAGAATTGTTGTTCCCTTACATCATTAGCTGCAGTACAATCTATCAGGTCATAGATACATTTTTTATTCATTTACAAATAGAAACATGAGGAGAGCCATACATCATCATTGTTAGAATGCATGCTTATAACCAACAACATAACAACAGAAATACGGTGAATACATCAACCTTAGGATCCACATATAAAAAAGTATGGTTACACATGAAAAGCCAAGGGAATGAATTTCTCATTAATGAATATAGAAATCAACTAGGGATGGGACTACCACATTCCACCGAACCATATATTGGCTAAGAAAAATTTCTCTTCAGCCAATCACCCCCGTTCCATATTCCGAGCATGAATGTGGGACCCATAACCAACCAAAAAGAACCAAACAAGCATGAATGCTAATAGAGTTATCGACCTACACCATGAGGAATTTTAGTGCCTCCTAGTCTCTCAAGCTTTACTGTAATCCACATTCTGATCCAGGGATCACTAGGCCCTACAGTGAGACCCACTCTCTAGGATTTACCATACATCCCACCCCAAGATCAGTAGGTCCAATGGAGATAAATCCACCTCTTGGCTTTACCCTATATCTTGCCATTCATCGACAAGGATTCCTAAACCCACCGAGGCACACAATCCTGGATTTACTATAGTCCACAGTCTGGTTCAATGGTCATTAGGCCAGTGACTTTACTATGATCCATATTCCGGTTCAGCAACCACTACGCCATGTGTTTTTCATTTTGGATATCCACCTCACTCAGCATCAAATCCGTCCGACAATCCAACTCAACGAAAGTATGAGAGCCCATATCATCGAGGCTGTCAAGAAATAGAAAGGGTAGGCTGAAAACACTATCACACCTGGAAAAACCCATGCCATGATAGAAAAAAACCACATACAATACCATGTATGCTAAATCTAGCAAGGAAATCACACATGCAAATCAACACCTGGAAAGAATCCTGCTGTAGTTGTTTGATCTTGCTCTTCCTTACTTGCTCCTTGCTTCTTCTTGCCTTCTTGCTCCAAATTCCAAGTATGTCACACTCTACAAAGAGTGCTCTAAGAAAAATCTAAGTGTCCAAGAGTACGATACAGAGAGAATAATGAGAGAGCTCCAAAACTCGGCAAAATCTTACTCACTAATCTTCATAAGCCTTTTTATCAATTAGGCCTGCATTTTCTTTATTTTCCATTATTTTCCTTCATTTCTCTCCTCACATGCAACTGTGACCTTTCACCTTCCTTTTCTCCCAATTTCCTTTATTTTAATAAAAAATATGTCAATTAATGCTCATGCCTTTCCAAAGCCTTTGCCATAGCCTTTGCCAATTTCCTTAGCCATAATAAATGAATCAACACCCATACTAGGATGTAATTCGAGCCCATCATTCATTTTGGAATGTGTCGCATTATCATGGTCTTATATTTTTTTACATGTAATTTTCACCAGGGTTGTTACGCTAAACAAATGAGAAAGTCCCCTTAGCGAGCCTTAAAAACCAGATATACAATGACAAAATTATAATGATTTGAAAGAAATGGGGAATGAAGAATGAAACAAGAAGTTGCAACCATAAACTTATATTATTTTAATATCAATTATATATGTGTGAGAATTTACCTATATCCTACATAGATGAACAACTTTGTAGATGTTGAGAAAAAAATATCAATAAAATTGAAGATTAAAATATATTATGGTATAAATATAAATTTTTATAATAAAATAAATCTATATAAATTTATATTTTCAAGTAATACTTATAATATTTTTATTTGTTTTAATATTTTTTTGTATTTATTAAGTATGAATGTGAGATAATTTAAGTTGGATATTTTTTTTAATAACAATCATATTTCCATTAAAAAGATAAATTTATGTTTCCTTGCATGTATGTGTATTCCAGTCTTTCACTCTCATAAAAAAGGAACAAAAACCAAGAGAAGGGTCTAAAAGCTCAAGCAAGGAAGTGCATGTGCACAACCAATAACAACCAATAACATAGACTTTCTTCTACAAACATGAAATTTGTCTCAGAATATATAAATTGTTTCATTGATAACTTCGTAAGGAAGATAGGATTTTTATGTTCTTTTAAAAGATTTAGTAATGAAAAATAAATCAAAAAAAAATTATAGTAATAAAAATTAAATCAGTTTTTTTTTTTATATTCTCTCTAAGACTAAAAATCCATCAAGTATTTGGTATTTCAAAAAAACAATCTGATAAAATATAAGCTTTCTTCCAAATTCTAGCCAACTTTAATGTCAAAAAATAAAATCAAATAAAAAAAAAAAAAAAAAAAACTGCATTATCTCAATAAAACTAATTCTAGAATTAAATAATGACTAACAAACTTTAAAATCTAAAATGGAGTCATCTAAAGAGATGGAGGAGTTGCCCGGATGGCCAAAAGTGGCCGGAATCTGGGAAAAAAAAATTCAAAAAATCTTGTAGAGGTAGTGTTTGAATCATGTTTTTGATGGTGAAAATGGATTCAGCACCATCAAAAACGTCTAGAACACCTAAAATTTTAAAATTTAACAACTATAACTTGGATTTACAAAAATTCTTGCCAATTTTTTTTAAATATGACCAGAATTTCCATAACTTTCCGAGCAACTCCTCCACCTTGTTAGACTACTCGATCTAAAATTAAATAACAACTAACAAAATCTAAAATTAAATAACAACTAACAATTTTAAAAATAAAAAATAAATAACAACTAACAAATCAAAAAGAAGTTATCTCGATAAAAATAAGAACAGATAAATTATTTGGTCGCCTAGAAGTAAAACTAAATACGTCAACACGTCTCTTCCACCAGAGAACTTTAACGTGGAGAAATAGAATGACAAAATAATAATTTTCAATGAAAATTAAAAAAGAAGAAGTGTAGAACGAACCAAGAATTTGAAATAATAAAATTACATTATTTTAATATCAAATTATATATTTGAAAAGTGATATATATTTTCGATACATTTACAAGTTTGGAAATATTAAAAAAACAAAAAAAATCAATAAAATTGAATATTAAAAACTATTTAGGGATGATGATGATGAGGGTGATTAACCAAACATTGGTCTATCGGACTTAAAGAAACAAATTATTTATTTTGATTTAAGATTTTATTCTTATGCTCAAAAAGCTTGGAGAGAAGCCTTCCGAGCTCATTATAATTTTGACATTGTAAAAGGCTAGGAAGGTCAGTGTTGTAACAAAGATTGTGAAACTGAGATCCAATGTGGTTGTACGCGGGGCACTCTAAGAGGAAGTGGTTTTCATCCTCGATGTTCCTATTCTCACATATATGGCAGATCGTTTCCATCCATGGCGTTTTAGGAACTGCCCAACGACATGTTTCACTATGGAGCTCATGAGAATTCGTTCTAATCTTTGCTATATTAATTTTCTTCTTTGAGCTAGTTAAAATAGAGAGATACTTTTGATCTTCTAGGGGGGTTGATGACATTTTTATAATAACTTACTTTTCTTTTAGCCGCTAAATCTTTCTCACACCACATTTTTTTTTTGAACTTAGAAATAACAATATCATTAATGTTATTTATGTCTTGCAATGCATCATTCTCGTTGATCTCCCAATAGTTTAACTAAGCCATTGTGTCTTTATGCCACCTCCGATTGAGCCTTAGGTGGTTTTGGCTGGAATTTAAAGCTAGCTTGGGAATAATACTTATAAAATTTTATAATAAAATATATGTATAAACATTTATTTTAGTGTATATTTTCGAGTAATAATTATTATATTTTTTGTTTTAGTAATTTTTTTTTATGGAATATATATTTTTGTATTTAGTATTATATGAAGAAGGAATAAAAATTTAAAAAGAGTTCAACGAGTGAAGTAGGGGAGAATGGGTGTACGTGTACTAAGCAAAGGACACTTATTCCGCATACATGAAATTTCACTTAGAATATATAGATTCTTTTGTTAGTAAATTTGTAAAGAAATATATATATATATATTTTAAAAGGTTCAGTAATAAAAAATAAATTTTAAATAAATTATGCATTTTCTTTGTAATATTAAGCAAACATTAAATATTTTATATTTTATATATATTTTTTTAAATAAATTTGAGACAAACTTTCTTTGCTTTGAGTATCGCCAACTTTAAAGTCTAAAAAAAATTATACATTATCTCAATAAGTTTATGCAAACAAAAATATTTGGTATTCTAAAAAAACTAAACTAATTTAGAGATTGTATTCCAACCATAAATGACCAGCAATATCTCTATAACACAACAAAATATAAAATGTATGCAAGTTTCAAAAGAAAATTAAAAAAATGAGGGGATTTATTCTCAGAAACTTTGAAGTCTATAGATAGAATAAAAAAACATGACACAAGAATAAAAAAAATATAAAATAAATAAGTGTAATATGTTTTCCTTGTAAACAAAATCAAGATATAAAAATAAAAAATTAAACAATATTTCGAAAGCATAAAATATATAGAGTTATGCCTTATGAATTTTTAGAGTTATGATTTAAAAGTTTGAGAAAATTAAAAATTAATTACTTATTTATATATATATATATTTTAATTCTCAAGTTGCAATAAAGTAATCTTTCTACCTCCGCCAATGCCAACATCATCAATGATCTCGACATTCTGGTTTTCAGTACTATGTCAAAATCTAAAATCTTGAAAAAAATAATACTAAGAATGAAACATATCTAATCCGGAACCCGAAGTGTAAGGTCCTCGGGTGCGCATGCAGTTGGGCACCGGGCGAACCGGGCGCGGGCGCGGTTGTGCGATGGGCGCGCGGGCGAGAGGCGAGTCGGGGCACACGCCGGGCGCGATGCGGGCGAGAGGCGAGTCGGGGTGCACGCCGGGCGCGGGCGCGGGTGACCGACGAGTTGGCGCACACGCCGGGTGTGGGCGCGGGTGACCGACGAGTTGGCGCACACGGCGAGCGCGCACGGGTGGACCGGCGAGTCGGAGCACACGGGAATGCGACGAAAGTGCGAGCTAGGTGCGAAGATATGTGCGACACTTTGCGACAAGTGATAAAATGAAGTGCGATGCGGAAGTTTATACCCGTGGAGCGTTTGCCGATATGATCAAAGGGCTGACTCATATGGAGGGTAGGCCGACGTGTTTGCAAGGCGTTCAAGGGGTGTGTGTGAACGAGATTTGATGGTCAGCTGGGCGAGCCACCACCCCATTTGCGATGGGTATATATTATGACATTTGAAAGCGTTCAAAGGGCATCATTCGATCACAAAAACTTCGCATAAGGTGCAGGTCAAAGTGCGCATTAGGCACAAGAGATGAGCGCATAGCTCATGCGCTTGAGGTTGGACTTCTGCACGATTTTGGCACGCACTTGGAGAAAATTCGAAGGTTGGGCAAGGTGTGCCATGGGTTGTTTGAAGTGCCGGTTTGTGTCAAGACTTGACGAGGGTGTCTTGGTAGCTCGAGTGAGCACCCGCCCATCGTGCAAGGTGTGCACAAAGGTGAATAAAGGCAGTTAGCCGTGATTGTAAATTGGCTAAGTATAGACTTGGATTTTGCCAAGAATACTTGTAAAAGCTTGTATTGTTGAAAGATTGATTAATACATATATTTTGGGCAGACTCATTGTTCAGGGAGTTGCCCCTCCCTTTATACTGTGCAATTGTGTTCTTGTTATAATTGTTGTTGATAATGAATGAGTATGAGTGTTCATTGGTTTAAAGGCTAAACATAATAATACTTGGTTGAGAAACACAAACTAAGTAAGAGGAAGTGAATTAGGCGTAGTCCATGAACATAAGTATTGTTGAAAAGAAAGCGTTCGGTGGTGCCGCACCTCGCTAAGAGCAGTTGAAAGACTACTGCTGGCTTGGGGGCGTGACAGTTGGTATCAGAGCAAGGTTGCTCATGACGAAGTGCAGATATTGAAGCTGGTTCAGGGTTGAAGAAGCTTGACAATTGATGGTTGAGCAGGGTTGCTCGTGACAGGTACTTGCAGGTGAAGGAAGCTGATTTCACATACGAGTGGAACAAGAGCTGGTTCATGGTTGCAGGGAACCTGGTGAATATGGAGAAGGTTGAAAAGGCAAAGATGGTAGATGAGCCTACGATAGGTGAATCTAGCCATGATGCAGTTGAAGTCTTCCGGTCGATGGAGTTCTAACTGGGTTTCGATGAAGGCTGAGAACATGAAGATTCAGGAAAGCTGTTCGGAACTAAGAAGGGAACTTGAGGAACTCAAGAGCCAATTTGGAAGTACGAAAAATGCTGAACTCAAGGAAATTGATGAGGAGATCTGACAAAGTGGCCTTGGTCTTCAAGAGCTCTTTGATGAAAGAGCTCGGTTGAGGAAGGAAAGTGCCAGGGTGGAATCCGAAATCAAGCAAGTTGAGGAGGAGATAAAGAAGAAGCTTCTTGGTAAGAAGACCATTGTGATTGAGCAGGAAGAGCTCGACTACATTGACAGGCTGGGAACTCACTACCGAGACAATCCAGAGGATATTCAGAAGTTTAGTTCTATGAAAGTAGTCAATGGACACTTGGTTGGTGCACTTGAGCAGGATGCGATGAAGGACAAGCTTGAAGAAGGTCAAGCTGGACCAGGATCGAGTTGCTTAGAAGAGCCAAGCAAGGAGGTGAAGTACCTTAGGAGGAAAGTCAAGATGGAGCATGAACCAATTGACACTTCTGAGGCTGAATTCTTGAAGAGGGTTGCTGATGTGAGACACAAGATAAAGCCGATAGAAGGAGGTGAATCCTTGAAGCTGAGTTTTGTGCAGGTGACCGTGAAGGGCAAGAGATTTGCAGCTTTGGTGGATACATGGGCTACTCATAGCTTCTTAAGCAGGAAGGCAGCAAAGTCTTTTGGGAAGAAAGCAAAGATGGAGAGGGAATGGAGTGCTTTCAAAGCAGTCAACTCTACCATGAAAGCTGTTGATGGTGTAATGGAGAACACTCAGGTGAAAGTGGGATCGTGGTTTAGAAAGTTAGACTTGAGGATCATGGACATGGATGATCATTCTATGGTGCTAGGGCAATATTTCATGAGGCTTGCACAAGCCATACCAATGGTGGACCGAGACATTCTCTTGATTACAGCTGAAGGAAAAAACATGATGGTTCTGATGAATAGGAGGAGTTGCTTGGGGTATAGACCAAGGATGACTTCTATGACTTTGTATCCCAAAGATTTGAATGTGAAGCATGAGGATGTGGAGCAAAGAGGACTTGGGAGTGTGACTCAAACAACAAAGGAAAGGAAGTTGATTGACTTCATTGCAAGAGCTGGAAAGAAGGATGAAGGAAGTGAGAAGGCAATCTCACGAACATGGAGGCACTTGACAGGGACATCTTCTACTAGTGATCTTCACAATGGAGTTACAAATGAAGGGAGTTTGAGTACTACTTCAGAGATAGTAGTTGATGAGGATTATGGAGGTAGAGATCCTGCTGGCATAGTGGACTTTTGCAGGTATGCTATGGGCATATATGACTTTCAGTTGACAAAGGACAAGCTAGGTGAGCTTGGGTGTACATGTGAGGAGATTGAGGTTGTGCACAGATACTTGAGGACGCAACATCAATCTGATACATGGGTGGATGAGAGTTGAGGAGGAAACTTCCTGGCCCTCCTTTCTCTATAGACAACCTTGGGGAAGGGTTGGTGTGGAGGCCTTGGTAGGGAGGAACCACACCAACTTTTCAAGGGGCCTTGGAAGAAGGCTTCTTTATGACAAGATTGCAGACTTGGATGCAGATGGCCAGATGTTGGGATGGAGTCTACATGGGTTGGACATCATGGACAACCAGAGTCATGGACATCAGGTTGGAAATATAGAGCATGACAGTTGTGTAGAGACATTATTCCAAGGTGTGTGTAGAGGTGTCATTCATGGACATTCTATGGGGAGTGCCGAAGCAAAATATGTTGTGCAGATGCTGTTGTGACATGGAGATGTATGAGCTAGTGGAGAGGTTGTACACTCTTGTGCAACAAGACCATGGCTTGAACATGTTGCAGATGAGATGGAGTTTCCATGGACCTGAGCATGGGTTTGAGAGCAGATTCTTGATGAGTCCGAGATGTAGCAAAAGTCAGGGAGAGACTTGTGGTGGCATAAGGATGTGCATTCTTGTGATTTGGGCATATGGTTGGACTCATCACCCGACTAGTTCAAGTCATAAGGGGTACCAATGTGCAGAGGGATGTTGCTGTTGGGTCGACATGGTGACACATGATACAAATGTGTTGGCATGGTGGAGCATCTGATGAAAGACTACATGGAGGGATGACACATGATGAGGTCGACACGAGATGTTGCAGTGGGCATGTAGCTTGGATGGAGGGACCAACCTTCCATGATGGAGAGCAACATGTGGAGATTGTGGCAGATTGGTCAATGATCATGGATTGAGGTGATAGCTGATGTATGACATACTGATGAGGTGTATACCTTGGTATGGTTATCTTGGTGACAGATGGTTGCCGAGGTGAGACATGGTGGAGATGGAGTTCCACATATGTTGTAGGGATGGTTGCCGTATGTGGAGGAGTTAACATCATGGATATTAATGATCTTGATGGATGGATACCATGATGATATGTTGTCGAGGACGACAATAATTTCAGGTGGAGGAGGATGTAAGGTCCTCGGGTGCACATGCAGTTGGGCATCGGGAAAACCGGGCGCGGGCGCGGTTGTGCGACGGGCGAGCGGGCGAGAGGCGAGTCGGGGCACACGCCAGGCGCGATGCGGGCGAGAGGCAAGTCGGGGCGCACACCGGGTGTGAGCGCGGGTGACCGACGAGTTGGCGAACATGCCGGGCGTGGGCGCGGGTGACCGACGAGTTGGCGCACACGGTGGGGGCGTGCGGGTGGACCGGCGAGTCGAAGCACACGAGAATGCGACGAAAGCGCGCGCTAGGTGTGACGATATGTGCGACAGTTTGCGACAAGTGATAAAATGAAGTGCGATGGGGAAGTTTATACCCGTGGAGCGTTTGCCGATATGATCAAAGGGCCGACTCACATGGAGGGCAGGCCGACGTGTTTGCAAGGCATTCAAGGGGTGTGTGTGAACGAGATTTGATGATCGGCTGGGCGAGCCACCACCCCATTTGCGATGGGTATATATTATAACATTTGAAAGTGTTCAAAGGGCATCATTCGATCACAAAAACTTCGCATAAGGTGCAGGTCAAAGTGCACATTAGGGAAAAGAGATGAGCGCATAGCTCATGCGCTTGAGGTTGGACTTGTGCACGGTTTTGGCACGCACTTGGAGAAAAGTCGAAGGTTGGGCAAGGTGTGCTGTGGGTTGTTTGAAGTGCCGGTTTGTGTCAAGACTTGATGAGGGTGTCTTGGTAGCTCGGGTGAGCACCCGCCCATCGTGCAAGGTGTGCACAAAGGTGAATAAAGGCAGTTTGCCGTGATTGTAAATTGGCTAAGTATAGACTTGGATTTTGCCAAGAATACTTGTAAAAGCTTGTATTGTTGAAAGATTGATTAATACATATATTTCGGGCAGACTCATTGTTCAGGGAGTTGCCCCTCCCTTTATACTGTGCAATTGTGTTCTTGTTATAATTGCTGTTGATAATGAATGAGTATGGGTGTTCATTGGTATAAAGGCTAAACATAATAATACTTGGTTGAGAAACACAAACTAAGTAAGAGGAAGTGAATTAGGCGTAGTCCATGAACATAAGTATTGTTGAAAAGAAAGTGTTCGGTGGTGCCGCATCTCGCTAAGAGCGGTTGAAAGACTACTGCCGGCTTGGGGGCGTGACACGAAGGATGTTAAAACAACACAAATAAATTCCTCGTAAATAGAATTCTAAAATGATAAAACAAAAAAAAACCCTCGCAAATAGAACTCTAAAATGATGAAACACGTTACAAGTGCAATATAAAATGTAATAACTCCAAGATAGGCCGAGTTTATGAGATCCACCAAAAACATTTTACAATGATATTACAAAACAGGGTACAGAGGCATAGGAATTAAGGAATTGTAGTTATATGAAGTATATGATGTGACTCTGCATTGGTACAATAAACTCATATTTTTTTACAGTAAATTTATATGATTATTATTTTTTTTAAAGATATGATATTTTTACATTTATTTTCTACTATATTTGAAAAGTTATTGGGAATTTTTTGTGTTTTTCTAATTAATTTTTGTTTTTAACTTTTATTTTCTAATATTGTCAAATCCAATCATGTTAATATTAAATTTGTATATTTTCTTTTTTTATTTCATTTTAATACTAGTTTTTTTTTTAGAAAATGTCACATCTAACAATGGGTAATTAATCCAATCAACCTTTACATCCAACCAAACAATAGTTTTCTTGATTTTGAAAATTCTAAAAAATAAATTTAAATTTCAAAAAAATAATTTTAATAAAAAATATCAAAAAAACATTTGAAAACATTAAGCAATTTCTTTGTAATGTCAAAGTAGTTTGATTGAAAATTGATTTCTATACTTTGTGTTGTGGCAGGGACTAATAATGGGGTGGGTGCTATATCACAAAAATGTGCTACACTAGGAGAACACATCTTAGGAAAGTTTTTCCATTGGATTAGTGGAAATTACAAATAATAAAGGTTCATGCACCTACATGGATTTGACCCTATAGTTAATTTGGGTGTCAAGATTTAGAATATATGTAACCCCATGCATCACAACTAGGAAGTAACTTGAAACTATATGTAATTGACTAGATCAAATAATGTGTAAAGCATAACCCCTAAGAAACCAAAACTCCAACTTTAAAAGATACATGAGAAAGTAAACATTACGAAGAACTGATCAAAATTGAAAATCAAAGACAGGAGATCTACCCAGAGTTACTTACATGATTTTCATGATTATTATCTTTTATGGGATACCCACAAGGCCATTTAAAATAATTGAGAGAATGATAATTTCCAAGCTTAACACTTCAGCTCATAAACACATATTTCTCAGTCACAACAACACCTTAACAAAATTGGTCATTGATAAATAACAATAGTATCAAATCTCTTATCTATTATAGGATTAGCACAATCTAAAATAAATCCAAATCCATGCTAGCATTTTAAGGAATATCTTCTTTAGGTATCAATCCCATGCACAATAATAAAGAAAGAAGGTAAATTTAATAGCTAATACTCTAATTATTAGTACCTACTGGTAAATTACCAGTAGATAATTTACCCCTTATCCCACTATTTCTATAACAATCCCACTTCGAATCGCTCTTTCCCATCATCCTTGTAGAATACAAGGAATGGAATTTCCTTCACTTCTAAATAGTTCCTTAGGCTATCCAACTTCATTCTAGCTCTCCAAAATAGGTTGGCCAAGAAATAAATAACTATAGGATTTAGGAAAAGGCTTAGCTATAAATCGATTCCTCTTGACTCAATAAATAACACATGGACAAAGTCATGGATTCCGCATAATTTCATGGCTAAATATTTATGGAAATTGAACTATGGAAATAACATGCTCTCTTGCACTAACATATCAATTTAGAGAATAATTTCGGCCATGACAATTTTTTCCCCAAAATAATTGTGATGAATATTTTAAGCACTCTAAATTTTCTATGAACCATATGCCCATCTCAAAAGATTTAAAATAATAATACTAAAGGCACAAAAAACAAGGAACTAAAGCTTGGTATCAAGACCCTTGGTAATTAATAATTCAAGAGTCCTTACATCTCCTCTCGTTTGTTCCTTCCTCCCATTACTCTTCTTAGGAGTTATCTCGCCAAGTGTACATTTTTATTCATTTATTGATTATTTTATTAATTGAAATATAATGAAATAAAATAATTTCCAAATAGTTATCATAAACTTACGCAATATACTCAAAAGAGTGTCTGAAAAGCAAAAAAAAAAAAAAAAAAATCTTAGATCTACGTAATACATGCCTCCTTCAAACAAAGTAAATACTTAGATAACATCCACAAGATGGTTGCACGAAACCCATTAACTACATTTAAAACTATATGAACTCCATGAATATTCATAGTTGCATAACAAAGGCTCCAACCTTGTCTACTACTATTGAGTTCCATAGAAGTTGCAGTCTACCTCTTCATTGGTCATTGATGAGTGTGGCCATAAAAAATACAACCCTACCAACAATGATGATAAGTTGAACATCCATAATTATTTCATGATGTCAATCTAAAGAGAAAATTTTAGCCACTAGCATATATTCTCTCATCATGATATTGTAAAGTACATTTCAATTTATACATTTAAGGTAAGGTCAAAATCAAGGACCTAAAACCATATTTTTTCTAGGATCTTCGAAGCCATAGATATACATGGCCTTACATTAATTTCAATTCAAATATTTTGTATAAAATTTCCATTGAATGAGAAAATGTGATATTCCATATGCTCCAAAAACATCCCATAATGATATATATCTATTCATTCATTCATGGAATGCTAGTCAAAATATTTGCAAATAGGTTAGACATAGTGTGCCCTACACACTTTCAACAACAAGATCCATAAATGTATATATGAAAAGGCCTTATTTTATAAGAACATTGTTGCTTATTGAGGTTGCCATATCTTGGTCAATTTATTCTTGTCTCAAATATGAAAAGTGGAAGACAAAAAACCTAACTATGATATTTCATGCTTTTTTGAAACATTTCCATTCATTCTATGGAGTAGAATTGCTATAATGATTTTTATTAGACTGAGGTCTTTGTCTATAGCCTTTTCTGAAAGTTCTTCAATAGCATTGGTCTCATCCAACAAGAAATCATTTACTATTTATTTATATAAAAAAATATGTTCTATGTTTTCATTTGGTATCCAATATATCCTCCAAATATTGCTTCTAAATATATTTCCACTATGTCAATAGATGCCAATCAACACATGAAATTGGATGAATGGGAAATCTAATTTTCAAAATACAAATTGGTAACCATATCTAGCTTCATGGTCTTGATAAGTTTGGGCATCACAAATTTGGCAAAAAAATACTACTATATCCCTAGTCTTTTCCCATTACATTTGCGAGAGATAGTGATATAATTCATCAACTTCAATCACTTGACTAATCAATTTCAACATGTCCCCTCTTCCATTCATATGTAGTATGCATCCATGTAAGCCATCAAAACTATAGTTTTCAACATTGCTCTGACTCACTCAATTAAAAAAGAATCATATGGCCGACCAAAAATGATCATCCAAGATATTTCAAAATACAATAAAAGTTATACTTAACATTATATTTTATGCATGTTCTCTTATTACCATCTACTAGCACAAAAAGCACTTTGCTACTAAATGCTCCAACTAACATGGCAACATTTAATATAGCTGTACTTACAATACATGTTTGAAAACCTATAAAGAAAATGTATTCTCAAGAGAAAAAAATTCTATTGCCTTTCCATAAAAAATATAAACATGATTATTACAATCACATTGATAATATAAACTTCTTAAGCCCAAATTTTTTTCCAAGGTTTCTCTACACTTATAGTTCTCTAGGTTAAACATTAATTTTCCATTAAAACATTCCATTTGAGAGCCACTAATTTTTCTAATTTCTCCATATTGATGATCTCAAACCATTACCTCTTCTAAAAAACAATCCTATATGGAGAAGCATAAAAACATATTATAGCACCGCTCAATGTTTTATGGAGAAGCATTAAAACATATTATAGAGCCGCTCTTTATAACATTGATACAATTTTCACACTTACCACCACAGTGAAGCTTCAATCACATCAACTTCCTCCAAAATGTAAAGCCAAACAAACATAAAATAAGGAATTTTTATAAATGAAAACAAAACTACCCTAAACTATAACTTGAGTTCCATATAAGAAACTTTTACACCAACTCATCCCAACTTGGCTTACCATAGATGTCCAGTTCAAAACATGACTACTAGTTAAAGGGGTTAAATGATAGCTTTTGAAATCGGAAATCAAGTTAAATTTATAGTGCAATACATCATAATTGGTTTGGTTGACACAAACGTATTCAGTGTTTGTTGGTGGGGGGTGTGGGGAGAACAGTTGTGAGCCCACCCGGAGCACTATTTAGTCGGCATTCTATCCAGAGTAATCTGGAGCTGTGTACTCTTGCACGCTTCCGTCATCCAAAGTGACCCGGAAATGATTTGTGGGCTTTTTAATTGTTAATCTGTCGGCATCCATCAACTTCTCGCTAACTCTTTAGCTGTATGTCATTCATTTTCCATAACTCGTTAGCTGCATGGCATTGGGTCTCGAGATATTTAAAATTTTAATCATGTCACATTGAATTTAATCCCCAATTGGTTGAAGATGCCAATTTGCAGCGCCGAATTTTTTAATCAACCCCACATTTGGAGAACAGGAGGGGATACCATTTTCACCAGTGTATCCCATACAGTGAATTGAGATATTCTATATAGATGGCGCAGATTTACCATTTCAACATATTAGTGTTGCGTTGTGTTGCAAGGCAATATAGCGTGCGTGTAATTATTTGAAGAAGAAGGCCTCTCCAGAGTCTGAACCAGAAGAGAGAGAGCACCGCCTCTTATCTTAAGCCTGGAATAGTCCATGTGACATATTCGGAGTGGAGAAGTGGAGGTGCTCTCTCTCTTCATGTTCAGGCGATTCCGGCGATATGCAGGACGGCGGATTGCTTAGTTAGCTTCACTCTTAATTTCTCTGCCAGGTAAGCTTCACTAATTTTGCAATTGTATATTTTTTTGTTGACTAACTCATTACCCTTTTCGGATTTTGGAGCAGAGATGCCCAAGAAATCTGAGCTCTGAATTGGCAAATAATTGTTTGAATTGTGGGATCTTCGTGTGCATGCTATTTCAATGAACGAATGATTAACAAGTATGAGTTATCTGTGTTGAAATTTCATCTTATGTTGATGGTTAATGATTAAAGCATTCACCAGTAAAATACAACGTTTCTTGCTTTGCATGTGTCAGCCCCGGCAAATTTTTAACCCGTTTTTAACGCTCAAAAATTATCTTTTTGAAACTTTGGTATGATTTTGGCGAATCTTACCGGTAATTGCATTTTTTTAATATATATTCAAATTTCTAACATTTTAGATACTATAATATAAAAGGAAATCATAAAAAAAAAAATATTTCTTTCAGTAAACCATCAAAAACTAGTTGGCATGGAAATAATATTCCTAAAATTTTTCATAGCCAATGCCGAGGATAAACCATAAAGACATCACTATGTTTATCACTAAAAATATTTTGAGATCAGAATTTCAAAATATTCTAAAATCTAAAATAAAATTTAGATATATGAAAAGTATTTTAATCAGAATTTCAAAATATACTAAAATTCTCTGTACACAAGCATTGCTTAGGAGAGGTGGAAGGTTCCAATGGTTCTTGCTTTTTTGGGAGTTTTAGAATTAAATAGGAACGTTACATTTTTAGCAGAATTGCAATGGGATTTGGGGAAAGTTTTGGGAGCTTTGAACACTTTTTTTTAGTTACAGAGTTCTTTTTAGTTGGGGAATATAAAGCCTCTATAGAATTATGTATAAAATTATGTTGGGTTGCCCACAAAACATGAGCCTATGTTGAAACCTTAGAAAGAAATGCCAAAGACATCCTTAAAACCGATATCCTTAATTGGGAAACGGGAGCAATCTCTTGATGGGTTAAGGAAGCGCACCTAGACTTAAGGGCAATATGTGGGATGTCATGCTGATCAATATTTATTTTGTTGTTTATGTATGTATATCACAAAAGATTGTGTGCACATATTCTATGTGGAAGTCAATGATTAAACATTAGAGTTTCTTTTAATTTCAAAAGCAATGATGAGACATTATAGTTACTTTTTACAAACTTGACATTTTATATATATAAAAGAGATACTCACAGAAAAGGACTATATATATTTATAAGCTCTCTAAGAGAAATTATATATTTATTATTTATATATCTAAATTGATTTAAATATTTGAATATTTTAATTCAATATTAATTTTCATTATTATATAAATTATATAATTAAAGTAATTTTTATTTATATATTTATATATTTTTTATTATATAATATTAGGGTTTCTGATTAATCGCTGTTTGCTATAAATTCTGGAGAAACTTTTAATTGTTTGAGAGCCTAGAAACCAAGTTCCCCATATTCCAGAAACCAAAAACCCTTAAAATGTATGATTAAATTAAGATAATTAAACACTAAGCATTTTAGCACTACTTTTTTTTAATATAATTTATATAAGCTACTGTTTTTCTACTATAATTTATATGAACTACTGTTTTGTTTGAAAAAGTATATTAAAATTGTAAATGTAAATGTGTACTTGCAAATTTTGTAACAATATATGTGTAATTTTATAAATGTCGTTACCGTGGCAAGGCATATGTCACGCCCCTACACCTGCGGTGATCTTTCAACCGCTTGTAGCAAGGTGCGGCACCACCGAACGCTTTCTTTTTAACAATACTAACGTTTGTGGACTACGCCTACTCCAACGTGAACATACTTAGTTTATGTTTTTGCAACTGAGTAAAAGCATTATCCTTTATACTTTAGTAAACACCATTCTCAATCATTAACCATGTACAATAAACCGAAAACATCAACAATTGCAACAAGTATAAAAGGGAGGGGCAACTCCCCGTAATGTGAGTCTGCCCGACAATATATTATAACGGTTTCTTCAATAATACATCATCAAGTATACTTGGCAAAACTCCAAGTCTATACTTAGAATAACTACAACAGAGGCTTAAACTGCTTTTACAATACTCATGCCAACCTTACACGGTAGGAGGGTGCTCACCCGAGACACCTAGAACTCCTCCTTAAGTTCTGCATGATTCTGCACTCACACCGTACCCCGGCACGCCTTGCCCACTTTACGACTGACTCACGACAACCTTGAGCACGCCTACAAGTGGAGCGCATGAGCTATGCACAACTCCTCTTGTTTCTGCGCACTTCTATTTACCCCTGTGCACTTGTGCGTAGAAGAGATGCGAGTTGTTGTCTTTCGAATGAACCTCACGCTCTTTTATTTATACGCACGTCATTTTAGATTTACATGGGGTTCGCAGCCCCATGGCCGACCCCCAAAACCTTTTACAATGCGCCCAATATACTTCCTTGCAAGTCGGCTTGCAAGCTTCAATCCATCGCGTATATACTCAACTGCATTTCCCGCAGCTCCGTTGTGTCGCGCGCCCATCGTGCACGCCGACTCGCCCGCGTTCATGCCCGGAGACCTTACATTCTCCTCCACCTAAAATCGTTGTCGTCCTCGACAACATACTATCATCCATGATGCTGTCTCCTCCACATAAGGCAAACATCACCGCAACATATGTAGAAACACTGTCATCTGCAATATGTTGTCAATGTGTGTGTCTCCTCCAAAGTGAAGAGATCATCTCATCAAACCGACTCTCGATGTGTCCCATTCAGGTCCATGAAGCCCTCTCCATCATCTGCAATGTGCCATCCTCAAGTCTTCATAGAAACAAGTATCCACTTGTCTCACCTATCCATGTGATGCCCATGATCCTCGATCAAATCAGCTCTCATGTATAGAAAGTCGTTGAGTCTCGGCTCAACCCATGCTCAAGTGTATCACCAAAGCATCATCATCATCATTGTAACTTCATCACCTCAAAGTGCCTATTATCGATCCTCTACATCAAGTCACTCTTCCAAGCCATGCCCATACATGCACATTGAAAGTATGCATCTCATACTGCATCAAAGTCACCTGACCTCAGCTCCTCAATGTATTAGATCTTTAAGTCCACCATACATGAAGTCCCTAAAAGTCATAACAATCTCATGTCCTCATGAGCTCCATAACTCATCCCCATGTAGTAGGAATGCTCCATAGCTACTCACAAGTCCATCCAAGTCTTCAATCAACTCTTGATGTGCCCCATTCAGGTCCATGAAGTCCTCTTCATCATCTGCAATGTGTCATCCTCAAGTCTCCAATCTTATCAACTCTTGATGTGCCCCATTCAGGTCCATGAAGTCCTCTTCATCATCTGCAATGTGCCATCCTCAAGTCTCCAATCTTATCAACTCTTGATGTGCCCCATTCAGGTCCATGAAGTCCTCTTCATTATCTGCAATGTGCCATCCTCAAGTCCCCATGTCACACTAGCAAGTCCTCGTGCATAACATTCTTGCCCTAGCACTCCTCTTTGGATGTCCCTTGACATCTCTACAAGTTCTTCCACACAATGTCCTTGCATAGGTCAGCCATGCTCCATGTCTTCAAGTCTCCAACCTGATGTCCATGACTAAGTTGCCCATGTAGTCCAACCAAGTAGACACATCACAACATCTGGCCATCTCATCCAAGTCTTCGATCTTCGGTTTAGTGGACTCGGTCACCCAACCATCTCATCATTATGTCATGAGTTCCTTCATCATAGCTCCTCCACCAAAGTGTCCATTAAGACTCGCTCTTGGTCTCGGCCATGAGAAGTCCACCCAAAACATCACAAGTGTGTGCCCTCCTTAACTTGTGCATGAGTCATGCCGGGCACTTAGCCAATTCATGTGGCTAAAGCATGACTCATTCTTCCACAACGATCATCACGTTCCACCCTTGTCACGGGTCATTGCACCTTTCATCATAAGGTCACAAGTAACCCAAACAAGCCCTGCAACAATCGACAATCCTTGCTTCTCCATACAAGGTTCCATCATAGTCATCCATGGTAAGATGTCCTCTTGCCTTGGCAAACTGGCCTTGCCCTTCCTTGCACACGGTCCATCTCCCAAATGCCCAAATGAAACACAAGTATCAATACTTACTTCATCATCATGAGGCTCTTCCATATGAGTATCCTCATCCATCCATGTTGACAAACTGCACGATCCTGGTCCAACTTGGTCATCCTCAAGTTCATCCTCCATCATGGTCATGTCTGCAACATCCTCACTCATCACGGCTTCCTCTTCCTTGTTTGCACAATCTACAACTTCTCCTTGCTCCATTGTCTGTCCAAGTTGAAGAAGCTCTTTTTCGACATTCTTTCCATCAGACTCAGCCTTCCTCTTACGAGCCAAAGCTATGGAATGCTTCAACTCAAGAGTTAGCCATTCCCGCTTCTTTCGAATCAATTCCTGTCTTATCTCCAATTCCTTGAATTCTGCTTCAAACAAGTCCACTTCCTTCGCAATTCGATAGGCTTCGTCCTCATTCCCGTCAGAAATCCCTTCCTTGACCAAGGCACGAAGAGCATCCTTTGCTTTGGACAAGTTTTTGCGCCATTCTGCAAATCCTTGTTCAACCTCCCTTGATTCTTCAAGTAGACTTCCTTCAAATTCCTCGAAGGTTACAAAACCCATCTTTTGCAAGATAGACATCCTTCATGATTCTTCACCAAGTCACCTGCAACCTGAACCAACCCTTGTTCCACTTGTGTGAAACGGTTTCCTTCACCTGTAAGTACCTGTCATGAGCAACCTTGCTCAACAGCTCCAACTGAGCTCTGATACCAACTGTCACGCCTCTACACCTGCGGTGATCTTCCAACCGCTTGTAGCGAGGTGCGGCACCACCGAACGCTTTCTTTTTAACAATACTAACGTTTGTGGACTATGCCTACTCCAACGTGAACATACTTAGTTTATGTTTTTGCAACCGAGTAAAAGCATTATCCTTTATACTTTAGTAAAGACCATTCTCAATCATTAACCATGTACAATAAACCGAGAACATCAACAATTGCAACAAGTATAAAAGGGAGGGGCAACTCCCTGTAATGTGAGTCTGCCCGACAATATATTATAACAATTTCTTCAATAATACATCATCAAGTATACTTGGCAAAACTCCAAGTCTATACTTAGAATAATTACAACATAGGCTTAAACTGCCTTTACAATACTCATGCCAACCTTACACGGTAGGAGGGTGCTCACCCGAGACACCTAGAACTCCTCCTTAAGTTCTGCACGAATCTGCACTCACACCGTACCCCGGGCACGCCTTGCCCACTCTACGACTGACTCACAGCAACCTTGAGCACGCCTACAAGTGGAGCGCATGAGTTATGCGCAGCTCCTCTTGTTTCTGCGCACTACCGTTTACCCCTGTGTACTTGTGCGTAGAAGAGATGCGAGTTGTTGTTTTTCGAATGAACCTCACGCTCTTTTATTTATACGCACGTCATCTTGGATTTACATGGGGTGCGCAGCCCCATGGCCGACCCCCAAAACCTTTTACAACGCGCCCAATATACTTCCTTGCAAGTTGGCTTGCAAGCTTCAATCCATCGCGTATATACTCAACTGCATTTCCCGCAGCTCCGTTGTGTCACGCGCCCGTCGTGCACGCCGACTCGCCCGCGTTCATGCCCGGAGACCTTACAGCATATGTCTTATAGAACACTGATTTTATATTTATTTATTTTCTCTTTCTTTCTTCCGACGGACGTCGATCGTGAAACGGATAGGAATATTTTGTGAAGTTTAAATATGGATATGACCATCGCGAAGTTGTGGATCATGCAATTAAGTTTGCCGAGTTAAATTCGTGAAGAAGTTATGAAGAGTGACGGGATGTATTCGAAGAATTTGTCCAATTTGGCAGACGTATAGGTTTGAAATTCCTTTGAGAATACAACTATATGTTACCTCATCGACGTTGACAGTACAACAACGGCAATATTGGGTAATCGACAGAGTACAAGCTGTTCACTTAAATCATTGAGTGCCCGGACATGAGGGAGGAATTCAAATTGGAATTAATGTAAATAATTGCCTGCAATGATTTTTGAATGTGTCAGTTTTATAAAAAAAAAAAAAAAAACAAATTATATTAAAGTAATAAATATATTATGAATGTGTCGGTTTTATCCAAAAACAAATTATAGAGTAATAAATATATTTTGATTAGTTGTTTTTTTAATAAATTTTAATTTTATTATTAATATTATTAAGTGGATTGTAGGGAATTATTTTTTATCATTTTAATTTTGAAATGATTTTTTCACTAAAATTAGATAATACAATTTTTATCAAGATTGTGATTTTTTGAGGTTTAAAATACATTCTTAAAGATGTAGTCTAAAGAGACTATTTTTTGGTCATGAAAATCATAGAAATTCCAATCAGAGTTTGATAAAATTCGGAGATTTTTGTAAATGCAGAGCTCTGAAACTTCAAGATTTTGGGTGCCTCAGAGGTTTTTGATGGTGATTAATCCATTTCCACCATCAAAAACATGATTTAGATACTGCTCAAATTTTTTTGCCCCCACTTTTGGCTTTGAGTATCCTTCTTTTTTCAATGGATAAATGGATTCACCCATGGAAAAGCCAAATGCACTAAAATTCTAGAGATTAGACATCTTAATTCTTTGTCTAGTTTTGGTTAAAACCAACTAGGAAAAATGCCCCATAAAAGTCATTTCATCTATTAGTTAGACTAGGCACTTAATTTATACTTTTTCAATTTAATTAAAAGAATATTGCATTCACAAAAGTGAATAATTTTTATTCATTTATCATGATTTTTTTTGAATATATATATGTTTAATTCATACATCAATCTTTTTATAAATAATAATAATACTAATGATAATTGTTATTCATTAATAAAATTATAATTTACATAACTTTTATGATTTTCTAAAACCTTGGTAATACAATGTTATGACATAAATGTTTTAATGTCGACAATTACCAACAATTTAAATTAAATGGATTGTCATTTTGTAGTAATGATTGTAATCTCATATTTTAAACAATGTCCAAAATTATTATAATTAAGTTGACAATTAAGGATAGTTCTCGTTGTTATGGGTATTATTTGCCAATGTAAGTTGACTCTTCATAGTTATTTAAGGAAAATCACACTATTTAGAATAAATCATTATAGATCAATGTTAATTACAGGTCTAACATGAGTCAACAGAGATCAAATTTCTTCAAGTTCAATCTTTTGTACATTGTAAAATACAATGTTTTATTTTCATTGTTTAAATTGTATTTTTGAATGCTAAATAGAGTATCAATAAGACCAAACAAATCTTTTAACCATAAAAACTTACTTTTCATGACATATACATAATTTTTTTAAATGATATATAATATATACGCAACTGGCATTAAAATATTTTACATAACATGTACATCTTGACATTTTTTGATGAAAATTAAAAAATGATTTTTTATTATTAACATATTTTTAATTATATGTCAATATTAATTCATATTAAAATATTTTATCAATAACCAAATTATAAGATTTAAACATCTTATTCACATTTTTTTTTACTTATTACTTTACAACATATCCATTTTTTATTTATCATAGTTGACATTATTTTTCTATTTAGAACATAATTTTAAACTTTTATTTTTATTTAAATGGGAGCACACATCCCCTCATCTTGGGTTGTAGAATGAGCTTCTTGCCTCATTGAGCCTCTCCTCTCGACTCACTAATTAATGGTAGAAAAACCTTACACCATGCAATACTTAACTATTGCTTCATAAGGGGTATGCTTTTACCCTTGCCAAATACTATAATTTTGGGTTTTTGATCATTAACATGTTTGTATTAAGAGTAACAAAAATATATGTGTTATTTTGTAATATTGATAAATTAAATTTAAAAAATTATTGAAATTCAAAAGTGAAAAATGAAAAAATAGTTAGCTATAATATTGAACTACAACATAAGTTTGATAGCACCAATGACCTTGACGAAATTTGTTAAGATTCATTAAAATATACTATTATAGTCCAATAATAAGGTGCCAAATGGCATGGTGGATACTAGGCTCTCTTGTTCTCCTTGTCCCACTGCTACATTGTAAATTTATTAGGATTCATTAGAATATACTATTCTAGTCCAATAGTAAGGTTCCAAATGGAATGATGGATACTAGGCTCTCTTGTTCTCTGTGTCCCACTCCTATATTGTCCACTAGCAAAAGACTCCTACAACTTCTCCCAAATTTCCTTTTGAGTGAACTCATCCACGAGTTTGTTTCGATCATGAAGCTTTTCACATGCTAGGATCACTATCCGAGAGGTAGCCCATTGTTTTGAAAACCTCTCAAGTTTATCTTAAGAATTTCATCCTCTAGAATAAATTCACCAATAGCTATAGTATGATCTCAAATTGATTGAATACTAAGGAGGTGTGAGGACACTATGTTTGATCTATTCATCTTGGTGTTTATGGACTTTTTTCTCAACACCATCTTCCATTTTCGGTTACCACTTCAATACAAATTTTTCAAAGTTGTATACATATCACAAGAATTCCTCTTTCCTAGTATGTGATAGATCACATGATCCTCTACACTTAAACGAGGTTGTATTTTGGTATTAGCAAATTCCTATTAGTTGTTTTCCATGAAAATCAATACAATTTTGTCCTCTTATGGACTAAAATCCGAGGCCCCTTCCAACTTGATTTATACCTTAACTCGATATAAGTCATTCTCTTAGATCAAACAATCAACTATAATTATTATTATTATTATTATAGTAGCCTTAGTTAATTTTTTTCTTCAATAACTTTTTCTTTGATTAAATTATTTTAATATTATAACTTCAACTACTCCTTTGAATTATTTTCCATCGTTTGATCTAACACATCAAGTTCTAATTAATTTAATATTTAACCCTTGATGGCTACTTTGAATTATCTTCTATTTAAGGCTACTCGACACTCATTTGATATCACTTTTATTTCTACTCCCCGTTGGTGGTAGAGTGTCCACCTGAAATTTTAGATAAACTACAAAATCCATTATAAATGTTATTTCAAAATTCTATTCAACAACATCATAAGTTTGAAAAAAATTCAGAATGTTATCATTTAAAAAATCAAACAATGTAAAGCTACTTAAGTAGTTTTACATGAATCACCATGGCTATTTCTTGGATAGTCATCCAGATTCATGAAAGTGAGAACTCAGCAAACCATAGAACATTTCACATTAAATGATCATCCATCTAGAGGGAGGATAAGCCTAACCAGCTTAATCACGATCCCTTTCACTCTTGAATTGGGATTAAGGAGCCTCGAAAGGACTCCCCTTGTCTCCCACTAAATCAATTCTCATAAACAAGCCCAGGGAGCCAAATCAAGACCTCAAACCTATAAATAACAATGGAATTGGGACCATAACAAGGGAGAATCCAATTCAATGTTATGTTGCCAAAATTTCCAAGTCAATCAGCATTCCTCTATGTTAGAAAAGCTCTTCATTGAGAGCTCCCATAGGACTTATTTGAAGAGAGATCACTGAGGGAAAAATGCATTTCCTTTAGGCAAGTCAAAGAGCCACTTTTCTTATAAACTCCTTTCAGTGCCTTTGGGATAATTTCTGACCTTTTTTCATAAGGAAATAAAGATAAATTTTTCTTCGTTACCTCTTCTATTCATTTCTTATATTTTCCAACATATTGTCCTTTGATAGATATTGTTACATTTGTCCTTTTTTTATGTGTTCATCTTGATAATCACTTTCTTATTAGCTCTATGAACGGAAAAATGGCCTTGTAATAGATTGGATATTGGTAGACCATCAAACAAAATGAAAAACAATAATAACCCGTAATTAAAATGGAGAAGTGGTAAGAATTTGTGTGAGATTACGTCAATCCTAATTAGATGTGATAGCATGAACATGTAATGCTAATTTCTTTTAATCGTGAAGGTTCAATGACCATTATGGCACTGTGAATCGATGGGATGCTCCATAATTGACATGGTTGGTGTTCGTCCATGAATAAACTTTCTAGCAGGTGACATTTTTAAGTGTGCTTTTTTGTAGCCACTTCTCCCTAGTGTGGAAATCGATTGTGTAATAATTTCAGGTGTTGCATGGCTCCTTATTGGCCACTAAGGCCATGATTTCCAATATAGATTCCTACATACACTTGAGCTCAATTACTTGACGGAAATGGTGAGTGTAGTGACAAAATTCTCCACACAATGCGAAAAGGAAATTGGTCTAGAGATTCTTTCATTTTCCTCCTTTTGTGTATTACTATTGCCTTGTTTTCATTTTCCTCCTTTTGTGTATTACTATTGCCTTGTTTTGATGGTTGATTATGGTTTTGGGTGTTTCGCCTACCCTACATTTTTTTCTATTTAGGGTGACCCCACCCCTCATTTACCTTTTACTTACTCTTTCCCTTCTTCTTCCAATTATTTCATTGGGAAGAGTGGTTGGTGTTTGTTTTAACCGATACATAAACCCTTGAAAAGATCAACACCACTAAATAAAACTCTATTAGGGAAGCAATGTAAACAATACATTACTTCGGATCACATGAGCTTGTTGATTCTTTGGAAAGCATATCTTGGTTTAGGGGCAACTGGAGGAATTGGTTGAAGGTTGGGAGTAAAGTGGATCGCCCAAGTGTAGTTCCAGTTTATAAATACGGTTAGAAAAAAAATGAGAATTTTCAAATGCTGGTTATATGAAAAGAATTATGAGTGTGATGTTTATTTTCTAGCCCAAGTGTAGTTCCAGTTTATAAATACGGTTAGAAAAAAAATGAGAATTTTCAAATGCTGGTTATATGAAAAGAATTATGAGTGTGATGTTTATTTTCTAGTCATGGTAGTAGTGTTGGTAGTATTCATCATATGTGCTAGTGGATCTATATTTTTATATAATGTGGGTTACTGAAATGAGTGTGCATGTAAAAAGGAAATGGTTGTATACTTTAAGCGGAATTTGCATGTGAATAGAAAGATAATTCGTGCAATATAAATCTATGGAAAATTTACTTGTTTATGAGTGAATATATGAGCGTGTTATTTTTTAATCTAATGAAATTGGAGTAGATGAACCAGAATATGAGAGCACATTATACTAGTATCGAAAGCTCATATATTAGTTTGTGCATGTGGAGAACAAATTTTAATTATAATGGTTTCTGAAAATGTATGTGTGCATGAACCTAAATGATGTATAGTTTTGTATACATAATTTTCCTTTGAATGAGCAAGATACGTTGAAAAAACTGATGAATCTTTCATTTTTATTAATGATGAATATTTAACCAGGATTATAAAATAACGTAATTAAACTACCATTTGTTACTTAAGTATTTTTGAAGGTATTTTCACATACCCGACTGATACATTTAATGTACAGAGTCACCAAAAGCGAGTTAAAAATGAACATCACAAAGATATAGAGTATCATTTTCCGACTTCGAGTTACTGAGTGACAGTAACCCATGCAATTTTGGGAAATTATTGGGCCTATGCATTCTGTAGGTTACTGCCAACAACATTGTTTTATTTACTCGCAAAAGAAAAATATATTTGTTAACATATATATTAAATTATGGTTGTTGGTATACTAAACCAAAACAAACTAGAAATATACAGTAAGAGGGATTTTGAAAAACTAAATAGCCTATCATAACAAGTACTAAACCCTGGAATAAAATTCAAGCAGAAAGGAATATGCAATAGTGGTTACAGAGTTACTTTTCGATAATGGTTTACGCTAGGAAGAGATATTATATCACTACTAGAGTTGGCACAAACAATAAATAAAGGTATAGATGAGCGAAACATAGGTTCTAAACAAAGTGAGACGTTACTGAACAAAAAGATAAAACAAACATCGATACACAAAAATTCTTACTTAGAAAATTTTCCATAGTAGATACATTCATAAATAAAATATAACTCCTCGACTAACTATAAAAGGTTGGGGACAACACTATACACAGTCAATATTCACAATAGAAAAATGGGTCTGTGAGTTCTACTATTCATTACGTGTGTACATGTCTAGGAAGAAAGTGTAAATTGCATGATAGCAACAACAAGAAAACCAATTCCAAAACAAATCCAAAATCTACAAGAATTTCATCCACAGGCCACTATAGTAATCAATTATTTAAACAGAACTGGAAAAGAAGGAAATTTTCGATTACATGATAAACATTACACAAAATTAAATAGTTCATAACACCGAGATTTAATGAAAGTATCCATGTAGCCATTGTAAGGAGAATAAATCCAAAGATACATAGCGTGGAAGTGTCAGGCCAGGGTAACTCCAGAATAAGCAGAAGAAAACTGATTGCATAATTCATTAGCTAACTATCATTTATATACATAAATGGGACGGATCAGTTCATCTTCTTGATGACTGTTCGCGTTCCAGTTCACCCATCCGTTGCGGATTAGGTGTCAACATTCCCCCCCTTAATCTGAAGGGATGTTGGTGAGTCCAAGGATCGTTCTAAATCTTTCAAGCTTTTCTCTTCCAAGCGCTTTGGTGAAGATGTCTGCAATTTGCTCGTTTGTGGAACAATGACGGAGATGGATTGTTTTGGCCTCAACATGATGTCGGATCAGATGATATTTAGTATTGATGTGCTTAGTACGATCATGGAACTTTGGATTCTTGACCAACTTTATTGCAGAGGTGTTATCAATCATGAGTGGAGTTGATTGTATTTGTTTTACCTGCAAATCTTCAAGAATTTTCCTGAGCCACATAATTTCTTTTGTTGCTTCAGCTGCTGCCACATATTCTGCTTCTGTTGTGGAATCTGCTGGTACTGATTGTTTGCGTGATCTCCAGGAGACAGCTCCTGATCCAAGACTCATAGCATATCCTGAAGTAGATACCCCAGTTTCTTTGTCTCCATCGAAGTCTGAATCAGAGTATCCAATCAAGTTGAAGTCGTCCACCTGTGTATACTTGATTCCAAGGTCTTGAGTTCCCTTCAAGGACCTTAGAACTCTTTTTGCAGCAGACCAATGTCCCTCACAAGGCTTTTGCATAAACCTAGAGAGGATTCCAACAGCAAATGAAATGTCTGGTCTGGTAGTAGTGAGGTAGATGAGACTTCCTACAAGCTGTCTATACTTTGTTGCATCCTCAAATTCCTTTCCTTCAATAGATGTGAGCTTCAAGTTTTGTTCCATTGGAGTAGAAAGAGGATTGCACTCTGTCATGCCAAATCTGTTTAACAAATCTCCAATGTATTTCTTTTGAGAAAGAAATATGGATTTTGGATGTTGGGTTACTTCAATGCCAAGATAGTAATGAACATAGCCCAAATCAGTCATTTCAAAACTTTTTCCTAATTCTTTCTTTATGGATGCAATATAGCTTTCATTGTTCCCTGTCATTAAAAGATCATCTACATATACCACAAGATATACAACTGTTTTGCCAACTTTCTTGACAAATAAAGTTGCATCATCAAGATCAAAATGTTTGAAGTTGAGTTTCAGAAGATGCTCAGTTAGTTTTTCATACCAGGCTCGTGGTGCTTGTTTGAGGCCATACAGGGACTTCACAAGTTTGCATACTTTGTGTTCATGTCCTTCCACAGTAAATCCTTCAGGCTGGGACATAAAAACATTCTCTTTTAGATCTCCATTCAAGAATACAGTTTTTACATCCATTTGATGGACTTTCCAACCGTTCTGAGCAGCTAGTGCAAAGAGTGTCCGGATGGTGGCCCATTCTGCTGTGGGGACAAAAGTTTCCTCATAATCGACCCCTTCTTTCTGTGCAAAACCTTTTGCCACAAGCCTAGCTTTGTGCTTGTCAAGTGCGCCATCAGCTTCGTACTTGTTCTTGTAGACCCACTTGCAGCCAATTGGTTTGGTTCCAAATGGAGGATCAACCAGCTTCCAAGTGCCATTCTTTATGAGGGCATCATACTCCTTCTGCATCGCTTCTTTCCATTCATCATGAGAAGCAACTTCTTTGAAGGAAGTTGGTTCAAAATCTTTAGACAAGTTCAATTCACAGTCATAAGTAACATCCATATCAACAGGTGAATTAGAGTTATCTACATCACCTCCATCTTGTCAGTTTGTATTTCTGGTTCCTGTTTTTCCAATTTCATCAGGATGAACACTTTCAAGTGTCTTTGTTAGCCACTTTGGGGGACCTTTCTGAGATGGTCCAGGCTGCTCTGTTGATTGAGTTGGGACTGAATCAAGATTGAGTCTCCCAATTCTATCAATTACATCACTTAAAGCATCATCCGTTGTTGGAGTTTCATGCAGGGGAGATTGTTCTTCAGAAGAAGATTCCACATGTTGTTCTAGTATATGAATCCCCCCTTCAAGATGTGGAATCTGATTATCAAACTCTTGAAATGATTTTGGTTTTGTGAATCTATCCAAGCGATCAAGTTGCCGCTCAACAACACTGTCAGATTTGGATGATTCAAGAAAAATGACATCTCTAGATACAACAAACTTTTTATTTACTTCATCATAGAGACGGTATGCTTTAGATGTGTTTGAATACCCCAGGAAGATACACTTACGACTTCTAGCACCAAGTTTGTTTGTATGTACCTTTGGTATTAAAGCATAACAGGTGGAACCAAAGATCCTGAGATGTTTTACCGAAGGAACATGTCCATACCACAATTCATAAGGAGTCTTGTTTCTTATAGCACTAGATGGACATCTATTCTTTATATATGCAGCACATAGAACATCATCAGCCCAAAACATTATCTTAACATTTTTGAAGAAAAGCATGGATCGTACCATATTCAAGATTGTTCTATTCATTCTTTCAGCTACACCATTCTATTGAGGATTATAAGGCACAGTTGTTTGATGTTTAATCCCATGTTGCCGAAGATAGTGTTCAAATTCATTTGATGTATATTCTTTTCCATTATCAGTGCGAATAGACCCAATATGAGATTGTGCATCATTTTCAATCCATTTATGAAAATTCTTGAATGTTTGAAAAGCATCAGATTTGTTCTTCAATAAATAAACCCAACACATTCTGGTGTAATCATCAATAAATGTCATGATATATTTATTTCCATTTGCAGAAGGGACAGGAATTGGACCACATAAATCTGAATGAATAAGTTCAAGCTTCCTATGTGCTCTTGAATGTGAATCATGAAAAGACTGTTTGCTATGCTTTCCTAGAATGCAAGCATCACATTGCTTATGTTTTCTAGGAATTGTAGGCAAACCAGCAACACCATTTTTCTTCAACAAGCAGAGACTATCATAGTTTAAATGTCCAAATCTAGCATGCCATAATAAACTTGACGGAAGTGTACCTTCTTCATGATGAGAAATATATGAGAAATGTTGTGCATGAGCAGAGGTTCCTTGCAGTTTAAGAAGTGTTTCTTCTTCTATACCCCTCATGACAAGTGAGTGGTCAGATGCCTTTCTTACCTCAAGCTTTCCATCAAACATATGAATGGAGTGACCTTGCTGGCGGATGTGGACCAGGGACAGCAAGTTTCTCTTGAGTTGTGGGAGATATAGAACATGATCCAGAACAAAGTCTGGAAGTCCAGGCAGTTTAAGCCTGATTGTGCCAAGCCCTGATGGCTTGATTTTTGACTGATCTGCAAAGTACACTGCTCCATCAACATTGTCAGTGAAATCTTCAAAAAAATCTTTCCTATGAGTCATATGACAGGTTGCTCCTGAATCAAGCAACCAATCATTTTTCGAAGAAGCAAGTGAAGCATTAAACAAATCTTCATTTACTCCAATGTTACATTGTGCCTCAATATAGTGAGCGGATTCAAGTGCTTTACCTTTGTCTGTGTCATCAGTTTTACCTTTCTACTGGTTTCTTCTCTGCTCAATTTTGTCCCATGGTAGCTTGCATGTAGAAGCATGATGTGATCCATTTCGTTTGCAGTGAATGCAATGCAGATCTGCCTTTTCTCCTTGAGAATGTCTGCCCCCCTGCCTCTGAAGTATCTTCCTCTTCCTCTTCGTCCACCTCTTCCTCTTGTAGAATCTTGAGCAGGATGCTTTTCTTTATGAGCAAGGCAAACAGTCTCTTCAGAAGATTCAGGGACTGTCTTCTTTCCAAAGGCTTTCTCTCTTTCAGCAAACTTTTTCACAAGAGAGTCAAAGGTTATATCTTTAAGATTTCCATTTGCTTGTAATGACTCAAGATAATTGGAGTAGGTAGGATAGAGTGCTTTGAGAAAGGCAATAAGAGAGATATCCAGCTCAACCTTAGTGGATTTAATATCATGCATTATAGACTTTATTTCAGATGCAAGAGCAAGAGGATCATTATTTTTCAGTTCAAGAGTGAAGAGTTTAATCATGAGCTGAACAACTTCAAGTGAGGAATGTGTATCATAGAGTTCTTTTAGCTTTTGTAAAGCTTCAAAGGCAGTGGAATAGGATGAAATATGACGACTTACTTCTTCATTTACAGATGTTGCGATCAATGCATAGGCTTTGTTGTTCTTGTTTTCCCAAATGAGAAGTTCTTTATCTGATGTAGGCTACACAGGGTCTTTGTCTTCTTCTCTGACACACACTCCTTTCCACAACTCATTGTAGATGAGGGTGTGTTTTACCATCCGAGACCATTTTGAATAGTTCTCCTTGCCAGTGAGAACTATTCCTACCATAGAAATGATTGAATGCATTCTGTAAAAGAATATCTCTGCTAAAAAAAAACTTTTGTTGATAAAAAAAAAACTTCTGCTGAAAAAATCCTTATGCCACAGCCTTATGCACTTTATTTTCTTCTAACGTTTGCATCAGCATTTCTTATATCACTGCAATATTACTATGTTTTGAAAAATGCGCAATGGATCACTTCATTATATTAATATATCACTTCAATATATTAAAATATATCATGCAATACTACAAATGCTTTGATATAAACACTCTGACTGATCCTCTGTATGTAACCTCTGTATGTAACAATGCATCAGTGATGTAATTGTCTGTTTAAAAACAGTCTTTTACTTGAGAACAGATTCAATGGTGTTCCATTTTCCTTCATACATCAAAGGCTCTAAAAAAATTTCACTTGAAATAGATGAAGAGCACTATTGAAAAACTTTGAAATAGAGAACGAAACGAGGAAATCTCATTTCTATGAACTTCTTTACTACTGAAGTATTTTGATGCTACACCTTTTTGTTTTCAAATAACAAATGGTATTTGCGCGAATTTTAAAGTCTCTTTTGAAAAACAGGATGTCATTCAGTTACCATACCATATCCTCCTTAAAATATTCAAACAGCTTCGTGTTCAATGAATGCATGAAAAAGACCCTCGGGATCCTTTCCGCTCCAAGTATAGAGCCACAACAATATCTTATGCGGGCCTCCGATGTAAAATGGTATTCGATTAATATAAAATCGAGTGCGCCTTTTACACAAACTTCTTCTGTATGCGACCTATGGATTACATTGCCGAGTACTTGCAACAAAACTTCTTTCGATTAATGACAAATGCATATTCAAAATTCAGAAATACAGCCTCCGCACTGCAACACAAAAAATATAACATGACAGCAAAATTCTCTTGACGAGCACCAAACAACACATCCTTTCACCAAACAGTAGCATTCTCTTGACGAGCACCAAACAACACGTCCTTTCACCAAACAGCAGCATGGATTAAATTTTGTTTTCATGGCAACGGGTGGCAGACATAAAACACCACAACAATTCTCAGCATTGTATACATTATGAATTCAATATAAGCAGCGTTTTATAAACTGAACCGACAGCGTCCAAGGCATAAACAGCGTGTAAACAATGCATATACAAACCCGCTACCAGTTTTAATGCACTGTGCATTCAGAACGATGATACCACACTCTTTGTCAGGCAGTGTTCAACAGTCCAGCTGCGTATGGAGTCTCTCAGAACGGTGAGCCCTAACCTAACGTTCTCTCACCTAACGCTCTCAGAATGGGCAGCACATGTGTGGCAGAGACGCAGGACAGAGGTAGCTCAGGATAGAGGAGCGCTCAAGACAAAGGAGCGCTCAGGAGTTACAACTAATTTTAGAACCTGGGACCTGTGCTCTGATACCATGTCAGGCCAGGGTAACTTCAGAATAAGCAGAAGAAAACTGATTGCATAATTCATTAGCTAACTATCATTTATATACATAAATGGGACGGATCAGTTCATCTTCTTGATGACTGTTCGCGTTCCAGTTCACCCATCCGTTGCGGATTAGGTGTCAACAGGAAGAAATTATTTTTGCTAAGTCTTTCCAGTGGGAAGACCTGCGTAAAGTTCTGGTGGAGGAATAAACTCCTCATAAATACATGTACACATAACATACATAAAAACAGTATCCATACAAATACATAGTTTCGGTTCCTAAGCCTGTGGTCAAGCTTGAAGGAACATACAAAAAAAAAGGGAAAACAAGTAATGCCCCTAGCATGGAGGAATTACACCAAAGAGAAAATCAACATAATTATTCTTTAAATGTAAACCAATCCTTCGAGAAGTAGTGGTGATACATGACAACTGACCTGGGTGCGAGTAGGAGCGGATATTCAGTGGAAGGAAAAATTTTAATCATCGCTGGAATTTATAGGAAATCCCCTGAATCCTATAGGTGTTGGAGTTACCTGCAGAAGGGAAACCCTAAAATTAGTGATAATCATGTTAGGGGTAAAATAAACTACCTAAATTAAGTAGGAGAAAGGAGCCCTCCAAATCTTTTTAAGTTACCTATTTTAAGGCATTCTTTTGAAACCATGTTGTCCTCTCTCAAGGTGCAACATCAAAATGAAATATTACTATTCGATGATAGCTTCTCTATAATGCCCAGAAATACATATATGGAATTATCTCAATAGACTAACCAGATACAAGTACATGTGTGATGTCGATCCAATACGAGCAAGCACGCTCCAGGAGTAGCACTCATTCTCTACGTAGCGAAAAAATGGTTAGAATTGTCAAAACTCATGAGGGAAGCTAATTCTAATTATTTTCGTGAAGAAACTAAAAATAAAAAATAGCTATAAGAATTCTTGAAAGCAAATCCACTAAAAATTAAGGGCTTTAACGAGAGCAAAACAAGAAGTGGAGGTAAGAAAACCCTGGCTAAAATGCAAGTGGAAAGAGAAACTCCATTTGGTACGTTGTGTGGGTGTAGACATAATAGACACTCTAGTGAGAATCTTGTTGGCTTGATGGGGTTTGATCGAGGTTCAACTTTAACTGTGACAACCAACAAAATCCTAACTACTCACCATTTTAGCAACAACCTGCGTAGCGCAGGTTGCAATCTCACTCGAAGAAGTATTGGGAGATGCTAGAACCAAGTTTTTGCATCTAGAGGCCTGTGTGATGGTTTCCTGAAGTTCTTACACCTAAAGCCTTCGTATAGATCTAGTCCTTCTCACAAAAAACTGCTGCAACTCTAGCTAAATGACTTTCAAATCTTCGCGAAGGTGGTCAATTATACTTATCATGTATATGGATTACAGATCTGCAAGTTCCACGCAGTAAATAAGCATTCATTCATATAAAATAGATTACAAAGTGAAGATACATAAACCTTTTAGAGGTAAATAGAAGATCATAGATGAATCAATTCGGCCTAAAACAATCTTTATTAGATGTAAACATTCAAATATAGACTTTTTGTCCTTGGACACTTAGTTGCAGGGGCCCTTGCACTTAGCTTGCAAACTTACCAAGGTCTTCGTGCACTCAGCTGCGAGAGCCTTCCCCTTTCGCCTAAGTATAGGAAACATACCTTTCCTATATTAGCACCTTTCCCTTTTAATGATTCTTCACTTAAAGTTATCTTTTTAAGACTCGCTATGAATCAATTTTATATAGCCTCTTCTTTACAATACCATGGTCTGCGGACCATTGGTAGGTCTCAAAACAGCTATATTACCTACCCACGTAAGGGACTAAAGCCCCTTTAACTCTACTTAGCTTCACACTCTGCTTTCCACATTTCGTGGAAACTTTAACTTTGCTACAAAAAGATATTGCAAAAATGACTCAAAATTCAACAAGATTGACCCCATGGACCCCATCTAAACAAATCTCAACATAGAACAAACCAGTCCATGAAAAAAAAGTTTTGAAAGATAGTGAATGTCAAACTACTTACTTATTTTAATGTGAGGCGGGTGTAGCAGAAGCCTGAAAGATGCCACTATAACTTGAAAGGAAACCCCAACTATTAGATATCTCTCTTCTATCATGATGGTCTTACAGGAGCTCGACATGCAGAGGTTAGAGTGGAAACTTCACGAATGCAGCGAATTACCCACCCCAACCCGAGGGTAAGACAGGATAAAAATGACTATTGTTGGATAGAATACCAATCAAATCTGACTGTAGATGAATGTAAGATACAACAACCCATGTGAAACTCACATGGGCCTAGCTTATATGGTGCAAGGTAATTCAGGCGTTATAGCCCAAAAGCCAATGTTTAAATCCGCTAGTAAACTAGTTAGGTAGAGGGAATAAATTGATAAGTATGAGATAATGATATAAACGGAGTTATACATCCACAACACATAAGGAAAATCTCATTCAAAGATTAATGTAACTATGACCATGTGCTCTGACAACTTCAAAATTAAAATACGAAGATTAAACCAACCTTATGCACTATATGAACATAGGAAATGGTGTTAATGTTCACATGTCACTTTGTATGGCAACATCGTAGAAATTAATATAAGAAAATAGGGCCTATCATTCACATCATAATGGATATGACATGTCCTATAGTTTATATCTATCCTAACCCCATGTTTAGGATATCACACAATAGGTAATATGACTTAAATATTATCCATACCATTGTTATATATAAACAACCAAAGTAGGTGTTACTCTAAAAACTTAGAAATTCATTTAATAAACCATGAAATAGAAATCAATAAGTGGATAAATGGTAGGTTTTGAATAAATATTATAAGGGAAGTGGAAAGAAAAAAAAAATTGTTATGGTATGTAGAGGATTGTGACAAAATGGTATCAGAGCCCTCAGTTCAATGTTGGGCTTCGAAGGGCCAAATAATATCTAAATGTAATATGGGTAGAAGGTTATTATGAATACTAATAACAAATTTTATTGTTAATAAGGTACAAAAGTGAAGTAGACCATAACAAAATTGTGAAGAACCCATCACCAACCATTACAATTGGAGAAGAGTTATACATTGAGCTAGGGAATGAAAGTACTCCACCAACCTCTTAGTTTATGGAGGTTATCAAAAACCTACAACAAGTGTTAAATTATCTCAGAAACAACAATGAATGCTTGGCAAAGGCTAGTAAGGAACAAGAGAGGATGATAAGAAAGTTCACTGAAAGGCTTAGCCATAGAAACATAAAACCTGAAAGGTTGAAGACGAAAAAGGTGGAAAAAGAATCAGATAAGTATACAAGTGGAGGTTTATAACACCCTCCTAACATGTCTACCCAAGTAACCAGCCAATTGGGGTAAAACTGTGACTAGATGTAACGATGATCTGATTCAACCTCCTAGGTCACCGTAAGGAAGTGGAACTAGAAAACTGACAATCCATGAATCCTACAAAACCTCCAAGAGCTACCCCAACTTTTTTGGTGACCAACACCTAAGAAAACTCAATAGCTCAAGGACTTAAAATGCAAGTCGCTCCCTTTCCAAGCCCTGCAAGTGGCTGAGGGTCCCAGTTGCTCCTATGAGCCTACTTGAGTGTGGCTATAGCCTTCTTTTGTCAGTGCTATACCAATGACTGTGAGATTCAAGCCTAAATTCTAGGGGCTAGGACCCAATCATTTCTCAAAACTTCATGGAATTTATAGAGATGAAAATAAACATAGAGACAATGATGCTAATACAAATTTTTGAATAAAGACTTGATCGGAGCCTTACTAGCCATGACAAGAATTTCATCAAACATGTCAAAAATATGTATTCCACAATTCCTAATAACCTATCTGAGCACAATGTTCTTATGCCTATCTCAAAATTGCTAAGAATCATTGATTCCTTATCACATAAGCTACATTATCATTTATTAGGTCATATATTCATTTCTCAATATTTTACAAATCAAAACATGATGAGAATGATACATTTTCACTCTCATAAGACATATTCATAACCATCGTATAAACAAAATAAATAATTAAGATATAACAACCATAAATCCCACATATGAACCAACACATTTTCTCATAAAATACCAAGGGTAGTAACTCTTAATAATGAATGCAAAAGCCAACCCGATATGGAACTACCATGTTCCACCCAACCATAGATTGGTTGAGCCAAGTCTCTCTTCAACTAATATCCCTCATCCCATATTCCAAGCATGAATGTGGGACTCAAATCAAAATAACCAACTAGGGCTTCATGAGGCTAAACCACCTCATCCTCATCAATAGGATTAGGCTTTAATGCAACCCTCACGAGATCACTAGGCCATAAACAACCATGGATGCCACTAGATTTCTCCACCTATGTCGTGACAAATTTTCTTGTCTCCTAGTCTCTAGGTTTTACCACAATCCACAGTTTAATCCAAGGATCACTAGGCCATAATCAAGACACCACCCCCCAAGCTTTACCATATATCTTGCCATTCACCGGAAAGGATTCCTAGGCATGATCAAGAGCAACGACCTCTAGGATTTACCGTATATCCCACCATTCACTGGTCGAGGATTCGTAGGCCCACAATACCTAGATTTACCACAACCAACAATCTAGTTCAAGGTTCACTAGGATAATGGCTTTACCATGATCCACAATCTTGTTCAAGGATCACTACTCCATTTGTTCTTTCATTAAGCTCGAATCCATTCGGAAATCCATCTCCACTAAAACACGAGAACCCCATCACACCATGGCTATCCATAAATGGCAAGGTAACGTTGAAGAAAATTGTCACACCTAGAAAAACCCATGCCCATGAAAACAAGAGAACTAAGAACGCACATGCATAACCATGCATGCCAAAGCTAGTAAGGAATTCATACATGCAAATCGATACATGCAAATAATCTTGTTGTAGATGCTTGATCCTACTTTTCCTTACTTTATATTTTCTTCTCTTTGCCTTCTTTACTCTTCTTGATCCAATACTAGAGTGCTCAAAGAAAACTCTAAGTGTCCAAGAGTGAGAGAGAGAGAGCTTCAAAAATCAATTGAAAAAATTATGAGTAAAAGCTTGCCAAGTGATCCTCATAAGCCTTTTTACTAATGAGGCCTCTATTTTCTTCATCTTCCATTATTTTCCTTCATTTTCATCTTCACATGTAACCTGTGACCTTTCACCCTCCTTTTCTCTTAATTTCCATTACTTTCATAAGTAAAATGGCAATTAATTCCTCTTGCCTTTCCAAATCCTTTAACATTGCCTTTACGAATTTCCTTAGCCATAATAACCAAAATGAACACCCGCACTAGAATTGTTTTCCCACCATTCACCTTGAAATACGTGTCCCATGACTGTGGTGTTTTTTTTTTGCATGAAATTTTAACCAGGGACGCTACAAAACCCTCCCCCTTGGGGCAACACCATCCTCGGTGTTCAATGACACCTACAGCCATCAAGACTTTTGAAAAGGAAAACATACTTCGTATCGAGCTTTATAATGCAACTCATTGCAGTATTTACAATGACCAATAATGAAACATGACATACATACTATGTACAGGAGCTTTGTAACACAACTCATTACAATATTTACAATAACAACCATATATACAACCATACTATCTATAGTTATTTATAGATCCAATTCGATACAATATTTATAATATACAAATAGACAAATATGCAAATTTTCTCAACCACAAAATTGAAGGATACGATTCTCGTATCAGCAATAAGAGAATTCAAGGCTTACACCTCAACCCACAAAAGTAGTACCAGGATTCACCTCCTTCCCAAGAAGTTTAGAATCCACTGCTAAATCCGAAGATGCCTCAAATTTCCTATGCTATAATCTTGCATTATTGTCTTCTCCTTAAATAGTTATCATCTCATTGATCCAAGTCACACTCCCAATATACATATGATTTCATTTGGAAATTCTAATGACAAGAACAAATCCATTCTTGACCTTTCCTTCTCTGCTACATAGTCCCTTGATAAATCCGGTCACCCCCTTCTGTGCAGTCACTCACCTTCCAAGTTCCCCACCATCCCATATCTCAGGTGATCCATCCCTTGGAAAGGCTTCCTCGCATCAGAAGGTTAACAATGAAGGCATATACCTAACTCAAAACCATCATAACATTCTAAGAATGCTCATGGAATTCAGTGGATACTATTGGGTACCAATGCCCCATAATGGCCAAGCTCCTAAAGTGCTTTACCAACATACTATTGCATGTTCCAATTTCTTTCACTAACACTGCTATTTCTTGAAGTAAATTTCAACCACCCAACAATAATTTCAATGTTTTCTTGTACGAAGTACATAAATCCCATTAGATTGAATATCAATTGAAATAAATTCACATCATACCTCATTGGTAGCTTGCTAACAAGGTGCACTTGCAATTTTGTTTACTTCCTATCAAAACAAGTAAAACTAACATCTTTGATCAAATAATTATATATGAACATATCACATTCGGTTAGATTGAAACAAATCCATCATAGATCAAAATCATGAATCACATGCAATCATCATAAACCGTAATCATAGAGCACATGTATCCATCATTAATCTGAACCATAGGTCACATGCATAATAAAAGGTAAATAAAATACCGATACTTATCCTTTAATCGGTCCTTAGCTTTTACCTTTGTCCTTATTCTGTGTGCACACCAGATCATTTTCCACATGCAGCAACACCCATTCCATTTTCTTTTCCTCAATCACATACACATACATAATGTACATCACAACACATACACCTACACTCAGTGTAAAACACGATACATACACCTACACCCTGATTTACAACACAACACATACATCTATACCCAATGTACAACACCACGCAATACATGTACCTACACCTGGCATATAAAACAACATAATGCATGTACTACACTGAGTAAAACATAATGAATACACATGTAATGATACCACAACTACACAATACACATACATAGCCCGCAACACATCATGTACGACATGCACACAATACCACATGTACAACAGTACCATATGTATAACATGTACACAATACCACCTCTACACAACACCACCTACACAATGTGTGCACAACATCACATGTACATGGCACCACCTGCACAATGTGTACATAATGCCACATGTACACCGCACCACTTGTACAATATGTACACAATACAACATGTACATAAAATCACATGCGTGACCTGTATACAAATCCACATGTACACAACACCCAATGCACGACATGTATACAACACCACTCGTACATAGCACCACATTTCCAACATGTACACAATACCACATGCACACAACACCACAAGTAGAATCATGCACACGAAACCATATATATATAGCACCACATGTACAACATGTGCATAACAACATATGTACATAGCGATGGATATGCTACGTGTGCGTAGCACCATATTTACACAGCAACGCATATCCAACATGTACATAGCACCATCAATACCCCAAATGGCATATGCAACATGCAAACAACACCATAAGTTTGTCATGTGCACAATACAATATGTACAACATATACACAATAGTAGCATTGCACATCCAAAACTGCACTGTATCTACCAAGCAACCTTGCTTCTAGCATCTTTTCGCCATCTATGCTTATCGTAGCATGTTACAGATCACATTGTTTTCATTATTCTGATGTATCCCTCAACATTACCTTTCCATAACGTAAACATAGGAATAGTATAAAAACATAATATCAAATCATATCCACATGAGATTGACCTCATACATTTGTCAAGGCTACTTTTTCCGACTTGATTCTTCACAAGCCAGGAACCTCGTCATGCCATTCACTTGGATAAGAAACCATTCTTCCACAAGAATGATTCTTGATGACCGTGTGAGACAACGGAATATAGACATGCATATATATATATATATATATATATATATATATATATATATATATATATATATATATATATATATATATATATAAAGATATATAAACATAAAACAATCATGATGCCTAATGACCCTGTCAGACATGACATACATAAATACAGACATACATGTATACATATAAAGACATAATTATAATCATGGTCTCAAAATAATTACTAGACACCATAAGGTCAAGGTTAAGAGAACTTTTTTATCTATTCACAACATGCACAACATTGAGAACAATGACTTCCAACATAACCAAGGCATATGATGCCCCAAATACATTTATTTTACCTTTCCTGGTTACTTTTCTCATGTTGGTACTTCCAGCATCCATTTACCACAATGGACCCAACCAGTCCAACTGACTGTCATATTATTGCCTTCAACTACCCTTATACACGCACCAAGCTTCATCGGATCCCTACATCACCTGTCGGGTTTCATTTAGCTCTTCCCGAGCTCCATTAAATTTATTTTTTCCTAAGAAATTCCCAAGACTCTAAAAACATGGAAGGAAAGAACAAGAAACAAACAAGAAAAAAACCATGAAACACCAATAGCAAAATGAAACCACAAACAAAGTGGTAAGGCCTTACACTAGACGCAATCAAAACCCATAGATCATGCTAAAAAAAATCACAAAATATCAAAGCCACAAAACTAGAAACAAACACCATGACTTAACCCCATGGGTTTGCAATGCCTCCAAGGGAAATTCAACCTAAGCCTTCTTCAATATTTCATAGCAATCTCTTTTACCACACAATCCCCCACATCATACTTCCATAAACACATAACTGTCAACAAATAAATAAATATAACAATATACTAGCTATCTTAGCTTCATATTCCAAGCATGTTTCCTTGTAGCTGAACACATTTGTGCCATTTGCCAAGGGACTCCAATTACCATGACAAATCTAGATATAAATAGACACCAAATGTCATACCTGTTAAATACATGTCCATGAATATAGCACATATACATATAATTTCAGAGAAGATTAGGGTTAATAAGACTTCCTGTATTCAAGGCATTCATTTGTTTGAAATTACAGTTTCCAAACATAGCTAAATGAATTCTTACCCAATCCCTTTATTTTACCATTTACCTTGATGGAAGTGAGTCTTTATCATGCAGTATCACATCACCCAATTGTTAGTTATATAAGAAAATAAAATATTACATTGTCATGCTAATACCAATCATATTTCCCTGCAACTGCTCACACATGTCGATCACATGTTCCAAAATCAAGACAACATATTTCTCGATTTCAAATCAACCTTTACCAAGTCTACCAACAATGTCATAATCAATAATCAACTCACTTTCATCATTCATAATAAATAATGCTACAACTATCACCTACTTACACTCGAGTACATATCAGTTGTCTCAACATATATGTATTAGTACAACCATCTTAAAATAAGATCATTTCTTCATGCAATCTTATAGACACATACTCATATCATGAAATTAATCAAACATTCAAACATTCGATAGATGACATAATAGCCACCAAATACTCAAACACTAGATAAACAACATAATAAAACTCATACCTTAATGTATCTAAGTTGAGGCTATCATGTCTGCATAATAAATATAGATTAGCACGACATAACTTCACAACATATCAACTCAAACATAAACAAGGTCATGATATCAATAACAATAACTAGCTAACATGTTCACATCATAAGCTCATAAGTAATTATCATTCACGTATAACAATCACATATGGAGCGTCAATCTAGATTAGCACAACACACTATCACAAATAGGTCGACTCATACCTGACTGTCATAACCATAATCATCTGCATAGGTTAATCCAACTTAGCACAAAACATAATAACATCAAGATATTGATTGTAATAACCCTAATCATCAAGTTGACTAACATATTAAAGAAACAAGTTAACATATACCATGCTCATCAACAACATATAAAATAATCAAGTCATCTATCATATAACAATCATCAAGTTAACTAACATAAAACAACAACAAAAGTGCATATAACAACAATTTTCTATCATTTATGACAATTTACACACATGCATATGACCACACTGATTCACTAGCATCTACCATGCATGTAACCACAACAACAATAAAATCACAAACATGTGTATAACCATAATGCATATAAAAATCCATTAAATAACATACTTGCATGCCAGACATACAATATTTGTATGATGATTCTCTCTTACCCTAAAGTCTAGTGCCGTAACCTTGCTTTGATGATTTACATGAACTGCTCTAACTCAGCTAACACGTTAGCATCATAATAAATGATAACATCATGATGAAGTGATTGCATACAATGACCTCATAATGCATGTCTGGCCTACTATACATGCATAACCATAACCATGACAATGCATGCATAACAACATATAAACATTTAAATTCGTAACAAATGCATATACAACCAACATGCATTCATGACAAGCTCGTCCCAATATACACATCATCAACCTCTACATGACAACAAAACTATAACAATAACCACTACCATGCATAAATAACAAGCACATATACAACCTACATGCGTGCATGAAAAACACATTCCAACCATCTAGTCCAACTATTGAACCATGCTCTGGTACCACTCTGTGGTATCAAATATCACACAAGTAGAAAAAAACTAGCCACCACCCAAAGAGAATAAAACTCGCTCTGATACAGCTCTATAAGACCCTCCTTCCACTTCTACCCAATTAACTAGCCAACGAAGGCAAACATGTGATGAGAGGTTACTATGATCTGATTCACCCTCCTAGGTCACCTTAAGGAAGCGGAAGCAACAAAACACAACCAAACTGACCATCCACACATCCTACACAACCTCCAAGAGCTACCCCACCTTTCCAGGTGACCAACCCCTGAGAAAAATCATCATCTCAAGGACCTAGAGACCCAGTCACCCCCTTTCTAGGCCCTCCAAGTGACTAAGGGTCCCATTTACTCCTATGAGCCTCCCTGAGTGCAGCCAGAGCCTTTTTCTGTTATTACTATGCAGTGACTGTGCGAATGTCAATGACCTAGAGACCTAGTCACCCACTTTCCAAGCCCTCCAAGTGACTAAGGGTCTCATTTACTCCTATGAGCCTCCCTGAGTGCGACTGTGGCCTTTTTCTGTTACTACTATGCAGTGACTGTGCGATTTAAGGCTAAATTTCAAGGGCTAGGACCCAATCACTTTCCATAACTTTATGAAATTTACAGAGATGAAAAGAAACATAGAGACGATGATGCCAATACAAAATTCATGAACAAAGAATTAACTGGTCCCCTACTAGCCATGATATGCACTTCATCAAACATGTCAAAAATATGCATTCTACAAGTCCTAATAACATATCTGAGCATAGGGGTATTATACTTATGTTTAAATCTCTAAGGATAATTGATGCCTTATCACATTAGCTACATTATCATCTATTAGGTCATGCATTCATTGCTCAAACATTTACAAATCAAAACATCATGAGAATCATACATTTTCACTGTCATGAGACAAATTCATAACCAACATGTAAAAAAAAAGAAATAATGAGGAAACAATAATCATAAATGCCACATATGAACCAATACATTTTCTCATAAAATTCCACAGAAAGGAACTCCTATTAACGAATGCAAAAACCAACCTAGTATGGGACTACCACATTCCACTTGATCGCAGATTGGTTGAGCCACGTCTCTCTTTAGCCAATTACCCCCATGCAATATCCGAAGCATGAATGTGGGACTCAAACTAAAATAACCATCCAAGGCTTCCTGAGGCTAAACAACCTCACCCTCATTAATAGGATATGGCTTTACCATAATTCTTACCAGATCACAAATCCATAAACAAGCTTGGATACCACCAGATTTCTCTAACTACATCGTGAGGAATTTTCCCATCTCCTAGTCCCTAGGATTTACCGCAATCTAGATTTTGATCTAGGGATCACTATGTCATGTGTTGTTTCATTTATATATCTAGCTCACTCAGCTTCGAATCAATCTGGTAATCTAGCTCAACGAAATCATGAGAACCTAATAGCACCATGGCTATCTGGAAATGGAAAGGCAAGGATGAAGAAAATTATCACACCTAGAAAAACCCATTGCCATGAAAACATGAGAACCAGGAACACACATGCACAATCATGCTTGATCTGAATTTAAATAGGAATGTAACAAATTATAGAAATAACCATAAATACAGAGAAGCAACAAAAATAATACTTCATTTCATTAATGTAAAATACTAAAATATGCTTACAAACAGAAATGGAAATAAACGAGATAGGGCGATGGTAGCTTATCTCTGAGAAGAGATGTGGTGGCTACATCCCTCTAAAATGTGTTACAATGAGGCTTGAATTCCTCTTAATTGTTGAGAAACAATGGAAAACCCTAAACATCCAAAAGCCTAACCCTAGGAGATGAAGCGCCAAACTATGAACCTCGTTTTGGGTAAATTGGTACATCAACTTCTCGGGGTCGTAACTTTGGCATACGGTCCCCGTTTGACACACACAGTACCTCATTACAAAGAATTATCCAAGGGCTACAATTTTGGGTTGACAAACATTAATCCATGGCCCCATGTTGCTCCCATGTTTCTAAAATATTGTTGTTTAGGGGCTCAAAACAGCTCCGGAAGTTTAGGAGCCGAAAAGCTGCCGAAAATAGTAAATTATGCTACAAATAAGGAAACTGAAAAACTGAAAGAAATAGTAGTGGGGGTCCAAGTGGGATAGGATGGTGTCCACCAACATCCACCTGGATCATTGCTCCCCCCTTAGGAAGCAATGGTCCCAATTTCAATGAGTTCCTCCATGAGATGAGGAAACTTTTGCTGAACTTGGTCCCTGGTAGGTTGTTCTGCAACCTCTGATAGGTCTAGTAATGGTGGGAAGCATGGTCGAGGGTGGTCCACATTGGAAACTTAGTGCAAGCAAAGGAATGGGGGAATGTTATGCTCCAAAGCATTTTTTCCCACAGTGTTGGTAATGGTGTAAGGACCATATCGGAGTGGTCTGAGCTTCTGATGGGCTCTTATAAGGTGTTCTTTCTACAGATGCAACCAGACTTTGTCGCTTGCTTGAAACTTCTGTGGTACCTAATGCTAATCATGTCACTACTTGTACTTGACTTTTTCCATAAAGGAGTGGCGATATATTGGCCCATTGGGTATAGGTGCTCCGAAAGCATATCAGACGAATGCTTGACTTGACAGTGCAACATTACCCCTGTGGTTGAGGAGAAGATGTCCCTGTCTTCTTTCATGATCGTATCCACTTCCTTTTTCCGTGTGGAGGAACCCTTCCTCGGGGCCATGGATGTGGCTACGATCTTCCCCTTACTTTGATAGTGAACCAGACAAAATAAATTTCCTAGTCTGGGAGATGATCATACTACCTTTCTTAGCAGAGATCAAAGTAGTGGCAGTAGGTGGGGCTACTTCGAGTATCTGGTATAATGTATTACACAAAGAAATAATAACAGTGTGAGGCCTTGACTCATACACAAAATGTCACTTCCACAAGTATGGCTAGCCTAATAATACATCACAAACATTAAGCAGTGCAACATCACACAATACCTCATCTGTGAAGGGCTTGATGTTGTAGGGAAGGTAGCACTACTAGCGGACTCAGAGATTTCATCCTTGGTGAAGCCACTTGATGCTATCCATTTGTGGGTGTGGTATGGTTGGTAGTCCCAGCCAGTTCACGACCTTTGCTGAAATGAAGTTCTTTTGGCTCCCACTATCAACAATGTATTGTAGTGGTGAACCTTTCACCCACATATGTGAGTGGTAAAGATGCTCTCCTTCCTCTGGATCTTCGAGCTTAGTCTTCTCGACCTTAGTGGTGGCAACAATGGCATTGGGCTCTGCATTAATGATTTGCTTCCCTTTGTCATTCCCCTTGTTGAGTTCTGACTTAGGGTCGGAACATGCATCTAATTTTGAAGCCTTCAACTCAGCCACCAGCGACTACTTGGTCTAACACTCGCTTGTGTTATGAGTGGGGCTCTTATGGAACTCACACCATTTTCCTGTGTCCTTCTTTGAATTAGTGGTGTTTTATTTTTCTTATGGCTTCGATGGGTTGTCTTGGGTAACCCCGCCTTGGCTTTGTCCTCTGTTCTTCAGATTCATAAATCCAAAGTCTCGCTTCTTTTGTTTAAACTTCTGCTCAGTCTTGACAATGTTTTGGTATGTCGTGCCAAGTGAGAAGATGTCTAGGAACTCCATCTTGTCTTAGTTGTACCTATGTAGGTATTCGGAGTATTTGAGTACCAAATGTATCTCATAATCCTTGATACTCAACTTTCTATGAAGGGTATGAAAAATATTGGTGAACTCTAGCATGTCTTGGTCCCTTCCCTACCACAGTGTGGTCCACTTTATGTATTTATCCTCATAGCTTTTGACCAGGTAGTATTGCTCCTTGATGGCATCCCAAAATGAATTCCATGTGGGAGTGGCTGAAAAAAATGAGTTCATACTTTCATCCTTCTGCTCATAGTAGGTTTCTCACTAGTCTTTGACATGGGGGGCTGCTTTGAGAAGTGAAAAAGTGATATTTTCCTGGCTCAAAAAATCATGAATAGAAAAATAACCTTCTAGGAGATTTAACCATTTATCTATGACATTTGCATCTATCTGACCCTTGAATATGGGGATTTCAAAGTTAACTTGTACCATAAAGGGTGTGGCATTTCCAGAGTACCCGTTGGAAATAGATGTGTCGTCGTTGGGTAGCCACTGAAGGATCTAGCCAAAGTTTTCCATCATCATGTTCCTTTCACTCGAGGGCTTCTTCGAGCAAGATTTTGATAGGATCTCCTACCCTCTCATCTTTCTTTTCATCCACCATGGGAGGCCTTTGAGATTTGCAAGGCTCGTCTTGAAAGGGTTCGACCAGTTCAAGCCCTAACTTTTTATATCCCGACCTCATTGAGGACATGCAATGAAAAACAGATAAAGAGAAGACCGCTCTGATACCATTGATCTGGATTTAAGCAAAAGCACAATAAATTACATAAATAACCATAAATACAGAGCTGCATCACAAATAATGCTTCATTTCATTAATGTAAAATACTGAAATATGCTTACAAACAAAAATGGAAATAAACCATCTAGGGCGATGGTAGCTTATCTCTGAGAAGAGATGTGGCAACTAAATGCCTCTAAACTATCTTACAATGAGGCTCGAAGGCCTATTTATTATTGAGAAACATTGGAAAACCCTAAACCTTAAAAAACCTAACCCTAGGAGATGAAGCTCCAAACTATGGGCCCCGTTTTGGGTAAATTGGTACATCATCTTCCCGGGGTCGTAACTTTGGCATACGATCTCTGTTTCACATGCACAATACCTTTTTAGAAAGATCTATCTGAGGAGTACAACTTTGAGATGAGAAACATTGGTCTGGGGATTCATGTTGCTCTAAGGTTTCTCAAAAAATGTCATTTAGGGCCTCAAAACAACTCCAAAAGTTAAGGGCCCGAAAAAATGCCAAAAATAGTAAATTGTGCTACAAATAAGGAAACTCAAAAACTGAAAGAAACAGTTGTGGGAGCCCAAGTGGGATAGGAGGTTGGCCACCAACATCTGCCTCGATCAATGTTTTCCAAAACTAGCAAGGAATTCATACATGAAAATTGATACCCGCAAATAATCTCGCTATAGCTACTTGATCTTGATTTTTGTTTCTTGATCTTTGCTTCCCTTTGCCTTATTTTTTGTTATTGATCAAATACTAGAGTGCTCCATGAAAACTCTAAGTGTCCAAGAGTGAGAGAGAGAGAGAGAGAGAGAGAGAGAGAGCTCAAACACTCAATTGAGAAAAGTTTGAGCAAGAGATTGCCAAATAATCCTTAGAAGCCTTGTTATTAATGAGGCCTATATTTTCTTCATTTTCCTCCTCACATGCAACCTATGACCATTGACCTCCCTTTTTTCCTAATTTCCGTTATTTTCATAAATAAAATTGCAGTTAATGCCTTTTGCCTTCCCAAATCCTTTGCCATTGTATTTAACAATTTCCTTAGCCATAATAACTTAAATGAACACAACAACTATGATGTTTTTCATACCATTCAAGTTGGAATATGTGTCCCATGACTGTGGTCTTATATTTTCTTACATGGATTTTTAACCAGGGTTGTTACAATTTGAATAAGATAGGACGTATTCAAAATGACAGAAAGAAAATAAGAAAATGGAGTTACAAGGAGAGTTTAGGAAAATCAAACCCCATACTTTCAATAGGGAAAATAAAGAAGGTCTGGAAGCATGGCTTCTTAGCATGATAAAATATTTGTCGGTGTATGAGTACGAGAGTAACTTGGAGGCCTGTCTAGATATTTACCAGCTGCCGGGGAAAGCTACTCTCTGGTGGGAAGAAGCCAAAAGTGTACACCTGTTGGAAGAAAAGACAATTTCTTGGGTGGAATTCCAGAAACAATTTAAGTCGTGATACCTGAGTGAGAGATACTATGATGATTGTGCCAAGGAGTTCCATGAGTTAAGGTTGGGATAGCTAACCTTGGATGAGTTTGTATAATATTTTACAAAACTATTATGGTATGTTCCCTATATTAAAGATTAGAAACCCAAGGTACAACAATTTTTGAACTATTTACCAACCCCTTACAAAGAAAGGATTGAGTTCGCTAATCTTAAGTAATTGGATGAGGTGATAAGGAAAGCTAGATAGTGCTACCAACAATTCAAGAATAGAAGTGAAGGGTTGAAACCATGGCAAAATAAGGATAGAACCAAGTCTGCAGTGAGGACAAAAATATAGAATCCTCCATATCTTAAGAATTTTGGAAAGGATAATTAGAGGAACAAATTTGATAATGGAAATGTAAATCAAGCTACATAGTCTCACATTAGGTCAAAAACCCATGGAACTGAGCAGCAAAATGTGTAGTGGGGTCAAGGAAAGAGAACTACTAAAGTGTTGGGGTTGTTGTGAACCACACTTATTAAGTGATTGTCTGCATAATACACAATTTATTTGGAATATTCAAGTTGTCTAGAAAGCAACAATTGTGAATGATGTTGCCAGAAATATTCATAGGATTAATGTGGTAGTAGAGGAGAGATATGCTTAGCATCATTCTACCATGATTGAGATTAAAGGTACCATTTTAAACCATTCTGTTTCATTTTAAATTGATCTAGGGGCTAGATTAGGTTACATTAATCCCCAAATTGTGGAAAAATGTAAATTAAAATCTGAAAAAATCAAGAATGCATGGTTGGTACTGTTAGCAACTGGTACCAAAAGAAAGGTAACCAGTCAAATAAGACAGTGTTTCATTGAATTAAATGGTTATCCCACAAAAATAGATTTAAACATTCTTCCTTTTGGATCCTATGATACATTGATAGGCATGGACTGGTTCGATAACAAGGGGCTACTGTAAACTACTTGGAGAAAATAGTGAGTTATGTGAGTCAAGATGGGTAAACTCAGTAAATTAGAGGTAAAAAAAAACAATATTAGGTTGACAAATTTCAGCTTTGCAGCTAAAAAAGAGTGCAACAAGAGGATGTTTGATATACATGGTGTAGGTGGAAAACAATAAACAACAAATAGAAGAGGAAAGTTTAGAGACTTTGCCAATCATCAGTGAATTCCAAGAGGTTCCAAAGGAAACCACAGGTTTACCTCCCAATAGAGACAAGTCTCTCCATCGATTTAGTACTAGGTGCCACCCCACTGTCTAGAGGTCCTTACCGAATGAGTACACTGAAGTTAGTAGACCTAAAAATGTAGTTACATGAACTCTTAGAAAAAGCTTAAATTAGACCTAGTGTCTTACTATGGGAGGGGTTGTACTATTTTCCAAGAAAGAGGATGGCACATTTATAATGTGCGTCAATTCTCGCCAATCGAATAAGCTAACTGTCAAAAATAAATACCTACTACCCCAAATTGATGATCTATTTGATCAAGTGAGGGGAGAAATTGTATCTTTAAAATTGATTTAAGGACTAGCTATCACCAACTGTGGATAAAAGATGAAGATATTCATAAGACAACTTATAGAACTAGATATGGCGATAATGAGTTTGTAGTTTTACCCTTTGGTCTCACTAATTCACCAACATCTTTTATGTGTTTAATGAATAATGTACTCCATAAATACAATGATAGGTTTGTGCTCGTATTCATAGATAACATTTTATGGTATTCCAAAAATGAAGAAGAGCATAAAGAACATCTAAAATTGGTGCTACAAACTTTAAGAGAACATCAACTATAAGAAAAACTAAGAAAATGTGAGTTTTACAAAAGGAGAATACAATATTTGGGTCATGTAATTTCGAAGGAGGGACTATATGTTGATCTTGAAAAGGTTAGGGCTATTGAAAATAGGCCCATACCTAAGGATGTGTCAGTAGTCTTCTCATTTATGGGAATCATAGGATATTATCAAATATTTATATAGCACTTCTCAAAATTGACTTACCCCATTACTTCCTTACATAAAAAGGGAACAAAGTGAGTGGATAGCCAAATTTCAGGAAAACTTTGACAAATGAAACAATAAGTGACAGGACCTCCTATACTAAAAATTACAAACCCAAACAAGGAATTCATTGTTTGTATTGATGCTTGTTATGAAGGCGTTGGTGGAGTTTTGATGCAGGAGAATCCAATAGTAACCTATGAGTCTAGGAAATTGAAACCATATGAAAATAATTATGTTGTATATGATTTAGAGCTGGCAACAGTGATACGTTCTTTAAATATGTGGAGACACTATTTGTTAGAAAAAAAAATTACTTTACTGATAGATCACATCATCTTGAAATATATCTTAAAGTAACCTGATCTAAATGCTAACCAAAGATGGTAGCTAGCTTTCCTTAGTGAGTTTGAGTTTAATATTAAACACATAAAAGGTAAAGAAAACAAAGTAGAAAATGCTTTAAGTAGGTATGCACGTGCTGTGATGCGATTATGTGTTAGCAATATTAGTACAAATTTTGTGCAACAAATTAAAAATTCAATACAACAAGATCATAAATATTTGGAGATTCAATAGAAATTACAACAAATGAAAGTTCCAGGGTATGCTCAAAATTTTGAAAAATTGCTAACTTATCGAAATAGATTGTATATTACCAATGTGAGTATTTTAAAACAAATTATTCTGGATGAATATCACAAGAAAACATATGCAGGCCATCCTGGATACCAAACTATGTTAGCAACATTTAAAATTTTTTGTTTTGGTCAGGCATGAAGAAAGAGATGGCGAAATATTTAGAAAAATGTCTAGAATGACAACAAGTAAAGGTGGAACATCAGCACCTTGCAGGACTGTTGAACCCAATTCCCATTCCCGAATTAAAATGGGAAGTGATTTCATTGGATTTTATTACATGATTACCAAAGACAAAATGACAACATGATTCGATTTTGGTGGTGGTAGACACCTTGAGTAAAGAAGAACATTATATAGGAGTGTGTTGGGTCTGATTTTTTACATATTTTTTGCACCTTCTTTCCCCATTTCTGATCCTCTTATCCTCCAGGCCTATGAAACTTTAATGATTAATAACCCTTTTTCTTACTTTTACAACCTATTCCACTGTCATGTTATTGTGCCATATTTTGCTGAATAATATGATACTTTATTCCTTTTTGTCTCTAATTGGAGTGAGCATTGGAGGAGTGTTTTGGAAGTTCTTCTCCTTTTTAGGTGTTGTTCACGGGAACAAGGCTATGGAGTAAAAATGTAGCACTTATCAATTTCAGAGCTGGGTAGAGAAGTTCATTGTTACACCCTATATGTAGTTACAAGTTGTTGTTACACATTGAATGTTGTTACAGGCTAGTTTTACACTACGCGATGATACAGAGGACCATTGTTACACCAAGGTTGTTTTTTCCAGTGATTTTCATTACATCTCGAACTACTATTCACTCGTAGGATATTGTTGCACCGGAGCTGGCAAGTTGTGCGTACTATTCCACATAACAGTTGTTGGGCATTAGGAATTGTTTATTTTAGAAGCAACAGACCCAAGTGGTTGCAATCCTAACCAATATATTTGAGAAGTCTTTGTATTTAGAAATAGGTTGTAACTACTTTTATATTTTATCAGCATGAGAATCATGAGATTCTCATCACTGGTCTATTCGTAATTTCAGGCATGCAATAATTGTAAAAGAAACTCAATTTCCTACGTACAAGCACGACATATAGAAAAGCATTGTTACTCTGCTTCTGTAACTCTGAATTATTTTTACTATTAAATAACTACGATGATGTTGTTACTGCTCTTCATCTGATTCGTTAATTAATCTCCTGTTATTCCTGCGCCCCTGGTAGCGAGGAAGGGCCCTTCTCTTTAATAGGGACTGCAGTGGTAGAGGTAGTGTACAACCTTGTTTCGTTTATTGTCATACGGTTTTTTGTTTTTGCTGTACAAATTGTGAATTATATCTGCTTTTGTTCCAGATTATATTGTGTTATTACACCGGTTTAATTAAATTGAATGATAGTGACCAGCCGGTGTAGTCATTAGTTACTGTGTGGCGCACCCTTACTCTGGTAGTTGCGAAGTGTGATTTCAATTCTGTGTAGTGTTTTTATTTCTACATGAATGATTAGATTTTTGCAATTTGATTCAGCAACATATTTTACTCTTCTTTCTATTTCTCATTCTTGGTTGTAGTGTATCAGCAGAAGTAGTACAAACTCCATTGAAAGAATAAGACCTACCCTAGGTTGACAATTAAATGTTGTAGTCTCGGTCAATTATGACTAATTAAAACAGCACTACATTTTGGCACCATTGCTGGCGATGACAGTTGACAATACAATCAGCCAAGTTGTTTGTTTAATGATAGAGTGTTCCTAGTCCACAATCGCTGGGCGGTAAGATGAGAGGTAAGAACCTGTGCATCACTCTAACATATCTAGGTAGGCTCACTATTGTGATCACTAGGGAACTTAGGGCATGGTATTTTGGTGTTTTGTTTAGCGTGTCTTCATCTCTTCAGTCACTGGTGGTAAGACAAGAGGTAAGAACCTGTGCATTTCTCTAACATACCTAGGCAGGCTCACCACTATCAAAGACTAAGACACTTAACATGTGAATCAATACACATAGCATCCATGTGTGCAACTGTAGGAACTATAGAAATACCAAAAGTACCCCTACTTTAATTAGTCACAGGAAAAATCGGTCATAAAAGAAAAGGAAGTGTGTAGATTTGGGAAGGAAAACATTTATCCAGGAACTAATCTCTAAGTCTGAAAAAGAACAATCAAGCTCTCAAATGGATGTAAGGAAAACAGGGCCACAAAACATTGTCACTCCCATGAAAATGGCAGAAACCTATGATTCATCTATCTCAGGGCCATATCATTCTAAAGCTAGCACCCACACTCCCAAGATCAAGAATCCAATCCATAAGCAATAGGGAGAAGCTAGTAGCCATAACTTTAGGACCGAGGGATAAGGGTAAACTGAGGGGGAACATCAAACACCTCAGACAGGAGAGCACCTATTGGTTTATCAATATACAAATTAAGGTAGTGCAGTTAAACAACCAACCCTTGGGATACCTAAGCCATCAATCACACCTGCAAGAGCATCACAAGAATAGTTTGAAGAATGTATGTTACAACAAGGGTTAGAGGACTTATCCATTGGGGGAAACAATGACAAAAATCCTAAAATAGATGCTATTATTACAACCTTTGAGTTCCCAATTAGGGATATCAGAGGCGAAATTCCTAAGAAAAATATTCCTCTATCATCCTTACCATCCTTCCAAGGGATGACTGTGGAAGACCCAGACACCTTTTTATTTGAATTTAATGTCTTATGATGAAGTTATGACTATATCTCAGATGCTTAGAAACTGAAATTATTTCCTACAGATTTAAAAAGGGCAACCTTGAGATGGTTGATTGGATTGGGCTCTGCTTCTATTCAAACATGGAGTGATATGAAAGGGACATTCTTATCAAAGTACTAAGATTATTGTAGGACCAGGGATGTAAGGGAGGAAGTATTCAAAATGATGTAGAAGGAGGATGAGAGCCTAGAAGACTATGCAGAGTGGTTCCACTATAATTTGCAGAGGTCTAAACACAGCGATTTAGGCCATGAAATATTGAAGACCATATTTATCAGAGGAATGAGGGACGATGACCTTGACACCCCGAACCTACTAGGGAAATGGTATATATCACAGGAACCTTTCGCTGCAATCGTAAAGCTCTGTCTAAGATGCTGTAGAGGATCATCCAAGGGGAGAAGCACAATTTGAGATGCCCTTGTCTGAAAAGAAAAATCCGTAGCAGGAGAAGTAACTAGAGCAGAGATCGAGAATTTGTTCGAAAATTTCAAGACTGGCATCCTTAGTACTCTATCTTCCTAGATAATGATAGCACATATCAAGAAGACACAAGTAGAAGTTGATACACCTCTGGCCATGTTTTGTGCAAATGGCTAGAAGAAGCATACCTTGAGGGAATGCGAATTGAACAACATCAGCTTGTGCAATATTTGTGAGTTGGAACATTTGACAGATCAATGTGTAGAGCTTCCTAGACTTAAGGCAATACTTAGAGAGTCAAGAGACGAGGTGCAGTTCTCTTATTTCATCGCACCAAGGAGGCCATGGAAACCATGACCTCTAGGTATGTTTCCATATTTTTCCTCCTTCAATTCGTGGAACAATGAATATAATACTCAGTAAGATCCATGGCAATATCCTACTCCTTCTTCAGCATAGTTTCCTTCATCCTGGAACTAGTGGCCTCCATCTCCCACTATCCAATATCCTTAGTCTCAACCATACCCTTGGAACCGGAACCAGAGATGAAATGCCTAGAATACAACTTTACCTAGATTACCAATGCAGCAAAAACTACAGTTAGCTCCTTTTCAAACTCCTTCTCCTACACCGCCTATGTGACCCCAATTACTTGTGCAACCTAACCCAAACCTGAACAATAAAGTAGGTCAGGGCATAGAGGCTCAGCCTACCTTCCAAACGTACCTCATTACCCCCATGGGGCTTAATGAAATTCAATTGCGATCAAGTAAAATAATTAAACCAAGTCACTCCCCTATCATTACAATGGAGGAATGTTAACCTTCTAGAAGAGATACCATAGGGTCTGACGCGGTTGTTGTACCTATAAAAACAAATACAGAGGAAGTTTTCACATCTGTAACAACCAACCAACAAAGGACTATTACTGTTATAGCAACCAACACGGGAAATGGTGATACACCTGTAATAGCTAACTCGACTGCTGTAACTTAGAACCCTTCATATCCTCAGAGATTGACTGAGGATAGAATGACTTCATAACCTGAATCTGATTTTCTTAGGGAGTTGCAAAATTTGTGTGTACGAATTACTTTGCTGCAAGCCCTTAAAGAAGTACCTATTTATGCCAAAAAAGTTTGATATTTGTGCATCAAGAAACTTGCGAGGAAGTGTAAAGACCCTGCTACCATACATGTGATGGGGAAATTATTTGAATTAATGTTTGCTCATCCTCTTCTAACTAGGTATAATGATCCAGGAAATCCTACAGTTACTATCTACATTAATGATTAGCCCATAACTAACACACTAATTGATCTTGGGGCTACCATTAATGTAATGACAGAGGAAGTCTTTGCCACCCTAGGTCTACAGGGGCTTAGACATACTCCTACTGTACTTGAATTAGCGGACATATCACATCTTAAACCTCAGCGGGTGTTAGAGGATATAGTAATTACAATAACATCCTAGAGATATTTGACTGAACTTCTTATATTACAACCCAAATCCAATTTGGGGAGACATCGTTTGATCTTAGGGAGACCTTGGCTAGCCACTATAGATGCATTTAGAGGCTGCAGATCTAGATCTATCATGATCTCGGATTGTGAGGTGACAAAGAACCTTAATCATTATCCCCCCAAACCAAAAGTGGATTTATACAACCCTTGGCTGGATGAGTTTGAGTCCGAATCAAATCTCTCCCTACCACTCCTCACTCTGGCCAAACCCTAGTATTTCAAGGATGAGACAAAAGATTATATCATTAATGGTTTTATTAGTAACTCGCTTTCTGTGCTTTCCATTAAAAATTTGAATAAGGAGGAGGAGGTAGAAGATATGGATTTTTAACAAATGAGAACCACTTTGAATAGTGACAGAAGTCCAATTGAAATGGAACCAGGAATGTTTCTAAACATCAACCCCAACCCGACTACTGAGAAAAACCATTGCTCTTACAGAAATATGAAAAGGCGTTTTCATGGGACTATATGAATATGAAAGTGATCCACCATAACCTGTGCACTCACCGTTTTTATTTCAAGGATGGCTGCAAACCATTCAAACAACCTGAACACTGCATGAACCTTGCACTAAGGTAGGTGGTGAAGGAAGAATTAAAAAATCTCCTGACTGCTAATTCTAGTTATCTGATATCTGACAGTTAGTGGGTGTCTCTGCTTGTCATCGTTCCTAAAAATAATGGCAAGTGGAGAGTCTGTGTGGATTACAGAGAACTCAATAAGGTCATTGAGAAGGGCCATTTTCTTTACCATTTATAGATCAGGTCCTTGATACCCTCTCCAGAAAAAAATTACTTTGATTTTTAGACGGTTTAGTGGCTACAATCAGATACATATTTCCCCAGAAGATCAAGATAAAAAAACCTTTACTTGCCCATGCTGAAGTTTCACATACATAGTACTCCCTTTTGGACTCTTTAATGCACCAGCAACATTTCAGAGGGAAATATTGTAGATTTTTTTTTATTTGTTCAATGACTATCTTGAAATATTCCTGGGAAATTTTACACCTTATGGAGATGCTTTTGAAACAACATTAGCTAATCTGGAAAAAGTGTTAGAACAATGTGTACAGACTAATGTTGCTAGGAGCACTAAAAAATGTCACATGATGATGACTAAAGGGATCATGCTATGACACTACATTTTTGCTGAATGGATCAAGGCAGACCCCACAAAAATAGAGGTAATTCTGAAATTTTGAACACCCAAGATGCAAAAAGAGCTAAGTAGTCTCATGGGGCATGCAAGGTATTTCAGGAGGTTTATAGAAAAATTTTCAGAAATTCCATCACCATTATTCTCTTTGCTCATGAAGGATGTCGACTTTTTGTGGACAAGAAAGTGTGAGTAGGCCTTTTTGAAGCTGAAATGTTGTGTATCAACAACTCCGGTCTTATGAGGACCTAATTGGGAACTGTCATTTCAGATAACTACATATGCATTTGATATTGTTGTAGGTGTTGTTTTGGGCCAATTGGAGGATAGGAAACCTTATGCTATTTACTACATAAGCAAAAATCTAACTCCAGCTGAGCTCAACTATATAGTGACCAACAAGGAATTCTTAGCAGTCGTGTACGCCATCAATAGATTCCAATATTATATCACCAGGTATCGAGTATTTGTACACACTGACCACTCTACCATTTGTTTTTTAATGAATAAGCCAATTACCAATGGTAGAATTATATGCTGCTTATTGTTGTTACAAGAATTTGATATCACAATTATTGATAAACCTGGAAAAGATAATGTAGTAGATGTTTTCCTTCCTAGGTTAACTATTAATGGCAACTGCATTTCTACTGAGGATTCACTGCCTGATAAATATCTCTCTGCTATTTCAACTTACTCCACTTGTTATGTAGATATATCCAATTATCTTGCTACAGGGAAGTTTCCACAATATTTGTTCTCCAAGGAGAAAAGAAAGATTATACAACAAAGTGCTACCTATATGTGGATATATGGGAATCTCTATCACACTGGACCAGATTTTGAGATCAGACATTGTGTTAGAGAAGTTGAGATATTTGACATCCTTAAATCTTGTCACGAGGAACCTTGTGGAGGGCACTTCACAGACAATCAGACATGGTACAAAGTCCTTTCGATAGGGTATTATTGGCCAACAATATTTCAAGATGCTAAGAAGTTTGTGAAAGGATGTGATAGTTGTGAAAGGATGGGCCAACCAGTATAATTAGATGAGATGCCGTTACAGCCCCAAATTTTCTTATAACCTTTTGAGAAATGGGCCCTAGATTTTGTGGGACCAATTAATCCTTCATCTAGAAAGAAATATTACATCCTGGTTTGTAGTGACTATGTCATGAAATGGGTTGAGGCAAAGCCACTAACAAGAGCCACGAAGCAGGCTATTTCAAACTTTCTGTTTGAAGACATCTTTGTCTGATTTGGTATACCTAGGGAGATAGTCACAGATAAAGGGCCACAATTTACATCCCATATGATTTAGAAGTTGGTTGAAAAATATAAAATCCATCACAAAATCACAACACCTTATCATCGACAAGAAAATGGCCAGGTGGAAAGCACTGACAAATTCATTGAGGGGATCCTTTCCAAGACTGTGGCCAGTCACCAAAGGAGTTGGGCCGACAAACTTCTAGAAGTGTTGTGGGCATACAAGACTACATGGAAGAATACCACGAGATTCTGACCATATGAACTTGTGTATCGAAAAAATCCCTTATTCCCTATTGAGTTCGAAATCAAGACACTGAAAACAACATTGCAGTAAATTTGGATATGGCTACAACACAAAAGCATAGGTTGAACTAACTGAATGAATTGGAGGAGAAATGGTTAGCTTCTATCTAGCAAACAAAGATTATTTAGCAATAGAGAGCTAAGTGGCATGACAGATTCATCAAGAAGATGAAGTTCTAGAAAGGAGATTAGGCTGTCTTATATGACTCAAGATTCAAAGACTTCAAGGGTAAGCTCTGCACCAAATGGCTAGGTCCCTATGAGGTAGATGCAGTTTTTGGTAATGGAACTATAAATTTGGTAACCATTGATAGTGCAAGGACACCACTGCTTGCAAATGGGCACCATCTTTATTTATATCACAAACTTGCTTCAAGCGATTCACTCATCAACATTGTCACAAATTCGGATCTTTAGATTACAGGAACAGGGGAAGGCCCCCCTGTGCTGCAAAAATTCTAATTTTTCCAATAAGTGTAATAGTTGAAAATCAAACACTATTGGTGGTTGTTAAACCTTCAACTCTAAAAAAAATAAAAATAAAAACATAGTAAAACAATCTGGCCGTGAAAACCTTTTCCAGGCGTAGACAGACAATTTTTTGTAGCAGTTGAAAACCACTTTGTGGCGGCTGTTATAGACTCTGTAACAAGATTTTTTTATTTCAAAGCATACTTTAAGATAATGTTGTTAGACGACATTTTTTTCTTTGTGTTTTTGTAAAAATTATAATACATAATAGTTGTCTTGGTTGTTACACCAGTAACAACCGAAGAATTCTAGAAATAATTCAAATAAGATATTTATTGCAATAGACAACAGGCATCATTGTGGTTATCATCACTAGAGTTAAAGTTGACGCGTCTTGCCACCAACAACTTCTCCCCACATCACCTAGGTACTTCATACAAAGGTAATATTGTTATCCGCCTTTATTCAGTAATTATGGAAACTTAACACGATATCCCTTTTGACGGCAGAGGTCAACTGTCACATTTCATATTGCGACATGACCTATGATTATTTAAAAAAACTGCAAATAAAGCATGGTGATCTGTTAATCATTGTCACTTAATGACCGATCATACCAAAAAAGGGAAGTGTACCTTTGACTAGACCTCCCATAACCTAGCATTAATAAGGCAACATTATTGTGCAATACAAACCATGATTGCAAATCTTAATTTGAAATTCCAACCTATGCCACCCTACCACTTACCCCTACTGGAGCATTGCATCCCCATTCAGGGTGCTCAGAGAAGTGGAAAAGAATAGTTGCAGGCTGAAACAACTAAGTAGTGTACCGATTGCTATGAACTTCTAAAGGAAGAGAAAAAGAAGGAAAAAAACACTAAATTTGTGTAGCGATGGGTGGAGAAGCAATTCGGCATGAGTTAAGGTCGACAGAGGCTTTCAAGAATTTCCCCAAAGCATGCAAGATCTTTAAGGACACAGGTTGGTTTGATTTCTTCAAGAGGTTGGAGGGATCAGACGGGGGAGTTTCAATCGAATTTGGGAAGAATTTAGAGAGAAATCAGACGAAGGTTAGGGGGTTGAAGTTGGAGGTTACAGAGGAGGTGATTTCCCGAGTGACGACATTACCAGTGGAAGGAAAGAGGTGGTTTGATAGGAAATTTAATGACCCGTCCTTGAAAGGGGACTTCCTCCAAGAGGAGGAGCAGCTGATGAAGAAAGGGAGGGGGATTGATAGGTTTTCACTTGCCTAGCCATGGGATGAAGTTTCCCTTTACCTCATCAAGTACATCACCTATGAGGGAAGGGAAAAAATTGTGTTCATTTACCACTTTCCATTGCTAAACCACCTTCGAAATCAACAACTGATAAATCTTCCCTACTTCTTGGTGGGAAACACGTCGCCATGAAAATAGATGCGCATCTAGAAACATGTGTCGCCCATCATGGCCTCATCAAGATCATTGTGCTGGATGCCATAAGCTGCCAGGGCAGGAGTTGGGAGGAATTCATTAGGAAAAATTCCAGAACTTGTTAGAAAATTATATATTATAGAGCAATGGAACAACCAGTCCTTCCACAGAGAAACAACCAGTCCTTCATTTTATATTATCCAACAAACTGAAGAGATATAACCTACAACAAATCCATTGTAATTCCCTCTTCGCTCTCAATCTCTTCTCTATTCCTCACTCAGAATATAGATCTACATAGACGCAATGCAATTCCCTCATATATAGCAAGGGTTTGTCTTCGAGGGAAAAAATCCCTAAATTAAACATAACTTCTACTGTCAGATCTCCGCCTAATGAACGACCCAAATTGACTATGAAATTAAAAGGATGGTGTTTTGAAAATATGTTGTTGTTACCAGAGCTACAAAAATGGAAGCAGTAGGAGATCTCTCTATAAGAGGGGGTGATCTCGCTCAAGGAACACAAAAGGATGATGGATTCCCTTAGGGAAAAGTGGTTAAAGGGAGAATGGGAGAGATAATGGGAAGCATGGAGGTAGAAGGAAGCCATGAAGAAAAAAGATGAATAGTTGCATCTGTTAGAACAACAAGTCTCAGACCTAACGAATGACAAGACAAAGCTCGTTGACCTTGCCCTGAGCCTGCTAGCATGCAGGTGGCCATCCCGATCGTATCCACTGTTCCTTTGGGAATGATATTATTTATTTCAGTTGAAAGTAGTTTTTGAGAGTAGGTCTTATATTTGTTCTTCTACCCAAACATTTCTTGATACTTTTCGCACTGATGATTTTGATGAACATAGCTTGCTTTGCAAGATATTTTTGCATAACATCATGTTTGAGTATGTTAGCACGAAAATGGTAGCAAGTGTCTTTTCCTATATGGGATATTTGTAGTTGCAGGCCTTTCTTTCGTTTATGAGAAACCATATTGAATGGCATCTGGCCATGAAATCAGCAAAAAATAATGAGAAAAGGACAACATTATGGGTCAGCACAGAAGCAAGGATGGTTTATGAACTCAGGGGTGATTTTAAGTTGTTCCTGAGAACTCCAGAGATCAGGGAACAACTAGCTATCTATAGGAAAAGGATTGTGAGGATTTACCTCAATTTGCATGCACAGATGAAAAGTCGAGCACTAGAAATGCATCTTAAATGCACCAAAGCCTGCAGCGTTAAGTTGAAAGAAGGGCATCCATTTGAATATAGAAATTTTGTGGTTGCTATTACATGGGTGCCTGAGTATGCTCGGATCGTGTAGACATTGGGGGCATTCTAGATCGCGCTCAGATTTAAATTTTCTTTGATTTGGTTACCAGTAGAAGAGTATCAACCAAACTACCACCTATGTGATTATGAATAAGAATCCTGGCCACATCAGTTGATGGCCATTCAAGCGTACAGAGCTCCGAGTGAAGACACTACTAGTTGCTTACAATTTTACAGACTTGCATCGAGGCTATAACAGGAGAAGCTGAGATTCTACATGGGCACATGAAGTTGCTTTAGTTTTGGGGAGATGTTGGTTGTGACTTTTTACTTATTTTCTACACCTTCTTTCCCTAGTTTTGATCCTCTTATCCTCCAGGCAGATGAAACTTTACATGATTAATCACACTTTTTCTTACTTTTACAACCTATTCCATTGTCATGTTATTTTTCCATATTTTGTTTAATAACATGATACTTTATTCCTTTTTGTGGCTATTTGGGGTGAGCATTGGAGGTGTGTTTTGGAATTTCTTCTGTTTTTCAGATGTTGCTCATGGGATCAAGGCTATGGTGTAAACAGGAAACATTCATCAATTTCAGAGCAGGGTAGAGCAGTTCACTGTTACACCTTGTATGCTGTTACAGGTTGTTGTTACACATGGAATGATGTTATAGGTTGTTGTTACACTATGTGCTGATACAGAGGACTGTTGTTACACCAAGGGTGTTGTCTCGAGTGATTGTCATTACATCCTGGACCACTATTCATTCATAGGATGTTGTTGCACCGGAGCTGGCAAGTTGTGGGTACTATTCCACATAACAACTGTCAAGCATTAGGAATTGTTTATTTTAGAAGCAACAGACCCAAGTGGTTCCAATCCTAACAAATATATTTGAGAAGTATTTGTATTTATAAATAGGTTGTAACTACTTTTATTTTTTATCAACATGAGAATTGTGAGATTCTCATGACTGATCTATTCCTAATTTCGGGCATGTAATATCTATAAAAGAAACTCGATTTCCTATGTACAAGCACGACATATAGAAAATAACATTTACTCTGTTTCTGTAAATATAAATTATTTTTAATATTAAATCACTACGGTGATGTTGTTACTGCTCTTCATCTAATTCATTAATTAATCTCATGTTATTCCTGCACCCCTGCTAGGGAGGAAGGACCATCCTCCTTAGCAGGAACTGTAGTGGTAGAGTTAGTGTACATCCTTGTTTCATTTATTGTCATACAATTTTCTGTTGTTGCTATACAAATTGTGAATTATATCCACTTCTGTTACAGACTATATTGTGCTTTTACACTGGTTTAATTAAAAAGAATGATAGTGACCAGCTGGTGGAGTCACTAGTTACTCTGTGGTGCGCCCTTGCTATGGTACTTACGAAGTGTGATTTCAATTTTGTGGAGTGTTTTTATTTCTACATGAATGATTTGATTTTTGCAATTTGATTCAGCGACATCTTTTACTTTTATTTCTATTTTTCATTCTTGGTTGTAGTGTATCAGCACAAACAATGTGAAATCCATTGTAACAACAAGACGTAACCTGGGTTGATAATTAAATGTTTTAGTCTCGGTCAATTAGGATTGATTAAAACATCACTAAATAGTTCATTCTACTTATGGAACAACTGTTGGGTGCAGTATAGGGTTTATAAATGTACCAACCTTTAATTTGTTAATCCAGAGAGTTCATGAACTTCAAGACGTGGCATTGGAAATGCCAGAGAGAGTCACTGGTAACCTACAAAACAAATTATAGTATTGCGATTAATCTCGAACATAAATGTAATCCTGCACTAGTTCGAGAAATACCAATCCTGCACTAGTTCGAGAACACCAATCCAAACAATAAAAAGCATGCGGGAAAGTAAAAGCAATCAATGCGAAAGGAAATTCTAATTGCGAGTAAACAGAAGGGAAATTAGAACTAGAAATCAAGTGGTGTCGGCACAATAACGAAAAGATTGTAAATGTTGGAATAAATTCAAAAGAAATTCAAACTATTTTTCTTGCACTAATTCTACCTGTACTAATTCTGCTTGCACTAATTTTTTGTAACAATCTGCATGCATTAATTCTATGTAACATTCTGCTTGCACTTAATTATGTGTAAGAACAATCCAGAAGTTTAAGGAAACCATAATATTAATTAAGAATTTATCGATTCAAACATAGTGTAGTTTCCTTATTTACGAATATCGGCTCAGCAAATGTAAAAATCACATCTTTAGATATAAATTAATAGATCTAGATTAATTTATAGAATTCAAGTTAGAGCTCATAAAGGTAGAGCCGATCTTGTGGATTCTGGAAGGACACGATGTTTGTTTAAAATATTTCAGGTGCAAATGTGATTAGTGATGCAGCAAATGAAATAGTTTATAAAGGAACAATTTGCAGCAAATCAAATTAATTCTAGAACTAGAAATTAAAGGTAGAAATAAACTATAAAATACACATAGCAATTAATAATCTAAATGCTATTGGATCTAAAAGATGAGAGCGGATATCGAGCTGGCTTTTCGGCTAACCCAGCCAGCTCACACCCTCTATTAACCTGGTTCACACAACAATTAGACTCATTAAGATGCAATGGATGAATATGCAAAGCATGAATTAAAATTTCTTCAATTAATTAAAAAACACAGTCTTTTACATAATGCAGACATCGGCTAATCCCAACAAGTAGGTGAAGCATTCCACACTGAAATCCATGTGCTGCTACATTGAAAAAAACTTCTCCTCCCTTCTGCCCTGTGCCTATGTGTGACTCTGCCCTCTGCTTAGTTGATTGACTAAAATTGATTAGCTAGGCTTGGAGCCATAGCTCTTCTTTATTAATCTTTTTACATTCCAAAAGTGGCATTAAAAAAAGCCAATCCTTTGCAAACATCATGGGGATTGAATCCAAACTAATTATCATTAATAGAATATTATTACAACCATTTCCCTACTGAAATAATGAAGATTTACCATGAATTTCCCAAATCAGGGCATTTTCTAGAATTCTGGAAAAGTTGGTATTTTTAACAAACTTCCTCTAAAGCCCCCTTCATATCTCCTTTACCGTTATGAATTTTGGAAAACTATTTGGAGGCAGTCTAGCTTGTTATATTTTCAACTATAACCTTTCTCAGAATTTTCTGGTTTAGATCCATTGCCTCAGAAATTGTGCCTGAAAGTGACTGTTTGAAATATGAGATGCTAAAATTCCGGAAAAACCGTTTATTTTTGGAAAGATACTTCAAAGACCATTATATAAATTTTGGACCATTACGAATTTTAGAAATCCATTTGAGTCTTTGCCAATTTGCTATACTGGGACCAAAACCCATGTTCTAGAATATCTTCATTCACCTTCACGTGCATGGAAAATGAGGCAGAAGTTGGCAGTTTGGAAACTGTTGCAAATTTGGGGTTGTAGCATTAATTATTCTCTAAATATAAATCTGTATGACTTGGGTGTGCCTTGGCTTATGTAGAAGTGTTCAAATGACATTTTGATCATAAACCTCTTTCAGATTCTCCCTTAAATGTGTTAATGTATGAAAGCCCTAAATTGGTGGAGACACGCTGTGAAACTTGCACTGGTGCAGGCACGCTATAAAACTTGTGTTGGTGTAGGCACGCTGTCAGAACTGAATTGGTACAGGAATTTGTTGCACAGTGTAGGCAGGTAAGTGTTGGTTCAAAACATGATCAAATCATCTTTAACCTGCAACATACAAACCTTTAGTAAACTTCCATTAATGGTATTTTAATCCCGTTAAAACAAAAGAAGTAACAAATACTTGCAACAATAATCATTTAATGAAACAATAGCATGAGAGTGTTCAAGTGAAAAATGAGACAAAACTAAGGCCCAAGAACAACACAAGTTTCCAATATTTGTATGAAGGAAATTTTCCGACTTCATGAGGTATCAAATATGGTAGTGTCAGACAAAGATGTTAAGTTTACCTCCAAATTTTGGAAATCCTTGTTTTGGGGCATGGGAACTCAATTAAATTTTAACACTACATATCATCCTCAAATAGATGGATAGAAAAAAATGGAAAATCAAATCTTGGAAGGTATGTTGTGAATGTACGTCATAGATAGGCCTACCAAATGGGAGGTTTTTCTGCATTTAGCGGAATTTACATATAACAATAGCTAGAAGAATTCAATAAAAATGAGTCCTTTTCAGCTTTATATGGCAGAAAATTTCATACACCACTTAGTTGGAGTCAACCAGAAGATCGATTGATCTCAGGATCAAATGCTTTATCGGGAATGGAACAAGTGGGATGGAAGATTAGACAAAACAACAAAATTACACAAGACAGGAGGAAAAGTTATGCTCAAAAGAAAATAAGTCGTAAAGAATTTAAGATTAGAGACCATGTTACTTAAGAGTAAAACTGAGGAAGAGTACCTTAAGAACCAGAATGTCTGCAAAATTGGCACAACAATTCAGTGGGCCTTTTGAAACCTTGGACTGAGTTGGTCTAGTAGCATATCATCTCACTTTGTCCAACCATATTAAAGTTCACAATGTTTTGCATGTGTCTTTGTTAAAGAAATATGTCCATGATAATTCCCACGTGATTTATTGGAATTTGATACAGGTAGAACCTGAAAGATATTTCTTACCAGAGTCACTCTGTATCCTAGAATGAAAAGAGATCTTGCTCAAAAATCAAGTCATCACTCGAGTTAAAGTGTAGTGGAGGCACATTACACCTAAGGAGGCTAATTTGGAGAGGGAGGATAAAATGAGAGAAGCTTACACATCATTGTTCAAGAATGAAGCAAACAAACAATAAACATTGAGAACGATGTTAATTTAAAAAGAGGGGAAGACGTATTACCCCTCTGTTACTATGCGAATATTTTTTTGTTTTTAGATTGAACTATTTTTAGTTGTGACGGCTAGAAAGCCTTGGTGGACTTGACTTAAAATGAAAAATAAAGTATGATGATGTAATAAATAAACTTTATTAATGAAAAGGAAAACTAGAAATTACTCGGGAAAAAAACATCTGAGTTATGGAAACCAATATTGGTGGATAAGATCAAGAAAATATTCCCTTCAATTAGTCCTAAAATTCCTTAGGGGCTGATTAACAATATTTAATATGATGCAAGAGAAAATCTATTAAATCCCTCAGTTGTAGAAAAACACTAAGTAAATGTGAATAAAGCATCATAGGAGAGAAAAGCGGGCTTTAAAGAAAAAAGGAAAAAAAATTCCTTTTATGAAAAAAGAAAAAGAAAGAAATCCTAGAACAGTGGGATGAAAAACCCATGAAAAATGAGATACCTCTAAGGAAAACTCTACTAGGGAAGCAATGTATAAAATACATTAATGATAATCACATGATGTTGTTAATTCTTTGGCAAGCATGTCTCATCTCGTGGGAACTAGAGGACTCAGTTCAAGTTTGGGAGGAAAGTGGATCACCCAAGTGTAGTTCCAGTTTATAAATATGGTTTGAAGCAATTTGGAGAATTTTTAAATTTTGGTTGTATAAAAGTAATTTTGAGCATGTTTTTTATTTTATAGTCATGGTAGTATGGTTGGTAGTATTCGTCATCAATTCTAGCAGATATGTATTTTTATATCGTGTAGGTTATTGCAATGATTGTGCATGTAAACAGGGAAGCGGCTGTATACTTTAAGTGGAATTTTCATGTGAATAGAAAGAGAATTCATGAAGTATAAATCTATGGGAAATTTACTTGCTTATGAATGCATATATGAGTGTGTTTTTTTTAATCTAATGAAATTGGAGTAGATGAACCAACATACGAAAGTACATTTTACTAGTACCAAAATCTCATATCTTGGTTTGCGTGCATAAATCCAAATGGCTTCTAAATATATATGTGTGTATAAATTGAAATGTTATATAGTTTGATATACATAACTTTCCATTGCCGAGCAGGATATGCTGAACAAGGGGAAGAATCTTTAATTTTCATTAATGATGAATTTTTAACCAAGATTATAAAAAGAAGTAGTTAAAGTACCATTTGTGACTTAAGTATTTTTGAAGGTATTTTCCTATACTCGACTGATAAAATTAATGTCTAGAGTCACCAAAAGGGAGTTAAAAAAAAACCTCACAAAGAACGATACTGGGGAAAATTGATTTCTGACTTTGTGTTATTGAGTGACAATAGGCTCTGTAATTTTGGGAAATTGTTGGGCTTGTAGATTCCGTAGGTTAGTCCTAGTGGCATGGTTTTAGATGCTCATTGGAGAAAAATAGATTTATTAAAACATATATTAAATTGTCGGTGTTGGTATACTCAACCAAAAAAACTAGGAATGTAGAGTAAGAGGGATTTTGAAAAACTAAATAGCTTACCATAAAAAGTACTAAACCATGGAATAAAATTCGACTAGAAAGGAAAATGCAATAGTGATTACAGAGTTATATTTTTGATAACGTAGATATAAGTGATTTGAAGTGTGAATGTGTTTTCCTCAAGTATTTGACTGAAATCTTAGCAAATAAAATTTCTAGGATTTCCATATGGGTATGCGCTAGGTAGAGAGATTATCTGTCTACCAGAGTTGGAACCAGTATCAAATGAAGGTATAGATGGATGAAATGTAGGTTCAAAAAAAAGTGAGTCATTATTGAAAAGATAAAAAAGAAAACATAAATTGATACAAAAAATGCTTAGATAAAGAATCTCCATAGTGGATACATAAATAAAAAATATAACACCTTGACTAATTATAAAAGGCTAGGGACAAGACTGTGCATAATCAATATTCACCATAGAAAAAGGGGTTTGTGAGTTATACTATTCATTAAATATGTCCATATATAAGAATTAAAGTGTAAATTTTAGTATAGGAACAACAAACAAACGATTTCTAGAACGAATTCAAAATCTACAAGAATTTCATCCACAAACCACTACTATAATCAATTATTTAAACAGAACTATAAAAGAATGAAATTTTCCAATGCATGATAAACATTACACATAATTAAATAATTCATAACGCCTGGATTTAGTGAAATTATCCATATGACCATTTCAGGGAAAATAACTCCAAATATACATAGCATAGAAGAAAATAACTCTACTGAGTCTTTTTAGTGGGAAGACCTACAACAAGTAATATTAGGAGAAATAAAATCCTCATAAATACATGTCCACACTACTATATATAAAATCGAGATGCATAAAAATACATATTTTCATCTCCTAAGCCTGTGGTGAGGATGGAATGAACATAAGAAAATAAGGGGGGAACCTCTAAAGACCCCAAGAGAGGAGGAATTACACCAAACAAAAATGAACCTCACTATTCCTTATGCATGAACCACTCCTTCGAGAATCAGAGATACAGGACAATAGACCTGGGCACTAGCAAGAGAGGATAATCAAGTGTAAGGAAAATTTTTAATCATCGCTAGAATTTACAGGAAAACCCCTGAATCCTACAGGTGTTGGAGTTAACTGCAGAAGGGAAATACTGAAATTACTGAGAATCCTATTGGGTGGGAAGTAAAATAACAAAATTAAGTGGGATAATGGAACCTTGCAAATGATTTTAAGCTACCTACTATAAGGAATTCTCTTAAAACCTGCTTGTCTTCTCTGAAGGTGAAACATAAAAATTAAATATTACTATTTTATGATAACTACTCTATAATACCCAGAAATGCATATTTGAAATTAGATGAATAGACTAAACAGAGAGAAAGTAGTCATGTCACGCTGAGCCAATATGAGAAAGCTTTCTCCATGAGTAACACTGATTCTCTACATAGTGAAAACATGGTTAGAATTGTCGAAACTCAAGAGGAAAACCGATTCTAATTTGTTTCGCAAAGGAAAAAAACTTTAAAAATCATTATAAGAAATATTGCAAGAAGATAAACTAAAAATTAAGGGCTTTTTTGGGAGGAAAACAAGAAACGAAGGCAAAAAAAACCTGGCTAAACTTCAAGTTGAAATAGAAACTCTATCTGGTACCTTGTCTAGGCATAGACATCAGAAACTCTAGTGAGAATCTCAACATAGAGCAAACCAGTCCATTAAAAAGGTTTTTTTAAAGCTAGCAAAGGTCAAATCACTTACCTATATTAATGTGAGGTGGGTGCAATAGAATCCTAGTGGATGCCACCACAAATCAAAAGGAAACCCCAGCTATTAGATTTATCTTTTTTTTCACGATGGTCTTATAGGAGCTTGACATGCATAGGTAAGAGTGGAAACTTCATGAGAGCAGCGAATTACCCACCCCAAACCTAGGGTAATACATGAGAAAGCATGACCTCCTTTCATGGAAAATTTTAGCGGCGAATTTTTTCCTTTGGGCTAAATTAAGGGGTTTTATATTTTTATTGGGCGAATATTTTATATCATAGTACATTGTTACAAATCGCCTCAAATTTATTTTATAAGAAAATTAGGTATGGAGGTTAGCCCTCCTTATTTTAAGGGAGAGGGTAAAACAAGTAAATTTAGCCCTTGAAATTAGGAGTTACAATCTTCCATTCGCCCTCATTTTCAAGAAAATTTGTTTATGATAGTTATAAATAAAAATATAAATACAATGCAGGTATGGTAAATAAATAAAACATCTTTTTATACTTACTCCAAAGGTATAGCAAATTAAAAAAAATACAAAAAACTAGATGTATGGTAAATAAATAAAACATTCTTTTATATTTACTCCATATGTCACATTATATTTATGAACACACAAACGTGTAAATAAATAAAAATATTATTAAAGCGGAGGTATGGTAAATAAATAAAACCTCTTTCTATATTTAGACCATAACCCTCTTTCTATTTAATAAGGCCCAAAAAAGAGGTTTTATTTAATTGAATCCTATGGGCCAAATACCATATTTATAAAAAAGGTATGGTAAATTAATAAAAATATAAATAAACGAGAGGTATGGTAAATAAATAAAACATTTATTAGATTTACTCCATAACCCACCTTATATTTATGAACACTCAAAAAATGTGTTATATTTAGGTGAAGCCTATGGGCCAAATACCATGGGGCAAATTATTATTAATACCATGCAAAAAAACATTAATAACCCTAATATTAGTATTAATAAAAATAAAGATGGCACATGGTCTTGACCCATGGTATTCACATGGAATGCCCCCTATTTAAAGTGGGGAATTAAACTAGCATAGATCCATTTTTACTCTGGATCAAATATCGTGATATGCAAACTAACATAGAGTGAAAAAATGTTTGATCTTTCTCGGGGCTTGGTATATCAAGAGTAAAAATGGATCTTGTAATTTAATGTCACTTAAACGTTTTAACTTGGTTAAAAAAAAAAATCAATTATTAATTTTATTAATTTTTATAAATTACTAATAGTAGTTTTTAAGCTCCAGGTCTATGATAATGCATGGTATTGGCCCATGGTAATACCATGGTATTCATGAGAGCATAGACTACTTAAAGGGGAAATTCTATCAGCTTAGATCCATTTTAATTCCGGGTCTACCAAGTACTGGGAGGGATAAATAGATTTCATCCCTCTAAGAGTGGTAGATGTGGAGTTAAGATGGATATAGGTTGGATTTTATGATAATGAAGATATTAAATAGACTTACGAAATTATATTGTAAAAAAAATCTTAAGGTGAACGGTTAAACCTACATTTAGTCACTTCTCAAAATTTAGTAAAAAATACTGATATCTCCATTAATATTGGTTTTTCTTATTTAACAAAAAAAAAATTCAAAACAATGAAATCTTAACTCTTTCCACATCACCCTAGCAGAAGAGAAACAGTCACTGCCCATATTTCCCACCATTTTTCAAACATTCTCAATATGATATCTTCATGAAAAAGTTAGCGTAGTAATCTTGGATTAGTTATTTGAAAAATATGCTAGTTTGTACAACCTTTCATCTTCTCTTCTATTCTTAGTTTGTTGTAATTATCTATAGGGGTTGGGTCACTGCACCATATTGTCCTAAAAGGTGGAGATTTTCCACCAAAAAGGAAATTAATCCACGTGTTACAACGTTGTTAAAAACGGTATGAAGGTAGTGAATTATGCTAATAAGAAATTTAGATTGGGAGAGACGTAATTAAATTTTATTATTTAATTGAATATTTCCAATTAAAATAATAATAAATCTACATTTATATATTTATATATTTATTGGAAGGTTTATGACAATGGTCACTTCTTTCCATTAGATCCCCTTCAGGCCTTTGGGATACCTACTACTTCATTATATTATATAGTTGGGGCTTGCCACTTGTTGGCGTGTTGGGGTAAACAAACTTGATGTGGTTTTTTTTTTATCTCGTAGTTGGAGTCTATGGAATAAGAAGGAAATTTGATAGCTTAGAAAAAGTGGCAGCTTTACAGAAGTGGTAGAGAAAACATTAATCTCTCCTACCATGACAAACATGGCCACTAAAACTTGCAACATTGTTTGTAGGAAGTGAAAATTATGTTTCCTTTTTCCAAACATGTATGTTAGTATATTACAGTTTAATGAATATGTTTTATTATTATCATATATGGTTTCATAATTTAACAAAACATTCACCAAGACTTCACAATGTTTTATTATTCAATGAAAGATTTTCCAAGATCTTACAAGATTTTATAATTCAGTGAAAGATTCGCCATGACTTTACAAGATAATATAATCTGGTGAGAGATTTGCAAATATATATATATATATATATATATATATATATATATATATATATATATATATATATATAGACACACACATATTATATTAGTGATAAAATCGCCTCCCATTTTTCCTCATTGGGATTCATCCATTTATTATACATATAAATTTAGGGTGGTTCTTAAAATTTTCCCTACCTCCTTTAGATAGAATACCAAGAAAATACAATCATAGATGAATCAAAGGTATAATAGGCCATGTGAAATTCACATGGGCCTGGCTTATGTGTCGCAAGGTCATTCAAGGGCTATAGCCAAAAAGTCAATATTTAAATGTGGCAGCAACTAGTTAGGTAGAGGGAATAAATTAATAAGTATGAAAGAGCCATATAAATCGGGTCATACATCCATCACACGTAATGAAAACTAAATTTTAAACTTATTGTAACCATGACCATGTGCTCTGACAGTTTCAAAATTAAAATACCAAGATTAAAACAACCTCAAGCATTATCAGGAAATAGGAGCCCATGTTAATGTTCATATATCACATTGTATGACAAGGTCATAGAACTTAACATAAGAAAATAGGGCCTATTGTTCACATCATAAAGGAGATGGTATGTCCTATGGTCTATATATCTCCTAAACCCATGTTTAGGATATCACACAATAGGTGATATGACTTAAATATTATTCACACCATTATTATATATAACCAACCAAGGTAGGCCATAAGGTATTACTATAAAAACTAAGAAAGCGATTCAATGAACCATGAAATAGAAATCAAGAAGGGGACAAATGGTATGTTTTGAGCAAACATTATAAGGGAAGTGTAAATCTTGTTTATATAAGTATAGTATAAAAAAATTAAAAATGAAAATTATTAAGGTATGTAGAGGATGGTTACACTTTTGTTCCTTTAACAACAAAACCTTCTTGATGCTTCATGCTCTTTTGTTTTCCCACATTCCCTTGTAGGAACATTTTCATCATATCCATTTTTTCTACCTCAAAATAAGAATTAGAAACAATAGATAAAACAAATGTAAAAGAATTTAACTTGGAAATAAAAGAAAAAATGTCACTAAATTCGATTCCCTCTACATAGAAGTAACCTTTTTATTCTAATTGAGCTTTTTATTTCTCCTCTCAACTTTCTGCATCCAAATTCCTCTTAAATTCGTATTTTCTACCAACATCATTTCTTCCAACTAGAAAATTCGCTAGATCCCAAGCCCCATTTATGTCTAAGACATCCATTTCTTCGACCATGACCTTTTCTATAATTTTATGTCCTATTTTTGCACTTCCTCCCTAATAGTCCTAGGACCATCATTAGTAATAAACAAAGCAAAACTAGAATGAAAATTAGGTGGAGTATTCCATTCTAGTCGCCTTATTTCTTGAAATAATATCCTTAATACTAAAGTAGTAGTTCCTCGTCTTCTAATCCTATTTTTTTACAAATTTTCATTAATCATTTTTTAGTTCAAGCTCCATAATCTTTGGTTCTTTCTCCCATGGTTTGACTTCCTATTTGATAGCATCTTCGACTTCTCTAAATAATACATCTTTGTCAAACTAGGAGTAACTGCACGAACAAATTGTTGTATTTACATTAAGATAGAATATATATATACATAAGGAGAGGGAGACTATTGGATTTCATCTTCCAATGTCTATTCATGTTCCAACTTCATGTTTTTCTCTATTTACAATATTTACATAGTATTTCCTAATCCTAAAGATTAGGTGTCAAAATTCCCCCCCTTAATATGAAGGGATGTTGGTCAGTGCAAGCATCATTACGAACCTTTCAAACTTTTCCCTTCCAAGTGCTTTGTTCGATATCTATGTAATCTGCTCATTTGTGGAACAATGAAATAGGTAGATTGTTTTGGTCTAAACATGATGTCGAATTAGATGGTATTTTGTATTAATTCAATTCATTCGATCATCGATTTTTTTATTATTTACCAAATTTATTGTAGAAGTGTTGTTAATCAATAGAGGATTTGAATGCACTTATTTCTCCTGCAAATATTCCATAATTTTCCTAAGCCCCACAATTTCTTTGGTTGCTTCAGCTACTACCACATATTCTGCCTCAATTTTGAAATATGCTAGAACTGAATCTTTGCATGACCTCTTGGAGACAACTACTAATCCAAGACTCATAACATAACATGAAGTAGATACTCTAGTTTCCTTATCTCCATCAAAATATGAATAAGAGTATCCAATCAAGGTGAATTCACACACCTGTGTATACTTGAATCCAAAGTCTTGAGTTCCATTGAAGTAATTTAGAACTTTTTTGTACTAGACCGATGAACCTCACAAGGCTTTTGCATAATCCTACAGAGGATTCTAATAGAAAATGAAATGTATGGTCTGGTAGTAGTCAGGTATTTGAGACTTCCTACGAGCTATATGTACTTTGTTTCATCCTCAAATTATTTTCCTTTGGTGGAAGTGAGATTTAATTTTTTTTTTCCATTTGAGTAGTAAAAGGATTACACTCATATATGCCAAACTTGTTCAATAGATCTCAAATGTACTTCTTCTGAGAGAGAAATACAAACTTTTATGTTGGGTTACTTCAATACCAAGATAGTATTCAACATATCCCAAATCAATCATTCAAAAACTTTCCTCACTTATTTATTTATGGATGTACTATAGTTCTCATATTTCCCTACAATAAGAATAGCATCTACATACACCAAAATATATACAATTGTTTTCCCAACTTTCTTGATGAAAACAGTTGAATCACCATGATCATAATGTTTAAAATTGAGCTTCAGAAGATGCTCAATCAATTTATTGCACCAGGCTCATAGTCCTTGTTTGAAGCTATACAAGGATTTTAAAATCTTGCATACTTCGTGTTCCTGGCCCTTCACAATAAATCCTTCTAGGTGGGACATGAAAAAATTCTCTTTCAGATCTTCATTCAAGAAAGAGGTTTTTACATCCATTTGGTGGACTTTCCAACCGTTCTAAGATGACAAGGAAACGAGTGTATGGATGGTAACCCATTTTGTTGTGGGGGAAAAGGTATCCTCATAATCGACCCCTTCCTTCTGTGAAAAATGTTTTTCCACAAGCGTCGATTTATGCTTGTCAAGTGAGCCATCTTCTTTATACTTATTTTTGAATACTCACTTGCATCCTACTGGTTTGGCTCCTAATGGAGGATCAACCAACTTCTAGGTGTCATTATTTATCAAAGCATCATATTCTTTCTGCATCACTTCTTTCCGTTCATCATGAGAAGTAGTTTCTTTGAAGGAATTTGGCTCAAAATATCTAGGCAAATTTGGTTCACAATAATAAGAAACATCCATATCAATAGGTGAATCAGAATTCTCTACATTCCTTTAATGTTTTCACCATTAGCTATTTTCTTACTTACTATCCCCTATTTATTATAACCCTTGGTTTTAGTTTTCCACATTTCTTTATCCTAAAGATGAACCACATTTGTAGGTTTGAAACGTCGATAAACAATTTTCCTTAAATGGAATGGATCTAGAAAACAATTTCCAGCAAGATAACAATCAAAGAAAACTAAAATATAAAATCATCAACCTACACAGAAGGGACAAAATAAAAGAAGTACGAAAATTAGAATGATTTAGAGAACTTATATCTAAAAGGAAAATCGATCTCACCTTCTTAAAATGCTGCATAGACTCTTCTATCATCCCTACCTTTGCTACAATCAATCACACCCTCAAAAATCATAAGAATTACCATATTTTTAATAAAGCAAGCATGGCACTTCTCCACAATGAAATTGAAATAAGTAGATTTGAATTGGATATGCTGTCCCCAAATGCATTTAAATTATACACTACATTAGCCAACCAAATTTATCCTTTATTCTGGTAAAAAACTGATGTTTCCTCTCCCCTAAAAGCCTTCAGAAATGAAGAATTCAAGTACAAAAATAAGATCAATTTTTTTTAAATTATTTTACAATGATAAATACTCTCACCTCCCTTTGAACTCTTTAAATGCACTCCAAAATTCACTGAGAAATGATAATATTTCCAAGTCTAAAATTGGTTCCTCCTCAATAACATATTTAAATTCCATTATTAACGTGAATTTGATCTTGAATAATCAAATTAATCTTCCTAGAACTATTTCAGAAAATTCTCCTAACTTAAAATTAAATTCGAATTCCACAAACATTGAACGTGCAACAATTAATAACATCGGTTGTTTGGTCAAATCAAATAAGAATGCTTAGTTATTCCATGACATCACTCTAAAAAATTTTTTCTCTAGAAATTCAATTGTAAAAATTACACCTCCTAACATCGTAAAACCTAGATTCTCCCTCTTAGTATCATCCCATTCCCATATCATGTGCTCTCCCATTAACCATCACCGCATTAGCACTGAGACTTTACATAATAAAGCTCCATCGTATATGTAATTTTCTAGAAATTAAGCTACGTCTCCCGCTGACATAACCCTAACTTCTCCCTATTGGTATCCTGCCATCGTCCCATCACATACTCTCATGTTAACCATCATCACCTCAATGCTAGAATCAGTCATAACATTGCCCCATCATCCATGCATTTTTCTAGAAATTCATTTGTAAAAGTCATGCCTCCTATTAGCTTGTCGGTATCCTCCCATACCCAGGTCACACACTGTCCCATTAATCATCATTGCATTGATTTGAAGTCCCAATCTCACACTCTAAGAGACAACCATCAAACCATAATTTTGACTCCCTAATCCCTCACTACAAACATTGACCAACATCACATCTTGAACGACCATAACCAGACTCCTCATAATATTGAGTTAGTTAAGAACCATAATTTAATTCGGGCTCCTTTACTTAATCTCAAAACTCATATTACACCTTCTAATCCTTTAGAAAAATTATCAAATCCCCATCCTCCTTGAAACTTCGTAACAACATTCATAAACTCTCCCATTCAGATAACATTGACCCTTCAAATTATTTAGTTATCAATTTATCCAACCTCCAATTAAATTAACACATCCTCAATCTTTCGAATAAAGAGGTAAAAAGTTTCAATTATTGCTTAAAACATTTTGATTGAATACATCCTTTGTAACAATAATATGGAATTAAAGACATTCCTAACAACATTAAAGAACAAATTAGACAATATTGTTCCATCATTCTTAGGAAATATAAATCCCCCAAAAGAAATATTAGCAAGGATTACTACCTTGATCTAATATCTTTAAACTCCAACCCTAAAATTATAGTACTAAAAGAAGACAAAGGAGGAGCTACCTTCATACTGAATAGAAATGACTACAATGAAAAAATGATAGATCATATCAACAATAATGGGTGCTACAAAAAATTAAACAATAATCCTTTAAAGCAAATCACTAAAGAAGTTTGCAGCTCAATCAAAGCCAACAATATATGTGAAAAAAAGAACCTGATTGAAAGCAACCAACACATCCCTACTATTTATGGTGCTCCCAAGATACACAAAGACAGGATTCCTATTAGACCTATAGTTAACACTATTGGTGGACCTACATAACATCTTGCATAATACCTTGCCAAAAAAATAAACCCCTTAGTTGGTAACACTCATTCATTTGTTAAATATTCCACATATTTCATCAATGAAATTAAGAATATTAAGCTTGGTAAAAATGGTATTTTAGTAATCTTTGACGTAACTTCATTTTACACCAATATCCCTATTGAAGGAGCCATAGAGGTAGTTTGTAGAATAACTGATCCAGAAACATCTAAACTAATTCAAATATGCCTCAAATCTACTTTCGCTAATTTCATGGGTCATGTGTATGAGAAAAACCTATGGTGTATCTATGGGCTTTTGTCTATCCCCCATTGTTGCAAATTTATTCATGGAATATTTTGAATCCAAATCCCTAAAATAATCGCCCTTAAATCCCAAATTATGGAAAATATTTGTAGATGACACCTTTATAATATGGTCTCATGGACGTGGATCATTAGAAAATTTAAAGAAAAACCTATATAGTCTATCTTCATCCATAAAATTGATCATGGAAGTAGAGGTTAATGTTAGTGTCACTTTTCTTGACATCCCCATCACTAGAAACCAAGATGGTTCATTTTCAAACCAAGTATACCAAAAAAAGATCCATACTGAACAATACCTTTAGGCCACTTCTCGCCCTCATCCTACCCGAAAAGTTGGGATTCTAAACACTTTGGCAACTATAGTTGTGAGAATCTCAAATAAAGAACACTTAGCTATGGATAAAACACATCTTATAACATTTTTCTTAAAAAATGGGTACAAAAAACATCAAGCTCTCAAATGTCTCCGTACTTCCAACAAAGGACCTAGAAATAGAAATATGGATAACTTTGTTGGAAAAGTAAACCTTCCATACATTCTTGGGAACATTGACAAAATTGACCACATCATAAAATAAATAACAACCTTCAAACCTTTAAACACCATTCGTAGTTCTCTCAAGTTAGTGAAAGATACCATTCACCACAAATGCCAGAAACATGTCTATTTAATTCCTTGTTCTTGTGGAATTCCATACGTTGGTGAAATAGTTCATTCTATCCATACTAAAATCTAAGAACACTGAGCTGGCATAAAACATAACCATTCTAAAATTTCTACATTAGTTTAACATTCCAATAATAAAAAACATGAAACTTGCATTGAAAAGACTAGCATTCTAGCTAAATTGAACACTACTTTCACAACAAATATAGAGAGGCCATAGAGATTAATAAACACCCTAAAATATTAAATAGGGATGAAGGATGGACTATAAGTGAAAATTGGATTCCCAATTTAACATCAAAATCAATATCTCCCCAAGTCTCCTCCCCTTAAGTCTCAATTTATTAATTAAATATTAAAAAATGCATATAACATAACTTCCTACACCATTTAGCGAACCCTATATATTTCAATATAATAATAAATACATTAATTATGAAATTAAAATAATCATAATTAACTATTACTTTAAAAATATCACTATTAGCACTAAAAACATCATAATCAATTATTACTTTAAAAATATCATGATTAAAAATTTATATCTTATTTTATAGTACTAAAAAAGAAAAAAAATTATCAATATCATAGCAAACAATATTAAAAATGATAGCTTGAAATTTAACTTATCTTTTTTACCCTTTAATGTTTTCATTGTAGACTATTTTCTTACCTACTATCCCATATTTATTATAGCCCTTGGTTTGATCAATTTTCCACATTTCTTTATCTTAAAGATGAACCACAGTTGTAGGTTTTAAAATTCGATAAAAACTTTTCATTAAATGTGATGGATCTAGAAACAACTTGCAACACCTCCATTTATTTCGGTTGGGCTTCTTGTTTCTATGTTTCCAACCTCCTGAGGACAAACTCTGTCAAGTGTCTTTGTGAGACATTTTTGAGGAACTTTCTAAGATGGCCTAGGATCCTCAGTTGAATGAAATGGGGCTAAATTGGGATTTTTCCTCACAATTTTGTCAATCACATCACTAAAAGTTTCATCTTGATAATTGGTTGGAGCTCGATGCAGGGGAAGAATGCTTCAGAAGAAGGTTCCACAGATTGTTCCAGCATAGGGATTCCTCCTTCAAGATGTGGAATCTCATTCTCAAACTCTCGAAAAGACTTTTTATATCTGAATCTATCCAAGGGATCAAGCTGCCACTCAGCAGCATTATCAATCTTGGAAGATTCAAGAAATATCACATCTCTAAATATTATAAACTTCTAATTGACTTCATCATAGAGACGATATGCTTTGGAGGTACTTGAGTACCCCAAGAAAATAAGTTTCTGACACATTGCACTGAGTTTCCTTCTATATTCTTAGGTATAAGGGCATAACATGTGGAACCAAAATCCATGATATGCATGACCAAAGGAATGTGTCCATACCACATTTCATAGGGAGACTTGTTTTTTATAGCATGATATGGAATCCTATTCTTTATATACACAACTCATCTAATTGTATCAATCAAAAACATCAACTTAACATTCTTGAAAAACATCATGAAACATACCATACTTAAGATTTTTGTATTCATTATTTTAGTTACTCCATTCTATTGGGGATTATAAGCCATGGTTATTTGATGTTTTTCCAGAATGAATAGAGCCAATATGAGATTGTGCATCATTTTCAATAAATGCATGCAAGTTCTTGATTTTTTCAAAAGCTTCATATTTATTCTTCAATAAATAAACCCAACACATTCTGTTGTAGTCATCAATAAATTTGATTATATATTTATTACCATTTGTAGATGTAGGAATTGGGCGAAATAAATAAAAAGGAATGAGTTCAAGTTTTCTATTTTCTTTGGAATGAGAATCATGAAAATACTATTTGTTTTTCTTTCCTAAGATACAAGCATCACATTGCTTAAGCTTCCTAGGAATTGTAGGCAAACTGGTAACACCATTTTTCTTCAACAAATAAAGGTTGTCATAGTTCAAGTGTCCAAATATAGCATGCATAAAATACTTAATGGAGGTGTACCTTCATCATAGTGAGAATTGTATGAAATGTTTTCTGCATGAGCAGAGGTTCCTTGTAGCTTAAAAAATATTTTTCTTTTATCCCAGTCGTGACAAGTGAGTGATCTGGTTCTTTTTTACCTCAACCTTGCTTTCAAATATGTGAATCGAGTATCCTTGCTAGCAGATGTGGACCAAAGAAAGCAAGTTTCTCCTCAACTCCGGGATGCATAGAACATCATGTAGAGGAAAGTATGGAAGTCTAGGCATTTTGCGCCTAATGGTGCCAAGATCTAATGGATTTCATTTTGACTTACCTACAAAGTGTATGGCTCCATCAACATTATCAGTGAATTCTTCAAAGAAATATCTCCCAAAATTCATGTGGCAAGTTTCTCCTAAATCAAGCAACCACACCTTTCCATGAAGCAAGTGAAGCACTGAGTAAGTCTTCAATTACTTCAATGTTGCAATGTGCCACAACATTATGAGCAGACTATGCTATAATCCTATTTGTCACTCTGTTATAGTGATATAAACATGATGTCAACTTACCTCATTTGTTTGGATGAGGTGCATCCCTTTCAACTTTTCATTTACTTATGTGATATTTATCACATGATAAAAGGGTGAAATTACATAATTGAGAAATTTCTCATAATTATTTTTCCAAAATATTATAATTATGAGATAATAATTATTTCAAAATTGAGATAATTGTGAAAAAGGTTTCTAAAGTTTTCCATTCCCAAGGATATCAACTTGACCCACCTATGTATGAGTTGGCTAGGGGCCCATTATTGTATAATTTCCTAATTTCAGAAGCCCCAAGGTGTCTATATACATTATCCTGGAGGATAGAGTGAGCCTATATATTCTCACCAAGAGGAAACGGGGTTAGGTCACGGATCCACACTATAGTGCTAGAGCTCTACTGTATTAGGAGAGGAGACCATACTACAAGATTCAGGAGAGGATATCCTTTGTGGGAAGGTATATTGATGTACTTCCGCTTATATGGTTAACAAAAATCTATCTTTCTTCCCCTTATATCAGTTCTGTAGTAACCTATATGTGTGATTTCTAGATGTTTTGGGTTGTCAATATTCTTTGGAATATCACTTGTCATCTTTGCTTGGTTGTGTTTGTGTGCAGGATTTGTGTTGGGAGTGGATGAAAGAGATCACTTGATTGAAGCACAAGGATTCTAGCTCAGGCCCAAATCCCTTCACCAAAATGCGAGGAGGCAAGGTACTTGCTTATACTTTGTAGCATTAGAAATTGCATCGAAACTTCATGCATGTCCATCTGGATTGGGGATTGCTATTATATTTTCTTATCCAATATCCTTTTCTCTCTAGTGATCTCAATCGGGTATGAGATTGTGGAGCAATAGCTCCTTGAATAATTAAATGGAATAGATTAAGGTGCTTTCCCTTTCCCTTTACCATGTGTTTTACCTTTTTCTTCATTTGTTTCCTTCTAAATTAGTCCTAAGTTAGCTTATAAGGTGGAAGCATCCTGTCCATTTCTACTACATTGTCTGTAGTGAAGATTAGACTTTTCTTCATGGAAATTTCTGCCCTCTTACCTCTAGAATTCTTCCCTCCTCTTCCTCTTCCTCTTCGACCAACTCTTACTTTAGAAAAATCTTGTGCATGAATCTTCTCTTTCTATGTAAGGGACATAACTTCTTCAAAATATTGAGGAGTTTTATTCTTCCCAAAATCCTTCTCTCTTTCTGCAAACTTCTTCTTAAGGGAGTCAAAGGAAATCTACTTAAGTTTTCCACTTGATTCTAATGACTCAAGTTAATGTGAATAGGTAGGATATAGTGCCTTCACATGAACATATATTTCAACACTAGTGGAATTTATGTCATGCATAATGGATCTTATTTCTAATGCTAACGTAAGAGGCTCATCATTTTTCAACTCAAGATTGAACAACTTAATCATCAATTGAACAAGTTCAGATTCAGAGTGTGAGTCATAGAATTCCTTAAAATTATTTAAGGCTTCAAAGCCATTTGAAAATGGAAAAATATGTCGAATCACCTCTTCATTTACTAATGCTGCAATCAAATCATATGCCTTGATATTATTATTCTCCAAAATGGAAAGCTCGTTTCCTGAAGTAGTTTTTTCAGGTGCATTATCTCCTCCTTCACAAACCCTTTTCCAAAACTCTTTAAAAAATTAAGGTGTTATTTATTTTCCTAGACCACTCATGGTAGTTCTCTTTACCAGTGAGAATTAATCCCATAATAGAAACAAGGAGTGCATTATGTACCAAAAAAAAACTTCACCTCAAAGGTAAAAAAATATTGTCCAACTCTTACTACAACTCACACCATATATTAAACAAAGCATAATTTTAATCCATGGCATTCAGACCATATTTCATAATATATGCAATATCATCATATGCAGTTCATAATATATTCATACATATGCACTTCATAACAGGTGAATTCAACGTGCCACTTTAGGATATAAATTACAGTATTAAAAAATTACTCCAAATATGGTCTTCAAAACTAACTCCACACAAAACCTCAACCTTTAAAGGAACTCATCATATATAAGGAGCATATATATACACCACAATAAACGTACATAAAGGCTCTTCAACTCAATGTAGGGTTCAATCTTCCAGACAATTCAACCCAATGTATACATGACCATACACAAGGCAAACTCAAGCCAATGTACATATTTGACTCACGCTTTTTACGGACTTCACAGAGTGTAATCAATGCACAACCATGCACCAAATGCCATATGAAATATTCCACACACAGAATGAACCACGGCCATAAACCAATATTCTCATACCATTCTATATGTAGATGAGGGGTCTGGTCCAAGTTTCGACTAGCATTCACGCCAATGTATAGAAGGTGGCCATTTCCAACAACGACTAAAACACTTGTTCACATATATTCAATGCTCATGGCTTACGGTACTCAACGCATATGTCTTGAATGAAGAAACATAGCTCCATACGTCGTTACATGCATAGTCTCCCACTTTCATTCTTCAACAAATTTATGTAGTATGTTTATGATTCCAACATAGGCCGTCCAAATGCATGAAAGTTACCAATTTGAACCACTAGTTAATGCACGGTTTGGAATTAACGCACAGACAGATCGAACACATAGGATAGAGTATAATGGTAGGAGAATAGGAGTTATAGGAGTAGAAAAACTAATTCTGTGAGTTGGATCTGATACCATGTCAGGCCAACAGTAAATGCACAAATAAATTATTGTATTTCCATTAAGATAGAAAATAGATATATATATAAGTAGAGGGAGACAATTAGGTTTCTTCTCCCAATCTCTCTTTTTCTTCTATATTCCTTCATTTATCTATTTACCATATTTACATAAGATTTCCTAATTCCAAATATTAGGTGTCAACCATCTCAACTATATACTACCTTCCTAGTTTTTAGCTTCCCATGCTTATAATCTTTCATACCATATTTACTTCCAACAAAGGTATAATTTCTAGTCTTCTTATCTAACTTACCTCTATTCTCCTTTGGAACATTTACAAAAGCACCACAACCAAATACCATGAGATTTTTGGGAGAACCTTTCTTACTAGTCCATATCTCATGTGGACTCTTTTCATCAAACACTAAAGGGAGTAATTTATCCACCAAGTAACATACAATGCCCAATGCCTCTTCTCAGAATTCATATCCAAACCTAACACCACTCAACATGTTATTTTCTTTCTCCATTAGGGTCATACTCACTCTTCCTGCAACTCCACTCTGTAGGGGTGTGTACAGATCAATATTTTTTCTCTATACCTCACTTCTAACATAATTCATTGGATTCACTCCAACAAAATTCTCCATTATCATCTGTCCTAGGCACTTTAATTTTCATTTCTATATAATCTCCACAACAAAATTAAACATTTTGAATTTGTTTAAAACTTCATAATTCTTCTTGAGGAAATAAATGCATATATTAATTGATAGCTAATCTAAAAGTGAGACATATCACATAGATTTACATAGTGATAGAGGTCCAAGAAAATCTATGCACCAACAAAAATATTCTCGTCGACATCATATAACCATAGGAGAATCATACGTGATCCTACTTCCCATATAAACAATATTCATAGAAATAAAAACACATAGAGAAATTAGGCATACCCTCTACCATACTAGTACCATGTAATACTCATAGGATATTCTATCTTATATGCCTCAATCGTTGATGCCACAACATAGTCTTTTCTCAAGAGGGTGTATCATTTTTTCCTTCTTCTACTCTAGCCTCAAGATCAATCGACCTCTTGCACCCATCACTAATAGTTATTCCCAATAGCTTCTATAGAGTTCCAATATTAACTCTATTTAAAAATACCATTGCCTCCTTGAACCATCCTTTTTAAATACTATTTCTACACTCGAGTCATTAATCTTGCTTATAGAAATCAAAATTCATGCCCATTAGAGGGAATTTCATCATAAATGTTGCCTCCTAAAGGAAAATAATAAAATAATAGTTAAAATAATAAAATCAAAGCTATGAATTTTAGAGGGAAAAGAAGAAAACTAAATTTTTATTGTATTTTTGGCTTACATCCTTATAGGTTTACTCAAATTTCAAGTGTATACACTTGTTTGGTGTGGAACTAACTTTTATATCCAATGAATATCCATTATGTATACTTATAGGAAGAGCCACATTGATAAAAATTGAAGATACATTAAGAAAGGTGGGTCTTCTCAGAAGTATGGATTATGGGTCTCATTGGGTGTGGAATTTAATTATGCATCCAATGAGTGTCTACACTTGAAATTTGTGTAAATCTATAAGGACATAAGCCAAAAAAACAATTAAAAAAATATTTTTCTTCTTTTCGCTCAAAAATATTTACATGTATCTCTTGCTAAATTTAAATAATTTTGTTTGGTTTACATATTATGACATGGAAATTACATGAAAATTTCATGGACACTTTTAGGATGATATTTCCTCTAATGAACATTGGAATTTCTAGAACAACAAGGAGTGTTCTAGTCCTTCCACCTATGTGATTCAATGCTAATTTCCACATCCTATGATTCTGGATATTATGTCAGCTCCTAAGAAAACATCACCACATTCCTATCATCTATACTAATACAAATACTCCCTATGAGAAGTCATATTAAAGGAACTATCTGAGTCAACCATCCTTGCCTCATTATGTACACGTGCACTTGATGAATCTCAATACACATCACCTGTATCATCTAGGGAGGCTTTCATTTATTTAGAAGTAGCATTGAATCATATCCCTTCCCCTTTTAAGAAATTTTTTATTTACATTATTTCTTGTAATACCCTTCTTTTCCATGTCTCCAACCTACCTTTATGGATTTTCCTAGAGATTTCTATCTTCATCTAGATTTAGAATTCCCACTCAAGGATTTATTTTAATTTATATTATGGGATCATCCTATTATAGACAATACATCTATGATTTTTTTTTTTCCATATTTTGTGTCTTTCTTACTCTGATAATAAGGGTGAGACTATGTTTTGAAACCTTAAGGTAGTTGAATTATTACCTGTTGAATCAACCAAACTAAACATTGAGTTTGGTAATGAAAATAAAAAGAATACACACTTATATTCATTTGGAATTTTAATATTAATAGATAATAGCTAATTTACCATAATAATGAAGGAATTCAGATGATTTTTCATTAAGCCCCAAACCATCATCCTCAGGTGATACATAAGTTTTCTAGGAACAACTGTCGATAACCAGATCACCACTGAGAGGGGGGTATGAATGAGTACTGAGGGATTTTATACAATTTTAATATATTTTTTTAATTCATTAAAAAATAAGTAGAAATAATACTATCAACAAATATGAATATTTGAAAAAAATTAAAGCACAACATAATAATCAACACATAAGTATCACGATAGTCATCAACATAGCACATAAGTCTTTCTAGTTGAAATCCTTAAGGGGAGAAAAACAAGCCTGCTACGTCGCTTCTCTCTTCTTTTATTATTCTTCAATCTCTTTTATGTCAGTTAGCTAGCCTGCACCAACTAGGAAGTCCCAACTCCCTCTATATCAATTTGTTGGCCCTTACCAACTTGAAGCCCAACTCCCTCGATGTCAACATGATGGCCTCTACCAACTAGGAAGCCCTCACTCTTTATTTTTTCAAGCAACCGCTTGCTGAAGGCCCCAACTTCCAAAAATACTTTGGACCACCATTTAATGTATTTTTAGACAAGGCCCAAACAAAATCATCAACATAAATTTCTGCAATGTCTTTCTTACAATAAAATCACTCTTTGTCATAACAAATTTGTTCAACACATCAATAACGTCATATTGACACACTCTCCACTCACAAAACATCACATAATCATCAATAACATAATCCACTCTACCAACTAACATAGACAAGCCTCATATAGTCAACGATGCAAAATACATGAAAATACATTCATGATTAATATATCATGATAACTGTAGTTGTATACAAATTCTATTTGGCTATAATAAAACATGCACTTCTATAGAGGTGAAAAAGTGGAAAAGACACGTTATTGTAGAGGCCTATTTGTAGTTGATATTTGATCATGTAGAAACTCATAGAAAAAATATATGGATATGAGTATAAATAGGTAGGTAATGCATCATAAGAAATCCATAACAAGATCATAAAATATACTAAATAAATTACGAGAAAAAAGATGAGTGATAAGAATTTGGACAAAGAGATTGTGGAGTAAAGGGAACAATTTTATGTCATGATCATGATTATTTGAGAGAGAATTGCAGAAAATAAGATATTTGAAATGGGGTTGAAGCAAAAAGTCAAGTGGCCTATTTTGCAGTTGAAGTTGAGAAAAGTTTAGTATATAAAATAGTAATTTGAAGTAATACAAATAGTTATTTTTTTCGTGAATTAGAATAGGAAACAACACTTTAAGAGAGTCAGGGAGAGGAGGTAAAAGACAAGAGGCTTTAAGAGTACTTGGTGACTTTCATCAAGTGTCAAAGGAGGATACTAGAGGCATCAATAGATAGAAAAGACTATCATGTTGTTCAAACTAAATTTCCTTGTATGTGTGCATGGTATAATGATAGATAATCTTAATAATTTCTCACAAAATAAGATGTTATGAAATTAGCCTGTTTGAGGGGGAAACCTCCTTTACATTACACAAATGAACAATTATTGGTTGATATGAATGACAAGACCTCCTTTCTATATATAGGAGTCTAAGGGGTCATAATATAATCAGAGCCGTCATAAAAATAATAATGTAAGGACACAATAATAACAATATGTGGACTACATGGGCACAACAATATAATAAGGGGGTTGTAACAATAACAATAAGGGGTTACACTAGTAGTGTAGGGACCTAACATGCTCCTCTCCTTAAAAACGTATTGTCCTCAACGCTTGAGTAGTTCTTAATGCTTCGGTATAAAATTCTTGTCCTCGCATGTGGAATCTTCAATGGGTAAGTTCTTCCACCTAATGAGGTACTCTGAAATTGATCAATTTCGTAGTTGTCAGGTTCTTGTTTCTGTGACTACTCTAGGTTCCTATATGATGTTTCCTTCCTTGTCAAGTTCTGGAAATATTGTTTGAACTGGGGTCTTCTGCAACTTTTGGATGAGTGGCCACACTTCTTTGTCCTTCTTCCATTCATCCCTTGCTTCATTTATCCAATCTGGTTGGATAATAGAAATAGCATAAAAAAATGCTTCCACATCCTAATCCTTTCTTGAGAGTGCATCTGCAACAACATTTTGCTTCCCTTTTTTGTAAATGATGTCAAAGTCATAAAGCAACATATTTGTGACCCATTTTTTCTATTCTTCTAAAGATAATCTTTATTCTAAAATGTATTTAGGACTATCATGATCCATTTTTACCTTGAAGTGTCTTCCCATTAGGTAAGGTCGCCATTTCTTAAGTGCATGTAGTATTGCCAACATTTATTTATCATAAGTAGCTTGCTTGAGATGTAGCCATAAAAATACACAATCACCTATATCAAAGATTCTTTCATTGTGATGTTGATCTGCCTATTGTTTCATTCGATTCTGCACCAAAGTGGCATTATCCTTTAAAAGTTGGAGTACTTGTTGTTAATGCTGGATGTGATCTTTCAATGCTTGAATATTATTCTTCTTGATATGTCCTTGTATCTTGAGAGTTTGAGAAGTGGTAATTTCTTCCAATGCATTGCAAGATATGGTCGTACTCATTACTTGATGCTCGATGTGATCTTTTACTTCTTGAACATTTTTCTTCTCAAGATGTCATTCTACCTTGATTGTTTGAGGAATGGTAATTCTAGCCAATGAATTACAAGATATGGTGGGATTCATTTCATCTTTCTCAATGTGATCTTTCACTTCTTGAACTCTTTTCTTCTTGATATGTCGTTCTATGTTGAGAGTTTGGGGAGTGGTAATTCCTGACAATGCTTTACAAGATATGGTCAGATTCATTTCTTCCTTCTCTGGGGTTGGTTCCTGGTGTATATCCTCTTTTTTTGATGTTTCTTGATCCTTTTCTTCCTCCTATTCATAATCTATGTAAAATACGTTCTTCTCAGCACAGTTAAGAAATTTTATATATTTTCTATCACAATTGTATCAAAGCCCCTTTTCTCTTTTTTCCTCCAATTATTGTGGTGTAAACCTTGTAGGTTGTGGAATGCTAGGAGAAAAAACACTTCTATAATTATAGTCATGTGTGGTGGGATTCCTTGTTTCCATAATTTCGCTTTCAATTTTTCTTGCCAACTTGAATGCCTTCTCCAATGAATCAGGTTCCTCAAGATGAACCTCATGTTGAATGTTATCCTTTAATGTCCCTATGAAGACATCAATCCTTTGCTTCTCTAGAATACCATTTACCCTTATATTCAATTTCTGGAAGTCCTCAATGTGCTCTATCATTGAACCCTTTTGTTTGAGATTTATCAATTAGCTAAAGAAGGTGTTACTCTTTGTATCCTCATAATGTGCTATCATTTCTTCCCTGAAAATTGACCCAGTGACAAGTGCTTTACGAGAACAAAGCCCTTTATACCACAAAAATTGATTCAGTTCTAAATATAAAGATGCAATATGTACCTTCTGTAATAGTTTCACCTCATGTAGATCAAAATATTGCTCCATATGTAGTATCCAATTTATGAATCCTTTCTATCAAACTTCCTCATATCGCTTTTTCTTTATTTTAGGAGCTCAATCTTGAAACGACTGTAACTCTGTAATTTCAGAACTTTAGGTTCTACAATTTAGGCTTGTTATAACCCTCTGATTCCACTTTCTAACTCCACAAGTCTCATCACAATTGGATTCCTGAAGAAAGCATTATGCCCAATCTCCCATGGTGACCTAATTATAGAATGGTTCAGTAGAGTGAAATTGTACGAAGTGCCACGTGTCACTCTTTTGACCATAAAATCTAAACAATATGCACAGAAAACTACAGTCTGTCCTATTTCTGAAACTTCTTATGAAATTGCAATCTGACTCTCAGAGAGAAATTTATGATGCATTTCCTAAGGTCACATGTTTGGAATGTAATTTAGGAGTCTACAAAAACCCTAACTTCCTCAGATCATATATCTGAAGTTATAATGACACAATATATTAAATTTGGAACTAAGGTTTAGAACGAATTCCTATCAAATGGGTTTTATTTTTAGCTTCTGAAACGTCACATAAAAAATGGTACAGCGAAAATGCCACGATGCCCTATTTGACATGGAATTCTGGATCTTGCAAAATCTCTATGTTCCTCAGCTCATATCTCTGACAATATAGTGAGAAAAGATCTCACATTCAGATCTAAGGTTCGGAATGATCTCAAATCAAATGGGGTTTTTTTTAGCTTATGAATATTTTTAGCAAAAACATTATAGAGAAAATTCCATGATGACCTGTTTGGAGCAGCGAAATCCTAGAATCCAATGCTCTGATACCAAATGTTATGAAACCAACTCACAGAAACATAGAAAAGATATATGAACGCCTTAGAAATCAACCTCTTCGAGGGGGAAACCTCCTTTACATTACACAAATGAACAATTTTTGGGTCATACAAATGACAGGGCCTCCTTTCCATATGTAAGAGTATAAGGGGTCATAATATAATCAGAGCTGACATAACAATAATAATTTAAGCGTGGTATAATAACAATCGTGGGCTTCTATGGGGCACAATAATAACAATATGGGGACTGCATGGGCAGAACAAAATAATAAGGGGTTGTACTAATAACAATAAGGGGTTACACTAGTAGTATAGGGACCTAACAGAAGATGAAGAATTCTCTTCTGAGATCATAGAAGAGGAAAATAACAAGAGAGATTCATAGAGAGAAAAAAAATTTGGAGAAAAAGAGCATGATATCCTATTGAGCTATCGAATAATAATTTGGAATATACGGCATGACATAAAAGATTCTTTATTGAAAGAGAAGATATATTTAGAGAAATAATTGAAATTTATGGAATATATGATAGAAAAGCCTAGAGATGAAGAACTTCACACAATAGTTGTAGACACATAGCATCAAAAAAATTCCAACAATATTGGTATAGTTGGAAATGCTAGAAACAAACTGGTGAATTTAGAGGAGGAAGACAAAAGAGAGCCTTCAGAAAGAAAAATAAGGATATATTTATTAAGAGAAAATTCATATAAAATGAATGGAAGCATGCAGATAAGGAAAGTCAAAGAGGAAAGAAAAGATAATATTTTAGAATTTAGACAAAGTTTCAAGAAAAGGAAAGACAAAGGAAAGTTTTCCAAGATAGGGTAGTGTGAACTAGGTTATAAACAAAATGAAGAGAATGAAAAACCATTATGTCATCTACACAACAATTTAATAAGGATCGAGAGGATGTTTTTGTAATAATTAAGGAGAATATAGGTGTTAAACTTAGTACAATTTTACATTTTAATAAAAAAAAAATCAGATATTGAATGTATAAAGGAGGTAGAAGAATATGTTAATATGATCAATAACAGGAGGCTCCTCTATAGAGTGAGGGAAAAAATATTTTTGGAAATATGTTTGTTTTTTTGTGCAGATTCGTGAAGGAAGAGGAGTTCTATAGATGAAAGTAGTCAATGTTCCATATTGGAGCAAGAATGTCGCCCAAGAAAACTAGTTGGCTTAAAGGTTTGGGAAGAGGAAAGAAGACTTCTTATAACTCCTACACACAATATTGTTGAAGAAATGTTACAATAAAATAAGTATAGTGTGCATGGGAAAATGTATGTTATCATAGATGAAGAATAGCCTTATGTAACTAAGGATTGAAGAAGATGTGCAATTATAGAAATTTTGAGTAAAAGATATGAACAAATTTTTTCATTTACATAGAAGAAAAGAAGAGTTCGAGAAATTGTTTGGGAACACAAAAAAAGAGTTAAATATTCTATTGAATACATCATGAATGTAGAAATTAATCAACAAATTACAATTGTATACATGAAAAACTATATGGTAACTTATAGATAATCAAAATACAAAGGGAAATCTATAAATGCATGAAAAAAAAATGATCCTAAAAGTATGAGTGAATGGTTGTGTGTTTTCATTAATAGTAAGGAATTAATTGTTTCCAAAGTTGGGAATATTATACTTAAAACAATGGACAAATAGATAATTGAATCAATAGACGAGGAGATATATGTCTTATATCTATATACACATAGAGGGGATACAATGTTATCTATAGCTTATCAATTTAATGAACTATGGGTTGATAAACAAGATGAATAAATAGAATGAAATAATGGAAGAATCTAGGATACAAAATATGATATTGATAGATAATAAGCAAGTATATGGAGGAATCAATAATTGATAATGATGTATACATGGAGTGAATTTTCAAATCCTTTGAGGAATTTGCAAGATACCTATGTGATTGCATAGAGTATTATGGGCTAACAACATTGATACAATATGAAAGTGTTGAAGATATTATAACATCCATGCAAATAATTTATACAAAAATAAAGAAAAAAATGCAAAAGAGTACACTGTATATGGCCCTCCCTTGAGGATGAGAACAATATCTTAAGGACATGTGTAGTGAGCTAGACCAAAAGAGACATATGATATAAATAATGAATTTGATTGGCACTTAAGCACTCTCCATAAAAACACGGAAGAGTGACCAATTATAGGAGTATTAGAACAATATATTAAATACATGTGTAGTGAGCTAGTCCAAAAGTGACAAATGATATAAACAATCAATTTGAGATGCACTTCAGCATTATCCATAAGAAATGGAAGAGTAACCAATTAGAGGAGTAAAAATAACAAATCATGACATGTTTTCTAAGGAAATACTACAATCCAATTATGAAGAGATGAGTCAAACTGAGAACCTTATTTTTAAGATTACATACAATATCTATGACCACATAGAGAAATGAAGAATAAAGACCTCATTTCTTTAACACCATTTCTCTTTTTCAGAAATATAGGATTTTCTTAAATTTTTAGATTATAATATTTATGAAAATACAATAATGATATAATATCATGGAGAATATGAATTTATTAAAGTGAAAAACTATATTTCATGTGCAAATAATAATCATACAGAAAAAGAAGGATAAGACAAAATACAATATACTGAAACTCATTAGTGTATCACATATATGTATCAACTTTGAAATGAAGGATATATAATGCGAAAGTTGTAGAAATGGAAGTGAACGAAATGGTATAGGGTATAATGAAGAAAACACTTATGAAGCATGAAGAAGAAGCAAACAAGCAACTTCAAGCACAATAAATGGAAAATGAAAATAAATATAAAGTGATACCATCCATGGGAATGGTGAGGACTAGATGGGAAAGATGAATGAGATTCATAATTCAATCTAAAACTAAAATGGATCACAACACTACTATAAAATAATGGGTTGGGTTATATATGAGAAAACTATGCTACACTAAGCAATCCCATCATCATAAATATCTTAAGTTGGAGTAGTAAAAACAACAAATGGGGAAGGTTTATGAACCAACATGGATTTGACCTTATAGTGACTTTAGATGTCAAGATTTAGACTATACTTTACTACATGCATCAGAACTAGGAGGCAGCATAAAAGAATATGTAAGATTAAAAATATAGGTGATTATATGAAATAGTGTTTAAAGCATAACGTATAAAATACAAGAATCTAGTTGAAAAAGCTACACTAGAAATTAATAATCACCGAGAACATATCCAACATGAAAACCTAGGACAAGAGATCTACCAAAGGTTACTTACATTATTTCATGATTATGACCCTTATAGGATACCCACAAGGACATTTACATCAATTGAGCGAATTTTAATTTCTAACCTTAAAAACTTTGCCAAATAAAAACATATTTCTCATTCACAATGACACCTTAAAAACATCAATCATCCATACATTACAAGAAATATAAAATTAATCCTCTTATAAGATTGGCACAAGTGGAAATAACTACATGATAGAATTTTTCATGCCATAAATAAGGATTATCCCGTGTAGGTGAGAAGTACAAGTAAAATAACAAACAATAAGGTCAATTTACTAGCTAAGGCTATGGTTTTCCTCATCAATCCCAATATATAATTATTATTAGTATGGACTCTACCACTTACCCCACTATTTCTATATTAATCCCACTTCCAATATTCCTTCCCTCCTAATCATTTCAAAACACAAGGAATGATATTCCCTTCACTTCTAAATATTCCCTTAGGATATCCCACTTCTCTCTAGCTCTCTGGAATAGGTATCCAAAAAATCACTAATGCTAGGATATAGGAAAAAACTATGCTATAAATCAAGTTCTCTTGACTCAATAAATAACACATGGGCATAATAATGTATTGCAAAATTTCAGGGCTAGATCTAAAGGGAAACCATACTATAGAAACAACATGGTTTGCACCACTGACATATTAATTTAGAGAATAATTTCATCAATGATAATTTTATCCCCAAAATAATTGAGATGAATCTTCTCCCACGGTTATAAGAACTATAGATTTGTTGAGAACCACATGAATCTCCCAAAGTCCTTCAAATAGAAATACTTAAGGTACATACAAAAGAGACAGACAGCTTGGTATAAGGACCTTCAAAATTAATAATAAAAAATAACAACTCAAGTGTCCCTACTTTTCCTCGTATTGCTTCCTTGCTCCCATCCCTCTATTTAGGAGCTATTACACTGAAAATGAACATATTTCTTAATCTGATGGTTATATTATTCATACAAATATAATGAAATAGAAAACTTATGAGGTAGTTGTCAAAACATTACAAAATATACTGATAAGGGTGTTACAAAAGGAAAGAAACAATCCAAATATTACATTTGCATAATCCATGCCTCCTTTAAATAATATAAATTTTCACATATGATCCACTAGATGAGTATGAGTGACTCATTAAATACATTCAAAACTACACAAATTCCATGAATATTCATGGATTTAACATAAATTATTACAACCTTGTCTACTACTATTGACATCCACGGGATCACACAAGTTACAATCATACCCATAATGATGATAAGTTGAGCATACATAATTATGTAATGAAGTCAATCAGGTGAGAAATTTTTTCTTATCTCGTTATCATAAAGTTCATTTAAAATCATGCATTTAAGGTGATGTCCAAATCAAGGACCTAGAACAATATTTTTTTTAGGATCTTTGAAGCAATTAATTTTCATAACCATACCTTAACTGCAATTCAAATATTTTCTATAGGAGTTCCCATGAAATGTGACATACAAGCACATACGACACACCATATGCTCCAAAAAGATCCCCTAACAACATGTATCTATTCATTCATTTCTTTGAATCTCAACTGAAATATTTTCAGACAGGTTATGCATCGTGTTCCCAACACACATTCAACAACAGTCTTCTATAGAGTTTTCCCTTGAACGAGACACAGGAGCACATGTGACATGTTGTATGCTCCAAAAAAATCCCCTAACAATACATATTTTTTCCTTACTTTCCTCAAATGTCAATTAACATATTTTAAAATAGGCTACACATGGTTTGCTTAACACACTTTCAAAAAAACCTTCAATAATGAATATATGAAAAGGCTTCATTTTCCAGTGACATTACTTCGTATTTAGGTTATGTTGTAGGGCCCCCAACACCCACCAAAATTTTGGCGTACACTCAAATTTTGGAGCCTATTGTGGATCTTCTGATTGATCTTTCATTAGTCATTTAGTGGTCAGTTGATGATTTCAAGCCCCCTTCTTGGATATCAAGTATCATTAACACTTTTATCTTTATATAGAAAGTGTCATCCTTGGGCATGGAATTATCACTTGTTGTGCAAAGGGGAGTTTTGGTTTGCATCAAGAGGAAATATTTGTGAAAATTAGTTGTTCTCGTCATATAGACATGTTTCACACTCATTTCCAATGTTTCACACACCATTGCACAAGTGTCACCATTATCCTCAAAAAGCCCATCGACGAGGCCGCGCTTCTCATACGTTACCACAAAGGTTGTCACATTAAGGAAAGAATGTTTTAGTATGTTGTAAATGATCTAAGTTGTATCACCAAGTATTCAACTATGTGGTCACAATGAAGTTCTATCAATGTTCATCTTGGTTCCACTGATCCCACACCAAGCCAAATTCCGGAGGATTCATAGCAACCTAGCCTCATCCAGCCTTCCAAAATTACGTAGTTCACATCTACAAACCTTCGTATTTTTCCTTTCCTGTTGGAACTATGCAATGCATAGAAATCCCAACCTCCATGTTGCTCCAAAACAGCGCATATTCTCCCTCCAGTGTCCTTCCCATAGTCACAGCTCATTGCCTTCAGAAAATGCGCATTCTATCTTTTAATCCTGTCAGCTGCCCAGTCCCCCCTTGCCTCCTAAAACCACACAGTTTTTCCTCCCAAGGCACCATCTCGTAGTAGCCACTTCTTTCTTGAACTGTGTAATTTTTCACTTAGTGGGAACTATGCAAATGTTTCCCTAAATGAGGATTGTGCCAAAATGTCCCTCATTCCAGCTAGAGTTGTGCCCTAAAGAGTCTCAGTGATCAAGCTTGACCCTTGGTTGCTTGAACCATGCAATTGCATAGTCACTGGGCCTTCTCCCCTGACCTGTCACTCAGTCCTAACCCAATTCATCAATATAAGTGCTCTATCTAAGGCTAGGAGTTTTTAGACTAATGTCATCTCGTCATGAGTGAGTTCCAAATGCAGGCATTCTCTTACAATATGGTTAGATGATGAACAAGGAGATAAAGAAGGAGGATATGCTATATGACACTTAAGGAGCTGAGGAGAAGAGATAATCATCAGATAAGAATAACCAAGGAACCCTGGGGTATGATAGAAGATCAGAGATCAAGACCACATGAAGACTCCATCTTATTTACAACCCTTCGGAGGGTCCTATGAAAAACAAACCACATCTTACATGAAGTTGAAATTCACCTCCTAGTATAGTATGAAAAACAACTTACCAGTGTCATATCATTATTTCTTCAATGACATGTATGTTTGCAAACAATAAAATTCATTCCATGTGTTTTTTCCAAGTATTCCACTCCCTTTCGCAAGATAGGAAAGATGTCGTCTTTTTGCATTTCGGTTGTCACACTTTATGCATAAGCTCATTCTGGTGTTTGAAAGGGTACATCTTTGTGTTTATGAGTTTTCCTAACCATGTAAACACCTGCCACACTGATTGACAAATTTTTGAGTGTTGTCACACATGAGTCGTCACGATCATCATAAAGTCTATCTTAGATGTCGTACTTATCATAGATGGTCATGAAGTAGTCACACATAAGAAATTTTTTTGTTCATGTGTTAAGGGTGGTCAATTTTGTTGAATGAGCAAGTATTCTAAGTGTTAGTGCATATTCTAAGCTTCATCACTTCACCTTTCGGTCTCATTGGTCCAGCACTTGGCCTTTTCCAAAGAAACTCCCCTACCCTTCAACTTAGCTTCACCTAGCCTACCTGGACTATGCAATGCGCAGTTCCATTTAGGAAGATCTAACTGTGACCCTTGGATCTACGCAATGTGCAGTTCCTATCCCTCAAGGTTGTTGCACTACACAATTTTTTAGCTCAAGATCTAGCCTTCCCTTCCCGAATTGTGTAGTCCTTTTAGTCAACCTTCCTTTCTAAAACTACATAGAATCGACCTTCAGTATTATTCCCCTCAGCTTGACACACTATCTCCGAAAACTACACAAAATTCATTCATCCTTCCTCTCTAGCACTACACATAAATTTTCCATAATGACCCCTCTTTTAGTTGGATTCAATGTCTCTCCAAACTATGTAGTGATTATCCCTCAACCTAGCTTGGAATGTGCATTATGTAGTTAGAAGCCTAAAGCCTCAACTCTATATGCTGGGACTACCCAACGCACTATCCTTGAGCCTCCCCCTTTGACCTGCAACTTGATTCCGGCTCAGTCTTTGAAGTTGAATGCACCATCTTACTCTAGGAGGTTTTCGGGCTGATGTCATCCCATCATGAGTAAATTGTAGATACAAGAAGCTAGTGAGTTGATGAAGAATGAGATGATGGTGGAATACATGCAAAGGAAATTCTCGTAGCTAAGCATGCAAGTTGATCCATCAAGGAAAATAAAAGGGACACTAACTCATGATCACAACTCGAGACTTGATATCACTGAAGATTCATATCACCAAGCCATGATGAGGTGGAAGACAAGAGTATGCTCAAGAAGAAATCACTCACAACAATAGCAGTGGCCTGACACTACCACAACATCTAAGGAGTTTACATCAACAATTCCATGTCATGTCTTGCCATAAGTTGTCATATGCCACATCATCATTGTGGACAATGTATATTATATTCAAATGTATTGAAAAGTGGATGTCCAAAGGACAGACATGAATATGGAGAGTCAAGTATGTTGAAAATTCATAGGAAGTTGAACACTCATTACGGTAGTCAAAGAGTCACAAAGGGGAAGCATCACCCCTTAGTTATATATACCCCCTGATTGTATGAGCAAAGGAATTTTCACCTTGGCTCCTCCCATAAGTCATTAGAGAGATCAATTAGTTCTTTGAGGAGTAAGGAGTGGCTCCAATGTCCCACTATTGGGGCTAGTGATGTACATTCTAGATATGTCTCTTAGAGTTTTTTCTTAATAACAGAAGCCTCTTAAGGCCAACATATTCTTCATGCATGAGTTATGAATTTTTGTAAGACTATTATGTTGATGTCTGTATTTCATGTTTTCTTTCAGATGTACTAAGATAGTTGAATTGTTTCATTTATTTTAGTGCTTATCTTGTTGAGAATGTGCTATAATGGTTTTTATTGTTGTCTCATCCTTGTGGAATATTTTGTGGGATACTAGAGAGACCTTTCCTTTCATATCAGTTATAGCGACTGTCACATCCATTGTGGACTATTTTGTTGGATGTTAGATGGATCTTCCCTTGTTTATTGGTTGTAATGACTATCACATCTGACATGGACTATTCTCATGGAAGTTAGACATGTCCTTCTGGTTCATGTCTATCTCTTCCTGGGTGGTACTATTACCTCTAATTTAGAGGCTCACTTTTTCTCTCTGCTTTGGTTGTAAGAGAACCTAGACATACTTGCACTACAAAATCACGAGGCACACTCACCTTGTTTTCAAAGATACCGTTGTGTCACTCTCTTGTGCTTACAACTAGAGCTAAGGAAATTCTTTAAAGATTTGGCAACTGGGCCTTTGTACTCGATGGGATTCCTACACCAAATGGTTTGGGGTTTGATTACGACTTCATATCTAGGAGATCCCCTTGGTTGATGGATTTCTAGCATCATCAATAGGTTGCAATATGTTTGTTCATCTCTTCTTGCACCAAAAATGAAAAGTGGAAGAAAGAAAACCCAACCATAATTTTTATAGTTTCCTTGATACTTAAATTTTTTTTTATGCATTATTATTGCTATATGGATTTGTACTAGAGGAAGATCTTCCTCTATAACCTTTTATGAAAGATCTTTAAGTACATTGGTTTCATTCAAAAAGAAATAATTTCCTACTCATTCATATATATATATATATATATATATATATATATATATATATATATATATATATATATATATATATATATATATATATATATATATATATATATATATATATATACATATAGATATATATGTTTCTTGGTTTCCTTTAACATTTAATATATCCTCCAAATATTGATTCTAAATATATTTCCACTAGTCAATAGATTCCCATAACCCCATAAATTGGATGAATGGAAAATCCTTTCTCAAATCCAGCTTGCTAAATACATTTAATTGAGAGGTCTTGATATGTTTTTCCATCACGAATTTGACAAAACCTACCACTATATGCCTAGTCTCCTCCTATTATATTTGCAAGGGATAGCCATATAGTCCATCCACTTCAGTCACATGACTAGGAAATTTAAACACATCCCCTCTTCCATTCCTTTTTCATTTTCCTCCTTGTCCTCCACCCAAACCATAGATTCCAATGTTGTTCTAACTTACTTAGCTAAAATGCAATCCTATCCCTCACCAAAAATGATCATCCAAGCTATTTCAACTAACAGTAAATTCCATAGTTAACCCTATATTTTAACCATGTTCTCCTATTACCATTGAATGAAAAATGACTACCTTTCCACTACTTTTCCCAACTAATATGACAACATTTAATACAAGTGCACTTACAATACATGTTTGAATACTTATAAAAGAAATGTATATTCTATAGAGGAAATTTATATAACCTATGTAGGAATAATACTAGCATGCTCATTACATTCTCATTGATGAGATAAGCTTCATGGGCCTTAAAAGTCTTTCTTACATTTATGGTCGTCGATGTTATACATTCTTTGTCAACTAAAACATCCCATTTGAAAGCCACTATTTTTTTCTTATTGGGGATCTCAAACAATTCCCTCCCTTAAAATAAATCATATAGATGGAGGAGCATCTTGTGCCACCAACCTTTGGCATAGAAATGACACAATTTTCACACATGAAACTTGATCCATATCTTTAGGGTGACCAATATCTGAGTAATTTCTACACGAAGAAGCAAGAGAAGAAACCCACATAGTATATCGAAAAAAATAATAATCAGAAAACTAATTTTTTTATTATATTATATTGATGATTGCAACTACATTGTGTTGGACAATGTGTCTTATTACAAAGAAAGGTTGGTTATTTATAGCCCTTTTCAGTTATATTACCATGGGTGGTTAATACCATGCATCAATTATTTTTGTCCTTTAGTTATAATACCATGGGTAAATTTCTATTCGGATCATTTCTCCACCCTTAGAAAAAAATGGTACCTATTGCGTGAACTTCCCTTCGTAGAATCCTTTTTTGAAGATGAATTATTGATGAACAAGTGTTGTTGAAGACAATGGTTTCATATGGTTGACCCATAACATAATTTTTGTGGATGCCTATGACCATGATGGATGAAGATTTGAGGATAAAAATACCTTGTAATTCTTGTGATTCAACTGTGGTATTGATAGCGTATGACCAAGAAAATGGATTTTTATGGGAAGTGTTTTGTGTTGTTAACCCATAACCATAATGAACAAAGAGTCGAGGATAGAGATACCGTGTAATGCTGGTGGGCCAACTATGACATGGACAATGTATGGCCAAGAAAATGGACTTCGTTGGAAAAGGGTTTTGTATGGTTCACCCATAACCATGATGACTGAGGGCTCAAGGATAGAGATACCCTGTAATGAACCTCAATATTGCTTTTTGATCTATCTAGTATAGATCTCATGGATTATCTTTGTAGATTCTCATAGGACCAATAGCATAAATATATCAATAAATCAAGATGGTTTATCATGCTTAAGCATAACTCCTTTTCTAGGAAATCCATCTCAACCATATAATATGAAGCTCGCTCCACTATGATTGTTGATTATTTTGAGGCACGCTTCCCACACACATTGTATCCAATGATACCTTAAGAAAAAGAAAATCCAGTGAAATCATATGTGGATGATGAACATGATCCTACATTTCCATTTGGGCATGGGGTTGTGCCTCTCATTACATCCTTGAATAACTAATTTGGTGGCGAAAATTACAATACCTAACACCCATCTTATGGTACAGACTGAAGTCATAGTTGTGAATAGTACTTGTACTTTCAAGATGCAAATAATTGCACACATTGATACCACATTTGTAGGAACCTTGTATTCTATATGTACATTACACGAAATCCTTGAAAAGGGAATGCCTCCATCTTGAGACAATACATAAACCACTCGTGTAGTAGTGGTTGTTATTGAAAGTGCCTCATCAAAGAGAAGAATTATTGCGCTGCTGGAACTATGATACTGCCCATGAAATGCATCATATAGAATTTGTGCAGTTACAAATTGACTAGTTATTTCACTTTTTGTATCATATAAATCTTTGAAGTCCTAGATGCTAAAAATAATAGCTAAGATGTAGGCACATCCAAAAACTCGTATAATTCCTAGACTTGTGAGTATGCCAATTGGAACAATGATTTATGCACCTTTTGTATCTTTTGTTAGATTTGTGGTAGACTCATAACCATAGAGAGAATAGTGACTCACAATGAAAGAAATAATTATAGCATATGCCTTGTTGTGTATTCCATTCCAGCTGAATCAGGTGATGTCTCAAAGTGTGTGAATAAATATGATATGGATTGAGTATTGTGTGCAAATAATGGAAGCATCACAATAATAATTACTTAGTAGCAAGGATGTGACCATTCCTAGGTCACTTTTAAAAACCTTCTTTCCAATTTTGGCAATGCAACACCTACACCAGGGGACTAGAAGCTTCTCATGTCTACCACATATTTCTTAGTATAACATGGAGAGTAAAAACTACTTTACCATTGTATGTATTTATACTAAACTAACACTTGCATCTTCTTGCATGATAAGCATATAGTAAAAATTCTAGGCATGCTAGGCATTTGCTGTTATGCAAAAAAAGGAAATGACAATGATATGTCATGATAGAAGTCAATGTGACTAAAAAGTACTATTGTGCAATGAACAACAAATAATCATAAGCAACTTGTGGGTTTCATTAGGCCTTGCTAATGGAGAAATTGGGAAAATCAATTCCATTTTCTACAACCCTAATCCAAACCATTAGAATTGTATGTCATCTTTAACTTCGAAGGCCCACCTTGAAATCAAGGAAAATTTTATGGGCTCATATTTGCACGTGGGATAATTTTCCATGGTTTTTCCATAAAATATATTCCCTAATTTCCATTTTATAAGTAGTATCTAAAAGGACTAGAAATTTCAATATTTCTACAAAAAAATTATCAAAGATTTTATAATTTGCATATTAAGTACTAGTAAGATTCCCCAAGTTTCTAAACTTTAAGGTAAATTTCCATCTTTAAAAATTCCCTTGGTAGAAATATTGTTAATCCAAATCCCATTCCCATCCCCCAATAAAAATTTATGTCTGAGATAGGTTTCCCTTTGAATATATCGTGGCTTAGCAATAATAAGTCAAAAAGAATGCATTGCTAAAGCATATGAGAGACACTAAGCAATGATCATCAAATATGTTACATTTATAGGATATTATCAAAGTTACATCTTTGTATGATCTTCGCTTGTAGCCTTCATTTTCCTTTGAACATTATTGGTGACTGAATGACAATGTATATGCCAAACTTGAATAGAAACGGCAAGCCTTCCTAATCTTAAAATATTTAACCTTATATCTTTTCTAGTCTGCATTTTGAGTTCATTACACTGTCATTTTATATGTATTTCATTCTCTTCATTCATATATATATTTCAATGTATTTATTTTTTCTTTTAATAAGAGTGTTTCTCTAATGTTAAATTGCTTTAGCGTCTGCTCCTCTGTCATGTATGTAATTGTTGGCATAATGCATAAAGGAAAAATTGACTAGCTTTAGTGTTTCCTCCTCTCTCCTGTATGTAATTTCTGGTATAATGAAAATCGACCAAAGAAACCAATGTAGATGGCCCTTAAGTGTAGGCATATCTTTGTCAACAACATATCCACCAATCGACAGAAAAACCCAAAGAATGATCCTACCATAGTAAAGCCTCATCACATCAACTTGTTCAAGATGGTGAACCAGTCCAACATAAAATATACAATTTTTATAAATAAAAAGGAAACTAATCTAAACTAGAACCTTAGTTTCATATATAAAATATATGCACCAACTAATCCAAATCTGCCTTCCCATATTTGTCTAGTTCAAAACATGACTAGTATTTAAAGGGTTAAATAATAGTTCTGGAAAACACATTGTTCATGTTAGAAGGGTCTCTATGCAAAATAGGAAATCAAGCTACATTTATAATGCAATAAAGAAATGCAGTATGTGTCTTTGGGAGGAGAACAGTTGTGAGCCAAACCTGAGCACTATTTAGTCGGCATTCCATCTAGAATAATCAGCACCCACGTACTGTTGCAAGCTTCGGTCATCCAAACTGACTCGGAAACAATTTGTGGACTCTTTAATTATTAATATCGGCCGACATTCATTCTTAATAGCTGTATGTCATTCATTCCCAATAGCTCTTTATGTTTATGGCATTGGTTCTTGACATATTTAATCATATCACATTGAATTTAATCACCAATTGGTTGAAGGTGCCAATTTGTAGGGACAGAGGTTTCAATCAACCCCTCATTTGGAAAACAGGTGGGGATACCATTTTCACCTAGAGTATCCCATACAGTGAATTGAAGTATTATATATAGATGAGGCAGATTCACCATTTCCACATATTAGTCTGAACCAAAAGAGAGAGAGAACCACCGCTTCTTAAACTTGCAATGATCCATACAACATATTTGGAGTAGAGAAGTGGAGGCACTCTCTTTCTTCATGTTCAGGTGATTCCGGCGACATGCAGAATGGTGGATTGGTTAGTTTTCTTCACTCTTAATTTCTCTGCCTGGTACGGTCTAATACTTTTGCAATTGTATACCATTCACATTAAGCAATTTTTGTGTTCATTAATGCGTTACCATTTTACGATGTTGGAACATACATGCCGAGAGATACCGACGAAATCTGACTCTTGAATTGTGATACCTCTCACTGTATTTGTGCTGAATAATTTCAAAATGTGGGATTTTTTTATGCATGCTATTTCAATGAATGAACTGATTGACAGGTATGAGTTATCTGTGCAATTTTCATATTCATCATTGATGATTAAAGTATTCAATAGTAAGATATCACGTTTCTTATTTTGAATGTGCCAGTGGCCCCATCCAGAGGATAGAACATAACCAGGACTATGGGAGAAGACTTCAAATATTTTGGAAATCCCACTACTTTATTCTGGACCAAGATATTTTAACTTTGTCATTGTCGATCAAATTTTCTAAATATTTTAGAATTTATAGTTCTACTTTGTCATTCTTAATCAAATTTTATAAATATTCTTAAATTTATAATTCAATTAAAGGTATAGTTGTAACACATCAACTCGGAACCCAAAATAGTCATAAGAAAAAAGAATTATTTTGATACATTTTTTTAGATAAATACATGTGTACCCGACCTTACATTCACCATAAATATCATTGATGAACTATTTACACAAATCAATTGTTGGGTTCCCATTACCTTTTAGGCATGGTGGATATTAAATGTATTGATTTATGTTTCATTAGATATTTACTCTAACCCTTAGTATAGCTTTGGATTGTTCTCGACCCCGAGGCACCATCCTATAGATGTACACGATTTCTGCTATCCACATGTGATCATCATCGCTGTCGATCTGAGGGAGAGTTATTCGACGGTTCGCATTAGTTTGCACCAGATAAGGGTAACTACCCACCAAGTAGTCAGGGTTTGTAGTCATTTGGTTCGACGCCTCTGCGGAGAGGCTAGCTCCGCTCATCCCTTGGTCGCAATTCTTACCAAGCTATTCCCAAGCCCCCTCAGGTAACTTGGGTTCTTCCTGTTGTCCTAGACCACGAGAATTTTTGGATGTATGACGATTTCTTCTATTGTGTGGTATCAATTTTTGATAGACTGGTCTCACTACTACAAAATTGTAAATGGTCGCCAACTCTTCTCTTTCCTTTTTCTAGAAGCAGCTCACACCGGTACCAAGTCTCCTCCTTTCCAAATTTGGTAGTTCTCAGGGTCTTGTCATCACTCCTGTTTCATGGTATTCTTTTGGAGTATTTCAGCCGAGCAAGAGAACCCCCTTCCAAGGCGGCAGGGTCAGGTATAGACATTTCCGTTGCATTCATATTTCTGGTTTGTTAATTTGCTTTGTTTGTTCATAAATCTAACTGAGTTTGTGGTTCTCATGCAGGGAAGTGCAGGGTTCGAGTGCGGCTCTCAAGAAATCAATTCCCAGGATACCATCCAACATTCTTACCCTACTGTACAGGTTGTCTAAGCTCCTCTAGTAACCGAGAAGGGTTCCATAATCTTTTAATGAGTTTTGTTTGTGTCAAAACCCTTAAAATATTTTACCGCTATCCGTTTGGATACGACGTTTTCCATAGAACTAGTGTTTGTATAAACTATTTGCGTTTATCTTAATCACTTATTTTGTAATCCCTCAGATTTTAATGTGAATGTATCTTGGCATCGTATACTTCTACTAATTTAAACGGAAAATAATTTTCGCAGAGGTTTCCAAGCATTTTGAAAGATAGGTTCTATCTTCTTGATTGCCTGCTTCTTTCTGGTTCCTAACTGCTCAGTGACAAAGCTGTTATTTTGGTTAACATTTAGTCTTGACAATGAATTTACATGCTCAAGTAAATTTAAAGTGTTTTCACCTTCCTTTAATTACTGTGAGCATGATAGGATGACCCTCAATGGTTTGTCGAAGAAGGAATTAGTTGCCTTAATTTGAAATTTACGGTTTCCTAGATTGAGAATGATTGAGAATTATTTTTATGATAGTGCCTTGTGATATGACTTTTCATTAACTAAATATCTATGATTTGACTAAGTTTCCCATTTAAAATCACAGGGTTTATTTTTCTACTCTATGAAATTTGAACGGAATTATTTTTGTACTAGCTTCCTCAGTCTCACATTCGTTATTGGTTAAGCGGGCATGCTTGTGTCTACAACAGAACTCGCTGACTCGGTTGTCCAGTTTCTAGTTTATAGCCTTTCCATTTTGATGTATACCCGTATCATTGTAAAGGTTTTTTTAAGGATTTTCTTGAGGGATTCTTTTTTGTTTTCTTCAGAATATTCAACACAAAGATGCATTTTCACAGTGTCCCTCACAGCAAGACGACCCTATTATAGAGAATAGACAATATTTAATGTGAATTACTTTTACGTTTCTCATAAAATCAATAGGAGCATTAAAATTAATAGAGTGATTCATTTACATTTTTTTTTTTTTTTGGGGTTAAATTCACTCTTTTACTCTTACTGTAATGCTCATGTAAAATATACTAATGCTCATGTAAAATATACTTTGTAATCGAAAATCCGTTGCTTGATAAGTATATAAAAATGATCTTACTGTAATTCATTAGCCTTCTCTAGAAGATGAATTGAGTTCCCTTCATATAGTCATTACAATTAGAGAAATTTTCTTACTTATTCATTTTGTTTTCATAAAAGAAAATCAATAATGTATGAGCCGTAGGAAGAAAAGGTTCCACACTATTTGTAAAGAAACCTCCTCATACTCTATTCTCAATCAAGTATCTCTACCACCATAAACTAGTAAAACTAGAACTAATTTACCCCTTAACTCTACAGGAAATTATTTAAACGCATTCTACAAAATTGGTTTTTTCTCATTTTTTCATTTACTTTTCTAAAAATTATCAATCAACAGAATGTAATTATATATTTTGAATACTTTATATATTTAGAATACTTATCTTCATTTAGACGAGGAAAACTCCTTGGCTACGACCACACATTCCTTCCAATGAAAATGGTTTGATCCGAGTTCTCCCCCTGAGCTCTCCTAACTCCTAGACAAGAGTTATAGTAAAGAGCTTTCCGTTAGCTTCCTCAAGGTAATCATAGTCGCCCTTGATCTAGACTATATATTGATAATAGAGTTTGAGCCTTCAAATGGTCTTTACCAGATCAGGAACATAGCTCTTGAGCAACACACAACCTCAACCCATTTCTCTTTTTTTTTTTTTTTTGAAAAAAAACACCAACCCTCTCCTTTTCCTCAGATTCCTTTCTTTAGAGGAAAACCCTTGGAATAAGGAGTTTCCTCCAATTGTCTTGGGAGTTAGGAACTCTTGTGGTCCTTAGTTTTACTTTTCTCAAATAACACATATTATGGTAAATCTTAATCATTTATTTTAAATAAGAATTAAAAGTATTTCCTAACTCAAATAGCTCTTTAACTAACAAAACAACTTGTCAACCTCCATAAGAGGTAATTTCTTAACAATGAAACATGTTTTTAAAAGACAAAAATAAAACCAAGGTAACTTAGGGTCTTAAATCACCCCCCCTTGTGTGCCTATTATGAAACCAGCTCAAGAAAAGATAGAAAACATAAATCCATCCCTTAGAAGTCAGCCTCTTCGAGGGGGCAACCTCCTTTACATTACATAAATGAACAATTCTTGGATGATACAAATGAAAAGACCTCCTTTCTATATATAGGAGTCTAAGGGGTCATAACATAATAAGAGCCGATATAACAATAATAATGTAAGGGCGCAATAATAACAACAGTGGGCTTCTATGGGGCACAATACTAACAATATGGGCACTACATGGGTACATCAATATAATAGGTGGGTTGTACTAATAACAATAAGTGGTTACACTAGTACTATAGGGGCTTAACATGCCCCTCTCCTTCAAAATGCGTTGTCCTCAATGCTTGAGTAGTTCTTGATGCTTCTGTATAAAATTCTTGTCCTTCCATGTGGAATCTTCAGCGGGTAAGTTCTTCCACTTGATGAGATACTCTGAAATTGATCGATTTCGTAGCTGTCGGGTTCTTGCTTCTGTGACTGCTCCAGGTTCCAATATGATTTTTCCTTCCTCTTCAATTTCTGGCAATATTGTTTGAATTGGGATCTTTTGCAACTTTTGAATAAGTGGCCATACTTCTTCGTTCTTCTTCCATTCATCCCTTGCTTTGTTTATCCAATCTGGTTGGATAATAGAAATAGCACAAAACAATGCTTCCACATCCTCATCCTTGAAGAGTCTTCCCATTTGGTAAGGTCACCATTTTTTAAGTGCATGTAGTATTGCCAACATTTCCCTCTCATAAATAGCTTGCTTGAGATGTAGCAGTAAAAATACCCAATCACCTACATCAAAACATTTTTCACTATGATGTTGATCTACCTGTTGTTTCGTTTGATTTTGCACCGAAGTGGCGTTATCCTTTAAAAGTTGGAGAACTTGTTGTTGATGATCGATGTGATCTCTCTCTGCTTGAACCTTTTTCTTCTTGATATGTCCTTCTATCTCTAGAGTTTGAGAAGTGGTAATTTCTTCCAATCCTTTACAAGATATGGTCGGATTCATTTCTTGATGCTCGATGTGATCTTTCACTTCTTGAACATTTTTCTTCTTGATATGTCCTTCTATCTTGATAGTTTGAGGAGTGGTAATTCTTGCCAATGCTTTACAAGATATGGTTTGATTCATTTATTCTTTCTCTGGGGTGAGGTCCTGGCGTATATCCTCTTCTTTTGATATTTCTTGATCCTTTTCTTCCTCCTCTTCATATTCTATGTAAAATAATTTCTTCTCAGCACACTTATGACCTTTAGTGCATTTGCTATCACAATTGTAACAAAGCCCTTTTTCTCTTTTTCCTTCCAATTGTTGTGGTGTAACCCTTGTAGGTTGTGGAAGGCTGGGAGAAACAACACTTCCATCTTTATAGTTGTGAGGGGTATGCTTCCTGGTTTCCATAATTTTTCTTTCCACTACGTCACAAAGCCTTTTTACTCTTTCCAATTGTTGTGGTGTTGCTCTAAAGAAGGTGTCGCTCTTTGTATCCTCATAATGTGCTATCATTTCCTCCGTGAAAATTGACCACGTAATAAGTTGCTTACGAGAAAAAAGCCCTTCATACCATAAAAATTGATTCGGTTCTAAATATGAAGATGCAATACATACCTTTTGTAATAGTGGTACACCATGTAGATCAAAATATTGTTCCATCTGAAGTATCCAATTTACCGGATCATTGCCATCAAACTTCCTCATCTTGCTTTTTCTTGATAGTAGGATCTCGATCTTGAAATGACTGTAACTCTGTACTTTCAGATCTTTAGGTTTTGAAATTACGACCTACAATAGCCCTCTGTGTCCTCTTTCCAATGCCACTAGTCTGATCCAAATTGGATTCTCCAAGGAAGAGTTATGCCAAATCTCCCACAGTGACCTAATTATAGACCTCTCTAGAAGATTGAACTTCTATGAAATGCCACATGTCATTGTTTCAACCAATGGCACTGAAAAATATCTACAAGAAACTACAGTCCGTCCTCTTTCTGTACCTTATTACAAAACTTCAATCCGATGCTTAGATAGAAAGTTATGATGATTTTCCCCAGGTCACCTGTTTAGAATGTAATTCAGGAGTCTACAAAAAGACCAACTTCCTCATATCATATCTCTACAAATATAGTGCGAAAAGTTCTGAAATTCAGACCCGAGGTTCAGCGTGATTTCTTCTCAAATGGGTTTTTTTTTAAGCTTCCGAAACATCACAGAAAAAATGTTATAGCAAAAATTCCACGATGACCTATTTGGAGCAGCGAACCCCTAGAATCCAAAGTTCTGATACCAAATGTTATGAAACCAGCTCAAGAAAAGATAGAAAAGATATATCAACACCTTAAAATTCAGCCTCTTCGAGAGGGCAACCCCCTTTACATTACACAAATGAACAATTCTTGGATGATACAAATGAAAAGACCTCCTTTCTATAGATAGGAGTCTAAGGGGTCATAACATAATAAGAGTCGACATAACAATAATAATGTAAGGGTGCAATAATAACAATAGTGGGCTTCTATGGGGCACAATACTAACAATATGGGCACTACATGGGTACATCAATATTGTAAGTGGGTTGTACTAATAACAATAAGGGGTTACACTAGTAGTATAGGGGCCTAACAGTACCACACCATCCTTGGTGTTCTCCCAATATTGAAGCAAAGAAGGATAATCATGTGGCATAAAGCCTTAATGTTCCCAACTAGCTCCATCTGGGCTATAGTGCTTCCATTTCACTTTAGCTTGGATGATAGCTCACTTCTGGAGAATTATTTCTCTATGTTCTAAAATACGCAAGGGTTCGACTAGGAATTCTTCGTCTGGTTTTACCAGCATTCATCATAAATTTATTACTAATAATTTAACTACAATAGTTGGAGGAGTAATAATAATAGTAAGATGAAAGAGAGGAGAATAAAAAATAAAAAAATAAAAAAATATTGTCATTTCTTCCTTTACTTGCACGTCCTACCAATTAATGACATGCCTGGGGTCATATATATATATATATATATATATATATATATATATATATGTTTGTATATATATAAAGTATTGATACATGAAACACATTATGAATTCATAGGTAGCCCGGCAGAGCAAGCTGGTAAGCTACATGCCAAACCCTTTCCAAAATATTGAAAGATCCACATTAGTGAGGGGCTAGCTTCGCACATCCCCCCAATTTAAAAGAACTTTTCCTAGGCTTTATTCTTACCTATACATGATCACCCACTCCAAAATCCCTATAGGTTCTCCTTCTGTTAGCGCAAGCTGTCTACCTATCTTGGGCAGTTTTTAAATTTTGATGCACCTTCTTGACTGTCTATTCCATTTCTATCATCATGTCAGGTCCTAAAATTAATTTATCTCCAGGACTACTCCAGTTTTTTGGTGTTCCACAACTCTTCCCATGCAATCTTTCAAAGGGACTCATTTTTATGGATTCATTCATTCAGTATACCCATATGTCTGTGGATGCTAGGAAGTATTGAACGGAATCTGTTGGAAATAATACTGAGAGGGGGGGTGAATCAGTATTATCAGAACTATAAAACTTTTTCAATGCTCAGAAATATATACGCTACTTTAGTTAAGTGAACCAGCGTGTACACGCAACTGTGTCTAAGGAAAACAACGTATAACCAGAAATCTTATAATTCAGTCAGTTTATCTTCAGTTAAGTGCATAAGGACATTATTCACCATATTAAGAGTAAACAGATGCAGTAGAATAGATCACAAAAAATCCACACACATGAACACCATGATATAAGGTGGAAACCCAATGTGGGTGAAAACCACCTGCTGCAAGTCGTCTCTATCTTTCTTTAATATGAAACTTCAGTTTACAATCCTTTTGTACTGGTGCAACCTTATACCAGTACGCAGGCTACAACCTGCAGAAGGCTACAACCTTCTCTCGTTCTCCAAACTTCCTTGGAAGGGAGCTCCAACCCCCTTTGCTCTTTTACTAGCCAAGATACTAGTACGTAGGTGCTGGCCTACAATCTTCTTTCTTTCAGGTACCACTTTTCATCAATTTTCAGACTGGATACACTGAAGCACAACACATAATCTGAAAGGCCACTTTTCATCCAATTTTCATACTGGACCCATAACTATCATTGAGGCTCAAAACAATCATCAAACTCTGAATCACTGAAACCCTGTTAACAACAGTCACCAGAACACAGAGCAGACACAGAACTCTGCAATAACAGTCAGACCCAACTGTAACCCAAAAATCAAGCTCCAAAAGATATACGCTACTTCAATGAGAGAAACCCGCGTATACACGCTCTTTTGCCGAAGCCAACCTGCGTACAGATCTAAAAATAAATTCTCTCAACTTGCAGCTGTACCAGACATCAGTTAGACCCAGAACATAACATTGCGTCAGTATGCAGATCTAGAAATACGCATAATCAACCATATCATAATAGTGCATTTCAAATCATTAGATCCCGATCTATCCTTAGATCTAGTCTTCCATCAACCGAAGTGATCTCTCCTTAGCTTAGATCAAGCAACCCAAAACCTGCATACCATATCTCTTTCTTTTTCAGATATTCAAGCCTTTCCAAAAGATGTATTTGCCTAATGATCTTCTTCTCCTTATATAGCCTTAGGCCTTGCTCAATACCAAGGGCCAAACCATAGAAAACCAATACCATCAACTTAGAAACTAGGGATCAACACGTCTATCGAGATACTTTGGTCCAAATACATAGGCTTAAGTACTGAGGACTAACTACCACGGACCAAAGGGAAGCTTCCCGACATATACGCCCTTTTCTGTTCATGCATAAGCGTGTATACGCTTCTTAGTATATTACTCTCCTGCGTATACGCGACTTTGTATGCAGATCACTTGCGTGTATACGCAACTTCGACTTAATTAATCTGCGTATATGAGATTTTTCTTCATTCTGTAATCTGAACGGAGATCTGTCATCAAAGAGAGTTGCCATCAAGGACAACACCTGTATCATAGCGCCACACCTGTGCCAAAATGCCAACAATCTCCCCCTTTGGACTTGATGGCAACCTCAAGATCCTTAGAATCATTCTCCCCCTTTGTCATCAAGGGCAAAGGGTTGTGCTCCCCCTGAGTACATGCTGATACCTCTACTTGGCTGTGCTGAATCATGCTCCCCCTGACTGTAGGCCAGATCTGCAAAAGATGTTCTTCAACAAGAACCAAGACTTATACACCATAAGGGACCTTCCTATCACCAAAAGACTTAATACATACATCCATACTCCCTACCAAGAGGGGATACATCAGAAACAACCAATTATATTACATCATTCATCCCAGGCATAGTGGGGAAACCAACATAGGCCGTTACATGACCTTGACACTATAAAAGAGATATCATAAAAGAGATACATGATAGAGAGATAACAGATCTAGACCAAGACTTATGAAAGTCACCAGCAGCATCTGATAAACATCTTTTAGATTAGCAACCACGATTTCTTTCTGAGCTCCTTCTCCTGAAACCAACAACCAAAACATCTAAATGCCAACAATGCTTTATGAGACTTTTAAGCTGCTCCCCCTGAACCTGTGCCTGCTGCACCTCCTGAAACTGAGTCTGATGAATTCTGACATACCCATATCAGACCTTTTCAAACCAGAGCTTGTCCTTGCTGTTCAGAACACCATATACGCGATTTATCCTGCATAAACCTGCGTATGTACGCGGATATACTTTCTGCAACATGCGTACAACATACACGCGACTTACCCCGCACATATCAGCGTATATACGCGGATATCCCTTACGTAACTTGCGTATACCAACTTTTCTGTAGAACAGACAAGCTTTAACAGCAGGATGAAGCATCAAATACTCCCAGCTTTTGTCTGAGATATTCAAAAGTTTCCCTGGGCAGTGGTTTTGTGAGAATATCAGCAACTTGTTCCTTAGAAGGAACATACTCCAACTTGACCTTCTGCTCAAGCACTTGTTCCCGAAGAAAATGGTACTTGATTGGTATGTGCTTGGTCTTTGAGTGCATGACTGGATTCTTTGAAATGCTGATTGCACTTGTATTATCACATAAGATAGAGACTGGTGGAGTGCAAGTGATTTGAAAGTCCTGCAAGGTCTGCATCATCCAAAGAAGTTGTGTGCAACAAGATGCCGCAGCCACATATTCTGCTTCAGCTGTAGATAAGGCAATCGAACTCTGTTTCTTGCTGAACCAAGATACTAATCTGGAACCCATGAAGAAAGCACCACCACTTGTGCTTTTCTTATCATCCACACTTCCAGCCCAATCTGCATCTGTGTAAGCATGAAGAGTGAGATCTGTATTTCTAGGATACCATAAGCCATAGTTTTGGGTCCCTTGAAGATACTTGAAGATTCTTTTGACTGCATGAAGATGAGTTTCCTTTGGGTTGGCTTGAAATCTTCCAACAATTCCTACTGCATGTGTAATATCTGGTCGGGTGCCTGTCAAATAAAGCAAACTCCCAATCATGGATCTATAAGTGGGTTGGTGAACTGCTGCTGATTCATCATTTGCACTGAGGCTGCATCCTGTAACCATGGGTGTACATACTGGCTTTGACTCTTCCATGCCATACTTCTTCAAGATCTGCTTGAGGTATTTGGTTTGAGACAAGAAGATACCTCCTTCATTTTGTTGGATTTGCAATCCAAGAAAATATGTCAATTCTCCAAGTAGTGACATTTCGAATTCTTTCTGCATAACCGAGGCAAAGTTTTGACTCATAGTCTCTTCATTGCTGCCAAAGATAATATCATCTACATAAACAACAAGAATTAGCAATTTGTTATTTTCAACTTTTATATAGAGATTGCTATCTGCTGATCCTTTTGAAGCCTTGTTGGTGAAGATATTTGTCCAACCGATAGTACCAAGCCCTTGGAGCTTGTTTGAGTCCATAGAGAGCCTTTTTCAATCTGCATACAAGGTTTGGATCATTCCCAAGAATGAAACCATCTGGCTGCTCAATATATACTTCTTCTTCTAAGTCTCCATTCAGAAAGGCTGATTTCACATCCATTTGAAATACCTTGAAGTTTTGAAAGCTTGAGAGAGCAAGGAACATTCGGATAGCCTCAAGTCTTGCCACAGGAGCAAAGGTCTCTTCAAAATCTATTCCTTCTTGCTGTGCATACCCTTTACAAACAAGTCTGGCCTTGTTCCTAATTACTTCTCCATTTTCATTCAATTTATTCTTGAAGACCCATTTTGTTCCTATTACATTCTTATCTTTTGGTCTAGGAACTAATTCCCAAGTGTTGTTCTTTTCAATCTGCTCAAGTTCTTCATCCATTGCTTTGACCCAACATTCATCTTTGCATGCCTCTTTCACATTTTGTGGTTCAGTGGAGGAGAGTAATGCCAAATAGCTTGAAGCTTCTGCAAGTGTCCTTCTTGTTTGTACTCCTGCTTCTTTCTGCCCCACAATTTGAGATTCCGGATGATTCTTTTGAACATATCTGGATGGAGTCTTCTCTTCTATTCTTGTCTGCTCCTCTGGTTCTTCTTGAGGTTCTTCTTCTTCATCATTCCGTCTTTGAGGGTAGCCTTCATCTTCTTCAATGTCTTCATGATGAACTTGCCTAGGAATATATCCCTTCTCATCAACCACTACATCAATGCTGTCAACAATTTTGCCAAGTCTTTTATTGTAGCACTTGTATGCTTTGCTATGTGGAGAATAACCAAGAAGAATGCCCTCATCTGCTCTTGGTTCAAGTTTGCCAAGTTGCTCATCAGTATTCTTAATATAACATTTGCTCCCAAAGATTTTGAAGTGCTTCACCGAAGGAGTCTTACCACTCCAGAGCTCATGAGGTGTTTGAGTGTTGTTTACTCGGACATTTGTTTTGTTAAGAATAATAACCGCAGCATGTGCAGCTTCACCCCAGAAGGTTGCGGGAGTACCTGATTCATCAAGCATAGCACGAGCCATTTGTTGGATTGTTCTGTTCATTCTTTCCACAACCCCATTTTGCTGAGGAGTTCTAGCTGTAGAGAATTCTCTTCTTATCCCATGTTCTTCACAGAAATCGAAAAATTCGTTTGAGGTAAACTCCCCACCTCTGTCAGATCTGAGGCACTTAATTTTGTGTCCTGATTCATTTTCAGCCAAGGCTTTGAAGGATTTGAATTTTTCGAATGCTTCATCTTTGTGCTTCATGAGCCCTAACCAAACAAATCTGGAGAAATCATCAATGAATAATATCAGATATTCTTCTCCTCGAGGTGTCCTCTTCCTAAATGGACCACATACATCTGTATGGACTAGCTCGAGAGGCATGCTAGCTGATGCTTCCTTCTCTGGAAAGTTAGTTCTGGTTTGCTTTCCAAACTGACAAGATTTGCATATGGTATTGTCTGGAATTTTGATATCTGGAAGACCACGAACTGCCTGATATTTGCATGCTTTCCTTATTTGTGAAAAGCTTAGATGCCCCAACCTCCGATGCCATAGCCAATGTTCATCATCCTTGCTTAAGTAGCATTGTTGTCTTTCCTCAAAGATATATAGATTATTTGGAGTCTTTCTTCCTTTGATCACTGTTTTACCTGTATCAAGATCGCGAACACAACATCCATTTGATCTAAATATTACCTCAGTTCCTTGATCGCACATCTGACTGACACTCAGAAGATTATGCTTCAATCCATCAACATATAAAACATTTCCTGCTTTGACCTCCTCTTTCAACGGAGCAATACCTTTTCCTTTTATGGCTGCAGAGATATCGTTCCCAAAAGAAACTTTCTTCCCCTTTTCTAATGCGGTATATGACTCAAGCTTTTCTTTGTCCCCTGTCATATGCTTCGAACATCCGCTGTCAATGTACCATAGACTTTCTTGACCTTCTGCATAAAAGGCTATCCCACATCTTTCTGGTTGTGATTCTTTTATTCTCCATGTTCTAATATTTGAGGTTTGTTCCTTCTGAGTTGTCTTCCGGAACCTGCTCCTGCATTCAGAGTCTTCATGACCAAAGTTATTACAAATAGAGCATTCAACTTCATTTTCAAGAACCGAAAAGTTGTTATAAGTCCTTTTCATGGTTCCAGTCATTCTCCCTTGCTTTTGAGCTTCTCTAGTCATGATTGTTTTGTAGGCAACACACTGAGCTGCTTTGTGACCGAAGTTATGGCAAGAAAAGCATTGGCCATTAAAGAAACTTCTGCGATAATCAGATCTATCATCCAACCGATTGTAGCTTCTATTCATTCTTGGAGCAAATTGGGAAGATTTTACCTGTGGCTGATTGTAGCTTCTGTTTGTCCTTAAGGCAGTTTGTCCCCGAATTTCTTGATGGTCTTTATTTGTTCTTGAGGTAAACTGTCCCTGATTCACCTGATGACTTTTATTTGGCCTTTGCTCGCTTCTCCTTGCTGCATCAAGATAACTTTTAGAGGTAGAGGCTTGAGATGTTTCTCCATTATATCCAAGACCTGTCTTGATCAGAGGAGATCGCTGCACATTGATAATCTCATCCAAGGTTTCAGATCCTTTAACAAACTTAAGATTAATTGCTTTGGTTTTCTCAATCTCTTTTCTAAGACAAACAATCTCACATTCCAATTTTTCAAGATGTTCTTCCTTTTCAGCTAGTTGACATTGTAGAGAATCAATAATAGCACTCTTCTCTTCTAAACGAACTTTAAGATCTTTCATTTCTTCATAAAAGCCTTCTACATCTATAGCATCCATGTAGTCATCATCTTCAAAAGCCATTAAAAGTTTATATCTATTACCTTGTTCATCTTCATCACTATTTGAAAATCCATCACTATCTTCATGAGTGTAGTAGCTTTTCTTCTTTTCATATTGTTTCTTGTTCCATTTAACAGGTTCCTTTCCCTTGTCATTCTTATCTTTGTGAGGACATTTGGCAGCATAATGACCTACTCTTCCACAAGCAAAGCATTTAAAAGGTAACTTACCTCTGAACCTTCCAGAACCCCTTTGAAGATTTCTGACGAAATTTGATTCCTCTTCTTCATCTTCTGGCAGGTGACTTGCTTCATAATAATCTTCTTTGCCTGAAGCCTTGAAGGTAGCTTCTCTTCTGTCTGATGGACCTCCCTTTCTCATTTCATAAGCGGTTAGAATTCCGTGAAGCTGAGACATAGTAAGAATTTGCAAATTTTCCTTTTCTTCTATGGCAGACACTTTAGATTCAAACTTGGGGGACAAAGATCTTAGAATCTTTTCAACCACAATAGCCTCTTTTATTTCTTCACCCAAGTTTTGCATGCAATTGACAATCTCATCTACCCTAAGGAAGTAGTTAGCCACACTTTCATCATTATACATTCTGAGAGTCTCATACTTAATCCTGAGAGTTTGAAGTTTAGCACGCTTTACCTGATCGTCTCCTTCATAGCTCGCGACCATTTTATCCCATATTTCTTTTGCAGATTTATAGTGCATTACCTTCATGAATTCTGATTGAGAGATGCATCCCAATAGAGTATTCACTGCTTTCGCATTTGTTTCATATTTCTTTTTCTCGGCTGGATCTGTAGGAGTAGCTGAAGGAAAAGTGTAGCCTGTCTCTACGATGTTCCAAACTTCTGTACCAAGAGATTGAAGATATGCAGTAACTCTTACCTTCCAATAATTGAAGTTTGTTCCATCAAAAACCGGTGGCCTGATTGATGCTTCTTTCTCGTAGTTGCTCATGATGAACGATCTACCTTCAAGCGGTCAAGCTTCTCTGAAGGACCTGCTCTGATACCAATTGTTGGAAATAATACTGAGAGGGGGGGTGAATCAGTATTATCAGAACTATAAAACTTTTTCAATGCTCAGAAACATATACGCTACTTTAGTTATGTGAACCAGCGTGTACACGCAACTGTGTCTAAGGAAAACAGCGTATAACCAGAAATCTTATAATTCAGTCAGTTTATCTTCAGTTAAGTGCATAAGGACATTATTCACCATATTAAGATTAAACAGATGCAGTAGAATAGATCACACAAAAACCACACACATGAACACCATGATATAAGGTGGAAACCCAATGTGGGTGAAAACCACCTGCTGCAAGTCGTCTCTATCTTTCTTTAATATGAAACTTCAGTTTACAATCCTTTTGTACTGGTGCAGCCTTATACCAGTACGCAGGCTACAACCTGCAGAAGGCTACAACCTTCTCTCGTTCTCCAAACTTCCTTGGAAGGGAGCTCCAACCCCCTTTGCTCTTGTACTAGCCAAGATACTAGTACATAGGTGCTGGCCTACAATCTTCTTTCTTTCAGGTACCACTTTTCATCAATTTTCACACTGGATACACTGAAGCACAACACATAATCTGAAAGGCCACTTTTCATCCAATTTTCATACTGGACCCATAACTATCATTGAGGCTCAAAACAATCATCAAACTCTGAATCACTGAAACCCTGTTAACAACAGTCACCAGAACACAGAGCAGACACAGAACTCTGCAATAACAGTCAGACCCAACTGTAACCCAAAAATCAAGCTCCAAAAGATATACGCTACTTCAATGAGAGAAACCCGCGTATACACGCTCTTTTACCGAAGCCAACCTGCGTACAGATCTAAAAATAAATTCTCTCAACTTGCAGCTGTACCAGACATCAGTTAGACCCAAAACATAACATTGCGTCAGTATGCAGATCTAGAAATACGCATAATCAACCATATCATAATAGTGCATTTCAAATCATTAGATCCCGATCTATCCTTAGATCTAGTCTTCCATCAACCGAAGTGATCTCTCTTTAGCTTAGATCAAGCAACCCAGAACCTGCATACCAGATCTCTTTCTTTTTCAGATATTCAAGCCTTTCCAAAAGATGTATTTGCCTAATGATCTTCTTCTCCTTATATAGCCTTAGGCCTTGCTCAATACCAAGGGCCAAACCATGGAAAACCAATACCATCAACTTAGAAACTAGGGATCAACACGTCTGTCGAGATACTTTGGTCCAAATACATAGGCTCAAGTACCGAGGACTAACTACCACGGACCAAAGGGAAGCTTCCCGACATATACGCCCTTTTCTGTTCATGCATAAGCGTGTATACACTTCTTAGTATATTACTCTCCTGCGTATACGCGACTTTGTATGCAGATCACTTGCGTGTATACGCAACTTCGACTTAATTAACCTGCGTATATGAGATTTTTCTTCATTCTGTAATCTGAACGGAGATCTGTCATCAAAGAGAGTTGCCATCAAGGACAACACCTGTATCATAGCGCCACACCTGTGCCAAAATGCCAACAGAATCTGGGTTCCCAAACCTCAAAACAAATCTCTCCAGGAGGCAGAGGTGAACTTAAAATCTATGTTGGATATTACCACTTTAGGAAACCCATGCAATCTAAAAATATATTTCATGAATATGTCAGTAATTTCAATAGTTTTATAAGTATATTTAATAGGAATAAAATGAGCTATTTCACTTAATTTGTCCCACCACCACCATAATGGAATCATTTTTCCATTTGGATCTAGGCAGTCCAATTATGAAATCCAATGTAATTATATCCCATTTCCATTTGGGAATAGTAAGTGGGTGAAGTAAACCAATCGGATGTTGGTGTTCTACTTTAACCTTATGACACTTGAAGCATTTAGCTAGGTAGTCTATAATATCTTTTCGCATCCATGGCAAAAACTATTTCTTTTTTATTTCTAAAAACAACTTTTGATAGCCTGGATGTGCCACATATAGAATTCTATGAAATTCATCCAACATGTATTGCTTGATATATTTTTTGATTTGTCACAAAGATTCTTCCTCTGAAGGTCAACACTTGATCACAGTTTATACCATAGTCACCTTTTTTTCATAAATCTATTATTTGTTTAGCTTGTTACCAAACAAATTTATATGCAGGGTCCTTCATCGCATCTTCTTTAATTTGACTTAAAAGCTTATTCTCCACCTTTTTGAACGAGATTTCATACATGTGATGCAATTTTCTGCTTAAGGTATCCACTGCTCGATTCTCCTTTCCCTCCAAGTGTTTAATATCAAAATCAGATTCATGTACGAAGGTTGTCCATCTTGCCTACCATGCATTTAAGTTTGGTTTCTTGACGAAACTGGTCAAACTACTGTGATATGTCATTAGAAGGAATTTCTTTCCCAACAGGTAATTTCACCACATTTTCAAGGTTTGGACCACAACTGTCAGTTCTAAGTCGTAAGCTAAATATCTTTGTTCATGATCATTAAGCTTTCGAGATTCATAACCTATCACTCTCCCTTCCTGCATTAACACACCCACAACCCCTTCTTTACAACCATCTGTGCATAAAGTTAATTCCTTATTTGGATTCCCTATTCCTAGTACATGGGTTGTGGTTAGTAACTATTTCAGTAGTTCAAAACTGCGTCGGCATTCCTTTGTCAAGCGAAAAGAGCCTCCCTTTTTTTGTAGAGAAGTGATAGGGCACGCAATTTTTCAAAACTCCTTTATGAACCGTCAGTAGTAACTAGCCAAGACCATGAAAGATCTGATATCGATTACATTTTAAGGGACTGTCCAATTCATGATGGTCCTCATCTTCTCAAGGTCTACTACTATGCCCTTTGAGGATATAATGTGTCCTAATTATTGGATCTTATTTTTATAAAAATCACATTCGCTGTATTTGGCATAAAGCTGGCTTTCCAGTAGGACTTGAAGTACCATACAAAAGTGTTCTTGGTGTTTTTCCAATTTTTTAGAATAAATCAATATATCATTGATAAATATTAAGACAAATTTATCCAAATAAGGATGGAATATGTCATTCATAAGACTCATAATTTTTTTTGGTGCATTGGTGAGTCTGAAATGCAATACAATAAATTTGTAATGCCCATAACACGTGTTGGCATTATGACACAGGCTTGGCACTATGGCACAGGTATTGTCCCTGATGGCAACTCACTCGGAAAATCACTCAGATGACAGTTCAGGCTCACATAATAAAGGAAAAGGATGTATATGCAGGTTCCCATTGACCAAGCCGTGTATACACGCAGATTCACAGACTGAAAGGCGCATATGCATATACACGCACTTTCATGCACAGAAAAGCATGTATAGTTAGGAAAACTTGTTTTTTGGTCCATGGTATTTGGACCTATGGTTTTGGACCATGGTATCTTGTCCGAAGTGTTGAACCTAGATATTTGGACCTAGGTATTCGTTCTAAGTGGTTTTGGAGCATGGTATTGAGTAAGGCCTAAGACTATAAAAGGGGAAGGAGATCATTAGGAGCAGGCACTCAAGGATTGAATATCTTATGAAGAGCAAGATGTAGAGTACTGGTCACTAGGTTATAGTGCATAGCTAGATCTGAATCAAGGAGGAACCTAAGCACTATAAGAAGTTTTATTGATGGGTCGAGATCTTAAGGCTTGAAGAGAAGTATCTTTGTGTGATTTTGATCTTTTATATTTGGCACATGACTTGATCTGTAAATCTGATGATCTGGGTATAAGTGATGTATGAATAGTTGAAAAGGGTAAATTATCTTTTACAGATTTGTATGCAGGTTCAGCATAGCAAGGGCGCGTATACACTCTAGTTCGGTAATTCATAACAACGTATACGTAGGTTTGCCTTAATATAGAAGCGTATGCACGTAGGCTCTACATATTGAAGTAGTTTACATCTCATAAAATATGTTTTAGCTACTTCTACTTATTGATGCAGTGTTCTGGGTTCAGGATTGGTTTCTGGTTACTGTTACTGTATTTTGGTTATAGCATTGAGAGAAGTGATTGTTTGATTCAGTTTTTGTGTTGGTGCAAAGGATATTGGTTGATGTAGATATATTTGATGTTTGATTGATGTTATTGATGGATCCAGTCTAAAAATTTATGAAATGTGGTTCCTGGAAGAAAAGAGAAGGTTGTAGCCTTCTGCAGGTAGAAGCCTGTGTATTGGTATAAGACTGCACCAGTACATAAATATTGTAAAAAGAAGTTTCTTATTAAAAGAAGATAGAGACGAATTGCCGTAGGTTGTTTTCACCCACATTGGGTTTCCACCTTATATATCGTGTTCATGTGTGTGATTGCCTGTACTGTTTACTGCACTTGATTACTGTTTTATGGTTCTGATACAACGATTAAGATCAACTAACTAAATTAGAAGTCTACAAGATATACATGGTTTTTATCTAAATGCAGTTGCATATATACGCAGGTTGAATTAACAGAAGTAGCATATATCAATTTGTTTATGAAAATGAAAAATTGTTAAATTGTTAATACTGATTCACGCCCTCCCCTCTCAGTATTATTTCCAAAAATTGGTATCAAAGCAGGTCCTTCAAGAGAAGCTTCATCGCTTAAAGGAAGATCTATCACCATGAGCAACTACGAAAAAGAGGCATCCATCAGGGCACCAATCTTTGATGGGAGCAACTTCATCTATTGGAAGGTAAGAACCACATCCTATCTTCAATCTCTTGGCACAAAAGTTTGGGATATCATGGAAGGAGGATACACATTTCCATCAGCAACTCCTACAGATATGGTTAGTAAAAAGTAGTATGAAACAAATGCAAAGGTTGTCAATACTCTATTGGGGAGTCTATCTCAATCAGAATTTGTCAAGGTTATGCAGCTCAAAACTGCCAAAGAAATATGGGAGAAGATCACTCTAAGCTATGAAGGAGACGATCAGGTAAAATGTGCAAAACTAAAACCTATCAGAATTCAATATGAAACTCTTAGAATGCACAATGATGAGATTGTGGCTAATTATTTCTTACATATACATGAGATTGTTAATCACATGAAAAACTTGGGTGAAGAGATAAAATAAGTTACTTTAGTTGAAAAGGTTCTAATATCTTTGTCTTCTAAGCTTAAATCAAAAGTTTCTGCCATAGAAGAAAAGCAAAATCTTTAGAGTATTACCATGTCACAGCTGCACAAAATCCTAACTACTTTCGAAATGAGAAAAGGGGGTCCATCAGACATGAGAGAAGCCACATTCAAAGCTTCAAGAAAAGGAAAATACAATGAGTCGGGACATACATCAAAAGGAGAGGAAGAATCAAACTTTGTCAAGAACCTTCAATGGGGTTTTGGAAGATTCAAAGGTAAGCTACCTTTCAAATGCTTTGCTTGTTGAAGAGTTAGTCAGTATGCAGCCAAATGTCCTCATAAAGATAAGCTTCATAAAGGTAAGGAACCAGTTAAATGGAACATAAAACAAAACGTAAGTAAGAAGAGCTATTATACACATGAAAACAGTGATGGATTTTCAAATAGTGATGAAGATGAACATGGTAATGATGATAGACCTTTGATGGCTTTTGAAAATGATGATTTCTTGGATGCTATAGATGAAGATGGTCTCTATGGAGAAATTTCTAAAATTAAAATTTGTTTAGAAGAAAAGAGTATGATTGTAGATACTCTGACATTCCAACTTGCTGAAAGGGAAAAACACAATGAAAAGTTAGAATGCGAAATTGTGGGACTTAGAAAAGATATTGAGAAAACAAAAGCTATTAATCTTAGATTTTCTAAAGGATTTGAAACTTTAGATGAGATTATCAAAGTGCCACATTCTCCTCTAATCAAGACAAGTCTTGGATATATTGAAGAAGCATCTCAAGCATAGAAGCCATCCACGTAGAAAAGTTTTCTTGATGCAGCAAGGAGAAGTGAATAGGTTGACAATCGTCAGCAAAGGCATAAAGCGTATCACTATGTCAATTGGGGTCAATCTACTTCAAGGATGAACAAAGGCTACAACCAACCGCAGGTAAATCATTCCCAATTTGCCTCAAGAATGAACGTCAGTGGAAACTACAATCACCTGGTCAGTAGATTTGGTAATCGCAGGAATTTCATTAATGGCGAATGTTTCTCATGTCATAACTTTGGACACAAAGCTGCTCATTGTCTTGCCTACAAGACCATCATGACTAGGGAAGCACGAAATCAAAGGAGTGTGACTGGGATCATGAAGAGGACCTACAATAACTTTTCTGCTCTTGAAAATGAAATAGAATGCACTATTTGTGACAACTTTGGTTAGGAAGATTCTAAATGCAGGAGTAAGTTTCGGCAAACATCTCAGAAGGAGCAAGCTTCATTGGGTCCCAAAACATGGAGAAACAAAAAACTGCAAATAGAAAGATGTGATATAGCCTTATATGCAGAAGGATAGGAAAATCAGTGGTACATCGAAAGTGGATTCTCAAAACATATGACAAGTGATAATGAAAAACTTCAGTCATATAGTGCCTTAGAAAAGGAAATGAAGGTCTCATTTGGAAATGACACCCCTGCACTCATAAAAGGTAAAGGCTCTATTCTTTTAAAACAAAAGGTCAAAGCTAGAAATGTTATGTATGTTGATGCCTTAAAGCATAATCTATTGAGTGTTAGTCAAATGTGTGATCAAGGAAATGAGGTAGTATTTCGGTCAAATGGATGTATTGTTCGTGAGCTTGACATAGGAGAAATAGTGATCAAAGGCATAAGAACTCCAAATAATTTATACATACTTAAGGGAGGACATCAATAATGTTATCTAAGCAAAAATGATGAACACTGGCTATGGCACAAAAGATTGGGGCCTCTAGGCTTCCCTTAGATAAGGAAATCATGCAAATATCAGGCTGTTCGCAATCTTCCTAAGATCAAAATTCCAGACAATACAATATGCAAATCATGTCAATTTGGTAAGCAAACCAGAAAACATTTTCCTCAGAAGGAAGGATCAGCTAGTAAGCCACTTGAACTTCTCCATATTGATTTATGTGGTCCATCAATGAAAAAGTCACCTCATGGAGAAGAATACTTTATATTGTTCATTGACGACTTTTCGAGGATGTGTTGGATAGGACTTCTGAAGCATAAAGATGAAGCTTTCAAAAAGTTGAAAGCTTTCAAAGCCTTGGTTGAAGATGAATCAGATCACAAAATCAAATGCCTCAGGTATGATCGAGGAGGGGAATTTACCTCAGATGAGTTTTTCGACTTTTTTGAAGAACATGGAATAAGAAGCGAATTCTCTACTGCAAGGACTCCTTAGCAAAATGGAGTAGTAGAAAGGATGAACAGAACGGTTCAACAAATCACTTGTGCTATGCTTGATGAGTCTGGAACTCGTGGAACCTTTTGGGGTGAAGCTACATTTTCTATTGTTACTATTCTCAACAAAATAGCGTTGAGATAAACAGCACTAAAACTTCTCATGAACTTTGGTATGGTAAGACTCCTACTGTAAAATACTTCAAAGTTTCTGGAAGCAAATGTTACATCAAAAGGACTGATGAAAAGCTTGGCAAGTTTGAACCTAGAGCAGATGAAGGCATTCTCCTTGTTTACTCTTCCTGAAGTCAAGGAAATAAGTGTTACAATAAAAGACTTATTAAAATTGTTGAAAGTATTGATGTGGTGGTTGATGAAGCAGGAAACAATCCAAAGCAGATAAAAACCGAAGATTTTGAAGATGATGAGGACTATCCTTCAACGTCAAATCAGACTAATGTTGAAGAAGAAACTTATGAGGCACCAAAAGAACAGATAAGGATAGAAGAAAAGACTCCATCTAGGCACGTCCAGAAGAACCATCCAGAGACTCAAATGTTGGGCCAGAAAGAGGCAGGTGTACAAATAAGAAGAATTATTACAGAAGCTTTAAGCTATCTAACATTGCTCTCCTCCATCAAACCACGAAATATAAGTGAAGCATGCAAAGATGAATGTTGGGTCAAGGCCATAAATGAAGAACTTGAGAAGATTGAAAAGAATAAAACTTGGGAATTGGTTCTTACAACTAATGATAAGAATGTCATAGGGACCAAATGGATATTCAAAAACAGGCTAAATGAAAATGGAGATGTTATTAGAAACAAGGCTAGACTTGTTTGTAAAGGGTATGCTCAACAAGAAAGTATAGACTTTGAAGAAACTTTTGCATCGGTTGCTAGACTTGAAGCCATAAGAATGTTCCTTACTCTTTATAGCTTTCAGAAGTTCAAAGTATATTGAATGGATGTGAAATCTGCCTTTCCAAATGGAGACTTAGAACAAGAAGTGTATATTGAGCAACTAGATGGATTTATCCTTGGAAATGATCCAAAACTTGTATGCAGACTTTGAAAGGCTCTCTATGGTCTTAAACCGGCTCTAAGGGATTGGTAATATCATCTGGACAAATACCTCCATCAACAAGGTTTTTCAAAAGGATCAGTAGATAACAATCTATATATAAAAATTGACAATGATAAATTGCTAATACTTGTTGTGTATGTTGATGATATCATCTTTGGTAGCAATGAAGAAGCAATGAGTCAAAACTTTGCTTTGGTGATGCAAAAATAATTTGAAATGTCCCTGCTTGGTGAGCTCACATACTTTCTTGGTCTACAAGTCCAACAAAACAAAGATGGTATCTTTCTATCACAAACCAAGTACGTCAAGTAGATCTTGAAGAAATATGGCATGGAAGATTTGAAACCAATATGTACCCTTATGGTAACAGGACGCAGCCTCAACGCAAATGATGAATCAGTAGTAGTACAAGAACCAACCTATAGATCCATGATTGGTAGTCTGCTCTATCTGACAGGTACTTGACCAAACATCATACATGCAGTGGGAATAGTTGGAAGATTCGAGGCCAATCCAAAAGAAGAAAACATTCAGGCAATTAAAAGGATTTTCAAATATCTTCAAGGAACACAAAACTATGGCTTATGGTATCCTAGAAATATAGATCTCACACTTCATGTATATACAGATGCAGATTAGGTAGGAAGCGTGGATGACAGAAGAAGCACTAGTGGTGGTACATTCTTTATGGGTTCCAAATTAGTATCTTGGTTCAACAAGAAATAAAGTTCAATTGCATTATCTATAGTTGAAGCAGAATATGTGGCTGCTACATCTTGCTGCACACAACTTCTTTGGATGATGAAAACATTGCAAGAAATTCAAATCACTTGTACTCCACCTATCTCCATTTTATGTGATAATACAAGTACAATCAATATTTCAAAGAATACAGTCATGCATTCAAATACCAAGCACATACCTATCAAATATCATTTTCTCCGGGAACAAGTGCTTGAACAAAAGGTGAAATTGGAGTATGTTCCCTCCAAGGAACAGGTTGCTAATATATTCATCAAACCATTGCCCAGGGAGACATTTGAATACCTTAGATAGAATTTGGGAGTAGTTGATGAATCATCTTACTATTGACACTTATCTATTTCAGAGAAAAGTGGTTGTACGTGAGTTTCATGAAAATCATCCACATACATACACCGGTTTCTGTGGATACAGTTGTGTATATGTTGGTTTGAAGAAAAACAGTGGGCTAGAATTAGGATGAAAAGAGTCTGATATGGGTCTGGCAGAGACCATCTAGCATAGGTTCAGGGGGAGCATATACTTGTAATAATGCATTTTTGGCATTATCTTAGAAGATCTTGGTACAACTTCACAGTTGTTTTTGATTCAGGTGGAGAGGGAGATCATGGTTGATGGTCCGAATGGTGATTGACAGATTTTGTTGATGATAGTTGTTGATGACTATCATAGTCTTATCTTAGATAATTGGTCTCTATGTCATGTATTTATTTTATTATCAAGGTTGTGTAATGACCTATTTTATTTCCCTACTATCCCTGGGATGGATGATGTAATATTCTTGCTTATCATGTATAAATTTTTGGTATATCCGCACATGGTTGGGTGAATAATTCCATTATGGTATATCCCCATTTAGTTGGTAGATGGATGTATGCATGAGTCTGTGGTAATATGAAGGTAATTTATGATGTATAGAGTCATGTTCTTCTTGTAGAACATCTTTTTACAGACTTTGCCTACAGTGAAGGGGAGCATGGAAAACACAACAGAGCAGAGATTTTAACATGTACATAGGGGGAGCATAACCCTTTGCTCTTGATGACAAAGGGGGAGAGTGACTTGGAGTTGTCATCAAGTCCAAAGGGGGAGATTGTTGGCATTATGATACAAGCTTGCCACTATAGCACATGTATTGTTCTTAATGGCAACTCACTCGGAAAATCACTCAGATGATAGCTCAGGCTCACAGAATAAAGGAAAAGGAGGTATATGCAAGTTCCCGCTGACCAAGCAGCTTATACATGTGGATTCACAAACCAAAAGGCGTGTATGCCTATACAAACAATTTCATGCACAGAAAATCGTGTACAGTTTGGAAAACTTGGTTTTTGGCCCTTGGTATTTGGACCTATGGTTTTGTACCATGGTATCTTGTTCAAAGTGTTGAACCTATGTATTTGGACCCAGGTATTGGTTCTAAGTGGTTTTGGACCATGGTATTGAGTAAGGCCTAAGACTATAGAAGGGAAAGGAGATCATTAGGCAAAGGCACTCAAGGATTGAATATCTTATGAAGAGGAAGATCTAGAATACTGGTCATTGGGTTATGGTGCATAGCTTGATCTGAGTCAAGGAGGAACCTGAGCACCAGAAGAAGTTCCATTGATGGGTCAAGATCTTAAGGCTTGAAGAGAAGTATCTTTGTGTGATTTTGATCTTTTATATTTGGCGCATGACTTGATCTGTAAATTTGATGATCTGGTTATAACTAATGTCTAAGTAGTTGAAAAGGGTAAATTATCTTTTATAGATCTGTACATAGGTTCAACATAGCAACGACGCATATACACATTGGTTCAGTAATTCATAACAACATATACATAGGTTTGCCTTAATATAGAAGCGTATACACGTAGGTTCTACATATTGAAGTAGCATACGTCTCATAAAATATATTTCAGATACTTCTTCTTATTGATGCAGTGTTCTGGGTTCACAATTGGTTTTTGGTTACTGTTACTATGTTCCGGTTACAGCATTCAGAGAAGTGATTGTTTGATTCAGTTTTTTTGTTGGTGTAAAGGAGATTGGTTGATGCAGATATATTTGATGTTTGATTGATGTTATTGATGGATCCAGTTTGAAAATTTATGAAACGTGGTCCCTGAAAGAAAAGAGAAGGTTGTAGCCTTCTGTAGGTAGAAGCCTTCGTACTAGTATAAGACTGCACCAGTACATAAATATTGTGAAAAGAAGTTTCTTATTAAAAGAAGATAGAGACAAATTATAGCAGGTGGTTTTTACCCACATTAGGTTTCCACCTTATATATTGTGTTCATGTGTGTGATTTCCTGTACTGTTTACTACACTTGATTACTGTTTTATGGTTCTGATGCACAAATTAAGATCAGCTAACTAAATTAAGCTAAAACTACAAGATGATACATTCGTTTATTTCTCTTAAACACAGTGGCAGTATTATGGCAGGTTGACATTAATGCAGAAGTAGCATATATCAATTTGTTTATGGAAATGAAAAAAGTGTTAAATTTCTAATACTGATTCACCCCCTCCCCTCTCAGTATTATTTCCAAAAACACGTTCTAAATGTTGTTTTGCATTTACTCTAATTTGATGATAACCTGACCACAGGTCTATCTTGGAGAAAATAGTGGCTCCTTTAACTTGGTCAAACAAAGCATCTATCCTTGGCAGTGGGTACTTGTTTTTGATAGTCAACTTATTGTGTTGACGATAATTAATACACAGTTGTAAAGTGTCGTCCTTTTTCCTTACAAATAACAGAGGGACCCTCAAGGGTGACACGCTTGGGTGAATGTACCCCTTATCCAACAATTCTTGCAGTTTCATCTTCAATTCGATTAACTCAGGTATACTCATACGATAAGGAGATTTTGACACCGATGCAACCCCTAGTATCAATTCTATGGTGAAGTTGATATCCCTTTCTGGCAATATTCTTGTTATTTCCTAGGAAAAAATGTTTTCAAATTCCATGAATCTCTTGTCTAACTCCTTCCTTGAATAGGTATTTTATAGACTTATCTTTACAGTTCATAGGGCCCTAAAGGTAACATGTTTAAGTTTATCCTTACTCACTGCCCAACTATTTCTAATAGGCAATTTTCTACCTTAGCTGAGACCCTACGCTTGGCCCTATTGGCTAGCTATATCAGCCAAGGGATTTTAAACATGGCAGAATTTGAGTGACATAGTTCAACTATCTTAGGGCTAACATAGCTAAAACTTGCTCCTAGGTCAATTAGAGTGGATACATGCTGATTAGTAGTCTTACCTTCAAAGTCTGCCATGGAAAGCTGATACTCAGCTTGGTTGTCCTACAAGATCACGTTTATCCGGGGAATGCATCTGGATAAATCTCCCACTGTAGAAGCTTCCTAAACATTTTCCACTTGCCCAACTGTAGTATGGTGGGGGCATTTTTTCAATAATGGGTTTCTCCATAACCCTAGAATTACAACAGTGGCTTCTGCTATTGACTGCCCTTAAGTTTCCTAGAGGCTTCTGTACCTCAACTGTCAATTGGTTGCATTAGCTTCGTCCGATTTTTCCCCAGAACTCCATTCTGTGGTTTCCTAAACATATTTCTGAGATTTCCAAATTTTGCATTTTTAGGACTGAATGCATTCTTCTATCCTTTTTTAGCTATCCAACCTTTACTACCTCATCCATTTTTCTTCATTTGTTGATAGCAGATTCTGGCCTTTCGTATAGTTTCGTCCATGGTTTTTGGACTATCAAGCTTTATTCTCTCCTTCATAAAAGCTGGTAAACTACTAACAAATCACTGCAGCTTAGATTTTGCCTCACGTATATAAGATACATACCTTAATAATGACATGAATTTTGTCACCAACTCATCCATCGTTTGTTGCACCAATCTAAGATCATGGAATTCTTTGGCTTTTTCGTCATAAAGTCATTCATTGAGGTATCTGTCCTTAAATTTTTTTTGAAATTTATCCCATGTAACTTCTTGTTCATCAACCCCTTGTATTGTTTTGACTTCCTCCCACCACAAGGTAGCTTTTCCTTGCACCTTAAAAATGGCGACTTTGGCCTTTAGATTATCTTCATATTCATAGATCTGAAAGTACTTATTCATGCTGATTAACTAGGCCTCAACATTGTCTTATTTTTCTCCATCGCACATCAGGGGTTTAATCTTTTTAAATTCTCCCAATAATCCAGTCTTTTGCCTCTTGTTACCTTTACCACCTGATACATTTTCTAACCCTTATTCATTCGCTAACCTAAAATTTTCCACTCGTTGTTGGTTTTCCTTGTTCCTATTCTCCTCCTCCCAACTAGGAGTTTAATTCCTTTGATTCTGTTTGTCAAAAAGACTCTTCAATATTATTTCTTATTCGAGTCTTAATATTTCATTATCTTCCCTCAAATTTTTCATCTCAGCTCGGAGTTGTTTCGCAGTTTCTAGTAGCATTGCTCTATATTACTCCGAGTGCCTTCTCCCAACTATACCCACACTTCTAGATTAATTCCCATATGTGGTGTGAATTTTGTTCCAGTGGCCACGATTCGTGATGGTGTAGATGACGCTCCTCTGCATATACTCTACTCCACTTTGTGAAACAAAAATATTTTGTTAACTGTATTTTTCTTAAGGCCACATTGTTGAATCCTAGGCTCTGATACCATTGGTAACACATCAGCTCACAACCCAAAATAGTCGTAAAAAAATATCTTGATACAATTTTCTTACATAAATACATGTGTACATGACCTTGCATTCGCCATAAATATAATTGATGAACAATTTACACAAATCAATTTTTTTGGTTCCGATTACCATTCAGGTGTAGTGGATATTAAATGTATTGATTTATATTTCATTAAATATTTACTCTAACCCTCACTATGGCTTTGGATGGTTCTCGACCCTGAGGAACCATCCTCGAGTTGTACATGATTTCTGCTATCCACATGTGATCATTGTCGTCGTTGATCTGAGGGAGATGTATTCGATAGTTCAGATTAGTTTGCATGGGATAATGGTAACTACCCACCGGGTAGTTAGGGTTTGCATTCATTTGGTTCGACACCTCTGTAGAGAAGGTAGCTTCTCCCATCCCTTGGTCGTAGTTCTTACTGGGCCATTGCCAAGCCCCCTTAGGTAACTTGGGTTCTTTGTATTGTCACAGATCATGACAATTTGTGGGTGTATGGTGATTCCTTCTACTGTGCAACATCAATTTTTGATAGACTGGTCTCACTAATGTAGAACTATAAATGGCCGTCGCATCTTCTATTTCCTTCTTCCAAAAGAATCTCACACTCGTACCAAGTCTCCTCCTTTGCCAAATTTGGTAGTTCTTAGGGTCTTGTCAGCCCTCCTATTTCATGGTATTCTTCTGGAGTGTTTCGGCCCAACAAGAGAACCCCCTTCCAAGGCAGCAGGCTCATGTATAGATATTTCAATTGTGTTCATAATTCTATTTTACTAATTTGCTTCATTTGTTCATAAACCTAATTGAGTTTGTGGTTATCATGGAAGGGAAGAGTAGGGTTCTAGTGTGGCTCTCAGGAAATCAATTCCCGGGATACCATCCAATGTTCTTACCCTACTATACAAGTTGGCCAATCTACTCTAGTTACTAGGAAGGATTGCATGATCTTTTAGTGAGTTTTGTTTGCCTTAAAACCCTTAAGGTGTTTTACCCGAATCCATTTGGAAACGACATTATCCATGAAACTACTATTTGTATAAACTATTTGCATTTCTCTTAATCACTTATTTTGTAAGCCTTCATGGTTTAATGTGAATGTATCTTGGCATCACATACTTCTACAAACATAAAATAGTTTTGGCAGAGGTTTCCAAGCTGATTGAAAGATAGGTTCTATTTTTGTTGACTACCTGTTTCTTTCTGCTTCCTAACTGCTCAAAGACAAAGATATTATTTTGGTTAACATTTAGTGTTGATAGAAGGTTTACATGCTCAAGTAATTTTGATGTGTTTCTCCTTTCTTTAATTACTGTGAGAATGATATGCCAACCCTCAGTGGCTTGTCGAAGAAGGAATTGGTTGCCCTAATTTGTAATTTACAGTTTCCTACATTGAGAATTATTTTTATGATTGTGCCTTGTGCTATGACTCTTCATTAACTAAATATCTATGATTTGACTAAGCTTCCCATTTAAAATCATGGGGTTTATTTTTCTACTGTACGAAAATTGAATAGAATGATTTATGTACTAGCTTCCTCAGTCTCACATTCATTATTGGTTGAGCAGGCATGCCCGTGTCTACAACAAAACTGGCCGACTAGGCTGTTGAATTTCTAGCTTATAGGCTTTCCATTTTGATGTATACCAGTATTGTTGGCAAGGTTTCTTTGCAAATTTTGTTGAGTTTTTTTTTTTCTTTAGAATATTCAACATGAAGATGCATTTTCAGAGTGTCCCTCACAACAACACGCCCTTATTATAGACAATATGTGAAGTGAATTACTTTTACGTTTCCCATAAAATCAATAGGAGCACTGCAATTAATTAGTAGGAGTCCTTTACATTTTTTTTTTCAGTTAAAGTCACTCTTTTACTCTTAGTGTAATTCTTATGTAAAATCTAATTTGTAACCAGTAATCTGTTGCTTTTTGAGTATGAATTCAGTTCCCTACATATAGTCATTACAACAAAGAAATTTTCTTACTTATTCATTTTGTTTTCATGAAATAAAATCAATATTTTACGAGCCGTAGGACGAAAAGGTTCCACAATGTTTGTAAATAAACCTGCTCATATTCTATTCTCAGTAAAGTATCACTACCACCATAAACTCGCAAATCTAGAACTAATTTACCCCTTAACTCTAATGGAAATTATTTGAACGCATTCTACATAACTTATTTTTCCTCATTTCTTCATTTAATTATATATAGATTGTAATTATATATTTAGAATACTTTATATATTTAGAATACTTATCTGCATTTTGACGAGGAAAACTCCTTCGCTATGACCACACCTCCCTTCCAATGGGAATTGTTTCATCTCAATTCTCCCCCCAGCTCTCCCAATTCCCAGACAATAGTTATAGTAAAGAGCCTTCCTTTAAATCTTTCTGAAGGAAATCAAGAGCTTTCCTTTAAAGCTTTCTCAAGGCAATCAGAGTCTCCCTTGACCCAGCTTGCATATTGATCATAGAGTTCGAGTCTTCCACTTGTCTTTACCAGATTAGGAACTTAGCTCTTGGGAAACACATAGCCTCAACCCATTTCTCTATTCTTGATTTTTCGGAAAAAAACACCAACCCCCTCCTTTTCCCCGAATTCCTTTCTTTAAAGGAAATCCCTCGGAATAAGGAGTAAGTGTTTCCTCCAACTCTCTTGGGAGATAGGAACTCTTGTGGTGATAGTGACCAGCTAATGTAGTCATTAGTTACTATGTGGCGCACCCTTACTATGCTACTTGCAAAGTGTGATTTCAATTCTATGGAGTTTTTTTATTTCTACATGAATGATTTGATTTTTGCAATTTTATTCAGCGACATCTTTTAATTTTATTTCTATTTTTCATTCTTGGTTGTAGTGTATGAGCAAAAAAACTACAAAATCCATTGTAACAACAAGACCTAACCTGGGTTTATAATTAAATGTTCTAGTCTCGGTCAATTAGGATTGATTAAAACATCACTAAATAGTTCATTCTACTTATGGAACAACACAAGTTTCCAATATTTTTATGAATGAAATTTTTCGACTTCATGAGGTATCAAATATGGTAGTGTCGGACAAAGATGTTATGTTTACCTCCAAATTTTGGAAATCCTTGTTTTGGGGCATGGGAACTCAATTAAATTTTAGCACTACATATCATCCTCAAATAGATGGATAGACAAAAATGGAAAATCAAATCTTGGAGGGCATGTTGTGAATGCACGTCATAGATAGGCGTACCAAATGGGAGGTTTTTCTACATTTAGTAGAACTTACATATAACAATAGCTAAAAGAATTCAATAAAAATGAGTCTTTTTAAGCTTTATATGGCAGAAAATGTCATACACCACTTAGTTGGAGTCAACCAGAAGATCGATTGATCTCAGGACCAAATTCTTTATCGGAAATGGAACAAGTGGTATGGAAGATTAGAAAGAACATCAAAATTACACAAGATAGGAAGAAAAGTTATGCTAAAAAGAAAAGAAGTCGTCAAGAATTTAAAATTAGAGACCATGTTTACTTAAGATTAAAACTAAGGAAGAGTACCTTAAAAACCAGAATAACTGTAATATTGGAAAAATGATTCAGTGGGCCTTTTGAAACCTTGGACTGAGTTAGTCCAGTAGCATATCATCTCACTTTGTCCAGCCATATTAAAGTTCATAATGTATTTCATGTGTCTTTGTTAAAGAAATATGTCCATGATAATTCTCACGTGATTTATTGGAATTTGATATCGGTGGAACCTGAAAGAGATTTCTTACCAGAGTCACTCTGCATCATAGAATGGAAAGAGATCTTTCTCAAAAATTGATTCGTCGCTCGAGTTAAAGTGTAGTGGAGGCACATTACACCTAAGCAGGCTAATTTGGAGAGGGAGGATAAAATGAGAGAAGCTTGTACACATCATTGTTCAAGAATGAAGCAAACAAACAATAAACATCGAGGACAATGTTAATTTAAAAAGAGGGGGAAGATGTATTACCCCTCTGTTACTATGTGAATATCTTTTTGTTTTTAGACTGAACTATTTTTAGTTGTGATGGCTAGAAAGCCTTGGTGGACTTGACTTAAAATGAGCAATAAAGTATGATGATGTAATAAATAAACTTTATTAATGAAAAGGAAAACTAGAAATTACTTGGGAAAAAATCATCTGAATTATGGAAACCAATATTGGTGGATAAGATCAAGAAAATCTTCCCTTAAATCTGTGCTAAAATTCCTTAGGGGTTGATTAACAATATTTGATATGATGCAAGAGAAAATCTATTAAATCCCTTAGTTGTAGAAAAACACTAAGTAAAGGTGAATAAAGTGTCATAGGAGAGAAAAGCCGACTTTAAAGAAAAAAGGAAAAAAAAATACCTTTTACGAAAAAGGAAGAAGAAAAAGAAAGAAATCCTAGAACAATGGGATGATAGACCCATGAAAAATGAGATACCTCTAAGGAAAACTCTGCCCTAGAAGCAATGTATAAAAAACATTACTTATAATCACATGATGTTGTTGATTCTTTGGCAAGCACATCTCATCTCGGGGGAACTCGAGGACTCAGTTCAAGGTTGGGAGTAAAGTGGATCGCCCAAGTGTAGTTCCAGTTTATAAATCTGGTTTGAAACAGTTTGGAGAATTTTTAAATTTTGGTTGTATAAAAATAATTTTGAGCATGTTGTTTATTTTATAGTCATGGTAGTAGGGTTGGTAGTATTCATCATCAGTTCTAGAAGATCTTTATTTTTATATCATGTACGTTACTGGAATGACTGTGCATGTAAAAAGGGAAGTGGTTGTATACTTTAAGTGGAATTTTCATGTGAATAGAAAGAGAATTCGTGAAGTATAAATATAGGGGAAATTTACTTACATATGAATGCATATATGAGTGTGTTTTTTTTTTAATCTAATGAAATTGGAGTAGATGAACCAACGTACAAAAGTACATTTTACTAGTATCGAAATCTCATATCTTCGTTTGCGTGCATAAATCCAAATGGCTTCTAAATATGTATGTGTGCATAAATCGAAATGTTGCATAGTTTGATATACATAATTTTCCATTGCTGATAAGGATATGCTGAACAAGGGGAAGAATCTTTCATTTTCATTAATGATGAATTTTTAACCAAGATTATAAAATGATGTAGTTAAACTACCATTTGTGACTTAAGTATTTCTGAAGGTATTTTCCTGTACCCGAATGATAAAATTAATGTCTAGAGTCAGCAAAAGGGAGTTAAAAACAAACCTCACAAAGAACGATACTGGGGAAAAATTGATTTATGACTTCACGTTACTGAGTGACAATAGACTCTGGAATTTTGGGAAATTTTTGGGCTTGTAGATTCCGTAGGTTAGTCCTAGTAGCATGGTTTTGGTGTTCGTATACTCAACCAAAACAAACTAGGAATGTACAATAAGAGGGATTTTGAAAAAATAAATAGCTTACCATAAAAAGTACTAAACCATGGAATAAAATTCGACTAGAAAGGAAAATGAAATAGTGATTACAGAGTTATCTTTTTGATAAGGTAGATATAAGTGATTTGATGTGCAAATGTGTTTTCCTCAGGAATCTGAATGAAATGTTAGGAAATAAAATTTCTAGGATTGCCATATGGGTATGCGCTAGGTAGAGAGATTATCTCTATACCAGAGTTGGAAACAATATCAAATGAAGGTATAGATGGATGAAATGTAGGTTCAAAACAAAGTAAGACATTACTGAAAAAATGAAAAAGAAAACAAAAATTGATAAAAAACTGCTTAGATAGGGAATGTCCATAGTAGATACATAAATAAGAAAATATACCACCTCGACCAATTATAAAAGGCTCGGGACAAGACTGTGCACAATCAATATTTAGTATAGAAAAAGGGGTTTGTGAGTTATACTATTCATTACCTATGTCCATATATAAGAATAAAAGTGTAAATTTCAATATAGAAACAACAAACAAACGATTTCTAGAATGAATTCAAAATCTACAAGAATTTCATCGACAAGCCACTACTATAATCAATTATTTAAACAGAACTATAAAAGAACAAAAATTTCCAATGCATGATAAACATTACACATAATTAAATAATTCATAATGCTTGGATTTAGTGAAATTATCCATGTGACCATTGCGAGGAAAATAACTCCAAATATACATACCGTAGAAGAAAATAAATCTACTAAGTCTTTTAAGTGGGAAGACCTACATCAAGTACTGTTTGGAGAAATAAAATCCTCATAAATACATGTCCACATTGCATATATAAAACCAAGCTCCATAAAAATACATGTTTTCATCACCTAAGCCTATGGTCGGGATGGAAGGAACATAAGAAAAAAAGGGGAAACCTCCACGGACCCCAAGAAAGGAGAAATTACACCAAACAAAAAATGAACCTCACTATTCTTTATACAGGAACCACTCTTTCGAGAATTAGAGATACAGGACAAGTGACCTGGGCACCAGTAAGAGAGGATAATCAAGTGGAAGGAAAAATTTTAATCATCGCTAGAATTTACAGGAAAACCCCTGAATCCTACAGGTGTTGGAGTAACCTGCAAAAGGGAAATACTAAAATTACTGAGAATCCTGTTGGGTGGGAAATAAACTAACAAAATTAAGTGGGATAATGGAACCTTCCAAATGATTTTAATCTACGTACTGTAAGGAATTCTCTTAAAACCCGCTTGTCCTATCTGAAGGTGAAACATAAAAATTAAATATTACTATTTCATGATAACTACTCTATAATACCCAGAAATGCATATCTGAAATTAGTTGAATAAACTAAACAGAGACAAAGTAGTGATGTCATGCTGAGCCAATATGAGGAAGCTTTCTCCAGGAGTAACATGGATTCTCTACATTGTGAAAATAGGGTCAGAATTGTCGAAACTCAAGAGGACAATCGATTCTAATTTGTTTCCTAAAGAAAAATAGAAACTTTAAAAATCATTACAAGAAATATTGCAAGAAGATAAACTAAAAATTAAGGGCTTCGTTGGGAGGAAAATAAGAAATGAAGGCATAAAAAACCTGCTTAAAATTCAAGTTGAAAGAGAAACTCTATGTGGTACCTTGTCTAGGCATAGACAACAGAAACTCTAATGAGAATCTCAACATAGAGCAAATCGGTCCATTAGAAGGGATTTCTTAAAGCTAGCGAAGGTCAAACGACTTACCTATATTAATGTGACGTGGGTGCAATAGAATCCTAGTGGATACCACCACAAATCAAAAGGAAACCCTAGCTATTATATTTATCTCTTTTTTCACAGTGGTATTATAGGAGCTTGATATGCATAGGTAAGACTGGAAACTTCATGAATGCAGTGAATTACCCACCCCAAACCTAGGGTAAGACATGAGAAACCATGACCTCCTTTAGATAGAATGTTGGAAATAATACTGAGAGGGGGGGTGAATCAGTATTATCAAGCCAACAATTTCCTTTTTAAATTCCAGATGATATACGCTACTTCAGTTAATAAAACCCGCGTATATATGCAACTACAGATAAAGAAACCTGCGTATATAAATCAGACTTATAATTTGAATAATCTTTCAGATGTCAATTATTAACCTGTGATTCAGATGCACATAAACAGTACCAGAAACAATGAAACAGAGCAGAAGATAGTCACACACAAGAACACATGATATAAGGAGGAAACCCAATGTGGGTGAAAACCCCCTGCTGCAATTCGTCTCTATCTTCTTTTTAATTAGAAACTTCTCTTTACAATGTCTTGTACTAGAGCAGACTTTACCAGTACGCAGGCTGCAACCTGCAGAGAGCTACAACTCTCTCTCGTTTTCCAGCATTCCTGGAAGGGAGCTCCAACCCCCTTAGTTCTTGTACTAGCTTGAGATACTAGTACGCAAGATCCTACCTGCAGAAGGCTGCAACCTTCTCTTTGCTTTTAGGGACCTCGTTTCATTAATTTTCAGACTGGATCCACAAGTAACATCAATCAAACATCAAAAATTTCTGCATAACCCAAACTCCTTTTCACCAATCAAAAGCTGAAACAAATAAGCACTTCTCTGACCACTGTACCCAGAACGCAGTAACTGTAATCAAACACCAATTCTGAACCCAGAACACTGCATCAATAAAACAGAAGCAGCTAGAACACAAATCAAGATATATACGCTACTTTACTGATCATCAACCTGCGAGTATACGCCTCTGTACCACAATCAACCTGCGTATACGCTACTTTCATTCACAGAAAAAGCGTGTATACGCACCTTGAATTCACTGAACCTGCGTACAGATCTATAAAGGATAATTTATTCTTTTAAGCATTCAGACATTTGTTAGCCCAGATTTATAGATCAAGAGTGCGCCACATATAACAGATCAAAATCATACAGAGATACCAATGTTCAAGCCTTGAGATTTTGATCCATCAATAGACCTTATCCTTCTTGCGCTTAGGTTCCTCCTTTTCAGATCTAGATCTGCACCATAACCCGATCACACCTATTCCAGATCTAGCACCATATCAGATATTCAATAATTCAGATGATGCCTTGCCACATGATCTCCTTCCTCTTTTATAGTTATAGGCCTTGCACAATACCACGGGCCAAAACCATAATAAACAAAACCAAGGGCCTAAAAACCTGGGGTCAACACTTCTGACAACATACAATGGTCCACAACCATGGGTTCAAATTCCAAGGACTAACAACCATGGACCAAAAATAAGTTTCCGATCATGTACGCGCTTTTATGTGCATAAAAGTGTGTGTATACGCATACGCGACTTCGGAACGTATAAACCGCGTGTATACGCGTCTTCCGCAAGGTGTACCTGTGTATACACGATTTCCTTTGATCTGAGATCTGTCACCAAAGTGAGTTGCCATCAAGGACAACACCTGTACCATAGTGCCATACCTGTGCCAAAATGCCAACATAGAATACCAAGAAAATAAAATTATAGATGAATCAAAGGTATAATAGGGCAAGGTCATTTAGGCGCTATAGCCAAAAAGTCAATATTTAAATGTGGCAGTAACTAGTTAGGTAGACGACATAAATTAATAAGTATTAAAGAGCCATATAAATTGGGTCATACATCCATCACACGTAATGAAAACTAAATTTTAAACTTAGTTTAACCATGACCATGTGCTCTAGCAGTTTCAAAATTAAAATACCAAGATTAAAACAACCTCAAGCATCATTCGAAAATAGGAACCCATGTTAATGTTCATATATCACATTGTATGACAAGGTCATAGAACTCAATATAAGAAAATAGGGCCTATTGTTCACATCATAAAGGAGATGGCATGTCCTATAGTCTATATCTCTCCTAAACCCATGTTTATGATATCACACAATAGGTGATATGACTTAAATATTATCCACACCATTATTATATATAACCAACCAAGGTAGGCCATAAGGTATTACTATAAAAACTAAGAAAGTGATTCAATGAACCATGAAATAGAAATCAAGAAGGGGATAGATGGTAGGTTTTGAACAAACATTATAAGGGAAGTGTAAATCTTGTTTATATAAGTATAGTTTAAAAAAAATAAAAATAAAAATTATTATGGTATGTAGAGGATTGTTACACTTTCCTTCCTTTAACAACAAAACCTTCTTGATGCTTCATGTTCTTTTCTTTTTCCACATTCCCTTGTAGGAACATTTTCATCATATCCATTTTTTCTACCTCAAAATAAGAATTAGAAACAATAGATAAAACAAATGTAAAAGGATTTAACTTGGAAATAAAAGAAAAAATATCACTAAATTTAATTCCCTCTACATAGAAGTAACATTTTTATACTAACTGAGCTTTTTATTTCTCCTCTCAACTTTCTGCATTCAGATTCCTCTTAAATTCCTATTTTCTACCAACATCATTTCTTCCAACTAGAAAATTCGCTAGATCCCAAGCCCCATTTATGTCTAAGAAATCCATTTCTTCAACCATGGCCTTTTCCATAATTTTATGTCATATTGTTGCACTTCCTCCCTAATAATCCTATGACCATCATTAGTAATAAACAAAGCAAAACTGGAATGAAAATTAGGTGGAGTATTCCATTCTAGTTGCCTTATTTCTTGAACTAATATCCTCAATACTAAAGTAGTAGTTCCTCGTCTTCTAATCCTATTTTTTTACAAATTTTCATTAATCATTTTTTAGTTCAAGCTCCATAATATTTGGTTCTTTCTCCCATGATATGACTTCCTATTTGATAACATCTTTGACTTCTCTAAATAATACATCTTTGTCAAACTAGGAGTAATTTCACGAATAAATTGTTGCATTTACATTAAGATAGAATATATATATATATATACACAAGGAGAGGGAGACTATTGGATTTCATCTTCCAATGTCTCTTAATGTTCCAGCTTCATGTATTTCTCTATTTACAATATTTACATAGGATTTCCCAATCCTAAATATTAGGTGTCAAAATTCCCCCCCTAATATTAAGGTATGTTGGGGAGTGCAAGCATCATTATGAAACTTTCAAACCTTTCCCTTCTAAATGATTTGGTCAATATCTATGTAATGTGCTCATTTGTGGAACAATCCAATAGGTGGATTGTTTTTGCCTAAACATGATGTCAAATTAGATGGTATTTTGTATTAATGTGATTCGTTCGATCATCCAATTTTGGATTCTTTACCAAATTTATTGTAGAAGTGTTGTTAATCAATAGAGGATTTGAATGCACTTATTTCCCCTACAAATATTCCAGAATTTTCGTGAGCCCCACAATTTCTTTGTTTGCTTCAGCTACTACCACATATTCTGCCTCAATTTTGAAATCTGTTAGAACTGAATCTTTGCCTGACATCTTGGAGACAACTACTAATCCAAGACTCATAACATAACATGAAGTAGATAGTCTAGTTTCATTATCTCCATCAAAATATGAATAAGAGTATCCAATCAAGGTGAATTTACACACCTGTGTATACTTGAATCCAAAGTCTTGATTTCCCTTCAAGTAATTTAGAACATTTTTTGTAGTAGACCAATGGCCCTCACAAGGCTTTTGCGTAATCTTGGAGAGGATTCTAATAGAAAATGAAATGTATGGTCTGGTAGTAGTCAGGTATTTGAGACTTCCTACGAGCTATATGTACTTTCTTTCATCCTTAAATTATTTTCCTTCAGTGGAAGCGAGATTTAAGTTTTTTTTCCATTTGAGTAGTAAAAGGATTACACTTATCTATGCCAAACTTGTTCAAAAGATCTCAAATGTGCTTATTTTGAGAGAGGAATATAAACTTCGATGTTGGGTTACTTCAATACCAAGATAGTAGTGAACATAGCCCAAATCAGTGATTCAAAAAATTTCCTCACTTATTTATTTATGGATGTAATGTAGTTCTCATATTTCCCTACCATAAGAATATCATCTACGTACACCACAATATATACAATTGTTTTCCTAACTTTCTTGACGAACAAAGTTGCATCACCAATATCATAATGTTTGAAATTGAGTTTCAGAATATGCTCAATCAATTTATTACACCAGGCTCGTAGTGCATGTTTGAAGCTATACAAGGATTTTAAAATCTTGCATAATTTGTGTTCCTGGCCCTTCATAATAACGCGTTCTAGGTGGGACATAAAAAAATTCTCTTTCAGATCTTCATTCAAGAAAGCGGCTTTTACATCCATTTGCTAGACTTTCCAACCGTTCTAAGATGACAAGTCAAAGATTGTATGGATGGTAGCCCATTTTGTTGTGGGGGAGAAGGTATCCTCATAATCGACCCCTTCCTTCTCTGAAAAATGTTTTCCCACAAGCCTCAATTTATGCTTGTCAAGTGAGCCATCTTCTTTATACTTATTTTTGAATACTCACTTGCAGCCTATTGGTTTGGCTCCCAATGGAGGATCAACCAACTTCTAGGTGTCATTATTTAGCAAAGCATCATATTCTTTCTGCATCACTTCTTTCTGTTCATCGTGAGAAGTAGTTTCTTTGAAGGAATTTGGTTCAAAATATCTAGGCAAATTTAGTTCACAATAATAAGAAACATCCATATCAACAAGTGAATCAAAATTCTCTACATCCTTTTAATGTTTTCACTGTTAGCTATTTTCTTACTTACTATCCCCTATTTATTATAACCCTCGGTTTTAGTTTTCCACATTTCTTTATCCTAAAGATGAACCACAGTTGTAGGTTTGAAACGTTGATAAACAATTTTCCTTAAATGCAATGGATTTAGAAAACAATTTGCTGCAAGATAACAATCACAGAAAACTAAAATCTAAAATCATCAACGGACAAAATAAAAGAAGTACGAAAATTAGAATTATTTAGAGCACTTATAGCTAAAAGGAAAATCGATCTCACCTTCTTAAAATGCTGCATAGACTCTTCTATCATCCCTACCTTTGCTACAATCAATCACACCCTCAAAAATCATACGATTTACCATATTTTTACAAAAGAAAGCATTGCACTTCTCCACAATGAAATCAAAAGAAGTAGATTTGAATTGGATATGTTGTCCCTAAATGCATTTAAATTACACACTGCATTAGCAAACCAAATTTATCCTTTATTATGGTAAAAAAAAAATGATGTTGCCTCTCCCCTAAAAGCCTTCAGAAATGAAAAATTCAACTACAAAAATAAGATATATTTTTTTTAAATTATTTTACAATGATAAATACTCTAACCTCCCTTTGAACTCTTTAAATGCACTCCAAAATTCACTAAGAAATGATAATATTTCCATGTCTAAAATTGTTTCCTCCTCAATAACATATTTAAATTCCATTATTAACGAGAATTTAATCTTGAATAATCAAATTAATCTTCCTGGAACTATTCTAGAAAATTCTCCTAACTTAAAATTAAATTTGAATTCCACAAACATTGAACATGCAACAATTAATAACATCGGTTGTTTGTTCAACTCAAATAAGAATGCTTAGTTATTCCATGACATCGCTCCAACATTTTTTCCTAGAAATTCAATTGTAAAAATTATGCCTTCTAACATCGTAAAACCTAGATTCTCCCTCTTAGTGTCATCCCATTCCCATATCATGTGCTCTCCCATTAACCATCACCGCATTAGCACTAAGACTTTACATAATAAAGTTCCATCATTTATGTAATTTTCTAGAAATTAAGCTACGTCTCCCGCTGACATAACCCTAACTTCTCCCTATCAATATCCTCCCATCATCCCATCACATACTCTCATGTTAACCATCATCACATTAATGCTAAAATCGGTCATAACATTGCTCCATCATCCATGCATTTTTCTGGAAATTCATCTATAAAAGTCATGCCTCCTATCATCTTGTCAGTATCCTTCCATACCCAAGTCACACACTCTCCCATTAATCATCATCCCATTGATTTGAAGTCCCAATCTCACACTCTAAGAGACAACCATCAAACCATAAATCTAACTCCCTAATCCCTCACTACAAACATCGACCAACATCACATCTCGAATGACCATAACCAGACTCCTCATTATCTTGAGTTGGTTAAGAACCATAATTTAATTCGGGCTCCTTTACTTAATCTCAAAAACTCACATTACACCTTCTAATCTTTTAGAAAAATTATCAAATCCCCATCCTCCTCAAAAATTGTTAAGAACATTCATAAACTCTCCCATTCAAATAACATTGACCCTTCAAATTATTTAGTTATCTATTTATCCAACCTCCGATTAAATGAACACATCCTCAATCTTTTGAATAAAGGGGTAAAAAGTTTCAACTATTGCGAAAAAAAATTTGATTGAAGACATCCTTCATAGCAATAATATGGAATTAAAGACATTCCTAACAACATTAAAGAACAAATTAGACAATATTGTTCCATCATTCTTAGGAAATATAAATGCCCCAAAATAAATATTAGCAAGGATGACTACCTTGATCTAAAATCTTTAAACTCCAACCCTAAAATTATAGTACTAAAAGAAGACAAAGGAGGAGCTACCTTCATAATGAATAGAAATGACTAAAATGAAAAATTGATAGATCATATCAACAATAGTGGATGCTACAAAAAATTAAACGATAATCCTTTAAAGAAAATCACTAAAGAAGTGTGCAGCTCAATCAAAGCCAACAATATATGTGAAAAAAAGAAGATGATTGAAAGCAACCAACACAGCCCTACTATTTATGGTGCTCCTAAGATACACAAAGATGGGATTCCGATTAGACCTATAGTTAACATTGTTGGTGGACCTACATAACATCTTGCAGAATATCCCTTCACGTAAGTTTAGACATAACTTCATTATACACCAATATCCCTATTGAAGGAGCCATAGAGGTAGTTTGTAGAAAAACTGATCCAGACACATCTAAACTAATTCAAATATGCCTCAAATCTACATTCCCTAATTTCATGGGTCACTTGTATGAAAAAAGCCTATGGTGTATCTATGGGCTTTTGTCTATGCCCCATTGTTGCAAATTTATTCATGGAATATTTTGAATCTAAAGCCCTAAAATAATCGCCTTTAAAGCCCAAATTATGGAAAATATTTGTAGATGACACCTTTATAATATCGCATCATCGACGTGAATCATTAGAAACTTTAAAGAAAAACATAAATAGTCTCTCTTCATCCAGAAAATTGATCATGGAAGTAGAGGTTAATGTCAGTGTCACTTTTCTTGACATCCTCATCACTAGAAACCAAGATGGTTCTTTTTCAAACCAGATATACCGAAAAAAGATCCATACTGAACAATACCTTTAGGCCACTTCTCACCCTCATCCTACCCAAAAAATTGGGATTCTAAACACTTTGGCAACTATAGTTGTGACAATCTCAAATATAGAACACTTAGCTATGGATAAAACACTTCTTATAACATTTTTCTTAAAAAATGGGTACAAAAAACATCAAGCTCTCAAATCTCTCCATACTTCCAACAAAGGACCTAGAAATAGAAATATGGATAACTTTGTTGGAAAAGTAAACCTTCCATACATTCTTGGGACCATTGAAAAAATTGACCACATCCTAAAAAGGAATAACATTATGACCACCTTCAAACCTTTAAATACCATTCGTAGTTCTCTCAAGTTAGTGAAAGATACCATTTACCATAAATGCCAGAAAGGTGTCTATTTAATTCCTTATTCTTGTGGAATTACATATGTTGGTGAAACAGTTCATTCTATCCATACTAAAATCTAAGAACATTGAGCTGACATAAAACATAATCATTCTAAAATTTCTACACTAGTTGAACATTCCAATAATAAAAAACATCAAATTTACATTGAAAAAACTAGCATCCTAGCTAAATTGATCACTACTTTCACAACAAATATAGAGAGGCCGTAGAGATTAATAAACACCCTAAAATCTTAAATAGGGATGAAGGATGGACTATAAGTGAAAATTTGATTCCCAATTTAACATCAAAATCAATATCTCCCCAAGTCTCCTCCCCTTAAGTCTCAATTTATTAATTAAATATTAAAAAAATGCATATACCATAACTTCCTACACCATTTAACCAACCATATATATTTCAATAAAATAATAAATACATTAATTATGAAATTAAAATAATGATAATTAATTATTACTTTAAAAATATCACTATTAACACTAGAAACATCATAATCAGTTATTTCTTTAAAAATATCATAATTAAAAATTTATATCTTATTTTATAGTATTAAAAAAAGAAAAAAATTATCAATACCAAAGCATACCATATTAAAAAACATACCTTGAAATTTAATTTTTCTTCTTTACCCTTTAATGTTTTCATTGTCGACTATTTTCTTACCTACTATCCCATATTTATTATAGCCCTTGGTTTGCTCAATTTTCCACATTTCTTTATCTTAAAGATGAACCACAATTGTAGGTTTTAAACATCGATAAAAACTTTTGATTAAATGTGATGGATCTGGAAAACAATTTGAAACACCTCCATTTATTTTGGTTGGGCTTCTTGTTTCTATCTTTCTAACCTCGTGAGGATGAACACTGTCAAGTGTCTTTGTGAGACATTTTGGAGGAAGTTTCTAAGATGGCCCAGGTTTAGACATAACTTCATTATACACCAATATCCCTATTGAAGGAGCCATAGAGGTAGTTTGTAGAATAACTGATCCAGACACATCTAAACTAATTCAAATATGCCTCAAATCTACATTCCCTAATTTCATGGGTCACTTGTATGAAAAAAGCCTATGGTGTATCTATGGGCTTTTGTCTATGCCCCATTGTTGCAAATTTATTCATGGAATATTTTGAATCTAAAGCCCTAAAATAATCGCCCTTAAAGCCCAAATTATGGAAAATATTTGTAGATGACACCTTTATAATATCGCATCATCGACGTGAATCATTAGAAACTTTAAAGAAAAACATAAATAGTCTCTCTTCCTCTAGAAAATTGATCATGGAAGTAGAGGTTAATGTCAGTGTCACTTTTCTTGACATCCTCATCACTAGAAACCAAGATTGTTCTTTTTCAAACCAGATATACTGAAAAAAGATCCATACTGAACAATACCTTTAGGCCACTTCTCACCCTCATCCTACCCAAAAAATTGGGATTCTAAACACTTTGGCAACTATAGTTGTGAGAATCTCAAATATAGAACACTTAGCTATGGATAAAACACTTCTTATAACATTTTTCTTAAAAAATGGGTACAAAAAACATCAAGCTCTCAAATCTCTCCATACTTCCAACAAAGGACCTAGAAATAGAAATATGGATAACTTTGTTGGAAAAGTAAACCTTCCATACATTCTTGGGACCATTGAAAAAATTGACCACATCCTAAAAAGGAATAACATTATGACCACCTTCAAACCTTTAAACACCATTCGTAGTTCTCTCAAGTTAGTGAAAGATACCATTTACCATAAATGCCAGAAAGGTGTCTATTTAATTCCTTATTCTTGTGGAATTACATATGTTGGTGAAACAGTTCGTTCTATCCATACTAAAATCTAAGAACATTGAGCTGACATAAAACATAACCATTCTAAAATTTCTACACTAGTTGAACATTCCAATAATAAAAAACATCAAATTTGCATTGAAAAAACTAGCATCCTAGCTAAATTGATCACTACTTTCACAACAAATATAGAGAGGCCGTAGAGATTAATAAACACCCTAAAATCTTAAATAGGGATGAAGGATGGACTATAAGTGAAAATTTGATTCCCAATTTAACATCAAAACCAATATCTCCCCAAGTCTCCTCCCCTTAAGTCTCAATTTATTAATTACATATTAAAAAAATGCATATAACATAACTTCCTACACCATTTAACCAACCATATATATTTCAATAAAATAATAAATACATTAATTATGAAATTAAAATAATGATAATTAATTATTACTTTAAAAATATCACTATTAACACTAGAAACATCATAATCAGTTATTTCTTTAAAAATATCATAATTAAAAATTTATATCTTATTTTATAGTATTAAAAAAAGAAAAAAATTATCAATATCAAAGCATACCATATTAAAAAACATACCTTGAAATTTAATTTTTCTTCTTTACCCTTTAATGTTTTCATTGTCGACTATTTTCTTACCTACTATCCCATATTTATTATAGCCCTTGGTTTGCTCAATTTTCCACATTTCTTTATCTTAAAGATGAACCACAATTGTAGGTTTTAAACATCGATAAAAACTTTGATTAAATGTGATGGATCTGGAAAACAATTTGAAACACCTCCATTTATTTTGGTTGGGCTTCTTGTTTCTATCTTTCTAACCTCGTGAGGACGAACACTGTCAAGTGTCTTTGTGAGACATTTTGGAGGAAGTTTCTAAGATGGCCCAGGTTTCTCAGTTGAATGAAATGGGGCTAAATTGGGATTTTTCCTCCCAATTTTGTCAATCACATCACTCAAAGTGTCATCTTCATAAATGGTTGGAGCTCGATGCGGGGGAAGGAGTGCTTCAGAAGAAGGTTCCATTGATTGATCCAGTATAGGGATCCCTCCTTCAAGATGTGGAATCTCATTCTCAAACTCTTGAAAAGACTTTGTATGTCTGAATTTATGCAAGGGATCAAGCTACCGCTTAGCAACATTATCAATCTTGGAAGATTCAAGAAAGATGACATCTCTAAATACTATAAACTTCTTATTGACTTCTTCATAGAGACGGTATGCTTTGGAGGTACTTGAGTACCCCGAGAAGATAAGTTTGTGACACATTGCACTAAGTTTTCTTCTATATTCCTTAGGTATAAAGGCATAACATGTGGAACCAAAATCCATGATATGCATGACCAAAGGAATGTGTCCATACCACATTTCATAGGGAGACTTGTTTTTTATAGCATGAGATCGAATCCTATTCTTTATATACACAACACATCTAAGTGCATCAATCGAAAACATCAAGTTAACATTCCTGAAAAACATCATGAAACGTACCATACTTAAAATTTTCCTATTCATTATTTCAGCTACTCCATTCTATTGGGGATTATAAGCCACAGTTATTTGATGTCCTTTCCCATGCTAGCAAAGGTAGTTTTAAAATTAATTTGAACTATATTCCTTTCCATTGCCAGCATGAATAAAGCAAATATGAGATTGTGCATCATTTTCAATCAATGCATGCAAGTTCTTGAATTTTTCAAAAGCTTCATATTTGTTCTTCAATAAATAAACCCAACACATTCTAGTGTAGTCATCAATAAATTTGATTACATATTTATTACCATTTGTAGATGTAGGAATTGGGCCAAATAAATAAAAATGAATGAGTTCAAGTTTTCTATTTTCTTTGGAATGAGAATCATGAAAATACTATTTGTTTTTCTTTCCTAAGATACAAGCATCACATTGCTTAAGCTTCCTAGGAATTGTAGGGGAACTTGTAAGATAATTTTTCTTCAACAAATAAAGGTTGTCATAGTTCAATTGTCCAAATATAGCATGCATAAAAGACTTAATGGAAATGTACCTTCATCACAGTGAGAATTGTATGAAAAGTTTTGTGCATGAGCAGAGGTTCCTTGTAGCTTAAAAAATATTTTTTTTATCCCAGTCATGACAAGTGAGTGATCTAGTGCTTTTTTACCTCAACCTTTCTTTCAAATATGTGAATGGAGTATCCTTGCTAGTGGATGTGGACCAATGAAAGAAAGTTTCTCCTCAACTTTGGGATGCATAGAACATCATGTAGAAGAAAGTGTCGAAGTCTAGGAATTTTGCACCTAATGGTGCCAAGATCTAATAGATTGCATTTTGACTTACCTACAAAGTATATGGCTCCATCAACACTATTAGTGAATTCTTCAAAGAAATATCTCCCAATATTCATGTGGAAAGTTTCTCCTAAATCAAGCAAGCACACATCTTTCCATGAAGTAAGTGAAGCATTGAGTAAGTCTTCAATTACTTCAATGTTGCAATGTCCCTGTTGTTGGGAAAAGTATCCAATTCGGAATGCCCCTATCCCACTCTAAGAGGTGATAGTGCCTTAGCAACAGACAAGGAAAGCTATCTGAGTATTCTTCTTTATGAGATGCAAATAGAGAAAGAAGGATGTAACTAACCAGTGTCTTTCGCTAGTTTGTCGATCCAATCACTCTCTCTTTTGTTCGCTTCCTGCTCCCTGCTCTTTCACTGGTCCAGCTTCACCCAGTTCCTGCAAAATCACAAGAGATGAAAACTTCACAAAAGATATAGATTCACATTCATAACTAGTTTAGGATCAGATATAAACTAAATATGCAAATATAACAAAACATCATTGAAATACAAGCATATAGGAGAAACTCAAGTAGCTTTATTGATATGATAACAAGGTTCAAGAGGAGATACAACCAAATGAGTCCCGATCCAGCATCTACCTCCCAGCAAAAGAATCCCTTCCTCTCCTCCAACAAAGCATAAATCACCCAATGTACTAATCTCAATCTCAAACCAACAGCAATTCTCTGCAAAATACCAAATTCCAGCCTCCTGAACCTCTGGGTGAGAGATCCATATATAGATGTGAGCAGAGAGGATGAGTCAGCTCATGTTTTGACTTGTGGCTTCTCTCTGTCAGTTCTTTTTTCCACTTGGAGGTTGAGAACCTCTTACTCATCACTTGGTCGAATTCATTGAGGCAAGTGTCATTGAGGAAGATTCTGGAAGCTTCCAGGGTCTTTCCACCTCGTTGACTGAACTTGCCATTTGTCATTTCCCACTCAGCGCACCCTAGTAGTGCTTCTACCTGCGTTGCAGTGCAAGTAGCCAGTGCAGACTTTGCATTTCAGCGCAGACAGCTAGTGGAGCTACTGAATTGATCTTGATTTGACCATTTCTGAGTTGTTTTTGGTGGAGAACTTCTGGGAGAAGCTGTCTTTTGTTGACCTTGTTCCTTTAGGGGTAGGAACAACTCATTTAGGGACTTTGGATCCATTGGATTATGGAAATTTCATGCTTAATGTTGTAAGGCACAAAAATGTCTATAACAGTTTCCCCCTAAAGTATGAGGTTGTTTATCGGGTGAAATGCTTTATTAGGAGGATCCGAAGTTCTTCTGATGTTGGGAGGAGACCTGTAATAAGATACAATACAATACATTATTTTTCATACCGCTTTCATAGTCTAGCTGAGGTGGGCATTCCCATGCTCAGCTTTATAAATTCATTTTTCTGTACATAGAACAGGCAATCGTCTGATGGTAGACTGGTGATTTTGATGAAATCATCATCCTTTTGGTAGGATGATTATCTGCTGTAATGCTGTACATGTCAATGTATTTATTTTTCCTGAATATATATCGCAACCCGGATGGATGAAACTAGATCCGGGGTCTTCAATCTCGTTCGATCTTCACTCTAAGTACAAGTCGATCCATGTGAGAAATGTTCTGAAGTCGAACATGGAAAGACATCGCTTGATTACCAGTCAATGATGTAAACTATTAACAAGCGCGAGAGGAATCACCGATAATGATAATGACCCTCAAGGTACTGCAGTACAATTCACGTGGTGTGAATAAAGGACTTGGCGTTGAACACCACGCAAAATCTTTCGGTCGAAGGTCATTGATGTATACCTGTCGCCGGAAGTGAGAAACTTGCCATTGAGGCATGCAAGCTTCAAAGTACTGAAGGGGGTGTTCCTAGATCAACTTCTTGGATAATGAGCTGATGTCGACAAGAAGTGATCCGTCAAAGGAGGGCCTTAATGTATCCCACATCAGTGACACGGAACGGAGCAAATGATTTTAATGGAGGTGAAAACGATCTGATGATATATGGTTCAGGGTGGCGGTCATGAAAGGATGAAGGATAATGTATGGTAGTGGATGGGACACGGTTGACTTCTCTGGATGACTTCTCTTGAACATATCGGCGACACTTGTGTGATGGATTGGTAACATTTACCCCAAAGGTGGATGGTATGGCGAGACCATGGCAATGTGACTGGTGAATGAAACAACCCAACCCGACTCAGGCACGGAGTGGAAGTGTCATGTTCAAGAGCGACTTGCTACCAATAAAAGTTCTTTGAGTTTCTCCCAATTTTTCCCCAGTCATTTCTGACCAGTACCTCTTTATTTTTGTCAAGCTTGAGGAGGATAACATATGCTTGTTCTATAATTTTCCCTTCGGGCAAACCCATCGCTATGTTTTAACGAGCCTAGCAATAGTGAAACTCGTTCTCGTCTAAAGACAAGTTTGTCGCTATTAATGTTTTTTAACGAGTTTAACGACAAAGATAACTCGGTCCCTTTTCATTTTTAGAGAGTCTAAAAAGGTACGTAAAGATAACTCCAAAGTTCATTTTTCGTCATCTAATCCCTTAAGTCCGAAAAAGTATAAAACAATACAGAAGGGATGGATTTTCAATAGTTTTAACGAGCCGAACAAAACAAGCGCTCGATCTTTTTGTGCAATAATCCCTCAGGTCCAAAAAGATTAAAATCTAGAGGAGGGATAGCACTTCCGGTCGCTTTAACGAGCTGGAAGGCCAAAACTCGGCAATCTTTTCATATTTTATGAGTCAGATGAAAAGAGCTTAAAGAAGACTCATCTTTTGAGGAACGAGTGATAAAACGGGTAGCAGTTGATTCCAGGTAACGGTTGGAATTTTCCAATCACGGCAGTGTCACAAGGATGGCCAAGTGAGATCACTCTTCGCAGCTGTTCTTCAAAATGGGTAAACAATCAAATGGAGGTGAATGATTGGCCAATGAAAAGTGCAGGTGACTGTGCAAACACGACCAAGGCTTTAATGGCTGATAATGTTACATTCACGGTGGTTATTTACCGGAGGGTAGTTTATTTTTTAACGAGCTTAAACGCGGAAAAACACTGCTCGATCTTATGTTTATTTTTTAACGAGCATGAACTATACGCTAAAACTGCTCAATTATCCAGTCATATGATAAGAATGTCTCATGTAAGATTCCATTTTTTATGGAGCTTGCACCTTACCAAAGCTATGCCCCACATCCTTTCTTTACGCAAGTTAGGAAACGACTAACCCAAAAAATAGATAAATAATCGCTCTTTGCTTGCACTCCAAAAGGGTTGCATGCCCCCAGGTATAAAACAGAGTTTCAAGGTTACCTCTACTTCACTTCCGCCAAAACAATTGTTTTACCGAGAGAGGCCTACCTCTTTCAGGCTACCCAAAGATTGTCTTGTTAATCTTTCAAACAAAACACTTCTTCAGCGATGTCTACCGAGATAGACAAAGGTGAGTGACAACGAGCACCAAACACATAACTTTGACAAAAGAATCTTATTCTAGAACAACCCCTCTTCCAATCACGGACGGGGTACGGACTAGTCATATTCTCCCGCGGAAACCTACCCTATACCCAAAGTTTTCCTGCCGAAGCAGACCAGGACGCATGCCCCCCTGGGTTCCAGTCATATCCCTCTGAATTACTCGCGCTCATCGGGAGGACAGACCGTGGGTTGAGACATTTCTTGTGTGAAGAGACCATTTAGGGATGGTATATGACTATTTGCGATGCGTGATCCGGGAAATGAAAGCTGGTCCACGAGCTTGACCATTCTTCCTTCGTGCGGAAAACACATTACTCTAAAGAGTGAGGAGACGATAGCTCCCATGCAATATATATAGTCTCGTCCAAGGAGTAGGTTATAATCCAAGGGTCCTTGAACGACCATCACGTTCATTTGAACGGTCTTCCCTCTCAATGTTATGGGCACATTGGGGAGGATCCCTAAAGGTCGACTGGTTCCTTTATCAAAGCCTGTCAGATTTCTCATTTTAGGAAAAAGCGCTGGCGAACCAAGCGCTTTCCAAGCAGTAGAGGAAAGGATACTCACAGACGCCCCCTCATCAATGATGGTGCCAGCCATGACCATTTTGTATATTTGAACGATAATTCTGAATGGTATGCTGGCTGGCAAACGGGGTCTGCCTAGTTGGTTCCAGTCGAAGGATACAACCAGGTTGCTTGGTGGTGGGACCGAATAGACGGTCGGATATCGCTCTGACGAACTTCCTTCCTGCGATAAAGGAATGGGTGCATTGCCCCCATGTTCGTCGGAGTCTGTGTTGATGAAGAGAATTTGGATGGTGTCATCTTTATCCTCTTCAGTGACTGTATCATTCGAAGATAAATCCTCTGAAGGCAAGACCGAGTCAACTGCCGCCTCGACCTTTTGACTTTCGTCGGGTATGGATTCAGCTGGTTCATCTTCAATGACCGGCGCTTCAGCTGACCACTTGAGTGGGCCAACTGGATTTTCAACTAACGAAGGACTCGGCAAGTGTTTTTTATATCCAGGAGGGAGTCTGTTGTGGGGAAAAATGCCTATGCAGGACGATCCTATCCACCTAAGGTGTGACAATGCCTTAGCAACAAACAAAAACAGCTATTCTAGTATTCTTCCTTTATGAAATGAGAATGAAGAGAGATGGATGGACTAACCGGTGTCTTCCGTTTGTCCCTCGATCCGGTTTCTCTTCTCTTTGGGAGTTCCCAGCTACTTGCCTTCTCGCTCGCCCAGCTTCAACAGGTTCCTGCAAGATCACAAGAAGAGAACACTACACAAAGACATAGATTCATATTCATAACTAGTTCAGGATTAGAGATAAACTAAACATACTAATGCAATCATACATCAAAGATACATCAGTATATAGGAGAAACCAAGATAGCTTTATTGATGAATAACAAGGTTCAGGAAGAGATACAACCCAGAGGGCTCCAATCCAGCATCTCCTTCCCAGCAAATGAAATTCCTATCTTCACCTCCCTTCAAAGCATTAAGCACCCAATGATTCCAGTCTCAAACCAACAGCAATTCTTTGCAATAACAAAATTCTAGCCTCTAGATCTCATGGAGGAGAGATCCATATATAGATGTTTGGAGAGAGGATGAGTCAGCTTGAGATCTAACTAGTGTCCTCTCCCTCTGTCAGTTCTTGCTTCCACTTGGAGACTAAGAGCCTCTTACTCATCACTAGTCGAATTCATTGAGGCAAGTGTCATTGGAGAAGATTCTGGAAGCTTCCAGGGTCTTTCCACCTCGTTGAATGAACTTGCCATTTGTCACTTCCCGCTCAGCGCACCCTGGTAGGGCTTCTACCTGCGTTGCAGTGCACCTAGCCAGTGTAATCTCTGCATTTCAGCGCAGATAGCTAGTGGAGCCTCTGAATTGATCCTGAATTGACTTGTTTTTGAGCAGTTTCTGGTGGAGAACTTCTGTGAATTGCTGTGGTTTGTTAGCCTTGTTCCTCTAGGCGTAGGAACAACATGTTTAGGGACTTTGGATCCCTTAGATTATGGACATTTCATGCTTATAGCTGTAAGGCACAAAAATGTCTATAACAGAGTCGTAACGGTGAAACCGGACGATCATCCAAAACTCTTTTCACTTCGTCTAAGAAGGGACAACGGTGGATGGTGTGGTTGCCTTCGCACAGTCTACAGGGGGATCTAGCTCTCCCTTTTTGTCCAAGGACTTCACTTTCGCTAGTTGACGGTATGCTTTCAACATGGCTATCAGAGGTTGATGCCACCGGATTGTGCAAACGGGGGGACCAGTCCCTTAGTATCCGAGGGATGCAGGGACAATCTCTGTGGAAGTGGTCTCCCTTGCATATGACACATGGCGATTTAGGCCTAGTCAGTGCTGTGTGTGGATTTTTGTTAGACGACACTTGTTCGCCCCCAGTCGCTTTTGGCTCCTTCTTCTTCTTCTCTTTCTTCTTCTTTTCCTTCTTCTCCTTAGGAACTTGGTTTTTTGTTTTACCAGTTCCGTCAAGCGAAGAGGAAGGAGGAGAGGAAGAATTAGAGGAAGTAGAAGGCTGGTGGGCAATTCTGGACTGGTCTAACTGTTGATTCAACTGTTCAGGAATAGTGGTGGTCTGAACGACATTGGTTGAGAAGAGCCAGATCAGCAAGCCAATTGTCAGTCCTGGAAGCGACAATGTGGCCATATGGGATGCACCAACATCTCCCCAAGAGGAGAAGGGACTAGGATTTCCACCAAGGGGAATTCCTTGGTTGGTGGGCTCCATTTTCTCAACCTAAAGATCAACGTAGGAAAAAAGGGTGATTGTTCTGTTTAAAATAAATTTTAATGACACTTTCGACACAACTTGCTTTTTCAATTTTAAAGAGTCGCGAAAAAGCTAAAGATGACTCTAGTCTCCTTCGATGTTTTAACAAGCCCGAAGTGACAAATCCTCGGATGGACTTTTTCTGTTATAGAGTCTGAAAAAGGCCAAAAGGAACTGCTTTGGAGTTCTAGGTAGAGGGTGTGCCAAACTTTTCGCAAAACTGCAGAATACCTTTTAGGGTACGGGTGGTCAATCTTCCTGAATGCTGTGTTGAGTGCATTGCGATCAGTAGGGCGGCCGACACGGCTTCCTAAGGATAAAGGTTTTATGCCTATAGGGGTCTCCCAATATATACTCGACGGTACATGGGAGCACAATCCGTACTGGCGCTATCGTCCCTCAGGAGGAATCACCCAACCATCAGCAAGATCGACAGTCACCAGGTTTTACGACGCCATAACACGTCTCTAGCCTAGACCTCTATGTTGTGCGTTAAGTTACAAAGAGTTGTTAAGTTCATTCAATTTATTTTAGGTTGATCTTTCTTAGAAGTTTGCCTTTTTGGATCACCACAAGATGTATGATACAATTCCTAAATGCAGTCTAAAGATGATAAGCAAGCTTTTATATCTTTTCAACAATTAAAATCCTAGCTACAAGGGGAAAAGGAAGACACAAACGTTTCTCAAAGAGCATAGAGCACACTGTAATGCACTTTTCCCTAAATCAAACCATGCAAACTATCAAAATGCAAATGCACAAATGCATGTATTTCTTTTAGCTTTCTTAATATTGATGCCTAAAAAGAAAGTTGTTGTACAAATTTGAATTCGATTTCAAGTGAAAACATAAACAAGTTCCTTTTTCAAAATCAAAAAGATGATTACGACACTTTATGATTTACTTGTTTCAACACTAGAAATGCATAAATTCAAACCAAAAGACAAAAGTAAAAGCTCAGTCAACTGTGAACAGCAAACAAACTCACCCCTAAGATCAAAACGACACTTACCACAGGTCTAGATCTAAGGGCGACAGTATGACTAGTTTACTTTTGTAATGGGAAACTGCAAATGACGTAACAAATACACAAAGAACAAATACAGTTTCTTTATACAACTGAGGCGGAATTGAGGCAAAGAAAAGGGGTTTCAGATAGGTACACTGACTGATAACAGGCTTCAAAAAACAGAGATAAAACTGAGCAAAAGGAAGCAGGGAACCACAGCTGCACAAGGCAAAGACTGATCAGCGCACTCCCAACATAGAGGTTTTGACATTCAGCACAGGTAGCCTTCACGGGACCTACGTTGAAATGCAGAACCTCTTCACAGAGTCTGCGCTGAAGCAGAAACGAGAGTTGTTTCTGGGTTCTGGGTTACGGTTTGCAGTTAAATCTATAGTTTTTGGCCGGATCAAAGCTATCAATTAGGTACAATTAGGAGGATGATTTATAGGAGGACTAAGATCTATCACAAAGTGCTATTAGAGCACTTGTGGATCAGTTGTTCAGATCATAAACAGGCCCAGTGAGTGGGTTAGAGTAGTTGATCTCTACTTTGCATTTGTAAATGGCAAATGTAGTTCAATTCGACACTCTTGAGTTTATGTAATGAATAGCAATAGAAACACAAATAAACTAACAAGATACTCTCCCCAGCGGAGTCGCCAAATTTGTTGTTGGGAAAAGTATCTAATTCGGAATGCCCCTATCCCACTCTAAGGGGTGATAGTGCCTTAGCAACAAACAAGGAAAGCTATCTGAGTATTCTTCTTTATGAGACGCAAATAGAGAAAGAAGGATGTAACTAACCGGTGTCTTCCGCTAGTTTGTCGATGCAATCACTCTCTCTTTTGTTCGCTTCCTGCTGCCTGCTCTTTCACTGGTCCAGCTTCACCCAGTTCCTGCAAAATCACAAGAGAGGAAAACTACACAAAAGATATAGAATCACATTCACAACTAGTTTAGGATCAGATATAAACTAAATATGCAAATATAACAAAACATCATTGAAATACAAGCATATAGGAGAAACTCAAGTAGCTTTATTGATATGATAACAAGGTTCAAGAGGAGATACAACCAAATGAGTCCCGATCCAGCATCTACCTCCCAGCAAAAGAATCCCTTCCTCTCCTCCAACAAAGCATAAATCACCCAATGTACTAATCTCAATCTCAAACCAACAACAATTCACTGCAAAATACCGAATTCCAGCCTCCTGAACCTCTGGGTGAGAGATCCATATATAGATGTGAGCAGAGAGGATGAGTCAGCTCATGTTTTGACTTGTGGCTTCTCTCTATCAGTTCTTGTTTCCACTTGGAGGTTGAGAACCTCTTACTCATCACTTGGTCGAATTCATTGAGGCAAGTGTCATTGAGGAAGATTCTGGAAGCTTCCAGAGTCTTTCCACCTCGTTGATTGAACTTGCCATTTGTCATTTCCCGCTCAGCGCACCCTGGTAGTGCTTCTACCTACATTGCAGTGCAAGTAGCCAATGCAGACTTTGCATTTCAGCGCAGACAGCTAGTGGAGCTACTGAATTGATCCTGATTTGACCATTTCTGAGTTGTTTTTGGTGGAGAACTTCTGGGAGAAGCTGTCTTTTGTTGACCTTGTTCCTTTAGGGGTAGGAACAACTCATTTACAGACTTTGGATCCCTTGGATTATGGACATTTCATGCTTAATGCTGTAAGGCACAAAAATGTCTATAACAGTCCCACAACGTTATGAGAAGGCTATGCTATAATCCTATTTTTCACTCTGTTATAGTGATATAAACACATGATGAACTTACCTCAGTTGTTTGGTTGAAGTGCATCCCTTTCAACTTTTATTTTACTTATGTGATATTTATCACATGATAAAAGGGTGAAATTACATAATTGAGAAATTTCTCATAATTATTTTTCCAAAATATTATAATTATGAGATAATAATTATTTCAAAATTAAGATAATTGAGAGAAAATCATAATTGTGAAAAAGGTTTCTAATGTTTTCCATTCCCAAGAATATCAACTTGACCCACCTGTGTGTGAGTTGGCTAGGGGTCCATTATTGTATAATTTCCTAATTTATCAAGCCCCTAGTTGTCTATATACATTCTCCTAAAGGATAGAGTGAACCTATATATTCTCACCAAGAGGAAAGGGGGTTAGATCAGGGATCCATAGCATAGTGCGAGAGCTCTACTGTATTAGGAGATTAGACCATACTACAAGATTGAGGAGAGGATATCCTTTTTTGGAAGGTATATTGATGCACTTCTAATTATATGTTTAATAAAAATCTCTAGTCCTTCCCCTTACATCAGTTTTGTAGTAACTTATATGTGTGATTTCTAGATGTTTTGCGCTGACGATATTCTTTGGAAGATCACTTGTCATCTTTTCTTGGTTGTGTTTGTGTGCAAGATTTGTATTGGGAGTGGATGAAAGAGATCACCTGATTGAAGCACAAGGATTCTAGATCAGGCCCAAATCCCTTCACCAAAATGTCAGGAGGCAAGGTACTTTCTTATACTTTGTAGCATTAGAAATTACATCAAAACTGTATGCATGGCTATCTGGACTGGGAATTGTTATTAGATTATCTTAGCTAGTATCCTTTTCTCTCTTGTGATCTCAATCAGGCATGAGATTGTGGAGCAATAGCTCCTTGAATAATTAAATGGAATAGATTCAGGTGCTTTCGCTTTCCCTCTACCATGTGTTTTACCTTTTTCTTCATTTGTTTCCTTCTCAATTATGTCCTAAGGTAGCTTATAAGGTGGAAGCCTTATGTCCATTTCTACTACACTATCTACAATGAAGATTAAACTTTTCTTCATGGAAATTTCCGCCCCCTTGCCTCTAGAATTCTTCCTTCCTATTCCTCTTCCTCTTCGACCAACTCTTACTTTAGAATAATCTTGTGCATGAATCTTCTCTTTCTATGTAAGGGACATAACTTCTTTAGAATATTGAGGAGTTGTATTCTTCCAAAAATCCTTCTCCCTTTCTGCAAACTTCTTCTTAAGGGAGTCAAAGGAAATCTAGTTAAGTTTTCTACTTGATTGTAATGACTCAAGATAATGTGAATAGGTAGGATATAGTGCCTTCACATGAACATATATTTCAACACTAGTGGAATTTACGTCATGCGTAATGGATCTTATTTCTAATGCTAATCCATATACAATGCCATCATATGCAGTTCATAATATATTCTTACATATGCACTTGATAATGTGTTCATACATATGCACTTCATAATAGGTGAATTCAACATGTCACTTTAGGATATAAATTACGGTATTAAAAAATTACTCCAAATATGGTCTTCAAAAGTAAGTCTACACAAAAGCTCAACATTTAAAGGAACTCAACATATATAAGGAGCATATATATACATCTTAATAAATGTACATAAAGGCTCTTCAACTCAATGCAAGGTTCAATATTCCAGACAATTCAACCCAATGTATACATGACCATACAAAAGGCAAACTCAAGCCAACGTACATATTTGATTCACGATTTTCACGGACTTCACAGAGTGTAATCAATGCACAACCATGCACCAAATTCCATATCCAAGATTCCACACACAGAATGAACTACAACCATAAATGAATATTCTCATACCATTATGTATGTAGATGAGGGATTTGGTTCAAGTTTCGACTAGCATTCATGCTAATGTATAGAAGGTGGCCATTTCCAACAACGAATAAAAGACTTGTTCACATAGATTCAATGCTCATGGCTTATGGTACTCAATGCATATGCCTTGAATGAAGAAACGTAGCTCCATACATCCTTACATGCACAGTGTCCCACTTTCATTCTTCAACACATTTATGTAGCATGTTTATGATTCCAACATAGGCCCTCCAAATGCATGAAACTCACCAATTTGAAACACTAGTTAATGCACGGTCTGGAATTAACACAGAGATAGATAGAACACATAGGATAGAGTATAATGGCGGGAGAATAGGAGTTGGATCTGATACCATGTCAGGCGAAGAGTAACTGCAGAAATAAATTATTGTATTTTCATTAAGATAGAAAATAGATATATATAAGTAGAGGGAGACAATTGGGTTTCTTCTCCCAATATCTCTTTGTCCTCTATCTTCCTTTATTTATCTATTTACAATGATTACATAGGATTTTCTAATCCCAAATATTAGGTGTCAACCATCTCAACTATATACTACCTTCCTAGTTTTTAGCTTCCCCATGCTTATAATCTTTCATACCATCTTTACTTCCAATAAAGGTATAATTTTTAGTCTTCTTATCCAACTTACTTCTATTCTCCTTTGGAACCAAAACCAAATACCATGATATTTTTGGGAGAACTTTTCTTACCATTCCATATCTCATGTGGACTCTTTCGTCAAGCACTAAAGGGAGTAATTTATCCACCAAGTAACATACAATGTTATGAAACCAGCTCACAAAAAGATAGAAAAGATAGATGAACGCCTTAGAAATAAGCCTCTTCGAGGTGGAAACCTCCTTTACATTACACAAATGAAAAATTATTAGATGATACAAATGAAATGACCTCCTTTCTATATATAGGAGTCTAAGGGGTCATAATATAATCAGAGTCGACATAACAATAATAATGTAAGGGAACAATAATAACAATAGTGGGCTTGTACGAGGCACAATAGTAACAATAGGGGCACTACATGGGTACAACAATATAATAATGAGGTTGTACTAATAAAAATAAGGGGTTACACTAATAGTATAGGGGCCTAACATGCCCCTCTCCTTCAAAAAGTGTTGTCCTCAATGCTTGAGTAGTTCTTGATGCTTCTATATAAAATTCTTGTCCTCCCATGTGGAATCTTAAATGGTTAAGTTCTTCCACTTGATGAGATAATATGAAATTTATCAATTTTGTAGCTATCAGGTTCTTGTTTCTGTGACTGCTCCAGGTTCCAATATGATTTTTCCTTCCTTTTCAAGTTCTGGCAATATTGTTTGAATTGGGATCTTCTGCAACTTTTGAATGAGTAGCCATACTTCTTCATCCTTTTTCCATTCATTCTTTGCTTCATTTATCCAATTTGGTTGGCTAATAGAAATATCACAAAACAATGCTTCCACATCCTCATCCTTTCTTGAGAGTGCATCTGCAACAAAAATTTGCTTCCCTTTTCTATAGATGATGTCAAAGTCATAACCCAACATATCTATTGTTAAGTCCCTATAATACTAGTGATTCCCACATTAATATTGTAGTTGTATCCCTTATTAGTATTGTTCTGCCCCTATTGTCCCCATATTGTTATTATTGTGCCCCATAGAATCCCTCTATTGTTATTTTGTGCCCTTATATTATTATTGTTAGGTCGGCTTGGTTATATTGCGGCCCCTTAGACTCCTATATATAGAAAGGAAGTTTTGTCATTTCAATCATCCAAGAATTGTTCACTGATGTAATGTAAAGGAGGTTTCCCCCTCGAAGAGGCTGAATTCTAAGGCATTGATCTATCTTTTCTATATTTTCGTGAGTTGGTTTCATAACATTTGGTATGAGATCTTTGGATTCTAAGGTTTTGCTACTCCAAATAGGTCATCGTGGAATTTTTGCTATAACTTTTTTTCTTCGATGTTTCGGAAGGAAAAAAAAACCCCATTTGAGACAAAATCGCATTGATCCTCGGGTCCTAATTTCAGAGCTTTTTGCACTATATTTGTGGAGATATGATCTGATGAAGTTGGTCTTTTTGCAGACTTCTGAATTACATTCCAAATAGGTGACCTAGGGAGAATCGTCATAACTTTCTCTCTAAGCATCGAATTGAAATTTTATAAGAAGGTACAGAAAGAGGATGGACTATAGTTTCTTGTATATATTTTTCAGAGCCAAAGGTCGAAAAATTGACATGTGGAACTTCATACAAGTTCACTCTTCTAGAAAGGTCTATAATCAGGTCATCTTGGAAGATTGTGCATAACTCTTCCTTGGAGAATCCAATTTGGATCAAACTAGTGGCATTGGAAAGAGGACGCAGAGGGCTACTACAGCTTGCAAATTCAAACTGGATGATCTGAAATTATAGAGATACATCAAATTCAATACCAAGCTCCTACAAAGTGAAAAAAGGTGTGTAGTTTTTTTTAAATTTTTGCATAAGCTTGGTTTGAAAAATTAATTTGAAGGAATTCAAAGGGCATAGTAAAGCATTATTATCGATAATTGATGCCCCAAGGAAAGAAAATGCAAACACCTAGTAAGCAACCTGAAAGCTCTAGCATGACTCATGAAGAAGAGGAAGAAATGCAACATGATATATCAAAATTACGAGACCAAGTGCAACAAGTGTCACTTGCACAAAAAGTAACAGAATCTAAGATGGATGGTTTTTAGAAAGATGTAGAAGCTAAGATGGATGGCATGGAAGTTAAGATGAATGGCATGGACACTAAAATAGATGGCATGGATGATAAGATGGAAGAATTCAAGATAAATATGAATAAGTTACTACAAGAAATGGTCACTAATGGTGAAAGGGTAGTAAAGGAAACTCATGATGAAAACAAAATAAATGTTAATCATGATTCCATAGACTCTAATTTTGGATCAAAGACGCACCATATTCCAAAAATCGATATGAGGAAGTTTGATGGCAAGGATCCCGCAACATGGATATTACAGATGGAGCAATTTTTTGATCTCAATAATGTGAAAAACACACAAAAGGTACATATCAATTTGTATGGAATCAATGGCTTTGCTCTCGTAAACAACTTATCACTTGGGCAATTTTTACAAAAGAATTGAGAGCACGTTATGAAGATACAAAAAGCAACACTTTTTTTAGCCAATTGGTAAGTCTCAAACAAAAGGGTTCAATAATGGAGCACATTGAGGAGTTCCAAAAATTGAACATAAGGGTTAAAAAATATTCCAGAGGAGCATAGGATTGATGTGTTCATAGGGACTTTAAAGGATAATATCCAACATGATTTTCGCCTTTGGGAACCTGATTCATTAGAGAAGGTATTCAGGTTAGCAAGGAAAATGGAAAGCAAAAATATGGCAACCGGGAAGCATACCACTTACAACTATAAAGATGGAAATGTTGTTGTCCCTAGTCTTCCACAACCTATAAGGTTGACACCACAAAAATTGGAAGAAAAAAGAGCAAAAGGGCTTTGTTACAGTTGTGATAGCAAATACACTAAAGGTCATAAGTGTTTTGAGAAGAAATTATTCTACATAGATTGTGAAGAGCAAGAAGAAAAGGAGCAAGAAAGGTCAAAAGAAGAGGATATACTCCAGGAACAAAGCCTAGATAAAGAAGAAATGAATCCGACCATATCTTGTAATGCATTGGCTAGAATTACCACTCCTCAAACCATCAAGATAGAAGGACAAATCAAGAAGAAAAAGGTAATAATGTTGATTGATTCCGGAAGTACCCACAATTTTATTCATTGTAAGATAGCAAAAGAATTGAATTGCTTCCTATGTCCAGCACCAGAGTGTCAAGTGATGGTTGCAAATGGAGGAACAATAAATTGCTTTTGAAAGTGCCATAATATCAAGCTATCCATGGGAGAATATGTATTGAAGAGCCCAATGCTTTCCATTCCAATGGGAGGTGATGATGTTGTACTAGGAGTCCAATGGCTACAATCCTTCGGTACAATAGCTTTTATCTTTCAAGAAGTTTTCAAGAAATTTGATGTGGAAGGAAAGGAATTTGAATTAAGGGGTATTGCAGGGAAACCAACAAAGATAATAAGCTCTAACGATATGACAAAGCTTCTAAAAAAGGAACAACGAGGTGTAATTGCACAATTATGTTCACTAGATGTTTCCACATCGAATTCATCTATTGCTCCAGATCTCCAAAAACTATTGGACAATCACTCCAAGGTATTTGAGACTGCCAAAGGTCTCCCACCTATTCGTGATCATGATCATGCTATTCATTTGATTCCAGGAAGTGTTCCTCCAAACATCAGGCCATACAGGTATCCCTATGCCCAAAAGAGTGAAACTGAACGTATGGTTGCAAAAATGCTTGAGGCTAGTATAATTCAACCTAGCCAAAGTTCTTTCTCTGCTCTAGTAGTATTGGTGCACAAGAAGGATGGATCATGGCACATGTGTCCGGATTATAAGGAGCTCAACAAGCTCACTATTAAAGGTAAGTTTCCCATTCCTGTCATTGATGAATTATTGGATGAATTGCATGGATCAATTTACTTCAGCAAGTTAGATCTTCGTTCAGGATATCATCAAATCAGAATGAAGACTCAAGACATTTTGAAAATAGAATTTAGAACTCATGAGGGTCACTATGAGATTTCGGTCATGCCTTTTGGCCTTACCAATACACCTCCTACATTTAAAGGTTTGATGAATTCCATTTTCAAACCCTTCCTTAGAAAATTTGTGTTAGTATTTTTTGATGATATACTAATCTACAGCAAGTCTTGGAAGGATCATGTTGAACACGTTGACAGGGTGCTACAACTATTGGAGGAGAAACAATTATATGCAAAAAGATCCAAATGTTTCTTTGGAGTACAAGAGGTGGAATATGTGGGTCATATTGTATCTCATGAAGGAGTTAAGGTAGACCCTAGCAAAATTAAAGCCATTAAGGAATGGGAAATCCCAACATCCATAAAGCATTTGTGAGGATTTCTTAGGTTGACAGGGTATTATCGCAAGTTTGTTAAGCATTATGGGAAAATAGTAGCACCTCTAACAACATTGTTGAATAAATATGCATTTTCATGGACTCCAAAAGAAACAAAGGCCTTCGAAGATCTTAAAGAGGCAATGTGCCAAGCACCAGTCTCAGTTACACCAGACTTCACAAAAACCTTTATTGTGGAATGTGATGCTTTTGGAAATGGAATTGGTGCTATTTTAATGCAAGATGAAAGACCCATTTCTTTCAAAAGTCATCCAATCAAGGGAAAGTATTTACACAAAGCTATTTATGAGAAAGAAATGTTGGCAATACTACATGCATTTAAGAAATGGTGACCCTACCTAATGGGAAGACACTTCAAGGTAAACAAGGATCATGATAGACTTAAATACTTTTTAGGACAAAGATTATCCTCTAAAGAACAACAAAAATGGGTCACAAAGTTGTTGGGTTATGACTTTGAAATCATATACAAAAAAGGGAAGCAAAATGTTGTGGCAAATGCACTCTCAGGAAAGGATGAGGATGTGGAAGCATTGTTGTGCGCCATTTCTATTATCCAACCAGATTGGACAAACGAAGCAAGGGAGGAATGGAAGAATGATGAGGAAGTGTGGGAACTTATTCGAAAGTTACAACAAGATTCCAGTACATCTGATACATTTAGCTGGAAAAATGATTTGTTATGGTACAAAGATCGTTTATACCTCTGTAAGAATTCCCAACTCAAACAAAAGATTCTTCTGGAATTGCACGCTTCTCCCTTAGGATGGCACTCAGGATTTTTAAAAACTTACCACAGGGTTAAGAAGGAATTTTTTTTGGGATGGCCTTAAATAGGATATTCAAAATTTTGTGGCAGAATGTTTGGTATGCCAACAAAATAAAGCTGAAACAATCAAGACACCAGGTCTATTACAACCTTTATCCATTCCAAGCCAACATTGGGAGGAGGTTTCAATGGATTTTATCGCAGGTTTACCCAAGTTTGAGGGAAAGAGTGTCATCATGGTGGTAGTTGACAGACTTACCAAGTATGCACACTTTTGTGCATTATCACATCCATTTAGAGACAGTACAGTTTCTATTGCATTTATGGAAACAATTCAAAAGCTACATGGAAACCCAAAAATTATTGTAAGTGATAGAGATCCCATTTTTACAGGAAATTTTTGGACAAAATTATTTTCTTGTCTTGGTACTCAGTTAGCTCATAGCTCATCTTATCATCCTCAATCTGATGGGCAAATGGAGACAATAAACAAATGTTTGGAAGGATATCTTTGTTGCTTTGTATCTGATAAACAGACACAATGGGTCAAATGGTTGCCTCTAGCTGAATAGTGGTATAACACTTCCTTCCATACTGCAACAAAAATGACTCCATTTATGGCACTTTATGGATATCAGCCACCATCCATCACATCATATTTAAGAGAAAATTCTATGGTTCAAGTAGTGGAACATCACATCGAGCATCAACAACAAGTTCTCCAACTATGAAAGGATAACCTCGTGTTGGCACAGAATAGAATGAAACAACAGGCAGATCAACATTGCAGTGAAAGAAGTTTTGATGTAGGTGACTGGGTATTCCTACGGGTACAACCATATAAACAAATATCCCTCAAGCAAGGTAAGAATGATAACAAATTGTCACCAAAGTATTATGGTCCATACAAGGTGTTGCAAAAGATTGGCACTATGGCATACAAATTGGAGCTTCCTGCAGCTTCTCGAGTGCACGCAGTTTTCCATGTTTCATGTTTAAAGAAGGTTATAGGCAACAAGTTCTCGGTTCAAACAATATTTCCAAAACTTGATGAGGAAGGAAAAATTATATTGGAACTGGAAGCAGTCATAGAAACAAGAACTCGACAACTATGAAATCAATCCATTTCAGAGTATCTCATCAAGTCGAAGAACTTATCCGCTGAAGATTCCACATGGGAGGATGAGAATTTTATACAGAAGCATCCAGAACTACTGAAGCGTTGCGGACAACACTTTTTTGAGGGAGAGTAGCATGTTAGGTCCTTATAATACTACTGATGCCCCCATTAATATTGTAGTTGTATCCCTTATTAATATTGTTGTGCCCCTATTGTCCCCATATTGTTATTACTATGCCCCATACAATCCCTCTATTGTTATTTTTGTGCCCTTATATTATTATTGTCAGGTCGGCTTGGTTATATTGTGACCCTTTAGACTCCTATATATAGAAAGGAATTTTTGTCATTTGAATCATCTAAGAATTGTTCATTGATGTAATGTAAAGGAGGTTGCCCCCTCGAAGAGGCTGAATTCTAAGGCGTTGATCTATCTTTTCTATCTTTTTGTGAGCTGGTTTCATAACATTTGTGACCCATTTTTTCTGTTCTTTTAAAGATAATAGTTGTTCTAAAAAGTATTTAAGACTATCATGATCCATTTTTTCCTTGAAGTGTCTTCCTATTCGGTAAGGTCACCATTTCTCAAGTTCATGTAGTATTGCCAACATTTCCTTCTTATAAATAGCTTTTTTGAGATGTAGCAATAAAAATACCGAATCACCTACATCAAAACATTTTTCACTACGATGTTGATCTACCTGTTGTTTCATTCGATTTTGCACCAATGTGGCGTTACCCTTTAAAATTTGGAGAACTTGTTGTTGATGCTCGATGTGATCTTTCACTGCTTAAACCTTTTTCTTCTTGATATGTCCTTCTATCTTGAGAGTTTGAGTGGTAATTTCTTCCAATGCTTTACAAGATATGGTTGGATTCATTTCTTGATGCTCAATGTGATCTTTCTCTTCTTGAACATTTTTTTTCTTGATATGTATTTCTATCTACATAGTTTGAGGAGTGGTAATTCCGGCCAGTGCATTACAAGATATGGTTCGATTCATTTCTTCTTTCTTGATGTGATCTTTCACTTCTTGAACCTTTTTCTTCTTGATATGTTCTTCTATCTTGAGAGTTTGAGGAGTGGTAATTCTTGCCAATGATTTACAAGATATGGTCAGACTCATTTCTTTCTTCTCTGGGGTTGGGTCCTGGCATATATCCTCTTCTTTTGATGTTTCTTGATCATTTTCTTCCTCCTCTTCATACTCTATGTAAAATAGTTTCTTCTCAGCACACTTATGACCTTCAGTGCATTTTCTATCACAATTGTAACAAAGCCTTTTTTCTCTTTTTTCTTCCAATTGTTGTGGTGTAACCCTTGTAGGTTGTGGAAGGCTAGGAGAAACAACACTTCCATCTTTATAGTTGTGAGGGGTAGAATTCCTTATTGCCATATTTTTTCTTTCCACTTTGTAACAAGGCCCTTTTCCTCTTTTTTCTTCCCATTGTTGTGGTTATTCTTGAAATAAGGTGTTGCTCTATGTATTCTCATAGTGTGCTATAATTTCCTCCGTGAAAGTTGACCACGTAACAAGTTTTTTATGAGAAAAAAGCCCTTTATACCACAAAAATTGATCTTGTTCTAAATATGAAGATGCAATACATACCTTTTGTAATAGTGATACACCATGTAGACAAAAATATTTCTCCATCTGTAGTATCCAATTTACAAGATCCTTGCCATCAAACTTCCTCATCTTGTTTTTCCTTGATTTTAGGAGCTCGATCTTGAAATGACTATAACTCTATACTTTTGGATCTTTAAGTTTTGAAATTGAAACTTGCACTAGCCCTCTACATCCTCTTTCCAATGCCACCAGTCTGATCGAATTTAGATTCTCCAAGAAAGAGTTTTGCACAATCTCCAAAGATGACTTTATTATATACCTTTTTAGAAGAGCAAACTTCTATGAAGTGCCACGTTTCACTGTTTTTACCTTAGGATCTGAAAAATATATACACGAAGCTATAGTCCGTCATCTTCCTGTAATTTTTGATGAAATTTCAATCTGATGCTCAAAACACAAGTTATGACTATTTTCCCCAGGTCACGTGTTTGGAATGTAATTCGGGAGCCTGCAAAAAGGCAAACTTCCTCAGATCATATCTCTGTAAATATAGTGCTAAAATCTCAGAAATTTGGACCCGAGATTCAGAATGATTTCGGCCCAAATGGGTTTTTTTATAGCATCTGAAACGTCGCAGAAATTTTTTTTATAGTGCAAATGCCATGACGACCTGTTTGGAGCAGTGAAACCCTAGAATCCAAGCTCTAATACCAAATGTTATGAAACCAGCTCACAAAAAGATAGAAAAGATAGATGAACGCCTTAGAAATAAGCCTCTTCAAGGGTGCAACTTCCTTTACATTACATAAATGAAAAATTCTTAGATGATACAAATGAAATGACCTCCTTTCTATATATAGGAGTCTAAGGGGTCATAATATAATCAGAGCCGACATAACAATAATAATGTAAGGGCACAATAATAAAAATAGTGGGCTTCTATGGGGCACAATAGTAACAATATGGGGACTACATGAGCACAACCATATAATAAGGGGGTTGTACTAATAACAATAAGGGGTTACACTAATAGTATAGGGGCCTAACATACAATGCCCAATGCCTCTTCTCAGAATTCATATCCAAACCTAACACCACTCAACATGTTATTTTATTTCTCCATTAGGGTCATACTCACTTGTCCTGCAACTCATCTCTACAAGGGTGTGTATAGATCAATATTTTTCCTCTCTATACCTCACTTCTGACATAATTCATTGGATTCTCTCCAACAAAATTCTCCATTATCATCTGTCCTAGGAACTTTAATTTTATTTTCTATATAATTTCCACAAAAAAATTAAAAAATTTCAATTTGTTTAGAACTTCATAATTCTTCTCGAGGAAATAAATGCATATAGTAATTGATAGGTAATCTAAAAGTGAGACATATCAAATAGATTTACATATTGATAGAGGTCCAAAAAAATCTATGCACCAACTAAAATATTCTCGTTGACATCATATAACCATAGGAGAATCTTACATGATTCTACTTACCATATAAACAATACTCATAGAAATAAAAACCCAAAGAGAAATTAGACATACCTTCTACCATACCAGTACCATGTAATACTCATAGGATATTCTATCTTATATGTCTCAATCATTGATGCCACAACATAGTCTTTTCTCAAGAGGGTGCATGACTTTTTCCTTCTTCTACTCTAGCCTCAAGATCAATGGACCTCTTGCACCCATCACTCATAGTTATTCCCAATAGCTTGTATAGAGTTCCAATATTACTCTATTTAAAAATACCATTGCCTCCTTGAACCATCCTTTTAAAATATTATTCCTACACTCGAGTCATTAATCTTGCTTATAGAAATCAAAATTGATGCCCATTAGAGGGAATTTCATCATAAATGTTGCCTCCTAAAGGAAAATAATAAAATAATAGTTAAAATAATAAAATAAAAGCTATGAATTTTAGAGGGAAAAGAAGAAAAATAAATTTTTATTTTATTTTTGGCTTACATCCTTATAGGTTTACTCAAATTTCAAGTGTATACACTTGTTTGGTGCAGACCTAACTTCTATATCCAATGAGTATCCATTATATATACTTATAGGAAGACCCACACTAATAAACATTGAATATATATTAAGAAAGGTGGGTCTTCTTAGAAGTGTGGATAATGGGTCTCATTCGATGTGGAATTTAATTATGCATCCAATGAGTGTCTACACTTGAAATTTGTGTAAATCTATAAGGAGATAAGCCAAAAAAACAATTAAAAAAAGTATTTTTCTTCTTTTCCCTCAAAAATATTTACATGTATCTCTTGCTAAATTTAAATAATTTTGATTGGTTTACATATTATGACATGGAAATTACATGAAAATTTCATGGACACTTCTAGGATGATATTTCCTCTAATGAACATTGGAATTTGTAGAACAAAAAGGAGTGTTCTAGTCCTTCCACCTATGTGATTCAACGTTAATTTTCGCATCCTATGATTCTAGATATTATGTCATCTCATAAAAAAACATCACCACCTTCATATCATTTATACTAATATAAATACTCCCTATGAGAAGTCATATTAAAGGAACTATCTGAGTCAACGATTCTTGTGTCAATATGTACACATGAACTTGATGAACCTAGATACACAGTGCCTGTATCATCTAGGGAGGCTTTCATTTATTTACAACGAGCATCATCATATCCATTCCCCTTTTAAGCAATTTTTTATTTACATTATTTCTCGTAATACCCTTCTTTTCCATGTCTCCAACCTACCTTTATGAATTTTCCTAGAGATTTCTATCTTCATCTAGATTTAGAATTCCCACTCAAGGATTTATTTTAATTTCTATTATGGGATCATCCTATTATAGAAATACATCTATGCTTTTGTTTTCCATATTTTGTGTCTTTCTTACTCTGATAATAAGGATGATACTATGTTTTGAAACCTTAAGGTAGTTGAATTATTACCTATTGAATCAACCAAACTAAACTTTGAGTTTGGTAAAGAAAAAAAATAAAAATACATGCTTATCTTCATTTGAATTTTAATATTAATAGATAATAGCTAATTTACCATAATATTGAAGGAATTTAGATGATTTTTCATTAAGCCCCCAACCATCATCCTCAACTAATACATAACTTTTTTAGGAACAATTGTCGATAACTAGATCACTACTAAGAGGGGGGGATGAATGAGTATTGACGGAGGATATACAATTTTAATAATTTTTTTCAATTCATTAAAAAATAAGTAGAAAGAATACTACCAAAAAATATGAAAATTTGAAAAAAAGTAAAGTACAACATAAGAATCAACACATAAGTATCATGATAGTCATGAACATATCACAAAAGTGTTTCTAGTTGAAATCATTAAAGGGAGAAAAAACAGCCTGCTACGTCACTTCTCTCTTCTTTTTTCATTCTTCAATCTCTTTTATGTTAGTTCGCTAGCATGTGCCAACTAGGAAGTCCCAACTCCCTCAATATCAATTTGTTGGCCCTTACCAGCTTGAAGCCCAACTCCCTTGACGTCAAGATGATGGCCTCCACCAACTAGGAAGCCCTAACTCCCTATTTTTTCAAGCAACTACTTGCCAAAGGCCCCAACTTCCAAAAATACTTTGGACCACCATTTAATGTATTTTTAGACAGGGCCCAAACAAAATCATCAACATAAATTTCTACAATGTCTTTCCTACAATAAAACCACTCTTTGTCATAACAATTTTGTTTAACACATCAATAACATCATATTGACACACTCTCCACTCACAAAACATCACATAATCATCAGTAACATAATCCACTCTTCCAACTAACATAGACAAGCCTCATATAGTCAACGATGCAAAATACATGAAAATACATTCATGATTAATATATCATGACAACTGTAGTTGTATACAAATTCTATTTGGCTATAATAAAACCTGCACTTCTATAGAGGTGAAAAAGTGGAAAAGACGTGTTATTTTAGAGGCCTATTTGTAGTTGATATTTGATCATGTAGAAACTCATCGAAAAATATATGGATATCACTATAAATAGGTAGATAATGCATAAGAATAAATCCATATCAAGATCATAAAATATACTAAATAAATTAGGAGAAAGAAAACAATTTTATGTGACGATCATGATTATATGAGAGAGATTGTAGAAAATAAGATCTTTGAAATGGGGTGGAAGAAGAAGGTCAAGTGGCCTATTTTGCAGTTGAAGTTGAGAAAAGTTTAATATATAAAATAGTAATTTGAATTAATAAAAATAGTTAATTTTTTTGTGAATTAGAATAGGAAACAAGACTTGAAGAGAGTCAGGGAGAGGAGGTAAAAGACAAGAGGCTTTTAGAGTACTTAGTGACTTTCATCAAGTGTCAAAACAGGATACTAGAGGCATCAATAGATACAAAAGACTCTCATCATTTTCAAATTAAATTTCCTTGTATCTATGCATGGTATAATATTAGATAATCTCAATAATTTCTCATGAAAGAAGATGCTATGATACCAGCTCACAAAATGATAGAAAAGATAGATGAACAACTTAGAAATAAGCCTCTTCAAGGGTGCAACTTCCTTTACATTACACAAATGAACAATTCTTAGATGATACAAATGAAATGACCTTCTTTCTATATATAGGAGTCTAAGGGGTCATAATATAATCAGAGCTGACATAACAATAATAATGTAAGGGCACAATAATAACAATAGTGGGCTTCTATGTGGCACAATAATAACAATATGGAGACTACATGGGCACAAAAATATAATAATGTGGTTGTACTAATAACAATAAGGGGCTAAACTAGTAGTATAGGGACCTAACATGTGCCTCTCCTTCAAAAGGTATTGTCCTCAACGCTTGAGTAGTTCTTGATGCTTCTGTAAAATATTCTTGTCCTCCCATGTCGAATCTTCAAAGAGTAAGTTCTTCCACTTGATGGGATACTTTGAAATTAATCGATTTTGTAGTTGTCGGGTTTTGTTTCTATGACTACTCTAGGTTCTTATATGATTTTTCCTTCCTTATCAAGTTCTGGAAATATTGTTTGAACTGGGGTCTTCTGCAACTTTTGAATGATTGGCCACACTTCTTCATCCTTCTTCCATTCATCCCTTGCTTCATTTATCCAATCTAGTTAGATAATAGAGATAGCATAAAAAAATGCTTCCACATCCTCATCCTTTCTTTAGAGTGCATCTGCAACAACATTTTGCTTCCCTTTTTTGTAAATGATTTCAAAGTCATAAAGCAACATATTTGTGACCCTTTTTTTATATTCTTCTAAAGATAATATTTTTTCTAAAAAGTATTTAAGATTATCATCATCCATTTTTACCTTGAAGTGTCTTCCCATTAGGTAAGGTCGCCATTTCTTAAGTGCATGTAGTATTGCCAACATTTCATTCTCATAAATAGCTTGCTTGAGATGTAGCCATAAAAATACCTAATCACCTATATCAAAACTTCTTTCATTGCGATGTTGATCTGCCTGTTGTTTCATTCGATTCTACACCAAGGTGGCTTTCTCCTTTAAAAGTTGGAGTACTTCTTGTTGATGCTCAATGTGATATTTCAATTCTTGAATATTATTCTTCTTGATATATCCTATCTTGAGATATTTAGGAGTTGTAATTTCTTCCAATGCATAAGAAGATATGGTCATACTCATTTCTTGATGCTCGATGTGATCTTTTACTTCTTGAACATTTTTCTTCTTGAGATGCCCTTCTATCTTGATAGTTTGAGGAGTGGTAATTCCAACCAATGCATTACAAGATATGGTGGGATTCATTTCTTCTTTCTCAATGTGATCTTTTACTTCTTGAACCTTTTTCTTCTTGATATGTCCTTCTATCTTGAGAGTTTGAGGAGTGTTAATTCTTGCCAATGCTTTACAAGATATGGTCAGATTCATTTCTTCCTTCTCTGGGGTTGGTTCCTGGTGTATATCCTCTTCTTTTGATGTTTCTTGATCCTTTTCTTCCTCCTATTCATAATCTATGTAAAATACTTTCTTCTTAGTACACTTATGAAATTTTATGTATTTTCTATCACAATTGTAACAAATCCCCTTTTATCTTTATTCTTCCAATTATTGTAGTGTAAACCTTGTAAGTTGTGGAAGGCTAGGAGAAGAAACACTTCTATAATTATAGTCATGAGTGGTTGGATTCCTTGTTTCCATAATTTTTCTTACAATTTTTCTTGCCAACCTAAATGCCTTCTCCAGTGAATCAGGTTCCCAAAGATGAACCTCATGTTGAATGTTATCCTTTAAAGTCCCTATGAAGACATCAATCCTTTTCTTCTCTAGAATATCATTTACCCTTATATTCAATTTTTGAATGTCCTCACTATGCTCTGTCATTGAACCCTTTTGTTTGAGATTTATCAATTGGCTAAAGAAGGTGTTACTCTTTGTATCCTCATAATGTGCTATCATTTCTTCCTTGAAAATTGACCCAGTGAGAAGTGCTTTATGAGAGCAAAGCTATTTATACCATAAAAATTGATTCAGTTCTAAATATAAAGATGCAATATGTACCTTTTGTAATAGTTTCACCTCATGTAGATCAAAATATTGCTCCATCTGTAATATCCAATTTACAGATCCTTGCCATCAAACTTCCTCATATCGCTTTTTCTTGATTTTAGATCTCGATATTGAAATGACTGTAACTCTGTAATTTTGAAACTTTAGGTTCAACAATTATGGCTTGTTATAACCCTCTGAGTCCTCTTTCTAACTCCACAAGTCTCATCACAATTGGATTCCCAAAGAAAGCGTTATGCCCAATCTCCCATGGTGACCTAATTATAGAATGGTTCAGTAGAGTGAACTTGTATGAAGTGCCACATGTCACTCTTTTGACCATCATATCTGAGCAATATGCACAGAAGACTATAGTCTGTCCTATTTCTGAAACTTCTTACGAAATTGCAATTTGACTCTCAGAGAGAATGTTATGATGCGTTTCCCAAGGTCACTTGTTTGGAATGTAATTTGGGAGTCTACAAAAACCTTAACTTCCTCGGATCATATATCTGAAACTATAGTGAGACAAGATCTTAAATTTGGATGCAAGGTTTAGAATGATTCCCTATCAAATGGGTTTTGTTTTTAGTTTCTAAAACGTCACATAAAAAAAGGTATAGCGAAAATTCCACGATGCCCTATTTGAGATGAAATTCTGGAGCTTGCAAAAACTCTACATTCCTCAGATCATATCTCTGACAATATAAGAAGAAAAGATCTGACATTCAGACCCGAGGTTCAGAACGATCTCAATTCAAATGGGTTTTTTTTAGCTTATGAATCTTTGTAGCGAAAACATTGTAGCGAAAATTCCATGATGACCTATTTGGAGCAGCGAAATCCTAGAATCCAAAGCTTTGATACCAAATTATATGAAACCAAATCAAAAAAAGATAGAAAAGATTTATGAACGCCTTAGAAATTAGCCTCTTCGAGGGGGGAAGCCTCCTTTACATTACACAAATGAACAATTCTTGGATCATAAAAATGGCAATACCTCCTTTCTATACATAAGAGTCTAAGGGGTCATAATAAAATCAGAGTCGACATAACAATCATAATTTATGTGTAGTATAATAACAATAGTGGGCTTCTATGGGACACAATAATAACAATATGGAGACTACATGGGCACAATAAAGCAATAAGGGGGTTGTACTAATAACAATAAGGGGTTACACTAGTAGTATAGTGACCAAACAGAAGGTGAAATTTTTTCTTCTGAAGTCATAGAAGAGGAAAATACCAAGAGAGGTTCATAGAGAGAGAAATTTTGGAGAAAATGAGCAGGATATCCTATTGAGATATCCAATAGTAATTTGGAATAGATGGAATGACATAAAATATTCTCTAGTGAAATAAAAGATATATTTAGAGAAATAATTGAAATTTATGGAATATTTGCTAAAAAATCCTAGAGATGAAGAACTTCACACAATAGTTGTAGACACATAGCATCAAAAAAATTCCAACCATATTGGTATAGTTGGAAATGCTAGAAACAAACTGGTGAATTTAGAGGAGGAAGACAAAAGAGAGCCTTCAAAAAGAAAAATAAGGATATATTTATTGAGAGAATTCATATAAAATGAATGGAAGAATGCAAATAAGGAAAGTCAAAGAGGAAAGAAAAGATAAGATTTTAGAATTTAGACAAAGTTTCAAGAAAAGGAAAGACAAAGGAAAGTTTTCCAAGATAGGGTAGTATGAACTAGGTTATAAACAAAATGAAGAGAATTAAAAACCCTTATGTCATCTACGCAACAATATAATAAGGATCAAGAGGATGTTTTCGAAATAATTAAGGAGAATATAGGTGTTAAACTTAGTACAATTTTACATTTTAATAAACAAATTTCAGATATTGAATGTATAAAGGAGGTAGAAGAATATGTTAATATGATCAATAACAGGAGGCTCCTCTAAAGAGTGAGGGAAAAAATATTTTTGGAAATATGTTTATTTTTTGTGCAGATTCGTGAAGGAAGAGGAGTTCTATAGATGAAAGCAGTCAGTGTTCCATATTGGAGCAAGAATGTCGCGCAAGAAAAATAGTTGGATTAAAGTTTTGGGAAGAGGAAAGAACACTTCTTATAACTCCTACACACAATATTGTTGAAGAAATGTTATAATAAAATAAGTATAGTGTACATGGGAAAAGGTACATTATCATAGATGAAGAATAGCCTTATGTATCTAAGGATTGAAGAAGATGTGGAATTATAGAAATTTTGAGTAAAAAGTATGAACAATTTTTTTCATTTGCATAGAAGAAAAGAAGAGTTGAAGAAATTGTTTGGGAACGCAAAAAAAAGAGTTAAATATTCTATTGAATAGATCATGAGTGTAGAATTTAATCAACAAATTACAAATTGTATACATGGAAAACTATATGGTAACTTCTACATAATCAAAATAAAAAGGGAACTCTATAAATACATGGAAAAAAAATGATCCTAAAAGTATGAATGAGTGGTTGTGTGTTTTCATTAATAGTAAGGAATTAATTATTTCCAAAGTTGGGAATGTTATACTTAAAACAATGGACAAATAGATAATTGAATCAATAGATGGGGAGATATATGTCTTATATCTATATACACATAGAGGGGATACAACATTTTCTATAGCTTATCAATTTAATGAACTACGGGTTGATAAACAAGATGAATAAATAGAATGAAATAATCGAAGAATCTAGGATACAAAATATGATATTGATGAATAATAAGCAAGTATATGGAGGAATCAATAATTAACAATGAAGTATCCATGGAGTGAGTTTTCAAATCCTTTGAGGCATTTGCAAGATACCTATGTGATTGCATAGAGTATTATGGGCTAATGACATTGATACAATATGAAAGTGTTGAAGATATTATAATATCCATGCAAATAATTTATACAAAAATAAAGAAAAAAATGTGAAAGAGAAGTACGTTGTATATGGCCCTCCCTTGAGCATGAGAACAATATCTTAAGGACATGCGTAGTGATCTAGACCAAAAGAGACATATGATATAAATAATGAATTTGATAGGCACTTAATCACTCTCCATAAAAACATGGAAGAGTGACCAATTATAGGAGTATTAGAACAATATATTAAATACATGGGTAGTGAGCTAGTCCAAAAGAGACAAATGATATAAACAATCAATTTGAGATGCACTTCAACATTATCCATAAGAAATGGAAGAGTAACCAATTAGAAGAGTAAAAATAACAAATCATGACATGTTTTCTAAGGAAATACTACAATCCAATTATGAATAGATGAGTGAAGCTAAGAACTTTATTTTTAAGATTACATACAATATCTACAATCACATAGAGAAATAAAGAATAAAGACCTCAACTCTTTAATGCCATTTCTCTTTTTCAGAAATATAGAAATTTCTTAAATTTTTAGATTATAATATTTATGAAAATACAATAATGCCATAATATCATGGAGAATATGAATTTATTAAAGTGACAAACTATATTTCATGTGCAAATAATAATCATACGGAAAAATAAGGACAAGAAAAAATACAATATATTAAAACTCATAAGTGTATCACATATATGTATCAAGTTTGAAATGAAGGATATATAATGCAAAAGGTGTAGAAATGGAAGTGAATGCAATGGTATAGGGTATAATGAAGAAAACAATCATGAAGTATTAAGAAGAATCAAACAAGCAACTGCAAGCACAATAAATGGAAACAAAAAATAAATATAAAGTGGCACCATCCATGGGAATGGTGAGGACTAGATGGGAAAGATGAATGAGATTCATAATTCAATCTAAAACTAAAATGGATCACAACACTACTATAAAATAATGGTTGGGTTCTATATGAGAAAACTATGCTACACTAAGCAATCCCATCATCATAAAGATCTTAAGTTGTACTAAAAACCATGAATGGGGAAGGTTTATGAACCAACATGGATTTGACCTTATAGTGACTTTAGATGTCAAGATTTAGACTATACTTTACTACATGCATCACAACTAGGAGGTAGCATAAAAGTATATGTAAGATTTAAAATATAAGTGACTATATCAAATAATGTTTAAAGCATAAGCTATAAAATACAAGAATCTAGTTCAAAAAGCTACACCAAATATTAATAATCACCGAGAACATATCCAACATGAAAACATAGGACAAGAGATCTACCAAAGGTTGCTTACATTATTTCATCATTATGATCCTTATAGGATACCCACAAGGACATTTACATCAATTGAGCCAATTTTAATTTCTAACCTTAAAAAATTTGCCAAATAAAAACATATTTCTCATTCACAATGACACCTTAACAATAATAATCATCCATATATTCCAAGAAATATAAAATTAATCCTCTTATAAGATTGGCACAAGTGGAAATAACTACATGATATAATTTTTCATGCCATAAAAAGGGATTATTCCGTGTAGGTTAGAAATACAAGTAAAATAACAAACTATAAGGTCAATTTACTAGCTAAGGCTATGGTTTTGCTCATCAATCCCAATATATAATTATTATTAGTAGGGACTCTACCACTTACCCCACTATTTCTATATTAATCCCACTTCCAATATTCCTTCCCTCCTAATCATTTCGAAACACAAGGAATGATATTTCTTTCACTTCTAAATATTCCCTTAGGATATCCCACTTCCCTCTAGCTGTCCGGAATAGGTAGCCAAAAAATTACTAATGCCAGGATCTAGGAAAAAGCTATGCTATAAATCAAGTTCTCTTGACTCAATAAATAACAAATGGGCATAATAATGTATTGCAAAATTTCAAGGCTAGATGTAAATGGAAACCATACTATAGAAACAACATGGTTTGCTCCATTAACATATTAATTTAGAGAATAATTTCATCAATGATAATTTTATCCCCAAAATAATTGAGATGAATCTTCTCTGATGGTTATAAGAACTATAGATTTGTTGAAAACCACATGAATCTCCCAAAGTCCTTGAAATAGAAATACTTGTTAGCACCTAAATCTGTCTTAGGCTGAAGGAAGGCAAAAATTAGGGTAACCACAAACCATGCTCAGTCTCGTAGCTAGCCCTACCAGAACAGGAGAGGGCTCTCTCCGAGTCATGCTCAGTGAATAGATAATCGAAAACGGTCTGAGATGACTTACAATGAAATATTGATCCTAGGCTAGTAAGTGAATACGGATACAAGAAACAATTTTAATGAATGGCCGAGCTTCTGGGATGGTATGGGACCAAAGGTCAGCAAGGAGCAGAGAATTTAATACAAAGGCACAGATTATTCCGTGAGGCAAGGTAGGCGGAAAATGTAACAATTTAATTTGAGGTGACGCGGCATGAATAGATTGCTGAAGAAAGTGAAAAGGGCATAGTTACATGAATCCTTTTCAACAGAAGAAAAACACTGAACATGAAATTTTCCCACAGGCAGAGAAATAAAATTGAATTCTACCTAATCTCACTCAGAAAATTTCAGTGGAAATGAACCTGAATTGAATTATGAAACATAACTAAATACATATGAAAACATAAGAGACACATTTTCTACACTCACAACCACAAAAATGTCATGAAACAGAGCCACTGCCTTTCATTAATTCTCTGTCAAAAATACACAGTGAAGAAACAAAATTTCTTTCCCACAGTCTCCCAGAAGTTACAAGCCAACCAACCCTTTGCAAATAACTTGCATACAATATATAGAATGTGTGAGGAAGAGATAAAACACCCAAGGGTTGGGGAGTTACTTGAATCATTGCAAAATGGAGATGGAGAGCCAACCATCAGCTACAGGAGCAGCGTTACAAACATGACATTTGGCATTGGGTGACCGTTTGCCTTCCTTCGCCACTTGGATAGAAGCCAATCTGGAGAAAAAACTATTTAAATGCCAAATTTTGTGCCAAAAAACTGAAGTGTAGATGAGCGGGCCCACTTAGACAAGTCGCGAACCGAAATTTTGCGAAACGGAAGGAAATTGGCAATTTTTCCTCTGTGCGCCGCACATTTTCTCTGTGTGTCACGCTACTTTGGGGCCTGCTTTGGGGCACTTGCATGTGTCAAAAATGTGCCCAAATGGGCTTACTAGAAAGCCTGTCCTGTCTACTTTCTTACCCAACGAGAATTTTTGAATGTGGTGCTCATTTTCCCCTCCAAATCTCCATTCTCCCAAGACTTCTTTATGTGTGTCAAAAAAGTGGCAAAGAGGCCATTTTTGGGTGTTTTTTGACCTTTTGGAGCCTCATATATTGTCAAAATTTCTTGTCTAGACACTAGTAGTCGTGATTTTCCATGCTGAATCAAAAAATGCAAGGCATTCCTCATTTGGAGCTCTAGAATGCACAGGAAGGAAATCCCTGTTTTTTGCCCAAAAATTTTCAAAATTTCAAAATGTGCTCCAAATTTCTTGAAATTTGGTCTGGAGCTTCTTTATTAAGTGTTATGGTGGGCCAAGGATTTCCTCAGCCAATATCCAGAGTCGATCATGCTCTTTTTGCCTTTTTTGCCTTTTTCATGCCTTCTTTAGGTTTGCCTTCAAATTCCTTATTTGTGCCTTGCAAACCTTGTTCCGTGCCCAATAGTGGTTTTTCATGTTCCTGAGCATGTCCCTATCCTTGTTTGCTTTCGCCAATAGCTTCTCTAAGTGGATGTGGATCCTCTTGAGCCAAATCTCTCAATCAGCTTCTATCTCCTGCGGAATAGGTGTCTTCTCATTTAGGCTTCTTTGGGCAGCCTGCTGGTCTTCACGGATGTTTTGCAGCTCCATGATCTCATGCTGGTCCTCAACCTACTTGTTTCTGTGCTCCAAATACTTGATGATCCATTTGGCCCTCTCCACATTGAGTGACAAGTCTTGGATCTCCGTGTTATGCTCCTGAATAGTCATCCTATGTCGGGCACTCTCCACCTCTGCATTATCAACCTGAATGAGGATGAAATCAGCCTCCTGTTCACCTGATGGCCCTTCATCATGCATGGGTTTCCTGTCCCTATCCTGTATTGCTCTGAGGGAAGCATCAACAAGCAAATCCAACTTAACCTTCTCTTTTTGCCTGATTAGGGTTTCCTGGAGTATTTTCTTCAACTGCTTGATTTTGACTTTGGAGACCTGATTCCTTGTGTAGCAATGAGTAGGCATGTGTCTTTGAAATTTGTTGTCTCTTTTGGCCTTCTTAAGAAGATTGTTTAAATGGAAATTGACTTTGTCAAGCCAAAACTCCCTATTTTCATTGATTTCTCCTGCAATTAGGTCAACTGAAGACATCTGCTCCCTTTGTTGCTGAAGTTCCCTTTTGAGTCCTTTAGTCTTTGGATTCTTCCTTGTCACTTGCTCTTGATGCTCATCATCAATTGCTTATTATCCTGCATTAGGAATCAAACCATGAAATTGGCCTTAGAAAAATTGTCCCTAAGCTCTTTGATATTAACATCTTTCTCCATGATGACCTAATCTACTATCTTATGCTATTCATTAACATTCAAGTTTACTATATCAGTGTAAAGATGGAATTGCTCCTCATCTTGCAAAGGTGCCTTATGTTGTGATGGTGATCCCTGTTCTGCTGATGTAGGCTTGGACCCTTTCACAATGTTTGGAGAAAACAATGAGTTTTTAAACCCTTGCAGCAACAACACATTGGAACGACCCTAGCAAAATGGCCCTTTGTGTTTCTTGCGGTTGCTTTATGAGTTTTATTGCATTTCCATCATAGGCATAAAACCACAATATCTTTTATCAAATTTGATGAACAAGTAATGTTATAGAGCCTACCTTGCAATTTGATGGGCTTCACAGGAAACTTGAGGCAATTTGGCACAATTTCAGGCCTTTTAGCCTTGTGCATTGTGCTCTCTATGTGCGCCGCGCCAGTGTAAATTTACACTAGAAATTTTCTCCCAGTGCGCCGCGCTCCCTCTGTGCACCGCGCCCATTTCCAGATGACGTTTGAAGGCCTTCCCTGTGTCCAAATTGGGTTCAGGATAGCGCGTTGGAAAGTTATTTGAGTCTACTTTCCAACCCAGCTAGAATTTTTCAATTTGGAGTTCAGTTGCCCTATCAAAAATCAAATCTCCCAAGACTGTTCAAAATGTGCCAAATGAGGCTGCCTCAAGGCAGAGTGATGTTGCAGTCAACGTTAGAATGCCTTCCTCAACTCCAAATTGAGCTCATGATAGCTCATTGGAAATATATTTGCATCTAGTTATCCTTTGACTCATCAATCAAGTCATTTGGCCAGCCAAGCTAGGAGAAAACTTGATTTTCCCAAGGTCACTTCAGAGGTGCATCAATTCTCCCGAGCCAACTATATTGTTTGACATTTCTCTAAAACCATGCCACCTGTGTAAAAAATGAAGGAGTTTTTTATTCCTTGGCATGTTGTGGACAAAAACCGCTCTCAGTTTTCCCAAATTCATCCTTTATTGCTCAGAAACCTCATTTGAGTGAAACCTATCCCAATGTGTGGAACAAGGGATTTGTCGAAATGAAGCGAAATGAAGGGGATAGGGAGTTTCTAAATTCTTGAGGAAACTTTGGGAAGTAGGGAGGAATGTTAGGAAGTAGGGGAAAGTGTAATCTCAGATATTGAGTGAGGGGAAGGGGTCCAAAAAGGCAAAACATAGGTCACACTTAGAAAATTGCCATGTTGTAGCAAGAAAATAGGGTTTGTGCGAAAATGATGAATTTGGGGGATCTCAGTGATGGGAAATGTTTGATAAGGTACTTTAAGGATAGAGGAAGGTGTATGAACATCAGGATACAAGTTTTGCCGATGATTTGACCATCCAAGAGAAATTAGCTTCAAAACCCTAGGAGAGGGAAATGAACCTTGCCTAGGTTCAACTGAAGCATGAACAAGGTGTAAAATGACCCAATGGAACTTGACATGATGATGAAAACCCTTTGAAAGATGGTATACTCAGTTGAATGGTGACATGGAACATCATTTGGACAACTTTGACAAGGGTAAACTCAAACCCTAGACCTAATGCCTAGTGACGAAATTTTGCTTGAAGACTCATTGAAATGACAAAATTTGACCTTGACACCTTAAAATCACTTTGTAAGAGCATGTTTGATCACTCGAGGAAGGCTACAAATACTGACACTAACATTGGCTCCAATAGGGATGGCAGGTCCAGCTCCTTGGAGGTGCCAAGAACTGCAGATCTTTGGGTGAGCAGACAGTGCCTTCGTCCATTGGAGCTGTAGCTGCCAAGAACTGCAGATCTTTGGGTGAGCAGACAGTGCCTTCGTCCATTGGGCTATGGAATCAAAACATGGAAATTGACATTATGCAGACAAACTGTGACTGAAGACTCAAACTGAAAACCATAATAAAACCAGACATGACTGAATCCTCACAAACAAACTGGAAATATGCTCATATTTGAGCTTATTCAGCAACCTACCCTAATTACTCTTTCCACCACTCGGTCAAGTGAGATGGAATGGCCAATGCAACCAGGTAATAATTATGGTTGATATTTGATTTCTTCCCAAACGCTTTCTGATGTGCAGGAAAAGGGAAGAATCGAAAGGCAGCTCCCATGGAAACATGGAATCAAGTTCACTGCTGACAAACTTGCAAAGCATGAATTGGCTGGATGAATTCAAGAATACTGCAAAAGGATCTTCATAAGCATCGCCATTGATTTCCATTAACACATTACTGCTCTGGTCCAAGTAATCTTCATAGCTGGATATTAAACTTTTCCTCACATCTGCACTGTCTTTCTCTGATGATTGCAGCAAGTGGTCAAAAGGATCCTGAATTTCGTGAAGAACCAAACTCTGTTGTTGATTCCAAATAGAACCAAAGCCTCCTTTATCAATCTCCTCATATGACTACAAACTTTGGTATGGGCTATGAAATGAACAATCTGTTAAACAAGACAATGAAGGTGACCCTTGAAACAGATGATTATCAACATTCTCTTTTGTCTCCTGGTTGGCTGATGGAGAAGAAGTTTTACAGCAAACAAAATCTAACACATGAGCAAAAGGATCATCAAAAACTTGAGGAGACTGCTGCGATGTATCTATTGAAACTGTATGACATCCTATTGGTTGTTCATCCTTTTCTTTAGAGATATTACGAAGATTCTGCCTTATAAACTGAAATGCTTTGTAACACAAGGGTACAGAATCCTCTTGCATCATTAAATCATGTATTTCGGCTCCCTTACCTTCATCTGTAATCTAACCTTGAATTGTGTTTGGTGGCTGCAAATCTGGTTCTGTATCCAAAATGATTTCATCAATCATTTCAGGGGAAGATTTCTTATTAATGACCTGCTCAAAAATTTTGCCATCTGTCTCATCTTCAACATTAAAACTGAGAGATTGTTGATTTCCTACAAGCTTTTCATTTGAAGATTTACTATGCAATTTACCCTGCAAAAACTGAAATGATTCAAAACAGAGAGGTAAGGAATCTTCTTGTATCATTTGATCATATAAGCCAGCTTCTATGTCTTCATGTGCAACCTGACTATTAATGGAATTTGGGGGATGGAACTCTGAATATAAGAAGTCTAGAACAAAGTTTTCATCTCCCTCAAGAGGATCCAAATCAAGATATGTCGATAGCTGATGTCTGATTGCATGGAAATTATCTCCGATGAACTGACATGAATCAAACCACAAAGGCAAAGATCCTTCACTTACTTCAAAATCTGCTGCACTTTCCTCATCGTTTCCATAGCTGATATGCCTCGGTTGATCACTGTACTCGAACTGCTGTAAGCGAACTTCCTCATCCCATAAAATAGTTGCTGATTTGTCTGCAAGATTAGCTTCTGTTTGGAGAGCATAATGATCATCATCATACTGATCAAACTGAGGAAAATCGTCAGTATAAAACACGTCATCAAGCATACATGTTATATCAACAGGTCTTTCTTCTCCAATATGATCTACAAAACAATCCTTATGACTACTGAGATAAGAAACAAAATGTTTTGGATCAGCCACTTGTTCATGAACGTCATTTTCATCTTTTGCAATCATTTTCCTCACCATCTCTTCTACTGCACTCACCAAAATATCAAGCTTTTCCTCTAAAGGTGTAGTTTTCTCTGGATCCACGTTTTTCATCTCTTCTTCTTTCAACCTTTCCCTTCTGATCAACAAATGAGCCTCTACATTTACTGCATTGTTTTGCATCTCTTCAAGTGTTGCGACATTCTTTTCTCTTAGCTAAAACTCCATTTCTAGATCAAAGGCACTCGGGTAGTGCAAGAGAACAGATCTAGGAGGGGGTCTCATATCAACCGGCATTGAATAATAAACTTGATTAAATCTGGGTGAAAATTGTTGTATTGTCTCCCCTAGCAGTCTCTTCAGCTGATTATACTCTTCTATGATAAGGAAAAGGTTCTGTCCGATCCTCCACCTGTCAAGAAAAACCTTGATGAACTGTTATAAATCTGTGATGCTCGCATCAGGCAGGGCTTTGAACCAACTCTTGACTTTGTCGTGCAAAGAAAGTGCAAAAGGCCTTATACTGACATCTTCTTCATCAATTTCAAAAAGGTCTAGAAAAGTCTCAACATTCTACATATGTTTCTCAGCATTGACATTCTTACATTCACCGTCAAATCTTGGCGAGTATAGGTCATAATTTTTGGGGAAAGCATGAAGAACAAAAGGTAAAACAAGAGGTTTATACCTATCTGGGATTATAATAGCTGTAGGGATATGTACAAGAGCTATGGGATCAGTTTTGTTTTCTTTAGGCTCATCACTTTGCAGAGAATCATCATAAGATGTAGGAAAAGTAAGGAGGCCAGGATCAAAGGGAAGCTCACTATTTACACTTTTTGAATAGATCGAGTGAAGATTTTGATCACCTTTATCATACAACAAGTTCTGCAAAACTTTTAGGGCAGCTTCAAGAACAACAAAGAAGTAATTTACACGAAAGGAGAGTAGAACCTGAATACCATTCCACTTTGGATACCCGAAATTTGTGTAAGATCCTTCCATTTTCGCAGAGAAAGAGTCAGTCCTCCAATGGAGTCACCATGAAGCACCGATTGTTGGGTTCTTCAGTGAATGGAGTCGCTAGGTGAATGATTTCAGCCGTCTTTTTTCTAATCGTTGTCCACCATCAACCATCAGATCTGAACTTGAGATATTTCCTTGGGCAAGACAATCTACAAGCAAACCATTTTGTGTCCCCAATATGGTCACCACTATGTTAGCACCTAAACTTGTCTTAGGCTGAAGGAAGGCAAAAATTAGGGTAACCACAAACCATGCTCAGTCTAGTAGCTAGCCCTACTAGAACAGGAGAGGGATCTCTCCGAGTCACACTCAGTGAATAGATAATCGAAAATGGTCTGAGATGACTTACAATGAAATATTGATCCTAGGCTAGTAAGTGAATATGGATACAAGGAACAATTTTTATGAATGACCGAGCTTCTGGGATGGTATGGGACCAAAGGTCAGCAAGGAGCAAAGAATTTAATACAAAGGCACAGATTATTCCGTGAGGCAAGGTAGGCGGAAAATGTAACAATTTAATTTGAGGTAACACGGCATGAATAGATTGCTGAAGAAAGCTAAAAGGGCATAGTTACATGAATCATTTTCAACAGAAGAAAAACACTGAACATGAAATTTTCCCACAGGCAGAGCAATAAAATTGAATTCTACCTAATCTCACTCAGAAAATTTCAGTGGAAATGAACCTGAATTGAATTATGAAACATAACTAAATACATATGAAAACATAAGAGACACATTTGCTACACTCACAACCACAAGAATGTCATGAAATAGAGCCACTGCCTTTCATTAATTCTCTGTCAAAAATACACAGTGAAGAAACAGAGTTTCTTTCCCACAGTCTCCCAGAAGTTACAAGCCAACAAACCCTTTGCAAATAAATTTCATACAATATATAGAATGTGTGAGGAAGAGATAGAACACCCAAGGGTTGGGGAGTTACTCGAATCATTGCAAAATGGAGATGGAGAGCCAACCATCAGCTACAGGTGCAGCGCTACAAACATGACATTTGGCCTTGGGTGACCGTTTGCCTTCCTTCGCCACTTGGATAGAAGACAATCTGGAGAAAAAACTCTTTAAATGCCACCTTTGGTGCCAAAAAACCGAAGTGTAGATGAGTGGGCCCACTTGGACAAGTCGCGAACCGAAATTTTGCGAAACGGAAGCAAATTGGCAATTTTTCCTCTGTGCACCGCGCCATTTTCTCTGTGCGTTGCACTACTTTGGGACCTGTTTTGGGGCACTTGCAGGTGTCAAAAATGTGCCCAAGTGGGCTTGCTAGAATGCCCGTCCTGTCTATTTTCTAACCCAACTAGAATTTTTGAATTTGGCGCTCATTTTCCCCTCCAGATCTCCATTCTCCCAAGACTGCTTTGTGTGTGTCAAAAAAGTGGCAGAGAGGCCATTTTTGGGTGGTTTTTGACCTTTTGGAGCCTCATATCTTGTCAAAATTTATTGCTCGGACACCAGTAGTCATGATTTTCCATGTTGAATCCAAAAATGCAAGCCATTCCTCATTTGGAGCTCTAGAATTTTAGCGTCGCGCCAGTGGCACGGCGCACAGGGAGGAAATCCCTGTTTTTTTCCCAAAAAATTTCAAAATTTCAAAATGTGCTCCAAATTTCTTGAAATTTGGTCTGGAGCTTCTTCATTAAGTGCTATGATGGGCCAAGGATTGCCTCGGCCGATATCCAGAGTCGATCATGCTCCTTTTTCCTCTTTTTCCTTTTTGATGTCTTCTTTAGGTTTGCCTTCAAATTCCTTATTCGTGCCTTGCAAACCTTGTTTCGTGCCCAATAGTGGTTTTTCATGTTCCTGAGCATGTCCCTGTCCTTGTTTGCTTTCACCAATAGCTTCTCTAAGTGGATGTGGATCCTCTTGAGCCAAATCTCTCAATCAGCATCTATCTCTTGCTGAATAGGTGTCTTCTCATTTAGGCTTCTTTGTGCAGCCTGCTGGTCTTCATGGATGTTTTGCAGCTCCATGATCTCATGCTCGTCCTCAAGCTACTTGTTTCTGTGCTCCAAATACTTGATGATCCATTTGGCCCTCTCCACATTGGGTGACAAGTCTTGGATCTCCGTGTTCTACTCTTGAATAGTCATCCTAAGTCAAGCACCCTCCACCTCTGCATTATCATCCTGAATGAGGATGAAATCAGCCTCCTGTTCACCTGATGGCCCTTCATCATGCATGGGTTTCTTGTCCCTATCCTGTATTGCTCTGAGGGAAGCATCAGCAAGAAAATCCAACTTAACCTTCTCTTTTTGCCTGATTAGGGTTTCTTGGAGTATTTTCTTCAACTGCTTGATTTTGACTTTGTAGACCTGATTCTCTGTGTAGCAATGAGTAGCCATGTGTCTTTGAAATTTGTTGTTTCTTTTGGCCTTCTTAAGAAGATTGTTTAAATGCAAATTTACTTTGTCAAGCCAAAACTCCATATTTTCATTGATTTCTCCTGCAATTAGGTCAACTGAAGACATCTACTCCCTTTGTTGCTGAAGTTCCCTTTTGAGTCCTCTAGTCTTTGGATTCTTCCTTGTCACTTGCTCTTGATGCTCATCTTCAATTGCTTATTATCCTGCTCTAGGAATCAAACCATGAAATTGGCCTTAGAAAAATTGTCCCTAAGCTCTTTTATCTGAGCATATTTCTCCATGATGCCCTAATCTACTATCTTATGCTATTCATTAACATTCAAGTTTACTATATCAGTGTAAAGATGGAATTGCTCCTCATCTTGCAAAGGTGCCTTATGTTGTGATGGTGATCGCTATTTTGCTGATGTAGGCTTGGACCCTTTCAAAATGTTTGGAGAAAAAAATGAGTTTTTAAACCCTTGCAGCAACAACACAATGGCACAACCCTAGCAAAATGGCCCTTTGTGTTTCTTGTGGTTGGTTTATGAGTTTTGTTGCATTTCCATCATAGGCATAAAACCACCATATCTTTTATCAAATTTTATGAACAAGTAATGTTATAAATCCTACCTTGCAATTTTATGGGCTTCACAGGAAACTTGAGGCAATTTGGCACAATTTTAGGCCTTTTAGCCCTGTGCGCCGCGCAGTGTAAATTTACACTGGAAATTTTCTCCCAGTGCATCGTGCTCCCTCTGTGCGCCGCGCCCTTTTCCAGACAACTTTTGGAGGCCTTCCTGGTGTCCAAAATGGGTCTAGGATAGCTAGTTGGAAGGGTCTTTGAGTCTACCTTCAAACCTGACCAGAATTTTTCAATTTCGAGTTAATTTTCCCTATAAAAAAATCAAATCTCTCAAGACTAGTCAAAATGTGCCAAATGAGGCTGCCTCAAGGCAGAGTGCTGTTACAGTCAACTTTTGAATGCTTTCCTCAACTCCAAATTGAGCTCATGATAGCTCATTAGAAATCTCTTTGTGTCTAGTTATCCTTTGACTCATCAATCAAGTCATTTTTCCATCCAGGATAGGAGAAAACTTGATTTTCCCAAGGTCACTTCAGAGGTGCATCGATTCTCCCGAGCCAACTATATATTTTGAAATTTCTCTAAAACCATGACACCTGTGTAAAAAATGAAGGAGGTTTTTCTTCCTTTGCATGTTTTGGACAAAAAAATCTCTCAGTTTTCCCAAATTCATCTTTTATTGCTCAAAAACCTCATTTGAGTGAAACCTATCCCGATGTGTGGAACAAGGGATTTGTCAAAATAGAGTGAAATGAAGGTGATAGGGAGTTTATAAATTCTTGAGGAAATTTTGGGAAGTAGGGAGGAATGTTAGGAAGTAGGGGAAAGTGTAATCTTAGATATTGAGTGAGGGGAAGGGGTCCAAAAAGGCAAAACACAGGTCCAACCTAGAAAATTGCCGTGTTGTAGCAAGAAACTAGGGTTTGTGCGAAAATGAGGAATTTGGGGGATCTCAGTGATGGGAAGTGTTTGATAAGGTACTTTAAGGATAGAGGAAGGTGTATGAACATCAGGATACAAGTTTTTCTGATGATTTGACCATCCAAGAGAAATTAGTTTCAAAATCCTAGGAGAGGGAAATGAACCTTGCCTAGGCGCAACTGAAGCATGAACAAGGTGTAAAATGACCCAGTGGAACTTGACATGATGATGACAACCCTTTGAAAGATGGTACACTCAATTGAATGGTGACATCGAACGTCATTTGGACAACTTTGACAAGGGTAAATAAAACCTTAGACCTAATGCCTAGTGACCAAAATTTGCTTGAAGACTCACTGAAATGAAAAAATTTGACCTTGACACCTTAAAATCACTTTGTAAGAGCATGTTTGATCATTGGAGGAAGGCTACAAAGACTGACACTAACAATACTTAAGGTACATACAAAAGAGATACAAATCTTGGTATAAGGACCTTCAAAATTAATAATAAAAATAACAATTCAAGTGTCAGTCTTTGCTTCCTTGCTCCCATCCCTCTATTTAGGAGTTATCACCATGAAAATGAACATATTTCTTAATATGATGGTGATATTATTCATTCAAATATAATGAAATAGAAAACTTACGAGGTAGTTGTCAAAACATTACACAATATACTGATAATGGTGTTACAAAAGGAAGGAAACAATCTAAGTATTACATTTGCATAATCCATGCTTCCTTTAAATAATATAAATTTTCACATATGATCCACTAGATGACTATGAGTGACTGATTAAATACAATTAAAACTACAGAATTTCCATGAATATTCATGGATTTAACATAAAATATTCCAACCTTGTCTACTACTATTGACTTTCATGGGATCACACAAGATACAATCATACCCATAATGATGATAAGTTCAGCATCCGTAATTATGTAATGAAGTCAATTAGGTGAGAAATTTTTTCTTATCTTGTTATCATAAAGTTCATTTAAAATCACGCATTTAAGTTAATGTCCAATTCAAGGACCTACAACAATAATTTTTTTTTAGGATCTTTGAAGTAATTAATTTTGATAACCATACCTTAACTGCAATTCAAATATTTTCTATAGAAGCTACCATGAAATGTGACATACAAGCACATACGACACACCATATGCTCCAAAAAGATCCCCTAACAATACGTATCTATTCATTCATTTCTTTGAATCTCAACTGAAATATTTTCAAATAGGTTATGCATCATGTTCCCAATGCACTTTCAACAACAATCTTCTATAGAGTTTTCCCTTGAACGAGACACAAGAGCACATGTGACATGTTGTATGGTCCAAAAAAATCCCCTAATAGTACATATTTGTTCATTACTTTCTTCAAATGTCAATTAACATATTTCCAAATAGGCTACACATGGTTTGCGTAACACACTTTTGAAAACAACTTCAATAATGAATATATGAAAAGGCTTCATTTTCTAGTGACATTGCTTCTTATTTAGGTTATGTTGTAGTGCCTGCAACACCCTCCACAAATTTTGGTATACACTCGAATTTTGGAGCCTGCTTTGGATCTTGTGATTGATATTTCCTTAGTAATTTAGTGGTCAGTTGATGATTTCAAGCCCCCTTCTTGGATATCAAGTATCATTCACGCTTTTATCTTTATATGGAAAATGTCATCCTTGGGCATGCGAATTATCGCTTGTCGTGCAAAGGGGAGTTTTGGTTTTCATCAAGGGGAAATATCTGTGAAAATTAGTTGTTCTCATCATATAGACATGTTTCACACTCATTTCCAACATGTCACACACCATTACACAAGTGTCATCATTATCCTCAAAAAGTCCATTGACGAGGCCGCACTTCTCATACGTTACCACAAAGGTTGTTACATTAAGCAAAGAATGTTTTAATATGTTCTAGATGATATAAGTTGTATCACCAAGTATTCAATTTTGTGGTCACAATGAAGTTTTATCAATGTTCATCTCGGTTCCACTGATCCCACACTTAGCCAAATTCCAGAGGATTCTTAGAAACCTAGCCTCACCTAGCCTTCTAAAATTGCGCACTTCACATCTACAAACCTTCATATTTTTCATTTCCTATTGGAACTATGAAATTCATAGAAATAACAACCTCCATGTTGCTCCAAAACTGCACATATTCTCCCTCCAATGTCCTTCCCATAGTCGAAGCTCATTACCTTCAAAAAATGGACATTTATATCTCTCAATCCTCTCAGCTGCCTAGTCCCCCTTGCCTCCTAAAACTACATAGTTTTTCCTCTGAGGGCACCATCTCGCAGCAACCAATTCTTTCTTGAACTATACAATTTTTTCACTTAGTGGACACTGTGCAAATGTTTCCATAAATGAGGATTGTGCCAAGATGTCCCTCATTCTAGCCAGAGTTGTGCCTTGAACAGTCTCAGTGACCAAGCTTCACCCTCGGTTGCTTGAACCATGCAATTGCACAGTCACTGGACCTTCTCCCCTGACCTATCACTTAGTCCTGACCCACTTCATCAATCCAAGTGCTCTATCTTAGGCTATAAGTGAGTTCCAAATGCAAGTACTCTCTTACACTATGGTAATATGATGAAAAAGGAGATAAAGAAGGAGGATATGCTATATGACACTTAAGGAGTTGAGGAGAAGAGATAATCATCACATAAGAATAACCAAGGAACCCTGGGGTATGATAGAAGATCACAGATCAAGATCGCATGAACACTCCATCTGATTCACAACCCTTCGGAGGGTACCTACAAAAAACAAAGCACATCTTACATGAAGTTGAAATTCACCTCCTAGTATAGTATGAAAAACAACTTACCAATGTCATATCATTATGTCTTCAATGACATGTATGTTTGCAAACAATGAAATTCATTCCATGTGTTTTTTCTAAGTGTTCCACTCCCTTTCTCAAGATAGGAAAGATGGCATCTTTTTGCATGTCGGTTGTCGCACTTTATGCATAAGCTCATTCTGGTGGTTGCAAGGGCACATCTTTGTGTTTATGAGTTTTCCTAACCATGTAAACACCTATTGCACTCATTGACAAATTTTTGAGTGTTGTCACACAAGAGTGTCACGATCGTCATAAAGTCTATCTTAGCTGTCACACTTGTCATAGATGGTCATGAAGCAGTCACACATAAGAAACATTTTTGTTCATGTGTTAAGGGTGGTCAGGTTTGTTGAGTCAGCAAGTATTCTAAGTGTTAGGACATATTCTAAGCTTCATCACTTCACCTTTCAGTCTCATTGGTCCAGCACTTGGCCTTTTCCAAAGAAGCTCCCCTACCCTTCAAATTAGCTTCACCCAACCTAATTGTACTATGCATTATGTAGTTCTAGTTAGGATGATCTAATTGTGACCCTTGGATCTATGTAATGTGCAGTTCCTGTCCCTTAAGGTTGTTGCACTACACAATTTTATAGCCCACGATCTAGCCTTCCCTTCCTGAATTGTGTACTCCTTTTAGTCAACCTTACTTTCTAGAACTACGCAAAATCGAACTTCAGTATTATTCCCCTCATCTTGATACACTGTCTCCGAAAACTGCACAAAATTCATTCACCCTTCCTCTCTAGAACTATGCATAAATCTTCCACAATGGCCCCTCTTTCAGTTGGACTCAATGTCTCTCCACACTATGGAGTGATTGTCCCTCAACCTAGCTTGGAATGCACATTGCGTAGTTAGAAGCCTTAAGCCTCAACCCTATCTGTTGTGACTACCCAATGCACTGTCCCTGAGCCTCACTCTTCGAACTGCAACTCGATTCCATCTCAGTCTTTCAATTTGAATGCACCATCTTACTCTAGGAGGTTTTCGATTTGATGTCATCCCATCCTGAGTAAATTGTAGATACAATAAGCTAATGAGTTGATGAAGAATGAGATGAAGGTGGAATACATGCAAAGGAAATTATCATAGCTTAGCATGCAAGTTGATCCATCAAGGAAAATAAAAGGGACACCAAATCATGATCACAACCAGAGACTTGAGATCATTGAAGATTCCTATCACCAAGCCATGAACAGGTGGAAGACAAGAGTATGCTCAAGAAGAAATCACTCACAACAATAGCAGTGGCCTGACACTACCACAACATCTAAGGAGTTTACATCAGCAATTCCATGTCATGTCTTGTCATAAGTTGTCATATGCCACATCATCATTGTGCACCATGTATATTATATTCAAATGTATTGAAAAGTGAATGTCTAAAGGACACACATGAATATGGGGAGTCAAGTATGTTGAAAATTCATAGGAAGTATTATCGAGAAAAATAGTGTCTATTCAGAGCTGCTAGTCCCACTAAGACGGGTAGCTATCTTAGAAACAAACAAACTAAAGTCACTTGTGTTTTCCTTTATGAGAGATAGATGAGAAAGAAGCAGAGAGTACCAACCTCAGTCTTTCGCTTGGCTCCTTGCTTGTTTCCTTCCCCTTTGACAGAATTTCGCCACTCCTTCCTTACTTGTCCCACTTCAAAGAGCACCTGTAGAGTCAAAGACGCATAATACCATCAAAGCATAGAGTTCTATCAATGTAAACAATATAGGATCAGATATATATTGACCATACAAATGCATATATCAACACAATATTTAGAGATACACAAGAATATGGAGGAAAACTCAAATAAATTTATTGATAGAAGTAGTAGAAGAGAGAATTACAACCACTTGGTCTGACCCAGCGCCATCCTCCTAGCATGAAAGCCCTCTTCACCTCATGAAAAGCTGAGATCATCCAACAATACAATGTTACACAGAGAAACCAACAACACTTCCTTACAAAATACAAGATTCCAACCTTTGGATCTCTAGGATGAGGGATCCATATATAGATGTTTGTAGGGGGGTGAGTCAGCTTCTAGGATTTTGATTAGTGTCATCTCTCTGATAGTTCTTGGTTCCACTTCTTAGGGTCTCCACCTAGCAAACCACTTATGACACTTGTCTACTCTCACTCATCGCACCCCACAAAAGGGTTTTCCAGTATGCATCACACTTTTTTCATATGGCAGGTGAGATGCATTGCACCCTTAGCACTGGGTAGTCTATATGTTCCTTCTTTGACCAGTTCTGAGTAGTTTTTCATGGAGAACTTCTGGGAGATGATGTAATCAACTGACCTTGCTCCTTTAGGGTATGAATCAACACTTTTAGGTGCTTAGAAGCCCTTGGTTTATGGACATATATGATTGGGGTTGCAGTGCCCAAATATGTCTATAACAGTTGGCCCCTAAAGCATGAGGTCATAAATCTTTTTGATGTTGGGTGAAATGCTTTATAATGAGCCTCCGAGGTTTTTCGAACTAGAAGGTGACCTGTAATAAGATACAATACAAAACATTATCTTCATAATATTTTCATGATCTAGCTGAGGTGGGCATTCCCATGCTCAGCTTGATAAATTCATTTTCATGTACATAGGATAGACAACTGTCTGTGTGCAGTCTGATGATTTTGGTAGAGCCATCATCCCTTAGTTTGGATGATTATTTGTGCAGAAATGATGTTCATTTGATGTCTTTATTTTCCTGAATATATCGCAGCCCGGATGGATGAAACTAGATCTGAGGTCTTCAAAATGCATTCAATCTTCGCTTGAAAGTACAAGTTGTTGGCATTATGACACAGGATTGATGCTATGGCACATGTGTGGCACAGGTGTTGTCCTTGATGGCAACTCACTCTGGTAACAGATCCTAGTTCAGGCTCTCAGAATGAAGGAAATACATATATACGCAAGTTCATCATGATCAAACCGCGTATACACGCGAGTTAGACGTTCAAAAGTCATGTATGCGTATACATGCACTTTCACGCAAGGAAAAGTGTGTACATGTGGGAGAACTTATGTTTGGTCTGTGGTAGTTAGTCCTTGGTATTTGAACCTATGGTTTTGGACCATAGTATCTAGTCAGATGTGTTGATCCCAAGTATTGGGTCCATGGTATTGGTTTGTTATGGTTTTGGACCGTTGTATTGTGAAAGGTCTAAGACTATGAAAGAGGAAGGAGATCATTAGGCAAGGATCATCTGATGTATTGAATATCTGAATATGTGTAAGTGTTTGGTTTGTGTGGCCGAATCTGAATGAAGGAGGAACCTGGGCATTACAAGATAGATAAGTTCTATTGATGGGTCGAGATCTCAAGGCTTGAATAGTAATATATTTTGTGATTTGATCTGTCATAATCGGCGCATGCTTAGATCTATAAATATGATAATCTGAGTATAACTGAAGTTTGTTTAAGTGTAAAGGGTGAATTGCCTTTTATAGATCTTTACACAGGTTCGGCTCTGCAAAAGCGCGTATACACGCAGGTTCAGCAAGAGAAGAAAGCATATACGCAAGTTGACCTTGATTTAGTTGCGTATATACGCAGGATTAAACACAGTGAAGTAGCGTACGTCTCTTGAAATATGTTTTAGCTGCTTCTGTGGATTACTACAGTGTTATGGGTTCAACATTGGTGTTTGGTTACTAGTATTGTTTTTTGGTTACAGCATTCTGAGAAGTTATTGGTTGATTTAGCGTTTTTGTGGAAAGGAGAATGATTGATGCACATATACTCCATGTTTGTTTGATATTCATGGATCCAGTGTGAAAATTGATGAAACGTGGTCCCTGGAAGAAAAGAGAAGGCTGTAGCCTTCTGTAGGTCAGCACCTACGTACTAGTATCTCAGCTAGTACAAGAGCTAAGGGGGTTGTAGCTCCCTTCCAGGAGAAGTTGGAGAACGAGAGAGGGTTGTAGCTCTCTGCAGGTTGCAGCCTGCGTACTGGTATAAGTCTATGCTAGTACAGAATCATTGTAAAAAGAAGTTTCTAATTAAAAGAAGATAGAGACGAATTGTAGCAGGTGGTTTTCACCCACATTGGGTTTCCACCTTATATCTTGTGTTCTTGTGTGTGATTGTCTTCTACTCTGTTTTTACTATTCCCGGTTACTGTTTATATGAATCTGATGCATATATTAATGGTCAACACCTGTAGAATACATTAAATTATAAGTTTGCATGGTATACGCTGGTTTCCTTATCTGAAGTTGCGTATATACGCGGGTTTCTGTAACTGAAGTAGCGTATATGATCTGGGTGTGAAATAAAAAAAAATATTTGACTTAATAATACTGATTCACCCCCCTCTTAGTATTATTTCCAACAATTGGTATCAGAGCAGGTCCTTCAGAAGAAGCTTAATCACTTGAAGGGAGATCTATCGTGATGAGAAACTACGAGAGAGAAGCCTCGATCAGGCCACCAAGTTTTGATGGGACCAACTTCGTCTATTGGAAGGTAAGAATTACAGCCTATCTTCAATCTCTTGGTACAAAAGTCTGGGATATCATAGATACAGGGTACACATTTCCTTCAGCTACTCCCATAGATATGGCTGAGAAGAAGCAGTATGAAACAAATGCAAAGGTTGTCAATACTCTATTAGGGAGTCTATCTCAGACAGAATTCATCAAGGTTATGCAACTCAAAACCGCAAAGGAAATATGGGAGAAGATCGTTATGAGGTACAAAGGAGATGAACAGGTAAAACGAGAAAAACTTCAAACCCTCATAATTCAGTATGAAAATCTTAGAATGCATAATGATGAAAGTGTGGCTAACTATTTCCTTCGTATAGATGAGATTGTTATTTGTATGAAAAACTTGGGTGAAGAAATAAAAGAGGTTTTTTTAGTTGAAAAGGTTCTAAGATATTTGTCTTCTAAGTTTGAATCAAAAGTTTCTGCCATAGAAGAAAAGCAGAATCTACAGAGCCTTACCATGTCACAGCTGCACGGAATTCTAACTGCTTACAAAATGAGAAAAGGAGGACCATCAGACAGGAGAGAAGCTCCATTCAAGGCTTCAGGCAAAGGATATTACTATGAGTCAGGACATATGTCAGAAGAAGAGGAAGAATCAAATTTTGTCAAGAACCTGCAACGGGGAACTGGAAGATTCAGAGGTAAGCTGCCTTTCAAATGCTTTTCTTGTGGAAGAGTCAGTAATTATGCTGCAAAATGTCCTCATAAAGATAAGCTAGACAAAGGTAAGGAACCTATCAGATGGAACAGAAAGCAGAATAAGAAGAGCTATTACACGCATGAAGACAGTGATGGATTGTCAAATAATGATGAAGATGAACGAGGTAACGATGACAGACTTTTGATGGCTTTTGAAGATGATGATTTCTTGGATGCTATAAATGAAGAAGGTCTTTATGAAGAAATTTCTAGACTTAAAGTTTGTTTAGAGGAAAAGAATGTGATTATAGATACTCTAACAGCCCAACTTGCCGAAAAAGATAAATACAATCATAAGTTGGAATGTGAAATTGTGGGACTTAGAAAGAAATTGAGAAAACAAAAGCCCTTAATCTCAGATTTGCTAAAGGGTCTGAAACTTTAGATGAGATTATCAAAGTGCAGCTTTCTCCACTAATCAAGACAGGTCTGGGATATAATGAAGAAGCATCCACCTCCAAAAGTTATCTTGATGCAGCAAGGAGGAGTGAACAAATTGACAATCAACAGCAAAGGCACAATGGAGATCACCAGGTAAATCAGGGACAATTTACCTCAAGAATGAACAGAGATTACCAGGTAAATCGGGGGCAATCTACTTTAAGGATGGACAGAAGCTACAACCAGCCATAGGTAAAACATTCTCAATTTTCCTCAAGAATGGATGTCAATAGAAACTACAATCATTCGGTTGGTAGATCTGATAATTGCAGGAGTTTTTTCAATGGCCAGTGTTTCTCTTGTCATAACTTTGGTCACAAAGCAACTCAATGTGTTGCCTATAAGACAATCATGACTAGAGAAGCTCAAAAACAAAGAAGTATGACTGGGATCGTGAAAAGGACCTACAATAACTTTTCTGCTCTTGAAAATGAAATAGAATGTTCTATTTGTAACAACTTCGGTCATGAAGATTTTGAATGCAGGAGCAGGTTTCGGTAGACAAATTAGAAGGAACAAGTCTCAAGTGCCAAAACATGGAGAATGAAAGAACCGCAACCGGAAAGATGTGGGATAGCCTTATATGCAGAAGGATAGGAAAATAAATGGTATATTGACAGTGGATGTTCAAAACATATGACAGGTGATAAAGAAAAACTTCAATCATATAGTGCCTTAGAAAAGGCAAAGAAGGTCTCATTTGGAAATGACACCCCTGCGTTCATAAAAGGTAAAGGTTCTGTTCAGTCAAAAGAAAAGGTCAAAGCTAGAAATGTTATGTATGTTGATGGCTTAAAGCACAATCTCTTGACTATCAGTCAGATGTGTGACCAAGGAACTGAGGCAATATTTCGATCAAATGGATGTAGTGTTCGTGATCTTGATACAGGAAAAACAATGATCAAAGGTGTAAGAACTCCAAATCATTTATACATATTCAAAGAAGGACAACCTCAATGCTATCTAAGCAAGAATGATGAACATCGGCTATGGCATAGAAGATTGGGGCATCTTAGCTTCTCTCAGATAAGGAAAGCATGCAAATATCAGGCGGTTCGTGATCTTCCTGACATCAGAAGTGCAGACAATACAATATGTAAATCATGTCAGTTTGGTAAGAAAACCAGAACTAATTTTCCAGAGAAGGAAGGATCATCTAGAAGGCCACTCGAACTTGTCCATACCAATATATGTGGTCCAACTAGGAAGAAGTCACCTCGAGGTGAAGAGTATTTCATATTGTTTATTGACGACTTTTAAAAGATGTGCTAGTTAGGGCTCATGAAATATAAATATGAAGCTTTCGAAAAGTTCAAATCATTCAAAGCCTTGGTTGAAAACAAATCAGATCAACGAATCAAATGTCTCAGATTTGATCAAGAAGGAAAATTTACATCAGATGAATTTTTTTATTTTTGTGAGGAGCATGGAACAAGAAGGGAACTTTCTGCTGCAAGAACACCTCAACAAAATGGAGTAGTGGAAAGGATGAACAGAACGGTTCAAAAAATGGCTCGTGCTATGCTCAATGAATCTGGAACTCCCGCAACTTTCTGGGGTGAAGCCACATTTGCTGCAGTAACTATTCTTAACAAGACAAATGTCCGGGTAAATGGCACTCAGACTCCTCATGAACTTTGGTATGGTAAGACTCCCACGGTGAAATACTTCAAAATTTTTGGAAGAAAATGCTACATTAAAAGGACTAATGAAAATCTTGGCAAGTTTGAACCTAGAGCAGATGAAGGCATTCTCCTTGCTTACTCTCCCCACAACAAACCATATAAGTGTTACAATAAAAGACTTCGAAAATTATTGAGAGTATTGACGTAGTGATTGATGAAGAAGGAAATACCCCTAGGCAGGAAAGATCTGAACTTTTTGAAGATGATGAGGACTATCCCTCAACGTCAAATCAAATTCATGATGAAGAAACTCATGAGGCACCAGAAGAACAAATAAGAATAGAAGAAAAGACTCCATCCATATATGTTCAGAAGAATCATCCAAAATCTCAAATTTTGGGGCAGAAAGAGGCAGGTGTACAAACAAGGAGAACCATTTAAGAAGCTTCAAGCTATCTAGCATTGCTCTCCTCCACCGAACCACAAAATGTAAGAGAAGCATGCAAAGATGAATGCTGGTTCAAGGCAATGAATGAAGAACTTGAGCAGATTCAAAGAAATAACACTTCGGAGTTGGTTCCTAGACCAAAAGCCAAGAATGTCATAGGGACAAAGTGGATTTTCAAAAATAAGCTAAATGAAAATGGAGATGTGGTTAGAAACAAGGCAAGACTTGTGTGTAAAGGATATGTGCAACAAGAAGGCATAGACTTTGAAGAAACCTTTGCACCAGTGGCTAGACTTGAGGCTATAAGAATGTTCCTTGCTCTCTCTAGTTTTCAAAAGTTGAAAGTATTTCAGATGGATGTAAAATCTACCTTTCTGAATGGAGACTTGAATGAAGAAGTGTACATTGAACAACTAGATGGGTTCATCCTTGGAAATGATCCAAATCTTGTATGCAGACTCAAAAAGGCTCTCTATGGTCTTAAACAAGCTCCAAGGGCTTGGTATTTTCGGTTGGATGAGTACCTTCATCAACAAGCTTTTGCAAAAGGATCAACAGATACAAATCTATATATAAAGGTTGACAATGAAAGGTTGTTAATACTTGTTGTGTATGTTGATGATATCATCTTTGGCAGCAATGAAGAAGATATGAGTCAAACTTTTGTCTTGGTAATGCAAAAGGAGGTTGAAATGTCCATGCTTGGTGAGCTCACATATTTTCTTGGTTTACAAGTCCAACAAAATGAAGACGTTATTTTTCTATCACAAACCAAGTATCTCAAGCAGATCTTGAAGAAATATGGGATGAAGGATTCAAAACTAGTATGTACTCCTATGGTTACAAGATGCAGTCTCAACACAAATGATGAATCAACAGTTGTACATCAACCTACCTATAGATCCATGGTTGATAGTCTACTCTATCTAACAGGTACCCGACCATGCATTATGCATGTAGTAGGGATAGCTGGAAGGTTTCAGGAAAATCCAAAGGAAACTCATCTTCAGGAAGTCAAGAGAATTTTCAAAAACCTTCAAGGGACTCAAAACTATGGTTTATGGTATCCTAGAGATACAGATATCACACTTCATGCATATACATATGCAGATTGGGCAGGTAGCGTGGATGACAAGAAAAGCACTAGTGGTGATGCATTCTTCATGGGTCCTAGATTAGTATCATGGTTCAGCAAGAAACAAAGTTCCATCGCATTATCTACAGCTGAAGCAGAGTATGTATCTGTTGCATCTTGCTGCACACAACTCCTTTGGATGATGCAAACATTGCAAGATCTTCAAATCACTTGTAGTCCACCTGTTTCCATTTTTTGTGATAATACAAGTGCAATTAGCATTTCAAAGAATCTTGTCATGCATTCAAAGACCAAGCACATACCTATCAAATACCATTTTCATCGGGAACAAGTGCTTGAACAAAAGGTCAAGTTGGAGTATGTTCCCTCTAAGGAACAAGTTGTTGATATTCTCACCAAACCAAGGAGACATTTGAATACCTCAGACAGAAGCTGGGGTTAGTTGATGCATCATCTTGCTGTTGAAACCTGTCTTTTTTAGAGAAATGTGGTTGTACGTGAGTTTCATGAGGAGGATTTGTGTACATATGCAGATTTATGCAGATACATTCGCGTATATGACGGTTTGAAGGAAATCAGTGGGGACAGACTTTGGTTGAAAAGAATATGATATGGGTCTATCAGAGACCATCTAGCACAGGTTCAGGGGGAGCAGATAATCTTCTAATAATGCATTCTTGGCATTCAATTCGAAGCTCTTGGTTCAAGTACACAAGCTGTTTTGGGTTCCGGTGGATCAGCTGCAGAAGGGGTACAGAAGGAGAACATGGTTGCTGATCTGAATAATGATGCTGCTGATATTTGCTATTGGTGACTTTCATAGTCTTGCTCTAATTTTTTTTTTCGTCTCTATGTCATGTATGTCTTTTACTGTCAAGGTCATGTAACGACCTATTTTGGTTTCCCCACTATGCCTGGGATGAATGATGTAATGTACTTGGTTGTCATATGTAAACTTCTGATGTATCCCCACTTGTTTGGGTGGATGATCTCCACTTGGTTGGGTGATGGATGTTTGTATAGAGTCTTTTGGTGATAGGAAGGTCTTCTATGATGTATAAGTCATGCTTATTGAAGAACATCATTTTGCAGATCTTGCCTACAGTCAGGGGGAGCATGGTCAGCACAAAAGAGCAGAGATTCTAGCATGTACACGGGGGGAGCATCACCATTTTCCCTTGATGACAAAGGGGGAGAATGAATTTGAGGTTGCCATCAAGTCCAAAGGGGGAGATTGTTGGCATTATGACACAGGTTTGATGCTATGGCACAGGTGTGGCACAGGTGTTGTCCTTGATGGCAACTCACACTGGTAATAGATCTTAGTTCAGGCTCTCAGAATGAAGGAAATATGTATATATGTAGGTTCATCATGATCAAGTCGTGTATACACGCGGGTTAGACGTTCAAAAGTCGCGTATGCATATACACGCACTTTCACGCAAGGAAAAGCGTGTACACGTGGGAGAACTTATGTTTGGTCTGTGGTAGTTAGTCCTTGGTATTTGAACCTATGGTTTTGGACCATAGTATCTAGTCGGATGTGTTGGTCCCAAGTATTTGGTCCATGGTATTGGTTTGTTATGGTTTTGGACCGTGGTATTGTGAAAGGTCTAAGACTATAAAAGAGGAAGGAGATCATTAGGCAAGGATCATCTGATGTATTGAATATCTGAAGACATGCAAGTGTTTGGTTTGTGTGGCTGAATCTGAATCAAGGAGGAACCTGGGCATTACAAGATAGATAAGTTCTATTGATGGGTCGAGATCTCAAGGCTCGAATAGTAATATCTTTTGTGATTTGATCTGTCATAATCGGCGCATACTTAGATCTATAAATCTGATAATCTGAGTATAACTGAAGTTTGTTTAAGTGTAAAGGGTGAATTGTCCTTTATAGATCTGTATGCAGGTTCGGCTCTGCAAAAACACGTATACACACAGGTTCAGCAAGAGAGGAAAGCGTATACGCAGGTTGACCTTGATTCAGCTGCGCATATACGCAGGCTTAAACGCAGTGAAGTAGCGTACGTCTCTTGAAATATGTTTTAGCTGCTTCTGTGGATTACTACAGTGTTTTGGGTTCAGCATTGGTGTCTAGTTACTAGTATTTTTTTCTGGTTACAGCATTCTGAGAAGTTATTGGTTGATTTAGTGGTTGTTGTGGAAAGGAGATTGGTTGATGCACATATACTTCATGTTTGTTTGATATTCATGGATCCAGTCTAAAAATTGATGAAACGTGGTCCCTGGAAGAAAAGAGAAGGTTGTAGCCTTCTGTAGGTCAGCACCTACGTACTAGTATCTCAGCTAGTACAAGAGCTAAGGGGGTTGTAGCTCCCTTCCAAAAGAAGCTGGAGAACGAGAGAGGGTTGTAGATCTCTGTAGGTTATAGCCTGCGTACTGGTATAAATCTACGCTAGTACAGAATCATTGTAAAAAGAAGTTTCTAATTAAAAGAAGATAGAGACGAATTGCACGCAGGTGGTTTTCACCCACATTGGGTTTCCACCTTATATCTTGTGTTCTTGTGTGTGATTGTCTTCTGCTCTGTTTTTACTATTCCTGGTTACTGTTTATATGACTCTGATGCACATATTAATGATCAACATTTGTAGAATACATTAAATTATAAGTTTGCATGGTATATGCTGGTTTCCTTATCCGAAGTTGCGTATATATGCAGGTTTCTCTAACTGAAGTAGCGTATATGATCTGGGTCTGAAATAAATAAAAAAAAATATTTGACTTAATAATATTGATTCACTGCCCCTCTCAATATTATTTCCAACACAAGTCGGTCCATGTGAAAAGATGTTCTGATTTCGAACATGGAAAGACATCGCTTGATTACAAGCCAATGATTAAGTTGTTAACAGGTGTGAGAAGAATCACTGATGATGATGATAACCCTCAAGGTATTGTAGTACAATTCACGTGGTGTGAATACATGAGTCGATGTCAAACACCACGCAAAATCTTTCGGTCGAAGGCCATTAATGTAAATCTGTCGCCGGAAGTGAGAAACTTGCCATTGAGGCATGCAAGCTTCAAAGTACTGAAAGTGTTGTTCCTAGGTCGACTTCTTGGATAATGAGCTGATGTCGACAAGAAGTGACCCATCATAGGAGGGCCGTAATGAATCCCACATCTATGATAGGAAACAGAGCAAATGATTTTTTGGAGGTGAAAATGATCTGATGATAAAAGGTTCAAGGTGGTGGTCATGAAAGAATGAAGCGTAAAGGTATTGCAGCTGATGAGACAGAAGCTGGGTAGGTGAATTCTCTGAGCGACTTCTCCTGAACATATTAGCGACACTGAAATGGATTTGTACCATTAACCCCAAAAGTGGATGGTACGGTGGACCAATGGTGATATGACCGGTGAACAGAATAACCCAACCCGACTCAATCATGGTGATGGAGTGAAAGTGTCATGTTCAAGAGTGACCTGCTACCAATAAAGTTTCTTCAAGTTTTCTTCCCAATTTTCCCTAGTCATGTCTGACCAGTACCTCTTTATTTTTGTCAAGCTTGAGGAGGATAACATATGCTTGTTCTATAATTTTCCCTTCGGGCATACCTGTTGCTATGATTTAACGAGCCTAGCGACAGTGAGACTGCTCTTGTCTGAATGGACAAGTTTGTCACTATTGTTTTAACGAGTTTAACGACAAGGATAACTCGATTCTTTTCAATTTTAGAGAGTCTGAAAAGAGACAGAAAGGAAACTCCAATATTCATTTTTTGTAATATAATCCCTTAAGTCCGAAAAAGTATAAAACAATGCAAAAGGGATGACTTTTCGATAGTTTTAGCGAGCCGAACAAGACAAACGCTCGATTGTTTTGTGTAATAATCCCTCAAGTCCAAAAAGATTAAAATCTAGAGGAGGGATGGTACTTCCAATCACTTTAACGAGCTGGAGAGGCCAATTTCTCGGCAATCTTTTCATTTTTTTCTTGTCAGATGAAAAGAACTTAAAGGAGACTCGTTTTTTGTGGAACGAGTGATGTCTTCGGATAGCAGCTGGTTCCAGGTAATGTTTGGAACTTTTCAATCACGACAATGTAAAGAAGGTGGCTAATGGGATCACTTGTCGTAGCTGTTCCTAAAAAGGGGTAAACAATCAAACGGAGGCATATGATCGACTAAAAAAAAGAGTGGAGGTGATGGTAAGAACAAGACGAAGCCTCAAAAGCTGATAATAATGTGATCGCACTGGTTATTTACCGAAGGTGGGTTAATTTTTTAATGAGCTTAAACTCTGGTGGAACATATGCTCATTGCTAGGTTTATTTTTTAACAAGCTTGAACTTTGCGTAAAACTGCTCATGCCAGTCGTATAATAAAGATGTGTCATCGATAGGTTCATTTTTTAGGGAGCTTGCACCATTCGAAATTTTGCTCCGACTCCCTTTATTATGTAAGCTAGGAACGACCAACCCTATGAGTTTAAAGGGTTAAGAATCTACAAACTAAGAAAATTGTTGGACACCTAATCCTAAATGGGTTAGTGTGGAAGCTGAATGGACAAAAGAATTCCAAGAGACCTTGGGATGTGAATCCCAACGGTCACAACAATGTACTATAAATGTATATTTCCTGTTAATAAAATACGTACTCATATGATTTATCTTTCCTATTTTATGTTTCCCATGTGTGTTTAACATGGTATCAGAGCAGGCGTATTCCTGCCCTGCATAATTAATTTGATCCATTGTTTTGTGGCCTTTGTAAATTTGAGCGCTTCTCCTTATCAGTTTTGGGCCTTTCTAAACTGCTTCACTGAAACTTTGGTTCTTTTATGCATTGGATGCTCCTGTACCTGAAAATCTGGTTGTTCTCTCTCCTGAGCTACCCAACAACACAACTGTGCAGCAGCTGTCATCTTCCATGACCGCTCCTGCATGAAATCATTTGTTGTCCAAGACATTTCCTCAAGCTACGCCTACTTTAACGCTCTGAAATCTGCGCCTACTCCCTGGCTCCAGTGGATTCTGGAAACGCTCTCTGCCTCTGTCGTTCTGTCTCTGCGCTGTTCCTGACACTCAGAATCCTAAATCATTCTGTATCCCTGCGCCACTGGGCTCTGTCCATTAACGCATCTGTATTAACGCATCTGTATTTTTCTCATCCGAATAGACCGGTGTTTAGATGCTTTCACCTATGTCGGCCACGTGGGTATACCAAAGCCTTATGTTCCAGGAGATTGACCGCAGTTGGTATGAAAACGCATAGAATTTTCCCTATTATGTCCTCTGGCATGTTGCTGTTATTTGCAAATGCAATAGTTATGTACAAGGTACATCTGCCGGGTATGTTTACCAGTCCGTTGGCTATGGTCCAGTAGACCAGTTGGAGTTTACCACAACTGGCCAGGCTCAATTCCCGGTGTGTAAGCTCTTGCACCTGTTTCGCTTTGTAGACCATCTGGTGCGAGGTGCTTCGGTCGTTCATTGTGATATAGACCGAGGAAAGTCTCCGTGCCAAACTTCGCAGAAATTGCAAAGAGCAGATCTTCGCTTTGTAGACCATCGGCGTCGAAAGCAGGGTCCGAACCTGCCCAGATCTTCGCTTTGTAAAATAAAGGGTCCGAACCTGCCCACCGTGGAGCACGAACCCACGACCACCTCGTGATAATGCCTGGTCTGACTGTATCTTCAACTATCCAGTCCAGATTCCTGAAATTCGGAGCCTTTCATGACAAGTTGTTGATGATCAGATCCTTATTAGTAATTTTTCAAAGACAAGTTCCATATTAGTAATGTTGTTGTGAAGTAGGGAACGCCATGTATCATGTTTTTGTTTGCAAATAACATCTGGCGCCGTCCAGGAGGGTCGTCACCGCGCCCTCGCTCCACTCATCGCTCTTCACCCGCTCCGGCGTCTTCGACAACGTCAACACATCCCCGTTTGCATTGTGATTGTTATTATTATTACTGCTTCCTCCTGGTCTCTGGAGCGGCTTCTCCAAAGAATCAAGCTTGCCCATCCTTCCCCAACTGCTCTGACCTGTACGTAGTCAGAACATAGATGGGTACCTTTGCTGGCTTGGCTTTGGATTTGTTACATACTCATCAGAAAGTGAAGTTAATGATGCCGTTGCTACCCTCGATAGAACTGAATTGGATTGGAGGCCCTTGAGCATGACTCGTATTATCTTCTATTTGCTCTGCCGTTTTCACTTGATTTTTCATGGGAGTTGGACGCTTGTGAGGTTTTAATGTCGATTCCCTCTGATTCCTAGCCCTGTTCTTATTATGACTACTCTGCTTGGCAGCATCATAACAAAGTCCATGAATACGACGTGTTCCCTGTTTTAAGAGCTTTAGTCCTGGTCAACATTGTTACTAATCCTGAATGGATACAAATGAAGTTGAATATAAATGAAGAATAGAGGGCGCAACAGTTTTCATCATCTTATTCTGCAAATCCAGACTCTTTGAACATTGCTGTCAATCCAAGTCAGACTATTCGAGCCCATTGCTTTGATTGAAGATACAATATGAAATTGTATGGTACTTTTACTTGTCCGAGGAGGAAAATGTCCCTAGCGGTGACAATAATTGTAGTTGTTTGAACCTGTACTCCAAAAGACGTTGGTCATTGAACATTCCTCTGAATTCGATAGAGCTCAACACAGAAGAGCCAGTGATTTGGCGGCCCTCAGATTAAGAGAGATTGGAGCCTCCACGCAAGATCGTCGAGAGCTTGAATTTGCAGGTTGGAATTTCTGATGGGCATCTAGGCAGAGCGTTTATACTCTTCATACACTTCAACAACGATATGGCTAACGATAGAACCGCAACGAAAAAAAAAAAACCTGAAAGCGAGTAGCTTTATTTGGCATCCATAGTAGAGCTGCAAATTAATGTGATTGTCTGCTCGTTTCTTCCCATATTCATCTTTGCATTTTGCCAGAGATCATTGGGATTGCACAAATCTAGGTGTGAATTCCTCTGCCAATTTCAGAAAGGTCGGGTTGCTGGACGTGCATCTTCAACCGTGGCTGTAGTAGGCATTATAAAGCAGAGGTGAGGAGGCCATGTTTATCAGTCTTTCCCAAAGTGTATGCGCTGCGTATGAAGAGGTCGCTTATGGTATGACAGTGTATGGTGTGAAAACGGTTTTAAATGGATCCCTTCCCGATGAAGAAATGGAAGCGTGAGAGGTTTTGAATCCAGATTTCAAAGCATTGTTCCTTTTTTAGGTTTTATATATTAAGAAATTTGCCTGTTAAAATCCCGTGGTTGCTCCTCATTCTGGCATATGCGCTGGTCATTTTTCTTGTCGATTCATGCTCCTTATATGCCATTGATTACTTTATGTTATTTCAAATGTGTTGGAATATGATACTTATATAACCAAAGACAACTGAAATCGAGAGCCATCACTATTTTTAAAGACAAGTGCAATCTTTTGAAGACAAGTGCAATCTGTTGTAAAAACCAATTGTATTGACATATTGCGAGTGAGTGTTGATTTTTCTCTACAAGTTGTGATCATTTTCAAGTGCAATTTGGACAATGAATAAAATAGCCAGAATTGGTGAAGTATTGGAGTTCTTAAAAACTCTGATACATTCCTCTGATCATGGTACAGTAAGAATAAGCAAAGCTTCTCTTGTTGACATTAGAACCTGTTTGCATAATGTACAAGAGAATATTGAGTTTTTGCAGCTTGAAACAAAGCTACAGCAGGAAGAATTACAGCAGTGGAGTCATCATTCTGAATCTGTTTCTGTTCAGAAGATTGAAACAGACTCCCATAAACAGCGAGACAATAATCTTACAGTTCGTTCAAATAAAGCAGCAGTTGTACATGCAGATGCATAAACTCAGTCTGCACTTCCCAAGCCCATCATCAGACCTTGGGAACAGCTTGTCCACAACAAGCACAGAACTGGTCTTGGATATGACAAGGACTTGTCCTTTCATATTCCAGACTACGCCAAGCCCATTCAATTTCAGAGTGCTGGATTCATTCATGACAGTTCACCTGCTCCTCATGACAGTTCAACTTCAACTGTTCCAGATTCTGCCCCTCTTCCACAACAACAACAACAACAACAACAACAGATCGTGAAATGCCAACACTGTGACCGAGTTGGCCATTTGAAAGATCATTGTTTTGATCTTCATCCATGTAAGCACTGTCATAAAACCATCCATTCTTCACACAGATGCTTCAGAAATAAACGTCCTGCAAGAACAAAGATTCATCTTGGATGGATCGCTTCTTGGAAATGGGCATCAACAGCCAAGAAGATATTCCAAACACATGTCAAAACTTGTTCCAGAGTATTGAACAGTCTTGCAGTCGAGTTTCCTCCATCATCTCACCTTGTATCTGACAGGGGGGGAAATGATGGTCATCTACAAGCTTCAAAGTCACATCAAGCGAGCTTGAGCCACAACCTGCCACACCAGTTTCAGAGTTGTAGCCAGAGACAAAGATGCCCATGAAAATGCCTTCAGTTGGCAATCTGGGACACTTCCTCTAGCAGAAGACTTCATCTTCTTGCCAGTTTCGGAAGCATTCCGTGAACAAAATTGAGAACACTTCCTCTAGCAGAAGACACCAGCTTCTAGCCATCTTTGGAAGAGTTCTAGGAATTGCATTAAGCATTCCAGAGTTGTTGGTCATCCTTAAACCATCACAGGTTGAGACTTCCCTTTTCAGGTTGAAGTTTTACCTTTTATGCGGGGTGAGACCTCCGTTTTATGGTTGAAGGTTTCCCTCTTTAAAACAATAGGATCACTTCCTCTAGCAGAAAACTTCAGTTTCTTACCAGTTTTGGAAGAGTTCCGGGAACTGCACTAAGCGTTCCAGTGTTGGTGGTCATCCTTAAACCACCGCCCTTTATACCAACATTTCATAGAGCACATTCAGCCTAGTGCTGCCATGCATTTTTTGCACATTTTGTATTACAGCTCTCTTCTTGGATTCATACATAACCCTTCGGATTAAGGGGGGGAATGTTGGACACCTAATCCTAAATGGGTTAGTGTGGAAGCTGAATGGACAAAAGAAGTCCAAGAGACCTTGGGATGTGAATCCCAACGGTCACAACAATGTACTATAAATGTATATTTCCTGTTAATAAAATACGTACTCATATGATTTATCTTTCCTATTTTATGTTTCCCATGTGTGTTTAACAAAAATAAATGGTCGCTTTTCACTTTCATGTAAAAGGGTTTGCATGCCCCCAGGTATAGCGAAGTAGAGTTTCCAGGTTACCCTTCAATTTGTAGACAAAATATTTGTTCTGTCGGGAAAGGCATACCTTCTGACGGAGGTATCTTATTCTGGCCTAATCCAATTTTCGTAAATTGACAAGTGTGTTAGACTAGTCATATATCCTTCACGAAAACCTACCCTATACCTGAAGTTTTCCTGCCGAAGTAGACCAGGGTGCATGCCCCCTGGGTTTCAGTCACAACCATTGAATCACTCACGCTCATCAGGTGGACGGAAAGGAGATTGATGAGACATTCCTTGTGCAAAAATACTTGTTAGGTATGGTATTTGACTATTAGCTATGTGTGAAATGGGGAATGAAAGCTGGTCTACGAGCTGGACCATTCTGCCTTCATGTGGAAAATACATCACTTGAAAGAGTGAGGAAACAATAGCTCCCATGCTATAAATGTATTCATGCCCAAGGATTAGATTGTGATCTAAAGGTCCCTGGAATACCATTACTTTCAGATAAATGGTTTTCCTTCTCAAAGTTATAAGCAAATTTGGAAGGATCCCTAACTGTCGATGGGTTCCTTTGTCAAAGATTTTCAGATTTCGCATCTCTGGCAAAAGCAATGGCGAACCAAGAACTTTCCAAGTAGTTGAGGAGAGGATATTCACAGAAGCCCCTTCATCTATGATGGTACCAACCATGACCATTCTATAAGTTTGCACTATGATTCAGAATGGTACATTAGATGGTAGATGGGGTCTGCCTAGTAGATTCCAATCGAAGGAGATGACTAGGTTGCTTGGAGGTGGGACCGAATAAATGGCTGGATACACCTCTGACGAACTTCCTTCCTGTAGTAAAGGGACGGGTAGATTGTCCCCATGTTCATCGGAGTCTGTGTTTACGAAAATAATTTGAACAATGTCATTCTCATCCTCTTTGGTGACTGTATCATCTAAAGGTAAATCCCCTGAAGACAAGATGGGGTTGACTGCTATCTTGACCTGTTGACTTTGGTCTGATGTGGACTCAGAGGGTTTACCTTCAATGATAGGTGCTTTGACTAACAACAAAGGTGTGTCAGTCAGATTTTCAACTAGTAATGGACTCAGCAAGAGCTTCTTGTATCCAGGAGGAAGTCACTGCGGTGATGCAGGAAGGTTATCCAGGACTCTTTTAGCTTCGTCTAGGAAGGGACAACGGTGGAGGGCATGATCGCCTTCACACAGTCTGCAAGGAAGTCTAGATCTTCCTTTTTGTCTAGTGACTTCGTTTTCACTAGTTGACGGTGTACTCTCAACATGACCGTCAAAGGTTGATGACACCAGATTGTGCAAGCGGGGAGACCAGTCCCTTAAGATCCATGGGATGCAAGGACAATCTCGATGATAGTGGTCCCCTTTGTAGATGACACATGGAGATTTAGGTTTGGATGGTGTAGTGTGTGGATTTTCATTAGACGATGTACGGTTGCCCCTTTTTGTCGTCATCTCCTTCTTATTCTTCTCCTTCCCTTTCTTCTTCTTCTCAATTACTTGGTTTTTAGTTTTACTATCTTCACCAAGCAAAGAGGAAGAAGGAGAGGGAGAAACAAATGAAGTAGAAGGTTGGGGGGAAACTCTAGTATCATCTAGTTGTTGATTCGATTGCTTAGGAATCACGGTGCTTTGAACGACAGAGGTCGAGAAAAGCCATACTGGTAGGCCAATTGTCAATCCTGGAAGGGACAATGTGGCCATATGAGGTGCACCAACATCTCCCCAAGAAGAGAAAGGACTAGGATTTCCTCCAAGGGGAAATCCTTGATTGGTGGACTCCATTTTCTCAACCTAAGATCAACGAGGGAGCAGTGACATTATTCCGATTAAAATAAATTTTAGACGCTTTGACACAACTTGCTTTTTCAATTTTTAAGAGTCAAGAAAAAGCTAAAGATGAGTCTAGTTGCCTTCGATTTTTAATGAGCTTGAAATGACAAGTGCTCAAATGGACCTTTTCCTTTAAGGAGTCTGAAAAGGAATGAAAGAGACTACTCTGGAAATCTATACAGAGGGATTACCAAACCAATTGCAAAACTGCAGAATACTTTTTACGGTACGACAATCAATATTAGTGAATGTTGTGTTCAGTGCATTGCGATCGATAGGGTGGCAGACACGGCTTCCTAAGGATAAAGGATATAGCCTATTGTGGTCTCCAAATATATACTTGAAGGTACGTGGGAGCACAAGTCCGTACTGGCACTTGTCGTCTCGAAGAGGAGGAATCACCCAACCTTCAATGAAAGTGACAGTTAACAGGCTTTACGATGCCGGAATACGTCTCTAGCCTAGACTTCTAGATGTTGTGCGTTAGGTTCCAAAGCATTTATATGTTCATTGAATTTATTTTACAGTTGATCTTTCTTAAGAAGTTTGCCTTTAAGGTTCACCGCGTGATGTAGATATACAAATCCTAAATATGCAATCTAAGATGATAAACAGTCGTTTACTCTTCTTTTTGCAATGAAAATCCTATCTACTAAAGAAAGAGAAGCGAAATCCTTTCAACATAGAGCAGAGAGCACACACTAGATGCACTGTCCTAAATCAAAATCAACAAACAGTCTAAATGCAAATGCACATGTATGTATTTGTTTTCCGCTTTCTTAATGTGTTAATGACAAAAAGAATGTTAAATACAAATTTGAATTATCTATTCTTTCAAAGCGACAATACTAATGATTTTCTTTTAGAAAACGAAAGGAAGACAAGACGACACTTTGCGATTTTGAATTGAAAACTGCTTTCGACACTTGAAATACTATTAATTCAAATCAAATACAAGAGTAACAGCGTAATTGTCTATCAAAAAGAGAGGGTTTCTTTTCTTTGAATGAAAACAACACTTGCCACACTTTCAAATCAAAAGATGACAGTTTGATTAAGTTACTATTTTTTAAAGGAGAACTGTAAACGGACAAAAATACATAAAAACATTCACAATTCTTTGTACAATGGAGGCTGAATAGTGCAAAGGAAGGAGGTTTTAACAGTGGTCTACTGATCACAAATAACAAAACTCCTGAATAAAGCTGAAGACAGTGAAGAGAAACCAAAATTTGGAGGCAGAAATAGTCTTACCTGATCATCGCACCTATAACACAGGGAAACAGGGATGCATCCCACCTACTGCACACTGGAGGTGCGATGCATCCAATCTGCCAAAAGGAGACAGTGCGATGGTCCAGGAACGAGACTTTAACTTGGTTTTTGGTCACAATTTGTAGCTTAGTTCAGGGATTTATGCCGAGCTAATGATGGTCAATAAATACAAAGTATAGGGGCTGATCTAATGAGGTTACTTGAGCTACCACTAGGGCACTTAGGATGTTTGCAAGTCAGTTGTTCAGTTCATAAACAAACCCAGAGATTGACTGAAGCAGTGTTGATCTACTTTGCACTTGTATAGCAAATGTAGTTTGAAGGCTAGTTGACTTAACTTCAGGCTCCATCTGTAGCTTATGAAGCAAACAAATAGAGACAAGCAATCAAACTATTCATTCCCCAGTGGAGTCGCCATTTTGTTATCGGGAAAACTAGTGTCTATTCAGAGCTGCTAGTCCCACTAAGACAGGAAGCTATCTTAGAAACAAACAAACTAAAGTCACTCGTGTTTTCCTTTACGAGAGATAGATGAGAAAGAAGCAGAGAGTACCAACCTCAGTCTTTCGCTTGGCTCCTTGCTTGTTTCCTTTCCCCTTTGACAGAATTTCGCCACACCTTCGTTACTTGTCCCGCATCAAAGAGCACCTGTAGAGTCAAAGAAGCATAATACCATCAAAGCATAGAGATCTATCACTGTAAACAATATAGGATTAGATATATATTGACCATACAAATGCATATATCAACACAATATTCAGAGATACACAAGAATATGGAGGAAAACTCAAATAACTTTATTGATAGAAGTAGTAGAAGAGAGAATTACAACCACTTGGTCTGACCCAGCGCCATCCTCCCAGCATGAAATCCCTCTTCACCTCATGAAAAGCTTAGATCACCCAACAATACAATGTTGCACAGAGAAACCAATAGCACTTCCTTACAAAATACAAGATTCCAGCCTTTGGATCTCTGGGATGTGGGATCCATATATAGATGTTTGCAGGGGGTGAGTCAGCTTCTGGGATTTTGATTAGTGTCATCTCTCTGATAGTTCTTGGTTCCACTTGGAGATTTCATGATCTCTTACTCACCCTTGGGCGAATTCAGAGAGCCAAGTGTCAAATGAGCAACTTCTAGAAGATTCTCAGGGTCTCTGCCTAGCAAACTGCTTGTGCCACTTGTCTGCTTTCACTCATCACACCCTATAGAAGGGCTTTCTAGTATGCATCGCACTTTTTGCATGTGGCAGGTGAGATGCATTGCACCCTTAGCACTGGGTAGTCTATATGGTCCTGCTTTGATCAGTTATGAGTGGTTTTTCATGGAGAACTTCTGGGAGATGATGTAATCAATTGACCTTGCTCCTTTAGGGTATGAAACAACACTTTTAGGGGCTTAAAGCCCTTGGTTTATGGACATATATGATTGGGGTTGCAGTGCCCAAATTTGTCTATAACAGGAAGTTAAACACTCATGATGGTAGTTAAAGAGTCAAAAAGGGGAAGCATCACCCCATAGTTATATATGCCCCCTGATTGTATGATCAAAGGAATTTTCACCTTGGCTCCTCCCGTATGTCATTAGAGAGGTCAATTAGTTCTTTGAGGAGTAAGGAGTGGCTCTAATGTCCCACTATTGGGGGTAGTGATGTACATTGTAGATATGTCTCTTAGATTTTTTTCTCAAGGCCAACATGTTCTTCATGCATGAGTTATGAACTTTTGTAAGACTATTATGTGGACGTTTGTATTTCATGTTTTCTTTTAGATGCACTAAGATAGTTGAATTGTTTCATTTATTTTAGTGCTTATCTTGTTGAGAATGTGCCGTAATGGTTTTTATTGTTGTCTCGTCCTTGTGGAATATTTCGTGGGATACTAGAGAGACCTTTCCTTTCTTATCCGTTATAGCAACTGTCACATCCATTGTGGACTATTCTATTGGATGTTAAATGGATCTTCCCTTGTTCATTGGTTGTAATGACTGTCACATCTGACATGGACTATTCTCATGGATGTTAGACATGTCTTCCGGTTCATGTGTGTCTCTTCCTAGGTGGTACTATTACCTCTCATTTAGAGGCTCACTTTTTCTCGCCCCTTTGGTTGTAAGAGAATCTAGACATACTTGCACTACAAAATCACCAGGCACACTCACCTTGTTTTCAAAGATACCATTGCATCACTCTCTTGTGCTTACATGTAGAGCTAAGGAAACTCTTTAAGGATTTGGCAACTCGGCCTTTATACTAGATAGGAGTCCTACACCAAACGGTTTGGGGTTTGATTAGGACTTCATATTCAGGAGATCCCCTTGGTTGATGGATTTCCAGCATCATCAATAGGTTGCAATATGTTTGTTCATCTCTTCTTGCACCAAAAATGAAAAGTGGAAGAAAGAAAACCTAACCATAATTTTTATAGTTTCCTTGATACTTTACTTTTTTTTATGCATTATTATTTCTATATTGATTTGTACTAGAGGAAACTCTTCCTCTATAACCTTTTATGAAAGATCTTTAAGTACATTGGTTTCATTCAAAAAGAAATAATTTCCTACTCATATGTATATATATATATATATATATATATATATATATATATATATATATATATATATATATATATATATATATATATATAGATATATATATATGTATGTATGTATGTATGTATATGTATATATGTTTCATGGCTTTATTTTCCATTTAATATATCTTCCAAATATTTATTCTAAATATATTTCCACTAGTCAATAGATTCCCATAACCCCATAGATTGGATGAATGGAAAATCCTTTCTCAAATCCAACTTGGTGAAAGAATCTAGTTGAGAGGTCTTGATATGTTTCTCCATCATGAATTTGACAAAAAATACCACTATATGCCTAGTCTCCTCCTATTATATTCACAAGGGATAGCCATATAGTCCATCCACTTCAGTCACTTGACTAGGAAATTTAAACACATCCCCTCTTCCATTCCTTTGTCATTTTCCTTTTTTCCTCCACCCAAACCATTGCTTCCAATTTTGTTCTAACTTACTTAGCTAAAATGCAATCCTATCCCTCACCAAAAATGATCGTCCAAGGTATTTCAACTAGCAATAAATGCCATAGTTAACTGTATATTTTAAGCATGTTCTCCTATTACCATTGAAAGAAAAATGACTACCTTTCCACTACTTTTTCCAAGTAATATGACAACATTTAATACAGGTGCACTTACAATACATGTTTGAATACTTATAAAAGAAATGTATATTCTATAGCGGAAATTTATATAACCTCTCTAGGAATAATACTAGCATACTCATTGCACTCTCATTGATGAGATAAACTTCATGGGCCTTAAATGTATTTCTTACATTTATGGTCATCAATGTTATATATTCTTTGTCAATTAAAACACCCCATTTGAGAGCCACTATTTTTTTTCTTATTGGGGATCTCAAACAATTCCATCCTTTAAAATAAATCATATATATGGAGGAGCATCTTGTGGAACCACCCTTTGGCATAGAAATGACACAATTTTCACACATGAAACTTGATCCATATCTTGAGGGTGGCCAATATCTGAGTAATTTCTGCACGAAGAAGCAAAAGAAGAAACCCACACAGTAAATCGAAAAAAATAATAATCAGAAAACTAATTTTTTTATTATATCATAATGATGATTGCAACTACATTGTGTTGGACCATCTGCCTTACTACAAAGAAAGGTTGGTTACTTATAGCCTTTTTATGTTATATTACCATTACCATGGGTGGAAAAATACCATGGGTGGATAATACCATGAGTCAGTTATTTTTGTCCTTTAGCTATATTAGCATGGGTAAATTTCTATTTAGATGATTTCTCCACCCTTAGGAAACAATGGTTCCTATTACATGAAGTTCCCTCTATAGAATCCTTTGTTGAAAATGAATTGTGGATGAACAAGTGTTGTTGAAGACAATGGTTTCATACGGTTGACGCATAACATAAGGTTTGTGGATGCCTATGACCATGATGGATGAAGTTTTGAGGATAAAAATACCTTGTAATTCTTGTGATCCAACTGTGGTATTGATAGTGTATGACCAAGCAAATGGATTTCGATCGCAGGCATTTTGTGTGGTTAAACCATAACCATAATGAACAAAGAGTCAAGGATAGAGATACCGTGTAATGCTAGTGGCCCAACTATGACATGGACAATGTATGGCCAAGAAAATGGACTTCGTTGGAAAAGCGTTTTGTATGGTTCACCCATAAGCATGATGACTGACGATTCAAGGATAGAGATACCCTATAATGAACCTCGAGATCACTTTTTGATCTATCTAGTATAGATCTCATGATTATCTTGGTATATTTTCACAGGATCAATAGCATAAATCTATCAATAAATCAAGATGCTTTATCATGCTTAAGCACAACGCCTTTTCTAGGAAACCCATCTCAACCATATAATATGAAGCTCGCTCCACTATGATTGCTAATGCTTTTGAGGCAGGCTTCACACACACATTGTATCCAATGATGCCTCAAGAAAAATAAAATCTAGTGAAATCATATGTGGATGATGAACATGATCCTACATTTCCATTTGGGCATGGGGTTGTGCCTATCATTACATCCTTGAATAACTAATTCAGTGGCCAAAATTACAATACCTTAAACCCATCTTATGGTACAATACAAAATCTAACTCTTGAATTGTGATACCTCTCACTGTATTTGTGTTGAATAATTTCAAAATGTGGGATTTTTGTATGCATGTTATTTCAATGAACGAACTGATTGACAAGTACGAGTTATCTGTGTAAATTTCATATCCATGGTTGATGATTAAAGCATTCAATAGTAAGATATCACATTTCTTATTTTGAATGTGCCAGTGGCCCCATCCGGAGGATAGAGCATAACCAGGACCATGTGAGAAGACTTCAAATGTTTTCGAAATCCCACTACAATATTCTGGACCAAGATATTTTAACTTTGTCATTGTTGATCAAATTTTCTAAATATTTTAGAATTTATAGTTCAACATTTTCACTGTTAATAAAATTTTCTAAATATTCTAAAATTTATCTAAAATTTATAATTCAATTAAAGGTATAGTTGTAACACATCAACTCGGAACCCAAAATAGTCATAAGAAAAAAGAATTATTTTGATATATTTTTTTACATAAATACATGTGTACCTGACCTTACATTCGCCATAGATATCATTAATGAACTATTTACACAAATCAATTCTTGGGTTCCCATTACCGTTTAGTCATAGTGGATATTAAATGTATTGATTTATGTTTCATTAAATATTTACTCTAACCGTCAGTATGGCTTTCGATTGTTCTCAACCTTGAGGCACCATCCTATAGATGTACACAATTTCTGCTATCCACATGTGATCATCATCGCCGTCGATCTAAGGGAGAGGTATTAGACGACACAGATTAGTTTGCATCGGATAGGGGTAACCACCCACCAGGTAGTCAGGGCTTGTAGTCATTTGGTTCAACACCTCTGTGGAAAGGCTAGCTCTGCTCATCCCTTGGTTGCAATTCTTACTGGGCTATTGCCAAGCCCCCTCAGGTAACTTGGGTTCTTCCTGTTGTCCTAGATCAAGAGAATTTTTGGGTGTATGATGATTCCTTCTATTGTGAAGCATCAATTTTTGATAGACTGATCTCACTACTACAAAACTGTAAATGGCGGCCAACTCTTCTCTTTCCTTTTTCTAGAAGCAGGTCACACCGGTACCAAGTCTCCCCCATTCCAAATTTGGTAGTTCTCAGGGTCTTTTCATCCCTTCTGTTTCATGGTATTCTTTGGAGTGTTTCAGCCGAGAAAGAGAACCCCCTTCCAAGGTAGCAAGTTCAGTTATAGACATTTCCATTGCGTTCATATTTCTGGTTTGTTAATTTTCTTTGTCTGTTCATAAACCTAACTGAGTTTGTGCTTCTCATGCAGGGAAGTGCAAGGTTCCGATGCAACTCTCAAGAAATCAATTCCCAGGATACCATCCAACATTCTTACCCTACTATACAGGTTGTCCAAGCTCCTCTAGTTACCGAGAAGGCTTCCCTAATCTTTAAATGAGTTTTGTTTGCGTTAAAACCCTTAAAGGATTTTACCCCTATCCATTTGGATACGACGTTGTCCATAGAACTATTGTTTGTATAAACTATTTGCATTTCTATTAATCACTTATTTTGTAATCCTTCATAGTTTAATGTGAATGTATCTTGGCATTGCATACATCCACTAATTTGAACAGAAAATAATTTTCACAAAGGTTTCCAAGCTAATTGAAAGATAGGTTCTATTTTTCTTGATTGCCTACTTCTTTCTTGTTCCTAACTCCTTAGTGACAAAGCTGTTATTTTGGTTAACATTTAGTCTTGACAATGGATTTACACGCTCAAGTAATTTTAAAGTGTTTTCACCTTCCTTTAGTTACTGTGAGCATGATAGGACGACCCTCAGTGGCTTGTCAAAGAAGGAATTAGTCGCCTTTATTTGGAATTTATGGTTTCCTAGATTGAGAATTATTTTTATGATAGTGCCTTGTGCTATGAATTTGTTCCCATTTAAAATCACGAGGTTTATTTTTCTACTCTATGAAATTTGAATGGAATGATTTTTGTACTAGCTTCCTCAGTCTCACATTCGTTATTGGTTAAGCGGGCATGCCTACGTCTACAACAAAACTCGCTGACTCGGCTGTCCAGTTTTTAGTTTATAGGCTTTCCATTTTGATGTATACCAGTATCGTTGGAAAGGTTTCTTTACGGATTTTCTTGAGGGATTCTTTTTTGTTTTCTTCAAAATATTCAACACGAAGATGCATTTTCACAGTGTCCCTCACAACAACACGACCCTATTATAGACAATATTTAATGTGAGTTACTTTTATGTTTCTCATAAAATCAGTAGGAGCACTAAAATTAATCGAGTGATTCCTTTACATTTTTTTTGGTTAAATTGACTCTATTACTCTTACTGTAATGGTCATGTAAAATATACTTTGTAACTGAAAATCCGTTGCTTGATTAGTATATAAAAATGATCTTACTGTAATTCATTAGCCTTGTCTAGATAGCTTTTGCAACATTAATGATTACTAAAAGAGCTGCCAGGAGATTTAGATTACTTATCTATATTACTTGCCACGATTCAATAAGATGAATTGAGTACCCTTCATATAGTCATTACATCAGAGAAATTTTCTTACTTATTCGGTTTGTTTTCATAAAAGAAAATCAATACTATACAAGTCGTAGGAAGAAAAGTTTCCACACTATTTGTAAAGAAACCTCCTCATACTCTATTCTCAATCAAGTATCTCTACCACTGTCAACTAGTAGAACTAGAACTAATTTACCCCTTAACTCTACAGGAAATTATTTGAACGCATTCTACAAATCTTCTTTTTCCTCATTTTTTCATTTACTTTTCTAGAAATTATCAACCAACAGAATGTAATTATATATTTTGAATACTTTATATATTTAGAATACTTATCTTCATTTTGACGAGGAAAACTCCTTGGCTACGACCACACCTCCCTTCCAATGAGAATGGTTTGATCCTAGTTCTCCCCCTCAGCTCTCCTAACTCCTAGACAATAGTTATAGTAAAGAGCTTTCAGTTATAGCTTTCTCAAGGCAATCATAGTCACCCTTGATCTAGACTATATATTGATAATAGAGTTTGAGCCTTCAACCGGTCTTTACCAGATCAGGAACTTAGCTCTTCAATAGCACACAACCTCAACCCATTTCTCTATTGTTTATTTTTATGGAGAAAAACACCAACCCCATCCTTTTCGCCGGATTCCTTTATTTAAGGAAAACCCTTAGAATAATGAGTTTCCTCCAATTGTCTTGGAGGTTAGGAACTCTTGTGGTCCTCCCTCAGTATTACTTTCCTCGGATAAAACATATTCTAGTAAATCTTAATCATTTCTTTTAAACAAGAATTAAAAGTATTTCCTAACTCAACTAGGTCTTTAAAACCAAGGTAACTTAGGGTTTTAAATCCCACCCCTTATCTACCACACCGTCCTCGGTGTTTTCCCAATACTGAAGCAAAGAAGGATAATCGTGTGGCATAAATCCTTCATGTTCCCAAGTAGCTCCATCTAGGCTAAAGTGCTTCCATTGAACTTTAGCTTGGATGATAGCTCACCTCTCGAGAATTATTTCTCTATGTTCTATGTTCTAAAATGTGCAGGGGTTCGACTAGGAATTCTTCGTCTGGTTTTACCTACATTCATCATACATTTATTACTAATAATTTAACTACAATAGTTGGAGTAATAATAACAGTAAGGTGAAAGAGAGGAAGAGAAAAAATAAAAAAAAATAAAAAAACACTGTCATTTCTTACTTTACTTGCACCTCCTACCAATTAATGACATGCCTGGGGTCATATCTCTCTCTCTCTCTCTCTCTCTCTCTATATATATATATATATATATATATATTAAGTATTGATACATGAAACACATTATGAATTCGTAGGTAGCCTAGCAGAGCAAGCTGGTAAGCTACACGCCAAAACCTTTCCAAAATCTTGAAAGATCCAGAGTAGCGTGGGGCTAGCTTCGCACATCCCCCAAATTTTAAAGAACTTTTCCTATTTTCTTACGTATACATGGTCACCCACTCGAAACTCCCTATAGGTTCTCCTTTTGTTAGTGTAAGCTTTCTGCCTATCTTGGGCAATTTTTAAATTTTGGCGCACCTTCTTGACTATTTGTTCCATTTCTATCATCATGTCAGGTACTAAAAATTAATTTATCTCCAAGACTCCTCCAGTTTCTCGGTGTTCCACAACTCTTCCCATACAGTACTTTAAAGGGACTCATTTTTATGGATTCATGATAGCTGTTGTCATAGGCAAATTCTACTAAGTGGAGGTATTCCTCCCACTTAGCAGGTCATTGCATTGCATACATTTGTAGCATGTATTCTAATACTTGGTTCACTCGTTTAGTCTACCCATCCATCTGTGGATGATAGAAAGTATTGAACGGAATCTAGGTTCCCAAACCTAAAAACAAATCTTTCTAGGAGGTAGAGGTGAACTTAACATCTATGTCGGATATTACCAGTTTAGGAAACCCATGCAATCTAAAAATATATTTCATTAATATGTCAACAATATCCATAGTTTTATAAGTAGATTTAATAGGAATAAAATGAGCTATTTCACTTAATTTGTCCCTCCACCACCATAATGGAATCATTTTTCCTTTTGGATCTAGGCAGTCCAGTTATGAAATCTAATATAATTATATCCCATTTCCATTTGGGAATAGTAAGGTGGTGAAGTAAACCAACCAGATGCTAGTGTTCTACTTTAACCTTATGACACTTGAAGCATTTAGCCAGGTAGTCTACAATATCTTTCCGCGTCCATGGCCATATATAGAATTCTGTGAAATTCATCCAGCATGTATTGCTTGATATATTTTTTATTTGTCACAAAGATTCTTCCTCTGAAGGTCAACATTTGATCACAGTTTATACCATAGTCACCTTGTTTTCCTAAATCTATTATTTGTTTAGCTTGTTTCAAAGAAATTTATATGCAGGTTCCTTCATGGCATCTTCTTTAATTTGACTTAAAAGCTTACTCTCCACCTTTCTGAATGAGATTTCATAGATGTGATGCAATTTTCTACTTAAGGTATCCACTGCTCGATTCTCCTTTCCCTTCAAGTGCTTAATATCAAAATCAAATTCGTTTACGAAGGTTGTCCATCTTGTCTATTGTGCGTTTAAGTTTGGTTTCTTGACGAAACTGGTCAAACTATTGTGATATGTCATCAGAAGGAATTTCTTTCCCAACAGGTCATTTTGCCACATTTTCAGGGTGTGGACCATGACTATCAGTTCTAAGTCATAAGCTGAATACCTTTGTTCTTGATCCTTAAGCTTTCGAGATTCATAACCTATCACTCTCCCTTCCTGCATTAACACACCCACAACCCCTTCTTGACAACCATCGGTGCATAAAGTTAATTCCTTCTTTGGATTCCCTATTCCTAGTACATGGGCTGTGGTCAGTAACTGTTTCAGTAGTTCAAAACTGTGTCAGCATTCCTCTATCAAGTGAAAATACCCTCCCCTTTTTTGTAGAGAAGTCATAGGGCACGCAATTTTTGAAAACTCATTTATGAACCGTCAATAGTAACCAACCAAGACCATGAAAGATCTGATATCAGTTACTTTTTTTGGGACTAGCAAATTTATGATGGTCCTCATCTTCTCAAGGTCTACTACTATGCCCTTTGAGGATATAATGTGTCCTAAATATTGGATCTTATTTTTGTAAAAATCACATTTGCTGTATTTGGCATACAGCTGGTTTTCCAGTAGGACTTGAAGTACTATACAAAGGTGTTCTTGATGTTTTTCCAATTTTTTAGAATAAATTAGTATATCATCGATAAATATTAAAACAAATTTATCCAAATAATGATGGAATATGTCATCCATCAAACTCATAAATTTTTTTGGTGCATTGGTGAGTCTGAAAGGCAATACAATAAATTTGTAATGCCCAAAACACATTCTAAATGTTGTTTTGCATATATCTTCATCTTTACTCTATTTTGATGATAACCTGACCACAGGTCTATCTTTGAGAAAATAGTGGCTCCTTTAACTTGGTCAAACAAATCATCTATGCTTGGTAGTGGGTACTTATTTTTGATTGTCAACTTATTGTGTTGATGGTAATTGATACACAATAGTAAAGTGACATCCTTTTTCCTTACAAATAAGAGATGGACCCTCAAGGGTGACACAGTTGGGTGAATGTACCCTTTATCCAACAGTTCTTGCAGTTGCATCTTTAATTTGATTAACTCAGGTATACTCATACGATAAGGATCTTTCGACACTGGTGCAACCCCTGGTGTCAATTCTATGTTGAAGTTGATATCACTTTCTAGCAATATTCTTGTTATTTCCTTGGGAAAAATGTCTTCAAATTCCTAAATAACAAGTATGTCCCTCAATGTGGTTGTTTTATCCCTAGAATTGGTATAACCAACTTGAACAACATACAACTGACAACCTTTTTTAATACATTTACTTAACTGATTGGCAATAATAGGATGTAGTTTAACAGTTTTTCAAATACCATGAATCTCTTGTCTAACTCCTTCCTTGAAGAGGTAGTTTATAGACTTATCTTTACAGTTCAAAGGACAGTAAAGGTAACATGTTTAAGTTTACCCTTACTGGCTACCCAACTATTTCTAAGAGGCAATTTTCTACCTTAGCTGAGACCCTATTCTTGGCCCTATTGGCTAGCTGGATCAGCCAAGGGGTTTTAAACTTGGCAGAATTTGAGTGACATAGTTCAACTATCTTAGGGCTAACATAGCTCAAACTTTCTCCTAGGTAAATTAGAGTGGATACATGCTAATTAGCAATCTTACCTTCGAACTCTGCCATGGAAGGCAGATACTCAGCTTGGTTGTCCTCCAAGATCACATTTTTCCCGGGAATGCTTCTAGCCAAATCTCCCACTGTAGAAGCTTCCTGAACATTTTCGCCTTGCCCAACTCTAGTACGGTGGGGGAATTTTTTGCAATAATGGGTTTCTCCATAACCCTAATGTTACAGTAGCAACTTCTGCTATTAACTGCCCTCAAGTTTGCTAGAGGCTTGTGTAGCTCAACTCTGAATCGGTTGCGTTAGCTTCGCCTAATTTTTCCCCTGAACTCCATTCTGTGGTTTCCTAAACATATTTCTAGGATTGCCAGATTTTGCATTTTTAGGACTGAATGCATTCTTCTGTCCTTTTTTAGCTATCCAAGCTTTGCTACCTCATCCATTTTTCTTCATTTGTTGATAGCAGATTCTGGCCTTTTGTATAGCTTCATCCATGGTTTCTGGACTGTCAAGCTCTATTCTTTCCTTCATAAAAGCTGGTAAATTACTAACAAATCACTGCAACTTAGATTTTTCCTCACATATATAAGATACATATGTTAATAATGACATGAATTTTGTCAAGAACTCATCCATGGTTTGTTGCACCAATCTAAGATCATGGAATTCTTTTGCTTTTTCGTCATAAAATCATTCATTGAGGTATTTGTCCTTAAAATGTTTTTGAAATTTATGCCATGTAACTTCTTGTTCATCAACCCCTCGTACCATTTTGACTTCCTCCCACCATAAGGTAGCTTTTCCTTGCACCTAAAAATGGCGAGTCCGGCCTTTAGACTATCTTCATATTCATAGATCTGAAAGTAATTATTCGTGCTGATTAACTAGGCCTCAACATTTTCTTCTTTTTCTCCATCATACATCAGGGGTTTAATCTTTTTAAATTCTCCCAGTAGTTCAGACTTTTGCCTCTTGTTACCTTTACCACCTGATACATTTTCTAACCCTTCTTCATTCTCTAACCTGAAATATTCCACTCGTTGTTGGTGTTCTTCATTCCTATTCTCCTCCACCCGGCTAGGAGTTTAATTCATTTTATTTTGTTTGTCAAAAAGACTCTTCAATATTCTTTCTTGTTCGAGTCTTAATATTTCATTATCTTCCCTCAAATTTTTCATCTCAGCTCGGAGCTATTTCACAGTTTCCAATAGCATTGCCTCTACATTACTGTGGGTGCCTTCTCCCAACTATGACCACACTTCTCGATTAGTTCCCATATGTGGCATGAATTATATTCTAGTGGCCACTATTCATGATCGTGTAGATAACGCTCCTGTCCACATACTCTACTCCCCTCCGTGAAACAAAAATATTTTATTAACTGTATTTTACTTAAGGCCACAGTGTTGAATCCTAGACTCTGATACCATTGGTAACACATCATCTCACAACCCAAAATAGTCATAAAAATAATATTTTGATACAATTTTCTTACATAAATACATGTGTACATGACCTTGCATTCGCCATAAATATCCTTGATGAACTATTTACACGAATCATTTTTTTGGTTCTGATTACCATTCAGGTATAGTGGATATAAAATGTGTTGATTTATATTTCATTAAATATTTACTCTAACCCTCACTATGGCTTTGGATGGTTCTCAACCCTGAGGCACCATCCTCGTGTTGTACACAATTTCTGTTATCCACATGTGATCATCGTCGTTGTTCATCTGAGGGAGAGGTATTCGATAGTTCAGATTAGTTTGGACTGGATAAGGGTAACTACCCACCGGGTAGTTAGGGTTTGCATTCATTTGGTTTGACACCTCTGTAGAGAGGGTAGCTCTGCCCATACCTTGGTTGCAGTTCTTACTGGGCCTTTGCCAAGCCCCCTTAGTAACATGGGTTCTTCTTGTTATCGTGAATCACAAGAATTTCTCGGTGTATGGTGATTCCTTCTGTTGTGTGACATCAATTTTTGATAGACTGGTCTCCCTACTGTAGAATTGTAAATGGCGACCACATCTTCTCTTTCCCTTTTCTAGAAGACTCTCACATTGGTACCATGTCTCCTCCTTCACCAAATTTGGTAGTTCTCAGGGTCTTATCATCGCTCCTGTTTCATGGTATTCTTCTGGAGGGTTTCGACCCAACAAGAGAACCCCCTTCCAAGGCAACAGGCTCAGGTATAGACATTTCAACTGTGTTCATACTTCTAGTTTACTAATTTGCTTTGTTTGTTCATAAACCTAATTGAGTTTGTGGTTCTCATTGAAGGGAAGAGTAGGGTTCTAGTGTGGCTCTCAGGAAATCAATTCCGAGGATACCATCCAACGTTCTTACCCTACTATACAGGTTAGCCAATCCACTCTAATGGGAAGGCATGCACGATCTTTTAATGAGTTTTGTTTGCCTTAAATGCCTTAAGGTGTTTTACCCCAATCCATTTGGAAACTACATTATCCACAGAAATACTATTTGTATAAACTATTTGCATTTCTCTTCATCACTTAGTTTTTAAGCCTTCGGGGTTTAATGTGAATGTATCTTGGCATCGCATACTTCTACTAATTTAAACATAAAATATTTTTGGCAGAGGTTTCCAAGCTGATTGAAAGATAGGTTCTATTTTTCTTGACTACCTGCTTCTTGCTGCTTCCTAACTGCTTAGAGACAAAGCTATTATTTTGGTTAACATTTAGTGTTGATAGTAGGTTTACATGCTCAAGTAATTTTGACGTGCTTCCCCTTTCTTTAATTACTGTGAGAATGATATGTCATGTTGGGTCCCTATAATACTAGTGATTACCCCATTACTATTGTAGTTATACCCCTTATTTATATTGTTGTGCCCCTATTACCCCCACGTTGTTATTTCTGTGCCCCATAGAATCACTCTATTGTTATTTTTGTGGCTTTATATTATTATTGTTAGGTCGGCTGGATTATATTGTGACTCCTTAGACTCTTATATATAGAAAGGAGGTTTTGTCATTTGTATCATCAAAGAATTGTTCATTTATGTAATGTAAAGGAGTTTGCCCCCTCGAAGAGGCTGAATTCTAAGGCGTTGATTTATCTTTTCTATCTTTTCTTGAGCTGGTTTCATAACATTTGGTATCAGAGCTTTGGATTCTAGGGTTTCGCTGCTCCAAACAGGTCATCGTGGCATTTTCGCTATAACCTTCTTTCTGTGATGTTTCAGAAGTCGCAAAAAAAACCCATTTGAGAAGAAATCGTGCTGAACCTTGGGTACGAATTTCAGAGCTTTTCGCGTGAAATTTGCAGAGATATGATCTAAGGAAGTTGGTCTTTTTGCAAACTCCTGAATTACATTCAAAACAGGTGACCTGGGGAAAATTGACATAACTTTCTCTCTGGGGATCAGATTGAAATTTCGTAAGAAGGTACAAAAAGAGTACAGACTGTAGTTTCTTTTATATGTGTTTCAAATTCAAAGGTTGAAACAGTGACTCGTGGCACGTCGTACAAGTTCGCTCTACTGAACTAGTCTAAAAGCAAGTCACTGTGCGAGATTTCACATAACTCTTTCTTGGAGAATCCAATTTGGGTCAGACTTGTGGCATTGGAAAGAGGATACAGAAGGCTACTAAAAGTCACAATTTCAGAACTGGATGATCCAAAATTACAGAGATACATCAGATTCAATATCAGGCTTCTATAAAGTGAAAAAAGGTGTGTAGTTTTTTTTAAATTTTTGTGTAAGCTTGGTTTAACGCAATTCAAAGGGCATAGTAAAGCATTATTATCGGTAACTGATGCCCCGAGGAAAGAAAATGAAAACACCTAGTCAGGAACCTGAAAGCTCTAGCATGACTCATGAAGAAGAGGAAGAAATGCTACATGATATATCAAAATTACAAGAACAAGTGCAACAAATGTCACGCTCACAAAAGCTAACAGAAGCTAAGATAAGTGGCGTGGAATCTAAGATAAATGCTGTGGAATCTAAGATAAATGGCGTGGAATCTAAGATAAAGGGCATGGAAGCTAAGATGGATGATTTGAAGACATATTTGAAGACAGACATGGCAGATTTGAAGACAAATTTGACAAATTTTCTACAAGAAATACTTACTAATGGTGAAAAGGTTGTAAAGGAAACTCATGATGTGAACAAAAGTAATGTTAATCATGATTCCATAGACGCTAATGTTGGATCGAAGACCCACCATATTCTAAAAATCGATATGAGGAAGTTTGATGGCAAGGATCCCGCCACATGGATATTACAGATGGAGCAGTTCTTCGATCTCAATAATGTGCAAAACACACAAAAGGTACGTATGGCAACTGTATATTTGGAACCAAATTGTATGGTATCAATGGCTTTGCTCTCGTAAAAAATTTATCACTTGGGCAATTTTTACGGAAGAATTGATAGCACATTATGAAGATACAAAAAGCAACACTTTTTTTAGCCAATTGATAAGTCTCAAACAAAAGGGTTCAGTAATGGAGCACATTGAGGAGTTCCAAAAATTGAACATAAGGGTAAAAGACATTCCAGAGGAGCATAGGATTGATGTGTTCATAGGGTCTTTAAAGGATAATATCCAACATGATGTTCACCTTTGGGAACCTGATTCATTAGAGAAGGCATTCAGGTTAGCAAGAAAAATGGAAGGCAAAATTATGGCAACCAGGAAGCATACCACTCACAACTATAAAGACGGAAGTGTTGTTTCCCCTAGTCTTCCACAACCTATAAGGTTGACACCACAACAATTGGAAGAAAAAAGAGCAAAAGGTCTTTGTTACAGTTGTGATAGCAAATACACTAAAGGTCATAAGTGTGCTGAGAAGAAATTATTCTACATAGATTGTGAAGAGGAAGAAGAAAAGGAGCAAGAAAGGTCAAAAGAAGAAGATATACTCCAGGAACAAAGCCTAGATGAAGAACAAATAAATCCGACCATATCTTGTAATGCATTGGTGGGAATTACGACTCTTCAAACCATCAAGATAGAAGGACAAATCAAGAAGAAAAAGATAATAGTGTTGATTGATTCAGGAAGCACCCACAATTTTATTCATTGTAGGGTAGCAAAAGAATTGAATTTCTTCCCATATCCAACAGCAGAGTGTCAAGTGATGATTGCAAATGGAGGAACAATAAATTTCTCTGGAAGGTGCCATAATATCAAGCTATCCATGGGAGAATATGTATTGACTAGCCCAATGCTTTCCATTCCAATGGGAGGTGCTGATGTTGTACTAGGAGTCCAATGGCTACAATCCTTGGGTACAATAGCTTTTAATTTTCAAGAACTTTTCATCAAATTTTCTACGGAAGGAAAGGAAGTTGAATTAAGGGGTATTGTAGGGAAACCAGGAAAGATAATCAGCTCTAATGGTATGACAAAGCTTCTAAAAAAGGAGCAAAGAGGTGTAATTGCACAATTATGTCTGCTAGATGTTTCTACATCGGAATCATCTATTTCTCCAGATCTCCAAAAAGTCCTGGACAATCATTCCAAGGTATTTGAGACTCCCAAAGTTCTCCCACCTATGCGTGATCATGATCATGCTATTCATCTGATTCCAGGAAGTGTTCCTCCAAACATCAGGCTGTACGGATATCCCTATGTCCAAAAAAGTGAAATTGAACGTATGGTTGCAGAAATGCTAGAGGCTGGTATAATTCAACCAAGTCAAAGTTCTTTCTCTGCTCCAGTAGTATTGGTGCACAAGAAGGATGGATCATGGCGCATGTGTCTGGATTATAGGGAGCTCAACAAGCTCACTATTAAAGATAAGTTCCCCATTCCTGTCATTGATGAATTACTGGATGAATTGCATGGATCAATTTACTTCACCAAGTTGGATCTTCGTTCGGGATATCATCAAATCAGAATGAAGATTGAAGACATTCCAAAAATGGCATTTAGAACTCATGAGGGTCATTATGAATTTTTGGTCATGTCTTTTGGCCTTACTAATGCACTTTCAACATTTCAAGGTTTGATGAATTCAATTTTCAAACCATTCCTTAGAAAATTTGTGTTACTATTTTTTGATGATATGCTAATCTACAGTAAGACTTGGAAGGATCATGTTGAACATGTTGACAGGGTGCTACAACTTTTGGAGGAGAAACAACAATATGCAAAAAGATCCAAATGTTTCTTTGGAGTCCAGGAGGTGGAATATTTGGGTCATATTGTATCTCATGAAGGAGTTAAGGTAGACCCTAGCAAAATTAAAGCCATTAAGGAATGGAAAATCCCCACAACCATAAAGCATCTGCGAGGATTTCTTGGGTTGACAGGGTATTATCGCAAGTTTGTTAAGAATTATGGGAGAATAGCAGCACCTCTAACAACATTATTGAAGAAAGATACATTTTCATGGACTCCGGAAGCAACAAAGGCCTTTGAACATCTTAAAGAGGCAATGTGCCAAGCACTGGTCTTAGCTACACTGGACTTCACAAAAACCTTTATTGTGGAATGTGATGCTTCAGGAAATGGAATTGGTGTTGTTCTAATGCAAGATGAAAGACCCATTGCTTTTGAAAGTCGTCCAATCAAGGGAAAGATTTTAAGCAAAGCTATTTATGAGAAGGAAATGTTGGCAATACTCCATGCACTTAAGAAATGGCGACCCTACCTAATGGGAAGACACTTCAAGGTAAAAACGGATCATGATAGCCTTAAATACTTTTTAGAACAAAGATTATCCTCTGAAGAGCAACAAAAGTGGGTCACAAAGATGTTGGGTTATGACTTTGAAATCATCTACAAAAAAGGGAAGCAAAATGTGGTGGCAAATGCACTCTCAAGAAAGGATGAGGATGTGGAAGCATTGTTGTGCGCCATTTCTATTATCCAACCAGATTGGATAAACGAAGCAAGGGAGGAATGGAAGAATGATGAAGAAGTGTGGGCACTTATTCGAAAGCTACAACAAGATTCCAGTACGTCTGATACATTTAGCTAGCAAAATGATTCATTATGGTACAAAGATCGCTCATACCTCTGTAAGAATTCCCAGCTAAAACAAAAGATTCTTATGGAATTGAACACTTCTCCCTTAGGAGGGCACTTGGGATTTTTAAAAACATACCACAGGGTTAAGAAGGATTTTTTTTGGGATGGCCTTAAATCAGATATTCAAAAGTTTGTGGCGGAATGTTTGGTTTGCAAACAAAATAAAGTTGAAACAATTAAGACACCGGGTCTATTACAACCTTTATCCATTCCAAGCCAACGTTGGGAGGAGGTTTCAATGGATTTTATCACAGGTTTACCCAAGTCTGAGGGAAAGAGTGTCATCATGGTGGTAGTTGACAGACTTACCAAGTATGCACATTTTTGTGCATTATCACATCCATTTAAAGCCAGTACAGTTTCTACTGCATTTATGGAAACAATTCAGAAGCTACATGGAAACCCAAAGATTATTGTAAGTGACAGAGATCCCATTTTCACTGGAAATTTTTGGACAGAATTATTTTCTTGTCTTGGTACTCAGTTAGCTCATAGCTCATCTTATCATCCTCAATCTGATGGGCAAACTGAGATAGTAAACAAATGTTTGGAAGGATATCTTCGTTGCTTTGTATCTGATAAACAGACACAATGGGTCAAATGGTTGCCTCTGGCTGAATGGTGGTATAACACTTCCTTCCATACAGCAACAAAAATGACCCCATTTATGGCACTTTATGGGTATCAACCACCATCCATCACATCATATTTAAGAGAAAATTCTAAGGTTCAGGCAGTGGAACATCACATCGAACATCAACAACAAGTCCTCCAACTCTTAAAGGATAACCTCGTGTTGGCACAAAATAGAATGAAACAACAGGCAGATCAACATCGCAGTGAAAGAATTTTTGATGTAGGTGATTGGGTATTCCTACAGCTACAACCATATAAGCAAATGTCCCTAAAGCAAGCTAAGAAGGATAATAAATTATCACCAAAGTATTATGGTCCGTACAAGGTGTTGCAAAAGATTGGTACTATGGCATACAAATTGGAGCTTCCTGCAGCTTCTCGATTGCACCCATTTTTCCATGTTTCATGTTTAAAGAAGGTTATAGGCGACAAGCTCCCAGTGCAAACAATATTGCCAGAACTTGATGAGGAAGGAAAAATTATATTGGAACCGGAAGCAGTCACAAAACAAGAACTCGACAACTACGAAATCGGTCAATTTCAGAGGATCTTATCAAGTGGAAGAACTTATCCTCTGAAGATTCCACATGGGAGGATGAGAATTTTATACAGAAGTATCCAGAACTACTCAAGCGTTGAGGACAACACTTTTTTGAAGGAGAGGGGCATATTGGGTCCCTATAATACTAGTGATTACCCCATTACTATTGTAGTTATACCCCTTATTTATATTGTTGTGCCCCTATTACCCCCATGTTGTTATTTCTGTGCCCCATAGAATCCCTCTATTGTTATTTTTGTGGCTTTATATTATTATTGTTAGCTCGGCTGGATTATATTGTGACTCCTTAGACTCCTATATATAGAAAGGAGGTTTTGTCATTTGTATCATCAAAGAATTGTTCATTTATGTAATGTAAAGGAGTTTGCCCCCTCGAGGAGGCTGAATTCTAAGGCGTTGATCTATCTTTTCTATCTTTTCTTGAGCTGGTTTCATAACATGTCAGCCCTCAGTGGCTTGTCGAAGAAGGAATTAGTTGCCCTAATTTGGAACTTATAGTTTCCTACATTGAGAATTATTTTTGTGATAGTGCCTTGTGCTATGACTCTTCATTAAGTAAATATCTATGACTTGACTAGTGATCCAATTTAAAATCATGGGGTTTATTTTTCTACTGTATGAAATTTAAACATAATGATTTATGAACTAGCTTCCTCAATCTCACATTCATTATTGGTTGAGTAGGCATGCCCGTGTCTACAATAGAACTGGCTGACTGGGCTATCGAGTTTCTAGTTTATAGGCTTTCCATTTTGATGTATATCAGTATTGTTGGCAAGGTTTCTCTACAGATTTTGTTAAGGATTTTTTTTTTTTTTTCTTTATAATATTCAACATGAAGATGCATTTTTAGAGTGTACCTCACAAAAACATGCCCCTATTATAGACAATATGTAAAGTGAATTACTTTTACGTTTCTCATAAAATCAGTAGGAGCACTGCAATTAATCCAGTGAGTCCTTTACATTTTTTTTTGGTTAAAGTCACTCTTTGACTCTTAGTGTAATGCTCATGTAAAATCTAATTTGTGTAGGAATTGACAGGGTAAGTTCCTCAGACAGAACACCAAAGGACACCACTCACAAACAGATCACAGATCAATACACCAGTATTTTGACGTGGTTAAAACCCTCAAAGAGGGAAACAGTCCATGGCCTGAGCCAACGTGGCCACTTCAGGCAATTTATTAATAAAAGAATGAAAATTTACATAAGCTTCTCTCATGGATGGTTACCCTACAAATGACCCTCCATGCTCTTTAAATAGAGATCATGGACCAATCGGGTGTTAAGCCACAGATCAAGTGTCGGTAATACCGAGGAGAGAATGAACCGTCGGATCACTACATATCGTGACCGTCGGATTGTAAGTTACAAAATGTACATAGTAAAGAAACAGACTTTACCTAACTCTATACTAAACCAAGTTATACTTAAATATTTCCTATGTGTCGGAATATCCTAAAATCCCCCCTTAAGAACAACTTGGGATAGGATTGAAGGATTTACAAATATGACACAATAGGAGAAGGAAGGAGGCACTAGAGCCTATCCCCCCTTAGTGACAACTTCCTGAACTCCAACCATAAATCGAAGTTTAGTAAACTTCGCCTGTGTGAGAGCCTTTGTAAAGATGTCTGCAACTTGATCATCTGTTGAACAATATTGCACTTCAAGAATATGGTCATGAATGAGCTTTCTAATGAAGTGCATGTGCAGTTCAATGTGTTTTCTGCGCTGATGTTGGATTGGATCTTTGCATAGTTGAATGGCATTTTGATTATCACACCAAAGTGTAGTCGGATGTTGCTACTTAAAGCCAAACTCTTACAGGATCTGACGAAGCCACAAGGCTTCGTTACTAGCTTCTACGGCACCACGATACTCTGCTTCTGCTGAAGAAAGAGAAATGGCACCTTGTTTCTTGCAAGCCCATGTAATAGGTCATGAACCAAGAGTGAACACATAACCTGCAGTAGACTTCCAATCATCAGGGTCACCAGCCCAATCGGAATCAGTGAAACCAACCAATAGATGAGCTGCTTCGGCACTGTAATGAATTCCAAACTGAACTATACCTCGAACATAACGAAGTATTCTTTTAGCTGCTTTCCAATGACTTTCATGTGGGTTTTGCATAAACCGAGCAACAAGGCCAACGACAAAGGAAAGGTCAGGACGAGTATGGGTTAGATACAAAAGTTTTCCTACAAGTTGACGGTATAAGGTAGCATCAACTTTAGGAGAAGTACAAGTGACTTAAAGTTTGACTCCAGACTGAAAGGGAGAAGGGGCTGGCTTACAGTTTTCCATGTGAAAATGGCGTAGAATATCACAGGCATACTTGGACTGGGAAAGGGAAATACCTTCCTTGGATTGCAAGACTTGAAGACCAAGAAAATAATGTAAGTGTCCTAAGTCTGTCATTTCAAACTTCCTTTTAAGGCTAGACTTCACATGGTTTATAAGGTTGGGATCACTACTAGTCAGGATAAGATCATCAACATAAAGAACAAGAATGATAAGAGACTTGCCCACTTTCTTGGTGTAGACAGTATTGTCAGAATGACACCTAGAAAAGCCATTTTCTAAAAGAAAGTTATCCATTTTGGCATACCAAGCTCGAGGAGCTTGCTTGAGACCATAAAGGGATTTCTTAAGCCGACATACAAGGCTGGAGTCTGTTTGTATAAAGCCAATAGGTTGTTCCATATAGATTTCTTCATGCAAGTCCCCATGCAAGAAGGCAGATTTAATATCCATCTGATGGACTTCCCATTTGAAAGAGGTAGCAAGGGAAAGAACAAGGCAGATAGAGTTCATTTTGGCAACAGGGGAGAAGGCTTCAGTGTAGTCAATGCCTTCAACTTGTGAAAAACCTTTAGCAACAAGACGAGCTTTATGTTTATCAACTTTCCCATCTGGTCCATACTTGGTTCTATAAACCCATTTGCATCTAACAAGTTTTCGTCCCTTTGGTAGAGGAACAAGATCCCATGTATCATTTGCCAATAATGAATGATATTCTTCATTCATAGCTGCTTCCCAATCTGGATGGCCTGAAGCTTCTGCAAAGGTGTCAGGATCATAATTCACTGAAGCTTGAGCCAGTAAAGAAGAGGCTCTATCAAACTGAGAACGTGTACGTCGTTGATCTGTAGGATCACTGGCGAGATCACCTACTGCATCTCGAGTAGCACAGACCCATTTTGGAAGCTGTGGAGCTGAAGGAGGATCCTGAGAAGGTGGGGGAGGATTTCCATCCTCGCTTTCATCATCTGAAGAAGAAATATTTTCAAAAGTAGAAGAGATAGGGAGAGGTGGCACATCCGCCGAACTAGGCTTGTAGGCCGATATATTTTCAGCAAACTTTACATCTCTTCTAATGATAACATTTTTGGACTTAAGTGGAATAAGTCTATATCCTTTGACATCTTCAGAATATCCAACAAAAATACATTTTTCACTCTTAGGTTCTAAAGCTTTATGTTTCTCATCTGGAATATGGGCCAATGCTTCACTTCCAAAAACACGAAAGTGACTTACATCTGGTTTAATTGAGCTCCATCCTTCTTCTGGAGTGATATTCTTTAAAACCTTAGTAGGAGTGCGATTTATTATGTAATTTTCACAGTTAATTGCTTCTGCCCAAAAATTAAGACCAAGTCCTTTAGATTGAAGCATACAATTAGCCATTTCCTTTAAGGTGTGATTCTTCCTTTTAGCTACACCATTTTGTTGTGGAGTATATGGAACGGTATGTTGCATTTGAATTCCATTCTCAGTGCAAAAGTTGATGAATTTGTTGTTGACATATTCTCCACCATTATCAGATCTTAGCTTAAGAATTTGATGTCCAGATTATTTTTCAACAAAGGCCTTAAAGGCCAAGAACATGTTAAATACTTCACTCTTGAGTTCTAAGAAGTATACCCAAGTGCGTCTGGAGAAATCATCAATGAAAGTTAAGAAATACTTGTAGCCAGAGAATGAAACAACTGGAAGTGGACCACATAAATCACTATGCACAATCTGTAAAGGGGCTGAGGCGTGCCAAGAGTCACGTTTTTCAAAACTATCCCGATGATGTTTTCTGAGTACACATCCGGAACAAACACCATCTCTGCAAGATACCATTGGAAGACCTGTCACCATATTTTCTTTACATAGATTTTGAAGGGAGCGATAGTTTAAGTGACCAAATCGCTCATGCCAAAGTTTGCTCACTTCATTGTTATGAGCAACAAATACCGAGGGAAGATTTGATGACCCAAGGTTGTGAAACTTATACAACCTTTTAGAATCATCAGCAATGCCAGTAGCTAAAATCTGTCTAGGATCTCTTAGGTCCTTAATTACAACATCGTGAGGTGAAAATTAAATGATTTTACCTTCACCTGAATGAGTTATCTGATATACAGATAGAAGGTTCCAGGATAAGGTTCGAACACATAATACATCATTAAATTGATCATTGTCTATATGAACAGTTCCAGTCCCTACAACACTAAGAGATCTATCATCACCAACATATATATTTTTGGTGTTACAATCATTTAAAGAAGAAAACATGGCTTTGTTTTTGGCCATGTGATAAGAAGCTCCAGAATCAATGAGCCACTCATGAGAATGAGAAGAAGAAGATACATTTAGTGAATAGCCAGACCGAGATGCTTGACATCCACATGCAGAAAGTGCTATTCCTGAAGATGAAGTTGAAGTTGAAGAGTGCTCCAAATGGATGTTATGCTTCTTCATTGCTGCTTCCAAGGCTTCCATATTCTTAAAGCATTTGGATTCTAAGTGGCCATCTCGATTACAAAAGTTGCAATGTCTATCAGTCTTCTTTCCTTTGTTTTTATTTATCTTATCATTTTGTTGAAATGATTTTTCATTTTGAGGCTGAAATTGCTTAGGACCCTTGTTTGGTTTATGACCATTCCTTTTAGGATACAACTTCTTAGGATTCTTTGAATTTGGTTGTTGATGGGTGGCTAACGCTTTCTTAGAAGAGTTTCCAAGATGAAGAAGACCAAGGTGTAAGAGTTTTTCTTGTTCTCTTACTAAAGAATCACAAAAGGAATCAAAGGAAGGGGACTTGTAGGCTTGTCCTTGAGAAATGAAGGCTTCTCTTGTAGAATGGAAGGTGGAAACAAACACAGAATAGGCTGGTCCCAACTTAATAAGAATGGAATAGATAAGGTTACTATCTTCTTTCTTAACCTTAACACCTTCCAAGAGAAGTCTAAGGGTCTTGAACTTGGACAAAAAATCTTCAATGCAAGAAAAATTATTGGGGTCCAATGTAAGCAACTCATTTTCGAGTTGATGGGCTTTAAGTTCATTTTTAATTCCAAAAACTTTAGTGATCTGTTTCATTGCTTCCTCAGGAGTATCAAGTTCTGCAATATGGAATCTAAGATCTAGAGAAATAGACATCCCTATCAACCCTCGTGCTTGATCTTGCCTATTTTACCATTTAGCTTCCTTATCTTCATCTTTCGTTTTGGTTTCTTGGCCTGAGGCTATTCTACAGAGACCTTTACTTCTAAGTAAATCCACAATGTAGGACCACCATTGGAAGTAGTTGGTGCTGTCAAGAATAACTAGGAATGGAATTTCCATTTTAATAGAAACTGATGCTATAGATGCTGAAAATAAGTGTTCCAATGGAAAGATCTCGAAAAATTAGGTAGTTCAAAAAAAACGGCTCTGAAAATGGCTTCCAGATGAAGAAGTTATGGCTTTTTGAAGAAAATTTGATGAAGATGCCGACGAAGTGCGGGAATGTGCGAAAATGAATGATAACGTTATAAAAAAAAATCAGCCCCCTTTCCAAACTTAATCTAATTAGCTCAACAAAAAGAAGACTTGAACTCAAGACCTCTACTCTCATAAAGTAGCTTTGGACCAAGTGAGCTAAACTAAAAGTTTAGTAATTTTTGGAAAAGAGGAAGGGGGGGTTTTTTTCTTTTCTTTTTTTAGTCGCTGAAGCTTTGGGCTGCGTGCTTACTTTGAGAAAGCTCTTTTTCCCTACAAAACAAAAAACACAAAACCCAACACGGACATACAAAAAAAATGAACCTTACGGCTCGAAGTCAGCTTTAGCCGGAAACTAAATATTTTCCTCAATGTTTCTAATTTTCCGAGATCACACTAAGGCGCGGGGGAAAACAGCATACGCATGAGAAAAATCCTTCTTTTCTGTTTCTGATTTGCCCAGATCGCACAGAGTCGCGGGGCAAAGAGCATACACAGAAATGAAAGGTATAGATACGATAATAAAAAAACAAAAACCTAAATAAACCGAAACTGAAATAAACAGAGAGAAAATAACTGTAAACTACAAATAAACACTGTATACCTCCAGATCTTAAAAATGACGTAGCTAGGGCTACCAGAAACCTTTTCGCGTGAAACGAAAGGGGTTCCTCACTGGAACAGATGCTACTAACACAATAGAGCAGTCTTCTCGACCTGAAAGTAGTCAGAAATAGTAGATCTAGGAAACGACAGTCGGATGTAGTTCTACCGGCTTCAATTTGGATCACCAACAGACGCGACCCTCAAATAGCTCTGATACCATGTAGTAATTTACAAGGTAAGTTCCTTAGAAGAAACACCAAAAGACACCGCTCACAAGCAGATCACAGATCAATACACCAGTATTTTGATGTGGTTAAAACCCTCAAAGAGGGAAACAGTCCACGGCCTGAGCCAATGCGGCCACTTCACGCAATTTATTAATAAAAGAATGAAAATTTACATAAGCTTCTCTTATGGAGGGTTACCCTACAAATGACCCTCCATGCTCTTTAAATAGAGATCATGGACCAATCGGGTGTTAAGCCACGGATCAAGTGTCGGTAATACCGAGAAGAGAATGAACCGTCAGATCATTACATATCGTGACCGTCAGATTGTAAGTTAAAAAATGTACATAGTAAAGAAACACATTTTACCTAACTCTATACTAGACCAAGTTATACTTAACTATTTCCTATGTGTGGGAATATCCTAACAATTTGTAACCAATAATTTGTTGTTTTTTGAGTATGAATTCAGTTCCCTTCATGTAGTCATTACAACAGAGAATTTTTCTTACTTATTCATTTTGTTTTCATAAAATAAAATCAATATTGTACGAGTCATGGGACGAAAAGGTTCCACCCCTTTTGTAAATAAACTTGCTCATACTCTGTTCTTAGTCAAGTATCTCTACCACCATAAACTCGTAAAGCAAGAACTAATTTACCCCTTAACTCTAATGGAAATTATTTGAACCCATTCTACATAACTCCTTGTTCCTCATTTCTTCATTTAATTATATATAGAATGTAATTATATAACTATATATATATATATATATATATATATATATATATATATTTTTTTTTTTTTCTTTTTTTCTAAATAAAACTACTCTATTCACAATAAAGGGGTAAAATTACATCTTGCTCGAAGTCTAAAACAACTGCCCAGAAGAAGAGGCAGATAGAAATAGAAAAACTGCCAAAGACATAGAGCTTAGACGAGACCCTGTAATCCAATCCCACGTAGGGGAACCAGTGATGACCTTCTTGACATTACAAAGCTTATAAAGATTCCAAAAAAAACTTGCATTTTGAACCATATCTTGTAGAGAAGAACCCACTTATCAGCAGTAACAAAAATTTTCCCTCTATTATGGGCTGCATGACCTGAAACAAAGGCAGCAGAAAATGAACTAAGCATCTGGAGGCTCTTCCACGATTCTACACCAACCGAAGTCAGGCAGGTCCCGTGCACGAGAAACTTCATTCTCATAAGGACCAGGAGCCGCCTGCTCCATCACCACATCAATAGCATTGTGTGCTATAACCTCTGGAGCCTGCACAGAATGCGGATTCAGCGCAAAGACTGAACCAGGGCCCTCCTGATGAGAGCTACACTCTCCCACCTCCTGGGCTTCCTCGTGAAAGAACACAGCAACATGAGTAGTAATCCTAGGACGATTCAGGGAGCAATTGAAGGTGAAAATCACAGAGCCGAATGTGGGAGAGGACGGGGCTTAGGGTAATGGCTCGGCAGATGAAGACGCCTTCTCGCACTACGAGTGCGAGGGTAATGGCCTGCTATGAAATCGCTGGAGAGGGAGGTAGAAATGGAGGATGGGCTAGAGGGTTCCTGTCAAGGAGTGCCCCTACGGCATCTCATTCTATGGTGGAGACGGGGCATATCAAAAGCAACAGCGATGCTGTGAGAACAAGACTGAGTAACTACAGAAGCAAAACATAGGCAATTCAAACGATCATCCAAATGAGCACCCGATGCCTTAGAGAGAACCCAGGGAACTGACAGAGTCAGCTCCGCAGGACTACCAAAGCAAAAACCCAGCTTAGTCGCCCCTTTCAAACTGCTAGAGCTAACATCATACAGGCCATAACTAGGCCAACAAAACAATAGAGGCTCTAGAGCGATCCCCTGGCTGAGCCTAGATTTATCACCCTCAGTCCTACATTGAATTCCACCCGCCATTACTATGGCATTCAAGAGAGCTGAGGTCCAGTGCAGTCCAGAGTGTGCGGAGGTCAAAAACATATCGAAGGACAGGATGGGAGTATCAGAGTCGCCTGCGGTGAAGCCATTAAATGCTGCGATACCCAAATGCCTAGGTTCATCCATCAACTGGCTATAATCTTTGCTGTACAGGGTGGGTAGGTGGCATCCCTTCTGGCCCCACTCCTGTCCCATCACATTAATGAACTAGCGAGACATCTGCATCCAGGGAATGTAATTATATTTTGAATACTTTGTATATTTATAATACTTATCTTCATTTTGACGAGGAAAACTCCTTGTCTACGACCACACCTCCCTTCCAATGAGAATGGTTTCATCCCAGTTCTACCCCGAGCTCTCCCAATTCCCAGACAATAGTTACAGTAAAGAACCTTCCTTTAAATATTTCTAAAGGTGATCCAGAGCTTTCCTTTAAAGCTTTCTCAAGGCAATCAAAGTCTCCCTTGACCTAGCTTGGATATTGATCATAGAGTTTGAGTCTTCCACTTATCTTTAGATAAAAATCACACTTTGAATTAAATGAAGGAGTTGCAGCTCACAGGTGTGTACGGCACCTGGGAGACTGCACTCAAAACAAAGAGGAGACTCTCTGTCACGTTCACTCTACCTTACATCAAATGAATATTAAAATATTAAATACATCACTGAAAAATAGGTAGTTGTAAACAACCTCCTAAACTCTAGGAACTAATCCTAAACTAAGGAGATACGTTACAACCATATAACCATTTCTCCATTATTTTTAACTCCCCCCCTTAATGGAGAAAGGGTTATTTTTCACTCCTAACATCCCTCTAAATAACTCAAACTTTACTCGCCCTAGAGGCTTAGTAAAAATATCAGCTAAATTATCACAAGTGTTACAATACTCCACACATATTTCTTTTGACTGTATCTTTTCTCGAACAAAATGAAACTGAGTGTCAATATGTTTAGTATTTTTATGGAAAACTGGATTGTATGCAAGCTTTATTGTGCTCTGGTTGTCAGTTTTGATGCTGGTTGCTTCTTTCTGTCCTTCACCTGCATCGCTAAGAAATCTCCTCAACCAGATGGCTTCGCATGTAGCTGCACACAATGCCTGGTACTCAGCTTCACATGATGATAATGCTACAGTACTTTGCTTTTTACTACTCCACGAAATAACCCCAGATCCAATACTAAATGCGTAACCTGTGATGGATCTACGATCATCCAGGTCACCTGCCCAACCAGAATCTGAATAACTTGATAAAGTAACATTAGAAATGTCAGTGTATAAAATACCATAATTACAAGTACCACTAAGGTACCTCAACACACATTTTGTTGCAATCCAGTGATTTTCAAGTGGTTTGGACATAAACTAGTTCATCACACTGACAGAATATGCTAGATCAGGTCTAGTTGTCGTGAGATATATCAAACTCCCCACTAGCTGTCTATACAAAGTGCCTTCCACCTGTTTTGTGCCATCATCACTGCTTAACTTGACATTCTGCTGCAATGGTGTTGCTGCTGTTTTACACTGTTCCATTCTGAATCTTTTCAACAGGGTTCTGGCATACTTTCCTTGAGTTAGAAAAGTTTGACCAGAATCTTTCCACACCTCCAAACCTAGGCAATAATGAAGATCTCCAAGGTATTTCATTTCAAATACCTGTGACATTTGCTGCTTGATTTCTTTGATCAAATTATTTGCATTTCTTGTTATAATCATGTCATCCACATACAAAGAAATCAAAATGATTTGCCTCTGTTGATTTATCTTGGTATACAGGTTTGGGTCGTTGAGGCTCCTGTGAAAACCATGCTGTATAAAAAATGAATCAATTTTCTCATACCATGACCTGGGTGCTTGTTTCAAACCATAAAGTGCCTTAAGCAATTTACACACTAAATGCTCCTGCCCTTTTTTCACAAAACCAGGAGGTTGTACTAAATAAATTTCTTCCTTTAATTCTCCATTCAGAAATGCAGACTTAACATCTAGCTGGTGTAGCTTCCATTTATGTTTTGTTGCTAAAGAGATTAGCATTCTAATTGTATTTAGTTTAGCTACAGGGGCAAAGGTGTCATCGAAATCTATGCCTTCTTGCTGTGAATAACCCTTTGCTACCAGTCTAGCTTTGAATTTTTCTACACTCCCATCTGCATTTATCTTAGGTTTATACAACCACTTACAACCTATAGGGGTTTTTCCTTCAGGCAACTCAACTAAATCCCAAGTATGATTTCTATATATTGATTCAATTTCCTCATGCATTGCAGCCCTCCATTCATCTGATTTACTTGCTTCTTCATAGTTTGAAGGTTCTACAATGTTTAAAATTTTGGACATTAAAGCATAGCCTTTCAATCTTTCAGGTAGTCTAGTCTTCCTACCTGATCTTCTAGGTAGAGGACTTACCTCAACTCTATCTGTTTCAGCACTTTCCAGGCCTGCATCATCACTTATTACATTATCTGCTGCTACTTCATCCTGTTTCTGCTCTTGCTCCTGCTCTTCATCTTCGTCACTGTTCATCTCTATCAGCAATGGAATGTGGTTGTCATTGCTAGAGTCTTCCTTTCCATCTTCAGTCTGTTCATGAAAAACAACATCTCTGCTTGCAAAAACTTTATGAGTCACAGGATTATATAACTTGTATGCCTTATACTCTGTGCCATATCCTACAAATATACATTTCAAGGCTTTGGGGTCTAACTTCTTTCTATCTGCTTTTGGTATATGAGCATAAGCTTTAGATCCAAATATTCTTAGATGACTAACTGCTGGTTGGAGTCCAAACAATGCTTCAAAGGGGGTTTTGAAGCCTAGACATTTAGTAGGACTCCTATTCTTTAAATAAACAACAGTATTAATGGCTTCCGCCCAAAGACCATTTGATATACCTTTACCTTGAAGCATACTTCTGGCGCACTCCACAAGAGTTCTGTTCTTGCGTTCTGCTACTCCATTCTGTTGTGGAGTGTGTGGCACTGTGAATTGCTGCATAATCCCATGTTGCTTGCAGAAGTTCATGAACTCTCCTAACCTGTATTCTCCCCCTTGGTCCAAGCGGAGAATATTTATCCTCTTTCCTGTTTGGTTCTCTATCATAGATTTGAATTCTTTAAAGTACCGAAAGGCTTGACTCTTCTTACTTAAAAAATACACCCATGAAAACCTAGTGCAGTCATCTGTAAACAACAAAAAATAATATGCACCTCCTAGGGACCTAGTTTGCATAGGTCCACAAATATCTATATGCACTAGTTCTAGGATGTCTCTTTCCTTTCTGTTGACATGCAAAGGGAACTCTTCTCTATGCATTTTCCCTAATGCACATCCATCACATTCCAGCTTGACATTATGAAAAATCGGGAGTCCTTCGACCATACCTTTCTTCTAAAGTAAGATGAGGTATTGCAAATTGAGATGTCCAAATCTCTGATGCTAAAGATTTTCGACTGTTGATCCAGCTGCAACCATTGCTTGTCGTGGCATACTCTTTGCATCCAATCTGTACAAATTCCCCATGCGCACTCCTATTGCAACTGTTTCCATCTGGCTATCTCTAATGACACAACCATTCTTAAAGAATTCCACCTGCATGTCCTGGTCTGTAATCATTGAGACAGAGATCAAGTTTTTCTTAATTCCTGGAACATATAATACATTTTTAAGATGTTTAATGTCGCCACTAGGTAGCTTCACAGGAATATCTCCACATCCTTTGATCTCATACCCACTGTCATCTCCTAGATAAATTTTTGATCCACATGCAGATTCTTCAAGAAATTCAAAACAATCCTTCTTACCGGTCATGTGTGAGGATCTGCCAGAGTCGACATAACATGTGTCGTCCTCATCTCCCTTTGATGCTGAAAGAGCACAATCGACTATGAATAGTCGAAGATCATGGCTGTGGTCCTCCTCTTCTCCAGCAAAACAGCCCTGATGTTTCCTCTGTTTGCCTTTTCTTTCATCTGCCTGCCTCTTATAGCATTCTTTAATCTGATGACCAGGTTTCCCACAATAAAAACATCTCTTAACATAATTATCAGTCATACCTCTGAATGGTCTCTTTTGAAAAGAGTAGGCCCCCTTATGCTGCTGCTGCTGCGGTTGTTGGTGCTGATGTTAGTGTTGGTGCTGCTTTCCTCTGTACTGTCGCCTCTTCGCCATCAGAGCTAGGTCATTGCTTCGAGTTTTCAGATTCTGTCTTCGCTCCTCCTCCTAGAGTAGAATCGCTGTCAGCTCATCAAATGAAGGGGATTTCTCCCTCGCTGACAATCCTGTGATGAATGTCTGGTATTCATCAGTCATTTTGTTCAATGTGAGTGTAACTAGATCTGAGTCGGACACCTTTTCTCCACTATCTCCCAGTTTGTCTCTCAGATCCTTGACTCTGGCCATGAATCCACCAACGGACTCATTCTCGTCCATCTTCAATGCAAACAACTTTTCCTTAAGTGCCAGAACATGATTTGTATTCTGAGTCTCATATAGGCTCTCGATCGTTGTCCATATATCAGCGGCTGACTTGGAATCTTTGATATGTGGGATAATATTGTCCTTAACGGACATCTTCAGTATAACTTTTGCTTTCGTTTCTCTTTTATCCCAGTCTTGTTCTTGGGTCGCTGTTCCAGACTTCGGCTCATTTCCCTCAACGATCGCCCATGCATTTACGCTCTCTAGCAAACTTTGCATTTTGAATTTCCAGTTGGAGAAATTCATTCCATCGAGTTTGCCAGACTTGTGGAGGTATAATTCTATACTGTTGTTCATTTTCGCCCAAATGAACACTCCAATCGGCCACCACCGGGCAAGTCTGATCTGCTTCCACCGAACAGATCAGGAACTTCACTGTGCCACCACCGGGCAAAACCGATCTGCTACCACCGAACAGATCAACAAGCAAGCTCCAACACGCCACCACCGGGCAAAGGCAATCTGCTTCCACCGAACAGATCAAGGAGCTGCACTGCACCACCACCGGGAAAAAAAAAAAACCGATCTGCTTCCACCGAGCAGATCACAGAGCTCTGATTCGCCACCACCGGGCAGGTCCGATCTACTACCTCCGAGTGGATCACGGAACCCTAATTCGCCACCACCGGGCAGGTCCGATACGAGTGGATCAAGGAACCTCAGTTCGCCACCACCGGGCAAATCAAATCTTCTACCACCGAGCAGAAATCTCCACATGCCACCACCGGGCAACTCCGATCTGCAACAAAAATTGCAGATTTCCAGAGAGAAAGAGGTTGGCTCTATGGCGCTCTGAACAGCTACAAATCCGCGCCAATTGCAGAAAAGAAAAATTCATGGTGTCCACGGAAATTGGCGCACTTAACAGCCACGTATCCGCACCAATTTAGTTATAATTTTGTTGGCGTGCTTATCCGCCCCAAACCCGCGCCAATGGGCGCTTCTGTTCTTTAAAAAATCGCGCCTTTCTGTTTTGTTCTGGATTGGCGCGATTGTCTTCAAAAAATCCGCGCCAATTGCTCAACCCTTTCTTTGGCTCAGAGATGATCAGTCATCTAAGACCCTTCGCTCCAAGTGTTACTGCAGTTCCACCTGATCACACAGACACATTTACATGCACTCCTACCACTACAGATATGTAACTAATGATACATCCCTAAAAAACAAGTTGAGGCTATCTTTATCCTAAGCTCTGATACCAAGATAAAAATCACACTTTGAATTAAATGAAGGAGTTGCAACTCACAGGTGTGTACGGCACCTGGGAGACTGCACTCAAAACAAAGAGGAGACTCTCTCTCACGTTCACTCTACCTTACATCAAATGAATATTACAATATTAAATACATCACTGAAAAATAGGTAGTTGTAAACAACCTCCTAAACTCTAGGAACTAATCCTAAACTAAGGAGATATGTTACAACCATATAACCATTTCTCCATTATTTTTAACTTCTTTACCAGATTGGGAACTTATCTCTTGGGAAACACACAACCTCAACCCATTTCTCTATTCTTTCTTTCTCGGAAAAAAACACCAACCCCCTCCTTTTCCCTAGATTCCTTTCTTTAGAGGAAATCCCTTAGAATAAGCAGTAAGTGTTTCCTCCAACTCTCTTGGGAGTTAGGAACTCTTGTGGTCCTCCCTGAATTTTCCTTTCCTCGGATAACACATATTCTAGTAAATCCTAATCATTTCTTTTAAATAAGAATTAAAAGTACTTCCTAACTCAACTAGTTATTTAACTAACAAAACAATGTGTCAACCTCCACAAGCGCTAATTTCTTAGCAATTAAACATGTTTGTAAAGGATAGAAATAAAACCAAGGTAACTGGGGTGTTACAATAGTATTTTGTCTTGAGGATGAAGCACATTGGATAGTTGCAAATGGGTCCATCAAATTCTGATGATGTGATTTTTACCACTACAAATTTCACCACGACATCATTGCAAATTTGACATACGAAATTTGAACTACGTTTTGGAGAGAGTATATTAAAATTGTAAATTTAAATTTTGTGATAACTTAAATGCTTGGTAAATATTGGTAGTTATCAATTTATTATAAACATCAAAGCGTTTATATCACTATACAATTTTATTTTAAAATATTAATATTATTAATTATCAAATAAATGAATACATGATTTAACAAAATTCTTCAGCATGGAGATTGACTCCCATTTTACCATGTAAATCTTGAATTTGTAAATAGTATTTGTGACAGTTTTATGAGACAATACCATGGATTATCAATGTCACATACATACACAATATGATACATATTGATATTATATTACATTTTTTTATTTCAAATTAATTAAAAAAATATAACTAACTTAAATAAATCTTAATCTTTGATTAATGAATACTGCTATGAATATTCTAACATATTGTTGAAAAATTAAAATATATTGTAAAAAATTAAATATTTACCATCCACATAACAATTACTCATAATTAAATTAAAGTTCTATAAAATCAAATAAAGATATTTATATTGTAAATATATGTATAATTTTAAATACATGTTTGATATAAACATTTTTTTATATAAAATATCTCTTAATAATATTATGAATAAGATTAATATCTTATCCATGTAAAAGTAGAAATTTAAACCGATTAAAAAAAAATTAAAAAAAAATCCTCAAATGTAATATTAATGGTCAACGCCCGTAAATCTTATAGAGAGAGAGGATTTCTTTTAAATGTAGTTTAAATATGGACATGACCGCCATAGTATTAATATCTTATCCATGTAAAAGTAGAAATGTAAACCGATTTGAAAAAAAAAATTCCTCTCAGGTAATATTAATGGCCAACGGCCGTAGATCTTGAGATAGATAGGATGTTTTTTAATGTAGTTTAAATATGGACATGACCGCCGTGAAGTTGTACATGATGAAGGTAACTTTGGCAGTTATTTATTTTTTTCTTAAGATAGTGAAGAAGTTATGAAGAGTGGCGGGTTGGATTCGATGAATTTGTGAAATATGGCAAACTTTAGCTTTCAAATTCCTTTGAGAATATAACTATATGTTAAAATATCGACAGTGAGAGTACAACCACAGCTGTATAAGGAAACCTAGGGAAGCTGTTAACTAAATTGTAGAGTGAGCCGACAGATAGCCGAAATCAAATTGGATTTAACGTAAATACTTGACTTCAATGAATATTGAATCTGTCAGTTTTAGATGACATGGGTTTTTAATGGTATATAGGTTTAATTCAATATAATTTTTTTTTCAATTAATAATAATAATTTATAACAAATTTATAATGGAATTAATTTCTAAATTTTTTTAAAATTTTAGTTATTTGAGAGGTATATGATGTAATGTTTATTATGTAGTTATTTAATTTAAATGGATTCACTAAATTTATAATAATTGGTATAATAAGATATTTTAAATAGCTTTAAAAAATAGGATAATTAACTCGTCAATTCTTTGATGTTGGTCGTTGTTGTTGGTATCTTTATGTTTTGAATGCATTGAATAAGCGGTAGGGTGGGATTCAATAGTATGGAGTGGGAGAACATGTAAGAAGTGATAAGTGTAGAAGAAAGAGTTACAGTGAACAAGATGTGTGGGAAGTAGTTGATGTGTGTGGAATAAAAGATGTACAGAAGAGGGTTTATGTGCGAGAGAATGGATAGGTAGAATTTATTTGTGTAGAGTAAGGAACATAATTATTTTTCAGCATGGAGGTGTGGTAACGAATACAATGTTTTTTCAAAGACATGAAATTTGGTTCTGAATATATAGATTATTTCACTAATAAATTTGTAAGAAAATGATTTTATTTCCTTTTAATGGGTTTAGTATGCGTCATTTTTCCATATGTCACTGCTCTCTTTCTATTTTGGTCACCTACTACGCACTATATATCTTATTCTAGTATATATAAGATGTATGTGTGAAGTCAGAGAACTTTTCAAATATGAAGTTCAAAAAATTGTAAACCTTCATTATAACTATATTGGTTAGCGAAGATATAATTGATTTTTTTTTCAAACTAAGTATGGCTATTGTGAAGACATATATTTGGTAATATATTAAGAATATAATAATATCTTGCTAGGTAATATTTTATTTTTCCCAATGAACAACTTTACAATGTATTTTATTTTCATCTTTACAAATTCATAAACATGGAAGGGATGAACACTTACATATGCTATAGCATGTAAAAGACTTTGAAAAACTTGAAAGCTCGGAAAAAAATGAATTTTATTTCAAATATTAATATACTAAATCAAGAAGCCCAAAAAAAGAAAACTAAAAAATATATTTATTGATTGACATGAAAATTTATTTTGAATGTGAATTCAAATTCATATTTTTTTCCGCTTTAAAAGAAGATATAAATAAAAACAATTGTATACTTTTAAGAATCTCATAACATGGTCTTGTATTATTTATTAGTAAATAAGAGAATTTTGTGATATAATATTAGCATCACATGTCTTATTTTAACATAAATTACTACTTAACAAAAGTGAAATAGATTCAAGTTTTAGTATTATAGATTCAAGTTTTAGTATTATGTGTGATTTTTAAATTGTAATTAAAAAAAACATATATTTTTCATGATACCTATATTTTAGTTGCTTTTATATTGTGCCAGAATATAAATTGTGTTATTGAATTTTTATTTGTGTTGATGGTTAATTAAGAAACATGTACTTTAATCTCATTTTTACTGATATAGACAATTTCTTCACAAATAATTCTTCATGACTAAATTCTCTAATATCAAATACATATTAGTAAAAATGTATCTATATCCTCTGTAGATTTATAAAGACTTCAAAACAAATAAAAGAATACTGAAATCAATAAAATTGAAAATTGAAAATATATTAATATATAATAATATAAGATATATAAGAATGATAATTATATTTTTTCTATAATAAAATAAATCTATATACTTTTATTTTAATTTATATTTTCAAGTAATAATTATCATATTTATATTTTTTTTTGGGTTATTTTTCATATTTATTAAATTTCAAGATGACTTAAATTTATGTTGGATTATTTTTTCATATATTAATAATATTTTTATTGATAAAATGAATTTATATTTATGTGTATGTATTTAAACTTCTTACTCTCCTAAAATAAGGAATAAAAACTAAAAAATGTGTCTAAAAAATAAAACAATGAAGTGTACAACAAGTGTGCAGAGTGGATGCTTGTGCACAGCAAGAAACACAAACTTTCTTCTACAGAAACATAAAATGTGGCATAGAATATATAGATAGTTCACTTTTGAAATTGTTTTAAAGTATTCAATATGAGCCATTCTTAGAATATATATTCACGTCATTTATAAACATTGAAAATGTAGTGTATCACCTCATTTTTTATTTTGATTGTGAGTTATGCACTATAAGAATTATTGGAGTATATATAAGTTGTCTTTGTGTTTAAATATATTCAATTCCCTTTTTAAATTTAAAGTTTAGGTTTTTTTGAGAAATGTAAATCTTGATTATAACTATATAATTTTTATAAACATATACTTAAAAATATCTATCTAACCCATATATATTTGATAACATAGTACAGATGACATAACGTCTTACCTAAATAATTATAAAATAGATAATATTTTATTTTTCCTATTCAACAACTTCGAAATCTACTTATTTTTATTATAGGTGATTTGGACAAACACAAACACTAAAAAAAAATTAATAAATAAATAAATAAATTTAATTTTCAACAAAAATATTGTACGCTTAAACAGAAAGCCCACTCTCTCAAGAAACAATCTTTATTAAGTGGCATGAATAATATTTTTAGATGTGATTTCGAACTTGTATATTGTTTTTTCTTTAACAGAATGTACATTTTTTATAGTATAACATGGTTTTGCATTTTTATTAGTAAATAAGAGAATTATGTTGCGATAATATTAGTGCAATGTGTTCTATTTTAAAAGAAATTACTACATAAAAAATTAAAATGGATCAGTAAGTTTTAGTATTAGTTATCATTTTTAAATTGTAATTAAGTTTTTTTATTTATTTTTATAACACCATTCATATATATTATGAATTGTGACTTTGATTTTTTTTTGTGAGAGTTGTTATTTGAGAATCATGGAATTAATGTATTTTAGGATTCTCAATCGCATTTTTATCTATTGGGATGGTTTCTTTATAACCAATTACTTTTATATTATTTAAACATTATTTATATATGAGAGAATTTATCATTATCTCATGTAAATGTGAAACTTCGTAAATATTTAAAAAAATAAAAAATAAAAAACATTATTATTAATGGAACTGAGAATTAAAAAATATTAATGTATAATAATATCATATATAATCATATCTGATTTTGATGATGAATCACAGAGGATAGTTCCAAACTTGGATACACAAAACAGTAAAATATGATGACTCTGAAGAAATAACCACACAAAACGCAGATCACAGAAGTCTCAAATCTATTAATATTAAATATACTAAAATGGTAATATAATTTTTATAATAAAATTAATCTATATATCACTTTGATAAAAAAAGAAATAAAAACTAAGAAAAATGTGTAAGAAGTGAAAGAAGAAAGTGTGGGAGAATAGGTATGCTAAGGGAATGCATGTGTGAAGCAAGGAACACAAATTTGTAAGAAATGTGTGATTTTAAAGGTCTTTTATAAACATTTGAAAAAATAGTGTATCATTGTTTTTCTATTTTGGTTGTCTACTATGCACCTTATGTATTATTGCAATACATATAACCTTCCTGTATAAATGTTCAGTTTTTTTTGAAATTTGAATTTCTCCAGTATCAAATTTAAAAAATGTAATCCATAATTATAACTATATTTTTTTTAAAGATATAAAAAAAATATATACACTTCGTCCATATATATTCCTTTAATTACGATACTAACTAAAATTACATATCTCTATAATGAAGTAAGATATTTTATAAATATTGAAAGTGACATAACTTCTCACCTAAATAATCACAACCTAGATAAATTATTACATTTTCCATTGAAAAAACTCACAGTTTACTTTTTCTTCATCCGTACTAATTTACATTGTTTTTAATCCAAAAGAGACTAATAACCGTTGTTGCATGAAGTGTACACAAATATGAAATAATAGTTGTAAATAATGGTGATCGTCTTAAATCATTAAAAATGAAATAAATGTTGTAAAAACACTTTTTCCGATATAAACATTACCTAATCAGTTTCCTTATATAATATTTTAATTAGGGGTTTTTGTCTAGATCATATTCGAAGTCCATAAATAACGTAATAAAAAATAAATCACAGAGAAATTATTTATTATCTCTCTAAGATTGAGAAAACATCAAATATTTGTTAGCAGAAGAAAATATAGATAAATTAGAAAAATTTTCAAGTAAATACATTTATTTTAATTTATATTTTCAATTAATGATTATTATATTTTTATTTGTTTTAATATTTTTTATATTTATTAAATTTTACAGTGAGATAATTTTAAGTATTCTTTTTTAAAATAATAATAATAATATTTTTTGTTTTTTAAAATTTTGTAAGACTATATTTTTATCATGTCTAACATATCAACATGTGGTAGGAAATTCAACGGGTGACTTCAAATTAAGAAGTGCATTAACAAAACACCAATTGATAACCTTTTATCCAAACCCCCCTGGAAAATAATAGTAATACTTCTATAAAAAAAAAATGAATTTATATTTCTCTATATGTGTATGTATTCAAGCTATTCACAGTCATAAAAATAATAAAAAATTATTTAGAAAAGTGTTTAAAAAGAGGGAAGTCTAGGAGAAAGTGTGTGGAGGGAATTTGTGAACAAAAACTTTTTTTAGCACACATAAAATTTGTCTCAGAATACATAGATTGTTTTACTGGTAAATTTGTAAAATAGAGATTAATTTTATTTTCTCTTAAAGGGTTCAGTTTGATATAAATTTAAGTTGGCTTATTTTTTTCAAATATTAATAATAATTTTGTTACAAAATTAAATTTATATTTCTATGTATGTATATGTATTCAATATTTTCACTTTCATAAAAAGAACAAATAAAAACACAACTAATCTTCGGGATTAAGCTTGTGTTATGGTTAGTGGTTATTAGAGTCTAAGAAAACCCGGAAGCTAAATCAACTGTTTCTTTATGTATTTATATGTACAGTGTGCATCATTCTTTGAGATGTACAGTGTGCATCATTCTTTGAGACAATCATTAATATATTGTTGAGTTTGGTAACCAATTTGTGTTGTTTTAGAGTGGTATCAGAGTCATAGTTCAACCATCCTGTTGAGTAAGTCGGGCCACTATTTGTGGCCTTCTTGAGTGCTTCCATGCTCCTACTTTTGCCCTCGTATAGTTTTGTTGCAACTGTGCAAAGTATGATTGTGGAGTAGTAAAGGTTGCGTGAGAGAGGCGCAAGACACGTGAAAACAACCAGGAGAGTTGGTATCAATGAATTCATTTCCCACAGCCAGAGTAAAAATGCAGTAAGGGCCTACGTGATATTTGATGGGTGATCATTATGATGGTAGAAATACCAACACACCACATTGCTGTTTCTACGATATGATACATTTTATATGGTTTCGCTAGAGATGTCACCTTACGATGCTTGTATTAATAGAGTTTTGATTTGCTGAGAATGAAGTTTGCCTTATTGGAAGACTGCTTATGTTGTAGACTTGTGCAGGCCATGTTGTGGAACTTTGCTTGGTGTCAAATGGCCTGTGACTTCAGATAAAGTAAATGATATAAGTTATGTAAATTTGTACATGCATTGATGCAGAAGACAATAATAGAGAAGAAGACGTTGCAGGTTGAATCTTCAAAATTGAAGGTATAAGGACCTTGTCCTGGTAATGAAAATCAATTTAACGTATGGTTTTTGATTTTGCATAGAAAGTAATCTATGAGAGCTCGTTAATTATACTTCCACCCTCGCCCGTTCTTTCGCTGGCTGAAACACAAGGATCTAAATAGATGTGTTTAGAATTGGTTTGCAACACAATTGGCCAAAGGGAATATTTAAAGAGTATCCCCGCTGCCAAAAAAAACTCATAATTTCCCTTTGTTGTGCACACCCTACGCACGTAATTCACAAATCAGTGTGGATTGAATTTGAATTGATGAAATTCAAATTATGCTCGGTATAAACTTAGTTCTCTGAAATGCAACAAATGCATTCCACAATCGGAAAGATTCACCGCTTAATCAATTTCTAATGTAATGGTTGTTTGTCCTGCAAAAATTACTCTTAAACAGGGTGGTGTGAGCCCTAGTGTCGAGCTCGTGACTCTTTTAATTATCATTGTAGTTTGTCTATTTTTTATAGTATTGATTATTGTTTACAAAGATTCATCTATTTCCTTGGTATCTACTTTTGTGAGGGACAACATTGCTGCATACCAAAATAATTCTATAAATTGTTAGAGTCACCTCCTCTGCGTCCTTCAATGGGACTTTGACCTGCGAGTAATTACATGGCTATTTTGGATCCTGATTTTTTAACAGCTTCACGTGTTATCCGATATGTTGAGAAGTGTTGCCGTGACTTGAACGTGCTAATTACGGCTGAGATTTTGTTGTGCTCTGAAAGGTCATCCCAGAAGGATTGTCGTAGCATAACGTTCCAGTTCTATGTTGCTTAGGGGTACAGTCTATGATGGTGTCGACTATGCACGATTTTGCAGCATTTGCTGAAGAATTTGTTACTGTGCCAGTTAATTTGAGAATTTCGACCAAAGTTTTTTTTTTGGTTCAAATTTATCAGAGGGTTCTTTAACATATATGCGTTCTTCTATTTGAAAATTTTGATTTTGACATTTTTGACTTGTTATTCGGAGGCATTTGTTTGGAAAGGGCTAGTTTCTACTGAGAACGAGGCAAATACATGATTTTGACCTCATTTTTTTAAGGCAGTAGACAACTACTAAGATTGAATGATGAAGTTTTAAGGAGAGAAAATAGGCAATATAGATAATTTCACATTGAATATTTGTGAATGTATAGTTTTTCGTAAAGATTTGGCTACAAATAGAGAACAAATCATTGAAAAATGAAGTAATCCATCAATTCAACTTGAAGAAAGGAATATTAAGATTTTAGTTATCTTAGGAGGGAATAGGAATCTACTCTCATTCAATATAACATGTCGTTTAGCCGAAAGCAGAGGCACAAAAATCTCATATAAAAGAGTAAGAGTGACTTCCTTTGAAGGAAGTGCCCCACATTGTAGTCATGCTAGAGGAATTCTCTATTCTAAGAGGTCAGAGCATTGATCCGTTGACGAGTCGCATTTGGGCCTGACATTATAAGGAGTTTCGCTTGATATCATGAGTTTTCATCCACGTTCTTTGTCGTTTATTTGAAACCTAGATGTTGTGTTACAATTGATTGATATTCTTTTATTTCACATATTCCATTGTAATTGGGTGCATTCTTGGTGGTAGCTGACACCCTTTTCAAAATTGATTATGTTTTGATAATGTTTTGATAGTGAGATGGAGGAGAGAATGGTTAAAATCAATGATTTCTTAAATTTGTTAAATTTTTTTAGATTTATAAACAAATTTAATGATGTATATAGTTAATAACATTGACCAAATCAATAAGGAAAACCTTTCTGAAATTTCAATCTATTTGAAAAATGCACAAGAGATGATTGAGCTTCTGCAACTCAAGTCTCAATTCCAATGAGATAAACTTTAGTAGATGGAATGTAAATTTGAACCTATTCTTACAAAAAATTATAGTTTGTTTGAGTCTGATTAGTCACAGAATGATCAAAGTAATGAAGTGATTTCTAAAGAAAATTTTGATGCAGGAGAAAGTAATGTTCAAGCAAGTATATGCGAGAGTCATTTGAATACATATGTGGGGCTTATCATTGCCAAAACCTTTATAAGATCGTGGGAAGAAATTACACATAAAAAACACAGAATTGGTTTGGGATATAACAACTATATCTTGGATGTATTTTTTTATTTCACTATTTTTTCTAACCCTATACAATTTTGTAGCATTGGATTTCTAGATGGTGTTGTTCTAGAACAAAATGATAGATGTCAACAGTGTAATAGAGTTGGACGTGTGAAATATAATTTTTTTTAATCTTCACTCATGCGAACATTATGGAAAGTGAAATCACCGTTCAAACATATGTTTTGGAAAGAAGACTACTGCAAGAGAGAAACTAAATTTCGGATGGATTACTTCTTTAGATTGGCCGAGAACAACAAAGAAGGTTTACGGGTCATACCGCAAGATATGTTCGAGAGTGTTGACTAACCTTGAAGTGATGAAGAATACTTCATCTTCTCACCTTCTATCTCATAGGGGGGAATCGTTGATGGTCTGCTATAGGTTCAACAATTTTTCAATCGAGCATGAGTTAGAAATCCACAGCCTTAGTGACAATCTATACCAGTTAGAACTAGAGTTCTGGCCGAAGAAACTTCATTTTTTTCTAAATGGTATTTTTATGAATGAGCACTTCCAGATTCAGAATTGTTCGAGGAACCACATTAATGGTTCTAGAGTCAGAATATTTTATTGGTCTGAGAATTGCTATGAACGTTTCAGAGGTGGGTATCATTTGTGGTTTTCTCTTAAAACCACCATCTTTAGTTTGTGGCCATCGTTGAAAACCATTTTTGAAAGACATTTAACTATTGGCTAATATGCAATTTTTCATTTTGAGCTCTCATTCTTCAATTTTGATACATCCCTTCATATTAAGGGGGAAATATTAGACAACTACTCCTCGGGAATATGCCTGTGTCATGGTGAGTGGTTATTAGAGTCTAAGACGACCCGAAAATTGAATCAACAATTTCTTTATGTATTTATATGTACATTGTGTACATCATTCTTTGAGACAATGACTAATATATTGTTTAGTTTGGTTTCCAATATGTATTGTCTTACAAAACCAAATAAACTGTCTGAAAGGTGAAGCAAAGAAGTGTGAGAAAATGGGCCTGTGAAGAGAATGTATGTGGAGAAAAGAACACAAACTTTTAACAAGAAAAAATAAATTAGAAAGAAATTATGTATCCTCCCTATTAGACTAAGAAAGCATCAAATATTTGGTACTTTGGAAAAGAACTTGGATAAACTAGGGATGTTTTTTCAAACTTTGAACTGACTTTAAAGTCTTGAAATAGAATAAACAAACAAAAATCAGAAAGAAACTATGCATTATCTCAACAAAATTAAGCAAACATAAAATATTTGGTACTCTAAAAAAAACTAAACTAAGTGAGGGATTATCATCTAAAGCGATTTGAAGTCTAAAAATACAATAACAACTAACAAATCTAAAAGGATTTATCTGAATAAAAATAGGAGAAAACAAATTATTTGCTTTCCTAGAAGGAAAACTAAACACATCAGTAAATCCCCTTCAACGAGCTTTAAAATTCAGAAATACAATGACAAAATAATAATTATTTGAAACGAAGATAGGGAAATAAGAATGATACAATATCAATTATATATGTGTGAGAATTTACCTATATCCTCTATAGACGAGAACTCTGTAAATGTTTATGAAAAAAATATATTAAAAAAATTGAAGATTAAAAAAAATTATTGTATAATTATAAATTTTTTATATTTTCAAATGATAATTATTATATTTTTATTTGTTTTAAGAAACTACATGTTTATTAAATATGAATGTGACATAAATTTAAGTTGGATATTTTTTCAATAAAAATAATATTCTCATTAAAATGATAAATTTATATTTTTGTGTATGTATGTGTATTCAAGTCTTTCACTCTCATAAAAATAAGGAACAAAAACTAAGACAAGAGTCTAAAATGTGAAGCAAGGATGTGTAGGAGAACTTGTGAAGAGGGAATGCATGTGCACAACCAATAACATAGAATTTTTTTCTAGAAACATGAAATTTGGCTCATAATATATAAATTGTTTCATTGGTAAATGTGTAAGGGAGACATGATTTTTATGTTCTTTTAATGGTTTTAGTAATGAAAAATAAATCAGAAAGAAATTATACATTCAGAGAAAAAAATAAAAATAAATTATATATTATTTTTGTAAGACTAAGAAAACATCAAATATTTGGTACTTCAGAAAAACATTTAGATAAAATACGGACTTTCTTCTAAGTTATGACCGAATTTAATATCGACAAATGAAATAATAATAATAATAATAATAATAAATTTCATTATCTCAAAAAGATTAAGCAAACATAGAATATTTAGTTCTCTAAAAAAAACTAAACTAAATCATGGATTCTATTCCAGCAAACATTGAAATTTAAAATTAAATAACAGCTAACAAAACATAAGTAAGTTATCTTGATAAAAATAAGAAAAGATAAATTATTTAGTCGCTCAGAAGAAAAACTAAACCAATAAACATGTCTCTTCTAACCAACTTTAACCTATAAAAATAGAATGATAAAACAGTAATTATTTTAAATGAAAAAAAGGTAAAGGAAAAAAGTAAAGTGAAGAATGAACCAAGAATTATGTTATTTTAATATCAATTATATAGGTTAGAAATGATCTATACTCTTTGTAGATTTACAATTTTGTAGATAGAAAAAAGAAAAATATCAATAGAATTGAACATTAAAAACTATTGGTGTATATATATATATATATATGCGCTAACAATATTTACAAATTTTTATAATATATATATATATATTTTCATGTCATAATTATTATATTTTTGTTTTAATATCTTTTTTTATGTAATATATATTTTGTGTGTATATGTATTGAAATGTTTCATTCTCATAAGGAGAAGGAATAAAAACTAAGAAAAGGTTAAAAACTGAAGTATGGAAGCAAGGGAGAATGGGTCAACACTCAAATTTTATTCCACATACATGAAATTTGGGTGCCACTATATATATTGTTTTACTAGTAAATATGCAAGAGAAGTTTATTCCGCATACGTAAAGTTTATTCCACATACATTAAATTTGGCTGAGAATATATAGATTGTTTCACTAATAAATTTGTAAGAGAAATATGATTTTAATTTTCTTTTAAAAGGTTCAATAATGAAAAAAAAAATCCCAAATAAATTATGCACTCTCTGTAAGACTGAAAAAACAACAAATATTGCTACTTTAGAAGAAAAAGTAGATAAAAGAGAGACAAACTTTTTGTGAATATTGAGCCAACTTTAAAGTTAAAAAAAAAAAAAGAAGAAGAAAAAAGTAACCAAAAATAAATTAGAAAGAAACTACATATTATCATAATAAGTTTATGGAGACAAAAAATTTGGTATTCCAAAATAAAACCATACTAATATAGAGATGGTCTTTGATGCAGGAGCATCCAACTGAGGGTACCATGACCAGGTGTTTGGTCTCAGTCAAGGAGAACAGGTTCATTATCATTTGGTACCATTTATTGATCAACACAGTATTTAGAAATTTTTTTTTTTTTTTATTTAGTTATTAGTTAAGTTGTAATTAGTTGTAATTAGGAATAGCACAGTTAGATGAAAGTTGTTACAACCACTTTTTTTTATAACTTCTTTTTCTTCACATTTCGTTTCCACAGAACAAGAAAACATTAAAACAGTTTCACAACTATGTAACTGGAAAATGTAACCGTGAGCAGTTGTGGGAAAACTGGCTCAGAAGAGTATAAAAGGAACAAACTCATATTTTGTAAGGGTTGGAGTAGAGAGACAAGAACAGAAGAAAGAGAATAATAATTCCATTCTATTTAAAAAAAACCATTTGTATCTATCTACAGCTTCTACTGTTACGTTTCTTTTTTGATTATTAATTATTGTGCATTTAGAACAAAACAGAGAGATGAATTTCATTCAGAATTAGAGATCATTCCTTCCTAAGAAAACCACTGTGTAAGCCGACAGAACAGAGTTACGAACTCACAGAGAGAATTTGTCATACCCTTCCAAACAGTCATACCATGCATTGACAGAAAGCAGAGTGGAGTAATTCCTTTTTTCTTTTCCTATTTTGTTTTTCTAAAAAAAAAGAAGAGCAAGGAGTCTACAAGCAGAAGCAAAACTGCAGTTGTAGACAATCAAGTTCCAAACCACGAGGGATAGACTAACCACACAGAGTAACTATCATAAAAATCAATTATGAAGAACCTCCAAGTAAAACACTAACCATTCACCTAAGTCCTGTTGCTTTATTTCAAATAAGATGTGAATAGATAGTTAAGTTACAAAGAATTTCAGAATAGCTCGTTTCCAAAATAAAATGAGCCCAACAGAGACTCACGATTATAGTCTCAAGGTTCAAAACCCTCAACAAGCTACAAGACAACTAAGAATCAATTTACAAACAACACACCAGAAGTTTAAGACGAAGTGGCCAACGGCCAACAGAAGGTGAGGCTCTCAGAGCCAACCAAATTTCCAGGAAATACAAGCACAGAAACCTAAGGCTAACCAAGAATAACACTATTACGAAAGACAAAGACCAGTAGCGACCCTACTGGGCTCTCAAAGTGGCGTTAGTCGAGCAAGCAACCATTCCAAGCCACCAACACCTGTAGACACGGCCAACCAGAGTATTAATCAGTGGATGCATGATAGTCTGAGAATGAAAAACTAAGAAAATACTGGCAAGAGGGTTCGGTGACTTACCGAAGGAGAAGGTGGCAACAACTTGGAGAAATCGTAACCAGGTCGCAGCCACAAAGGAACATTCCTTCTCACAAGGAGTAGACACAGTTAGCAAAGACAGAGAAGTGAGGAAAAGAACTGTGACAGGGAAAGGAGGGCTTACCTTGTCGAACAGAGTGAGGAATCAGTCCCCTGTGACCACAACCTACCAGAAACACATACAGAAGGAACCTCAATCAACCAGTAGCGCGTATGAACCAGCACATGAGCCAAAAAACAATAAAAAATAGACAGAGAGCTGAATAGTCTCAGAACAGGAGAAATCCCAGTGATAAAAGCTGGCAAAACCAACTACGACAAACCTGAGAATCACCAACCGAGCAGCATAATAGGAAGAACGAGTGTAGCTGTTAAACGACGACAAAGGAACCACATTATAGCACAAAACACCATTGACAGACCTCGGCATTCCACAGACAACAGACAGCTAAACCATCGTCTAAGAGCAGAGAGCACCCAGATGCCAAAGTGGTGAATGAATACGGAATAGAGGAGTAAAGGCTGAGCGCAGGAGTGAGGAAGTCGAGAGAGAGTACAGGTGTCCCCTCACATCTATCTCCGTACCCAGTAATTAATCAGAAACAAAGCCAAATCCAATATATCTACTTAATCATTGGGTTAGTGTTAATCATCGTTTATTTTATCCGTTTATTAATCTACGTTTAGGGCTGGTCCCATGAGTATTCCAACCATAAATTAGAAGCAATATCTCTATACAAATAAAACAATATAAAATGTATGAGTTTCAAAGAAAAGCTAAAGAAATGAAGGTTTTTTTAACCGGAAATTTTAAAGTCCACAGATAATGTCTTTTCCTTATTAAAAAATATAAAAAATTATATAATAGTTAGAAAGCATAAGATATATGGGATTATGACCTAAGAATTTAAGAAAATTAAAAGCTAATTACTTCGCTGAATAAAAGTTTTTTGGGATCCTCAAATTTTCAAGTGACGGAGAAACTATGAATAAAAACTACAAAAATGTAAATTATTCTTGAGATAATAGGAATTAATGTACGAAAACATGCTCACGGTTTCCAGTTCAATTCCCGTATCTTAAAAGATTGAAAATTTTAAAAGAATTCTAAAGTTGCTAAAAGATTGAAATTTTAAAGGAATTCTCAAGATGCTAAATGATTGAAAATTTTAAAAGAATTCTCAAGTTGCAATAAAGTAATCCTTCTAGCTGTTATACTAACAGTGCGCAATAGAAAATCAAAGACAAACACATCAATAAAAACATACACAAATGACACAGTGAGTTAACGTGGTTCACCCAACCAATCTGGGCTACGTCCACCAAACATAGGCATCGACAATCTTTTATTATCAAACAGGAGATTACAAAATAATCAATTTCCTCACAAACTCTCACACCCCCATCCCAATCCGTATGGACACCTGTTTTATAGCTAAGAGAATCTAACTGCCTCATAAATCCTCTTACAAAAAATATAGGATGCATTAACTCTCTCCCAACAAAATAGAGCTAATATAGCAACACAATATTATTGTTGTCACCTACTGAGATTTCTGCCCATTTTATTAAAACCGAAAATCTCAACAATCTCCACCTTGACAGCAATTAGCTTGATACCCTGTTTCTTTATTATTTATTTTTTCTGCAAGCCAAGAGAAGCCAAACACCAACGCAGCTTCTCTAACAAAACTGGTTTCGTGAACATGTCTGCACAGTTTTCCTTTGTATGCACCTTTTCAAGAGAGACTCCCCTTTCAGTGATAACCTTTCTTACAAAATGGTACTTTATTGGTATATGCTTTGATTTACTATGATAGGCCGGATTCTTTGCCAAATGTATTGCACTTTGACTATCACAAAGTAACTTGATGTTGTCCTGTAACCTACCAAACTCACCAAGCAAACCTTTTAGCCAAATCGCTTCTTCGCAAGCATGAGAAGCAGCAATGTATTCTGCTTTAGTAGTGGATAAAGCAACAATGTTTTGTAGTTTTGACATCCAACTAATAGCTCCACCTCCAAGTGTAAAGACATACCCTGAAGTTGACCTTCTCTTATCCAAATCACCTGCAAAATCAGAATCAACATACCCGCAAACAAATTCACTACTCTTATTCTAAGTGATACAATAACTACTTGTGCCTCTCAAATACCGAAGCACCCATTTCACTGCTGACCAGTGTTCTTTACCCGGATTTGCCATATACCTGCTGACAACCCCAACTGCATGTGAAATATCTGGTCAAGTACAAACCATCGCATACATCAAACATCCTACTACATTTGCATATGGAATTCGAGACATATATTCCTTTTCTTCATCTGTATTAGGACATAAACTGGAAGAAAGCTTACAATGGGAAGCTAAAGGGACTAACACAGGCTTCACATTGTTCATACCAAACCTCAAAAGCATTTTCTCAATATACTTCTGTTGTGATAGCCACAGCTTACCATTGCTCCTGTCTCTGAAAATCTCCATGCCCAAAATCTGTGTTGCTGCTCCTAGATCTTTCATATCAAATGTCCTTGCCATCTGAGTCTTTAACCTGTTGATTTCTTCAATGCTTTTGCTTGCTAAAAGCATATCGTCAACATACAACACTAAGATAATGAACATGCCATTACTTAATTGCTTAAAGTAAACACAATGATCATATTCACTTCTTATATATTTTTGACTCAACATGAAAGAATCAAATTTCTTGTACCACTGTCGAGGTGACTGCTTCAGACCATACAATGATTTCTTGAGCCTACAGACAAATTTCTTATTGCGATGCTGAAAAAACCCTTCCAGTTGTTCCATATAAATTTCCTCATCTAAATCTCCATGTAAAAATGCAGTCTTAACATCTAGTTGTTGTAATTCTAAATCAAGCAAAGCGACTAATGCTAACACAATGCTAATTGAAACTATTTTAGCAGCTGGTGAAAATATCTCATGAAAGTCAATGCCTGCTTTCTGAGAAAACCCTTTTGCAACCAGCCTTGCTTTGTATCTATCCTCCGTATCATTCACACCCCGTTTCACCTTGAAAACCCATTTACATCCCACAGTTTTCCTGCCTTTGGGAAGTTCAACTAGATCCCATGTGCCATTCTTACCTAAGGCCATCATTTCGTCCTTCATAGCTGCTTTCCATTTGTCACTTTTCGAACCTTCTATAGCTTCCTGATAGCACAGAGGTTCATCGTCATTAGCGGTAAATGTAACTGAAGTAACATAATCATCATACCTTTTCGGAGGGCATTTGATTCTTGTAGACCTCCTTAAGGATTTTTCTGGTGCTTCCGTAATTGGCTGACTACCATCTGTAGGAACTTCTTCATGATCACCATCTAAGACCTGTTCATGACCTACATCTGAACCCTGTTCATAATCTGATTTTGAAACATGTTCATGACTAGAATCTGAACCATGGTCATCATGACTATCATTAGAAGTGTTGTCAAACTGAATGTGCTGAAAATCAGATACATCATCCTGTTTCAATTTATTATCTACATCTAATTGTACAAGAGAGGATTCATCAAACTTTACATCTTTGTTGATGATGATTTTGCGGGTAGTAGGATCCCACAATCTAAATCCCTTTGTTCCATCACCATACCCAACAAAGATATACCTTTTTGATTTTGGATCTAATTTAGTGCGTTGATGTTTAGGCACTAGAGCATATGCATCACAACCAAACACTCTGTGTTTAGAATAATCACAAGGGTGCCCTTTCCATACCTCTTGAGGAATCTTGCAACCTATCACTGTCGATGGTGACCGATTTATCACATAACAAGCTGTAGCCACCGCTTCTGTCCACAACTCCTTCTGCAAACCAGCGTTACTCAGCATACTACTTGCTCTCTCCAAAAGAGTCCTATTCATGCGTTCAGCAACTCCATTTTGCTGAGGAGTATAAACAGCAGTCTTATGTCTCTCGATCCCTGCATCCTTGCAATAGTTGTCAAACTCCTTAGAAGTAATCTCACCACCATTGTCAGTTCTTAAACATTTTATAGTTCTACCAGCGATGTTTTCTACCAATGCTCTAAACTGCTTGAAAACTGTAAAAACATCAGACTTCCTTTTCAACATGTAGACCCACACTTTCCTAGAAAAGTCATCAATTAATGATACAAAATATGCCGAGCCACCATACGAGGTTGTAGGTGCTAGACCCCAAACATCTGAATGGATATAATCAAGTATTCCTTTACTAGTATGTTTGCCTGTTTTAAACTTTTGCTTACTTTGTTTGCCAAACAGATAATGTTTACAGAAATCTAACTTTCTAGACCTTAGATTAGGAAGTAACTTGCGATCAGCCAAAATCTTTAACCCTCTTTCGCTCATATGGCCCAACCTTTGATGCCATAGGCGAATGGAATTATTGTCATGTTCAGACACAGTAGACACATGAACTGACCTTGTTCTTCCTTCTAACTGAAACATATTTCCTACTTTCTTAGCTTTCATTACTAGTAAAATACCTTTGTAAATTTTCATTACTCCACCTTGAATTACAGTTTTATATCCATTTGTGTCAAGTGCCCCCAGTGAAATTAGATTCTTCCTTAAATCTGGTACATGTCTTACATCAGTTAACATTTTGGTTGTCCCATCAAACATTTGCAGTTGTATACTCCCTATTCCCACAATATTAGATGTGACATCATTACCCATGTACACGACTCCATCATTAACTGATCTATACGTCTTAAACCATTCTCTATGAATACACATGTGGTTTGATGCACTGGAATCTAATAGCCAATGTTGATCATGATTTGACAAATTAACTGATAACACTTTGTCGCTCATACCTGAACCAGATGGCAAACCTGTATCGGTCGTGTTTACTTCCTTCTTCTCTGTCGATGAAGCTTCTTTAGAAGTTTGTTGTCAGTTCCAGCAATCCTTCTTCAAGTGCCCCAATTTGCCACAAAACCGGCACTTTACTTTACTCTTCTTCCCCTTCGATTTTGAACGTGAATCGTTGTGCTTAACAGAGCGTCTTTCTTTAGAACGACCTCTAGCCATCATTGCCTCTGATGTAGAGGTGTCAGCATTCGACCACTTCCTGGTCTCCTCGGACAACAAAGCTCCGACGACATCATCAAATTCAATGGTTTCTGATGAACTAAGACTTATAGAAGTAGCAAAATGATCCCATGACTCGGGCAACAAGCACAATAAAGTTATGGCTTTATCCTCGGATTCAAATTTTACTTCTATGCTTTCTAATTGCACCAGTAGAGTATTAAAAACATTCAAATGATCAGTAATCGATGTACCTTCCTTCATTCACAAACTGTATAGCTGTCGCTTCAGGAGAATTCGATTTGTCAAGGATTTCGTCATATACAGCTTCTCCAGCTTCATCCACAAACCAGCAGCAGTTTTCTCTGACACGATGTTAAACAAAACATCATCCGCCAAACACAGTCGAATACCGCTCAAAGCTCTTCCATCCAATTCATTCCATTCATCATCTATCACGGGGTAAGGTAGTTTGGATCTTCCCGACAGCGCCTTTGCCACGCCTTGTTGTACCAGGAGATCATGCATCTTTACCTTCCAAATCTCGAAATTGTTTTTTCCGTTAAACTTCTCGATTTCAAACCGGGCACTCTGAGTTTTCGCCATCTCATTTAAAACAAACAATCTCCAAATCCAACTTTTAAATACAAGAAGTTAATATATAAAAAACGCCTATGCCTTATTGTACATTGCCTTTACTTTACATTAAAAAATCCCTTTGCTGTTTGAATTGCAAATTACAATTTTAAAAACGAGTAGCAAATTTTTACCAACGCAATCGTTGGCGCGTTGGCGCTATCGTCACTACAGACAATCCGCGCCGGCAACAAAAATGCGTAGAGTGACAAAAATGGCGCGACTAAACCTGTCGGATCCGCGCTGATTTGGATATTGGCGCTCTGGCACTCTGGCGCGACTTTTGTATTCGGACCCGCGCCAATTGGCGCATCTAAGCCTTGAGTACCCACGCCAATCAACGCTCTGCCAATTCTTGGCGTGACTGTTTTAAAAAAAAAAACGCGCCCACAGCACCTCCACGCAGCAGTTCTGAAAACGCACCTTCCGCAACAATCTTTCACGTGTTGTTTGTGTGCTCACTGTGAATGTCTTTTGTCGCAAGCAGTTTCAATCTGGTTCTGCAATTTGGCATGCACAGGTCCACCGCAGTTTAACCTCTGCATTCAACGCTGCACATGTCAATGCACGCTGATTGATGGCAGATCGGGCCACGCCTGTTTCAATGTTTCCTAATCCAACGCATAGGCACCACTGAACAGCAGCACCACCACCAGCCGGTCCAACAGCGCAATTGCCCACGCAGTAGATCAACAGCTGCTCGTCACGCTGTTAAAGTTTTGTGCACGCAGGACGTTCAATCCACAGCACCTCCAGCAGACTTTGGGCCCGCCACTCCTCCGCTGCGCGCTCTGATACCAATTGTTATACTAACAGTGCGCAACAGAAAATCAAAGACAAACACATCAATAAAAACATACAAAAATGACACAGTGAGTTAACGTGGTTCACCCAACCAATCTAGGCTACGTCCACCAAACATAGACATCGACAATCTTTTATTATCAAACAGCAGATTACAAAATAATCAATTTCCTCACAAACTCTCACACCCCCATCCCAATCCGTATGGACACCTGTTTTATAGCTAAGAGAATCTAACTGCCTCATAAATCCTCTTACAACAAATATAGGATGCATTAACTCTCTCCCAACAAAATAGAGCTAATATAGCAACACAATCTTATTGTTGTCACCTACTGAGATTTTTTCCCATTTTATTAAAACCGAAAATCTCAACACTACCTCTGCAAATGCCACAATCATAAATAATCTTGACATTCTAGTTTTCAGTACTATATCAAAATCCAAAATCTTGAATCTAACGTGGAACCCGAAGGATGTTAAAACAACACAAATAAATCCCTCGTAAATAGAATTCTCAAATGATTGAAACAAAAAATTTCATTGTAAATTAAATTCTAAAATGATCAAACAAGTTTCCATTGAACCCTAATACCTTAGGGTTTTCTCAAAAAAAATATATCACCAAAGCAAGTGCAATATAAAATGTAATAACTCGAAGATAGGGTGACTATGAGATCCACCAAAAACATTGAACAATGATAGCATATTTTGAACAATGATAATATATTTTGAACAATGATGGTATAAAACAAGGGTGGAGAGGCATCTGAATTAAGGAATTGCAGCTATATGAAGTGTGTTTTTGCATTGGTATAATATAATCATGTTTTTTAAAAAGATTTATATTATTATAATTTTTTTTTCCTTCGAAAGATATGATATTTTTGGATTTATTTTTTCTTTGAATATTTTGGGCTTTTAATAATTTTTATTTTAATTTTTTTTAATATGGTGAAATCCAGTTATGTTAGGTGTTGAATTTGTATTTTTTTTCTTCTTTATTTCATTTTATTATTTTTTTTTTAGAAAATATCACATCCAACCATTGGTAATTAATCCAATCAACTTTTACAACCAATTAAATAACAATTCTTTTTTTTCAAAAATTTTAAAAAATATTTTTAAATTTCAAAAAAATAAATTTAATAGAAAAGTATCCAAAAAAACATTTGAAAACATTAAGCAATTTCTTTGTAAACAAAAGCCAAAGTAGTTTGATTGAAAATTGATTTCTATACTCTGTGTTGTAGAGGAAACTAATAATGGGGTGGGTGCTATATCACAAAAATGTGTTACACTAGGGAAACCCATCTTAGGAAAATTTTTTCATTGGATTATTGAAAATTACAAATAAAAGAGGCTCATGCACGTACATGGATTTTACCCTAAAGTGAATTCAGGTGTCAAGATTTAGAATATACTTAACCCCATGTATCACAACTAAGAAGTCACTTGAAACTATATGTAATTGACTAGATCAAATAATGTGTAAAGAACAACGGCTAAGAAACCAAAACTCCAACTATAAAAGATACACAATAAAGTAAACATTATGAAGAAGATATCCAAATTTAAAACCAAAGACAAGATATCTACCTAGAGTTACTTACATGATTTTCATGACTATTATTCTTTATTGGATACCCACAAGGCCATTTACAACAATCGAGAGAATGATAATTTCCATGCTTAACACATCACCTCATACACACATATTTCTCATTCACATCAACACCTTAAAAAAATTGGGCATCGATAAATAACCATAGTATTAAACTTCTTTTCTATTATAGGATTGGCACAAGCTAAAATAAATCCATGGTAGCATTTTCCGTCGTAAAAATAGGGATTATCTGTTTCGGTATCAATCTCATGCACAATAATAAAACAAGAAGGTAAATTTACTACCTAAGGCTCTCATTTTCCTCATTAGTGCCAACTTTTAATTATTATCAGTAGGTACTTTACCCCTTATCCCACTATTTCTATAGCAATCCCACTTCCAATCGCTCTTTCCCATCATCCTTGTAGAATAAAAGGAATGGAATTCCCTTCACTTCTAAATAGCTCCTTAGGCTATCCAAATTCATTCTAGCTCTCCAAAATAGGTTGGCCAAGAAATAAATAATCGTAGCATTTAGGAATAAACTTAGATATAAATCAATTTCTCTTGACTCAATAAATAACACATGGACAAAGTCATGGATTCCACATAATTTCATGGCTAAATATTTATGGAAATCAAACTATGGAAATAACATGTTGTCTTGCACTAGCATATAAATTTATAGAATAATTTAGAATAATTTTGAACATGACATTTTTTTCCGCAAAATAATTGACATGAATATTTTCCAAAGCTTATAAGCACTCTAAATTTTCTAAGAACCACATGCCCTTATCAAAAGATTTTAAATAATAATACGAAAGGCACATATAACAAGGAACTAAAACTTGTTATCAAGACCCTTGGTATTAATATTTTAAGAGTCCTTACATCTCCTCTCATTTGTTCCTTCCTCCCATCACTCTCTTTAGGAGTTATCTCACCATGTGTACATTTTTACTAATTTATTGATTATTTTATTAATTCAAATATAATGAAATAAAGAATTTCCAAATAATTATCATAAACTTACACAATATACTCAAAATGAGCGTCACAAAAACAAAAAGAAAATAAACAAAAGCTTAGATATACATAATACATGTCTCGTTTAAATAAAGTAAATACTTATATAGCATCTACAATATGCTTGCAAGCAACCCATTAACTACATTTAAAAGTACACAAATTCCATGAATATTCATTAGTGCACAACAAAGGCTCCAACCTTCTCTACTACTATTGAGTTCCATAGAAGTTGCATTCCGCCTCTTCTTTGATCATTGATGAGTGTGATCATAGAACATACAACCCTACCTATAATGATGATAATTGAGCATCCATAATTATTTCATGATGTCAATCTAGAGAGAAACGTTTAGCCACTAGAATGTATTCTTTCATCATGCTATCGTAAAGTACATTTCAAATTATGTATTTAAGTTAAGGTCAAAATCAAGAACCTACAACCATATTTTTTCTAGGATCTTTGAAGCCATAGATATACATGGCCTTATTTTAATTGTAATTCATATATTTTCTATAAAATTTCCATTGAATGAGAGAATGTTATATTTCACATGCTCCAAAAACATCACATAATGATATGTATCTATTCATTCATTCATGGAATGATAATCAAAATATTTTCAAATAGGTTACATATAATGTATCCTACACATTTTCAACAACAAGCTTCATTAATGTATACATGAAAAGGCCTTATTTTATAAGGACATTGTTGCTTATTGAGGTTGCATTATCTTGGTCCATTTATTCTTATCTAAAATAGGAAAAGTGGAAGACAAAAAACCTAACTATTATCTTTCATGCTTTTGTAAAACATTTCCATTTATTCTATGGAATACAATTGCTACAATGATTTTTATTAGACTAATCTCTTTCTCGACAACCTTTTCTGAAAGTTCTTCAATAGCTTTGGTCTCATCCAAGAAGAAATCATTTACTATTTATACATATAAAAAAATATGTTCTATGCTTTTATTTTGCATCCAATATATCCTCCAAATATTGCTTCTTAATATGTTTCCACTAACTCAATAAATGCCCATCACCCCATGAAATTGGATGAATGAGAAATCCTAATTTTCAAAATACAAATTGGTAACAATATTTAGCTGAATGTTCTTAATATGTTTGGCCATCATGAATTTGACCAAAAAACCTACTATATGCCAATCTTCTCCCATTACATTTGCAAGAAATAGTCATATAATTCATCAACTTCAATCACTTGACCAATCAATTTCAACATGTCTACTCTTCCATTCATATGTAGAATGTCTCCTTGTCAGCGATCCAACCCATAGCTTTCAACACTGTTCTAACTCACTTAGTTAAAACAAAATCATATCCCCACCAAAAATAGTCATTAAAGATATTTCAAAGTACAATAAAAGTTACACTTAACTATATATTTTATACATTTTCTCTTATTGCCATTTACTAGCATAAAAAATACTACGCCATTAAAAACTTTAACTAACATGCCAACATTTAATATAGCTTTACAATAGGTGTTTGAAAACTTATAAAAGAAAATGTATTCTCAAAAGAAAAAAATTCTTGGTGATCTCAAACTATTGCCTCTTCTAAAAGACAATCATATATGCCTCTTCTAAAAGACAATCCTATATGGAAAAGCATATTGTGGCACCGCTCTTTGTCGTAGCATTGATACAATTTTCCCAATTGCTACCGCAATAAAGATTCAATTACATCAACTTCCTTCAAAATGTAGAACCAAACAAACATAAAATAAGGAATTCTTATAAATGAAAACAAAACTACCTTAAACTATAACTTGAGTCCCATATAAGAAACTTACACACCAACTCATCTAGCTTGGTTTACCATAGATGTCCAGTTCAAAACATGACTACTAGTTAAAGGGGTTAAATGATAGCTTTTGAAAACACATTGAAAATGTTACGCGTGTCTCTGCAAAATCGGAAATCAAGTTACATTTATAGTGCAATACATCATAATTGGTTTGGTTGACACAAACGTATTCAGTGTATGTTGGGTGGGTGTGGGGAGAACCGTTGTGAGCCCACCCGGAGCACTATTTAGTCGGCATTCTATCCGGAGTAATCTGCAGCCGCTTACTCTTGCACGCTTCCGTCATCCAAAGTGACCACGAAACGATTTGTGGGCTTTTTAATTGTTAATATGTGTCGGCATCCATCAACTTATCACTAACTCTTTAGCTGTATGTCATTCATTTTCAATAACTCGTTAGCTGTAAGGCATTTATGTCCTAATACAGATGAAGAAAAGGATTATATGTCTCGAATTCCTTATGCCAATGTAGTAGGATGTTTGATGTATGCGATGGTGTGTACGCGACCAGATATTTCTCATGCAGTTGGGGTTGTCAGCAGGTACATGGCAAATCCGGGTAAAGAGCACTGGTCAGCAGTGAAATGGGTGCTTCGGTACTTGAGAGGCACAAGTAGTTATTGTATTTCTTACAATAAGAGTAGTGAATATGTTTGCGGATATGTTGATTCCGATTTTGCAGGTGACTTGGATAAGAGAAGGTCAACTTCAGGGTACGTCTTTACTCTTGCAGGTGGAGCTATTAGCTGGATGTCAAAGCTACAGAACATTGTTGCTTTGTCCACTACTGAAGCAGAATACATTGCTGCTTCTCATGCTTGCAAAGAGGCGGTTTGGTTGAAAGGTTTGCTTGGTGAGTTTGGTAGGCTACAGGATAACCTCAGATTACTTTGTGACAGTCAAAGTGCAATACATTTGGCTAAGAATCCAGCCTATCATAGTAAGTCAAAGCATATTCCAATCAAATATCATTTTGTAAGACAGGTTATCACTGAAAGAGGAGTCTCTCTTGAAAAGGTGCATACAAAGGAGAACTGTGCAGATATGTTCACAAAACCAGTTTTGTTGGAGAAGCTACGCTGGTGTTTGGCTTCTCTTGGCTTGCAGAAAAGATAAAATAATAATAACAGGGCATCAGACGAATTGTTGTCAAGGTGGAGATTGTTGAGATTTTCTGTTTGAGTCAAATAGGCAAAAATCTCTGGAGGATGACAACAATAGGGATTTAGTTCCTAGATTAGCTCCAGGTTGTTGTGAGGGAGTTAATGCCTCCTATATTTGATGTGAGGGAGTTAGATTGTCTATGCTATATAACAGGCAATCATTCGGATGATTTGCCAAGAGAGAGTGTGAGGATTTCATGATGTAATCTCCAATTTAATTAATATATTCCTGATGCCTATGTTTGGTGGACGTAGCCCAGATTGGTTGGGTGAACCACGTTAAAAGCTGTGTCTTATGTGCTTGTTTATTTCTGCTGTGTGTTTAATTCAGTTTTTTGTGCACCTGATCCAACACTCGAGACATTTAAATTTTAATCATGTCACATTGACTTTAATCACCAATTGGTTGAAGATGCCAATTTGCAGCGCCGGATTTTTTAATCAACCCCACATTTGGAGAACAGGAGGGGATACCATTTTCATCATTGTATCCCATACAGTGAATTGAGATATTCTTTATAGATGGCGCAGATTTACCATTTCAACATATTAGTGTTGCGTTGTGTTGCAAGGCAATAGAGCTTGTGTGTAATTATTTGAAGAAGAAGGCCTCTCCAGAGTCTGAACCCGAAGAGAGAGAGCACCGCCTCTTATTTTAAACCTGGAATGGTCCAGACTCCATGTGACATATTCGGAGTGGAAAAGTGGAGGTGCTCTCTCTCTTCATGTTCAGGCCGTTCCGGCGATATGCAGGACGGCGGATTGCTTAGTTAGCTTCACTCTTAACCTCTCTGCCTGGTAAGCTTCACTAATTTTGCAACTGTATATCTTTTGTTGACTAAATCTGAGCTCTGAATTGGCAAATAATTGTTTGAAGTGTGGGATCTTCGTATGCTATTTCAATGAACGAATGATTGACATGTACGAGTTATCTGTGTTGAAATTTCATCTCAGGTTCATGGTTGATGATTAAAGCATTTACCTGTAAAATGCAATGTTTCTTGCTTTGCATGTGTCAGCACGGGCAAATTTTTAACCAGATTTTAACGCTCAAAAATTATCTTTTTGAAACTTTGGTATGATTTTGGTGAATCTTATCGGTAATTGTATTTTTTAAGATATATTCAAATTTCTAATATTTTAGATACTATAATATAAAAAAAATCATAAAAAAATAAAAATGACCTTATTTCTTTTGGTAGTCGGCATGGAATAATATTACTAAATTTTTTCATAGCCAATTTCCAGGATAAACCATAAAGACATCATTATTTTTATCACTAAAAATATTTTGAGATCAGAATTTCAAAATATTCTAAAATTTAAAATAAAATTGAGATATATGTAAAGTATTTTAATTAGAATTTCAAAATATACTAAAATTCTCTTTACACAAGCATTGCTTCGGAGAGGTGGAAGGTTCCAATGCTTCTTGTTTTCTTGGGAGTTTTGGAATTAAAGGGGAACGTTACTTTTTTAGCCAACGATATTGCGGGAAATTTTTGGGAGCTTTGAACACTCTTTTTTTTAGTTACTGTGTTTTTTGGAGTTGGGGAATACAAAGCTTGTATAGAATTATGCTGAGTTGCCCACGAAACATGAGCCTATGTTGAAACCTTATAAAGAAAGGCCAAAGACATCTTTAACACCAATATCCTTAATTGAGAAACTGGAGCAATCTCTTGATGGGTTAAGAAAGCACGCCTAGACTTAAGGGCGAAGATTGTGTGCATATTATGATGATGATGATGATGGTTAACCTCTTATACCAAATATTAAAGTTGCTTTTAAACATTAGAGTTGCTTTTAATATTAAAAACAATGATTACACATTATAGTTGCTTTTTACTAACTTGACATTTTATATATATAAAAAAGATACTGACAGAGAGAGACTATATATATTTATAAACTCTCTTATATATAAAAGAGATTATATATTTATTATTTATATATCTAAATTGATTTGAATATTGAAATACTTTAATTCAATATTAGTAATTTTTATTTATACATTTTTAAATTTTCAACAGCTGTTTGCTGTACATTTTGGAGAAATTTTTAGTTGTTTGACACACTAATAACCAAGTTCCCCATATTCCAGAAACCAAAAACCCATAAAATGTATGATTAAATTAAGATACTTAAACACTAAGCATTTCAGCACTACTTTCTTTTAATATAATTTATATAAGCTACTATTTTTTTACTACAATTTATATGAACTACTGTTTTTTTTGAAAAAGTATATTAAAATTGTAAATGTAAATGTGTACTTGCAAATTTTGTAACAATATATGTGTAATTTTATAAATGTCGTTACCGTAGCAAGGCATATGTCTCATAGAAAACTGATTTTATATTTATTTATTTTCTCTTTCTTTCTGCCGACGGACGTCGATCGTGAAACGGATAGGAATATTTTATGAAGTTTAAATACGGATATGACCACCGTGAAGTTGTGGATCATGCAATTAAGTTTGCCGGGTTAACTTCGTGAAGAAGTTATGAAGAGTGACGTGCTGTATTCGAAGAATTTGTCCAATTTGGCAGACGTATACAACTGTATGTTACCCCATGGACGTTTACAGTACAACAACGGCAATATTGGGTAATCGACAGAGTACAAGCTGTTCACTTATATCATTGAGTGCCCGGAAATGAGGGAGGAATTCAAATTGGAATTAATGTAAATGATTGCCTGAAATGATTTTTGAATGTGTCAGTTTTATCCCAAAAAAAAATTATAATGTAATAAATATATTATGAATGTGTGGGTTTTATCCAAAAACAAATTGGGAGGAATTGTTCGGACGGTCAAAAATGTTGAGATTTTCTGTTTCATAAATTAGGCAAAAATCTCTAATGTGTGACAACAATAGGAATTGGTTGCTAGATCAACTCCAGGTTGTTGGGAGGGAGTTAATGCATCCTAAATTTGATGTGAGAGGATTTATGAGGCAGGTAGATTCTCCTTGCTATAAAACAGGTATCCATACAGATTGTTTTTGTAGTGTGAGAGTTTGTGAGGATTTGATTTATGTAATCTCTTGTTTGATTAATAAAGAATTGCCGATGCCTATGTTTGGTGGACGTAGGCCAGATTGGTTGAGTGAACCACGTTAAATTCCTGTGTTGCCTGTGCATGATTTTATGGCTGTGTATATGTTTTATTATTTCTTGTGCATCTGATCTCCAACAAGTGGTATCAGAGCAGTTGGAGGTGGAGCAAACTGATTTTCGTACTGGAGGTGGAGCAAACTGATTGTTAGCAAGCAGTTTAGAGCGCTGGTGATGCTGTTCATCTGCGTGGAGCGTTGCTGGTGTTGCGTGGGAAGCATACGGACTCCAGAACCCGTGGTATTCTGTTGCGTGGTATTGCGTGGAGACTGCTGACTGTTGACTGCTGGTAATGTTTCTTAAACACTGCTGTTGCGTGGTATTGCGTGGAGACTGCTGGTAATGTTTCTGTTGCGTGGTATTGCGTGGAGACTGCAGGTAATGTGTCTTAAACACTGCTGTTGCGTGGTGCTGGTGAGTGTGGTTTGAAACCTTTTGTTTACACCTACAACATTTTTTTTGCCAGCGCAGTTTTTTAATTACTCCACATGAATTTAAAGATGAAAATGGAGTTCCTTTAAAGAATCTTATAATAAGGAAAATTCTATCATGCGATAACTTTGAAGAATGGCTCGTTGAGAGTTTTTTTTTTTAAAGTGTATGTTTATTTTTTTTTTGTGGTGCGGTGTTGAACATTGTGCGTTGAAAACCGAAAGGGTATTTCGACGGCCACAAATTGCCAAATTGGTGGAATTTGATACTGAGTTTTATATATTGTAATTCACAGCAAAAAGTTTGTTTTTTGAAAGCAAAGGCATACAAGTGCATATGGCAGAAATTTGTATGTGAAGTACAAAGGGTAGATATTTGTTTGTTTTTTAAAGGCAAAGGCATTTTTCAAACACAAACTTCATTTATTTAAAGTTGACTTTGGAGATTATTGTGTTTTTTTTCTGATACAAAATGGTGAAAACTCAAAGTGCCTGGTTTGAAATTGAGAAGTTTAATGGCAAAAATAATTTCGAGATCTAGAAGGTGAAAATGTACAATTTGCTTGTCCAACATGGTGTGGCAAAGGCGTTGTTGGGCAAATCCAAACAGCCTTACAACATCATAGATAATGAGTGGGCCAAGATGGATGAAAGAGCGATAAGTGCTATTCGACTGTGTCTAGCTGATGATGTCCTGTTTAATATCGTGTCGGAGACAACAGCTGCTGGTTTGTGGACGAAACTGGAGAAATTGTACATGACCAAATCCTTAACCAATAGGATTCTCCTGAAGCGACAGTTGTACAGTTTGCGAATGAAGGAAGGTACATCGATTGTTGATCATTTAAATGCTTTTAATACTCTTCTTGTGCAATTACAAAGTATAGAAGTAAATATTCAATCCGAGAATAAAGCTATTACTTTATTGTGCTCGTTGCCTGAATCATGGGATCATTTTGTTACTTCTATAAGTCTTAGTTCATCGGAAACTATTGAGTTTGATGATGTAGTTGCATCCTTATTATAGGAAGAAACAAGGAGAAGGTCGCATTCCGAAACCTCTACATCAGAAGCTATGATGGTTAGAGGTCGTTCGAAAGAAAGACACTCCAAGAGGCCGAACGACTCACGTTCAAAGTCAAAAGGGAAGAAGAGTAAGCTAAAGTGTTGGTTCTGTGGCAAATCAGGGCATTTAAAGAAGGACTGTTGGAAGCGACAGTAGCAAACTTCTAAAGCAGATTCTTTGACAGAAAAGAAGGAGGCAAATACGACAGATACAGGTTCGACATCTGGTTCAGGTATGAGTGATGAAGTATTATCAGTTAATGTGTCAAATCATGGTCAACATTGGTTGTTAGATTCCGGTGCATCAAACCACATGTGTATCCATAAAGAATGGTTTAAGACATATAAATCAATTGATGATCGTGTTGTGTACATGGGTAATGATGTAACATGTAATATTGTGGGAATTGGGAGTATACAACTGCAAATGTTTGATGGGACAACAAAAATATTAACTGATGTGAGGCATGTACCAGATTTAAGAAAAAATTTGATTTCATTAGGAGCACTTGATTCAAATGGATATAAAACTGTAATTCAAGGTGGAGTAATTAAAATTTACAAAGGTATTTTACTAGTTATGAAAGCTAAGAAGGTAGGAAATCTATTTCAGTTAGAAGGAAGTACAGGGTCAAATTATGTGTCTACGGTGTCTGAACATGACAGTAGTTCCATTCACTTATGGCATCAAAGATTGGGGCATATGAGTGAAAGAGGGTTAAAAATTTTGGCTGATCGCAAGTTACTTCCAAATCTAAAATATGGAAAGTTAGATTTCTGTAAGCGTTGTCTGTTTGGAAAGCAAAGTAAACAAAAGTTTAAAACAGGCAAACATACTAGTAAAGACATACTTGATTATATCCATTCCGATGTTTGGGGACCAGACCCTACAACTTCATATGGTGGTTCATCTTATTTTGTATCATTCATTGATGACTTTTCTAGGAAAGTGTGGGTCTACATGTTGAAAAGGAAGTCTCATGTTTTTTTAGTTTTCAAGCAGTTTAGAGCATTGGTAGAAAACAACACTGGTAGAACAATAAAATGTTTAAGAACTGACAATGGTGGTGAGTTTACTTCCAAGGAGTTTGACAGCTATTGCAAGGATGCAGGGATCGAGAGACATAAGACCATGGTTTATACTCCTCAGCAGAATGGAGTTGCTGAACGCATGAACAGGACTCTTCTAGAGAGAGCAAGGAGTATGCTGAGTAACGCTGGGTTGCAAAAGAAGTTGTGGACGGAAGCAGTGGCAACAGCTTGTTATGTGATAAACTGATCTCCATCAACGGAGATAGGCTGCAAGATTCCGCAAGAGGTATGGAAAGGACACCCTTGTGACTATTCTAAACTCAGAGTGTTTGGTTATGATGCCTATGCTCTAGTGCCTAAACATCAACGAACTAAATTAGATCCAAAGTCTAAAAGGTATATCTTTGTTGGGTATGGTGTTGGAACAAAGGGATATAGATTGTGGGATCCTACTACCCACAAAATCATCATCAACAGAGATGTAAAGTTTAATGAATCCTCTCTTGTACAGTTAGATGTAGATAGTAGATTGAAACAGGATGATGTATCTGATTTTCAGCACATTCAGTTTGATAGCATTTCTAATGATAGTCATGATGACCATAGTTCAGATATTAGTCATGAACAGGTTTCAGAATCAGAACATGAACAGTGTTCAGGTATAGATCATGAACAGGTTTTAGATACTGGTCATCAAGAAGTTCCTACAGATGGTAGTCAGCCAATCGAGGAAGCGCCAGAAACATCATTAAGGAGGTCGACAAGAATCAAACGGCCACCGAGAAGGTATGATGATTATGTCACTTCTGTTACATTTACTGCTAATGACGATGAACCTCTGTGCTATCAGGAAGAAATAGAAGGTTCGAAAAGTGATAAGTGGAAAGCAGCTATGAAGGATGAAAGGATGGCCTTGGGTAAGAAAGGCACATGGGATCTGGTTGAGCTTCCAAAAGACAGGAAAATTGTGGGGTGTAAATGGGTTTTCAAGCTGAAACGGGGTGTGAATGATACGGAAGACAGGTACAAAGCGAGACTGGTTGCAAAAGGGATTTCTCAGAAAGCCGGTATTGACTTTCATGAGATTTTTTCACCAGTGGTTAAAATTGTTTCAATTAGAATTTTGTTAGCATTAGTGGCTTTGCTTGATTTAGAGTTGCAGCAATTAGATGTTAAGACTGCATTTCTACATGGAGACTTAGATGAGGAAATTTATATGAAACAACCGGAAGGGTTTGTTCAGCATCGCAATGAGAAATTTGTCTGCAGGCTCAAGAAGCCATTATATGGCCTGAAGCAGTCGCCTCGACAGTGGTATAAGAAGTTTGATTCTTTCATGTTGAGTCAGAAATATGTTAGAAGTGAATATGATCATTGTGTTTATTTTAAACAATTAAATAATGGCATATTCATTATCTTGGCATTGTATGTTGACGATATACTTTTAGCAAGGAAAAGCATAGAAGAAATCAACAGGTTGAAGGCTCAGATGGCAAGGACGTTTGATATGAAAGATCTAGGAGCAGCAAGACAGATTTTGGGCATGGAGATTTTCAGAGACAGAAGCAATGGTAAGCTATGGCTATCACAACAAAAGTATATTGAGAAAATACTTTTGAGGTTTGGTATGAATAACGTGAAGCCTGTGTCAGTCCCTCTCGCTTCCCATTTCAAGCTTTCTTCGAGTTTATGTCCTAATTCAGATGAAGAAAAGGAATTTATGTCTCGAATTCCATGGTGTGTACGCGACCAGATATTTCACATGCTGTTGGGGTTTTCAACAGGTACATGGCAAATCCGGGTAAGGAACACTGGTCAGCAGTGAAATGGGTGCTTTGGTATCTGAGAGGCACAAGTAGTTATTGTATCACTTACAATAAGAGTAGTGAATTTGTTTGCGGATATGTTGATTCCGATTTTGCAGGTGATTTGGATAAGAGAAGGTCAACTTCAGGGTATGTCTTTACTCTAGCAGGTGGAGCTATAAGATGGATGTCAAAGCTATAGAACATTGTCTCTTTATCCACTACTGAAGCATAATACATTGCTGCTTCGCATGCTTGCAAAGAGGAGGTTTGGTTGAAAAGTTTGCTTGGTGAGTTTGGTAGGTTATAGGACAACATCAGGTTACTTTGTGATAGTCAAAGTGCAATACATTTGGCTAAGAATCCGACCTATCATAGTAAATCAAAGCATATTCCAATTAAGTACCATTTTGTAAGATAGGTTATCACTGAAAGGGGAGTCTCTCTTGAAAAGGTGCATACAAAGGAAAACTGTGCAGACATGTTCACGAAACCAGTTTTGTTGGAGAAGCTATGCTGGTGTTTGACTTCTCTTGGCTTGCAAAAAGATAAAATAATAAGCAAACAGAGCATCAGGCTAATTGTTGTCAAGGTGGAGATTGTTGAGATTTTCTGTTTCATAAATTAGGCAAAAATCTCTAATGTGTGACAACAATAGGAATTGGTTGCTAGATTAGCTCCAGGTTTTTGGGAGGGAGTTAATGCATCCTAAATCTGATGTGAGAGGATTTATGAGGCAGTTAGATTCTCCTTGCTATAGAACAGGTATCGATACAGATTGTTTTTGTAGTGTTAGAGTTTGTGAGGATTTGATTTATGTAATCTCCTTTTTGATTAATAAAGAATTGCCGATGCCTATGTTTGGTGGACGTAGCCCAGATTGGTTGGGTGAACCACGTTAAATTCTTGTATTGCCTGTGCATGATTTTATGGCTGTGTATATGTTTTATTATTTGCTGTGCATCTGATCTCCAACAAAAAATGGCCAGAATCCAGGCAAAAAAAAATTAAAAAATCTTGTAGAAACAATGTTTGAATCGTGTTTTTGATGGTGGAAATGGATTCAGCACCATCAGAAACATCTAGGACACTTTAAACTTTGAAATTTAACAACTATAACTTGGATTTACAAAAATCCTTGCCGGATTTTCTCTGAATATAACCGAAATTTCCATAACTTTCCAGGCAACTCCTCGGCCTCGTTGGACTATGCGATAAAGTAATAAATATATTCTGGTTTATATTTATTAGTTGTTTTTTTATAAATTTTAATTTTATTATTAATATTATTAAGTGGATTGTAGGGAATTATTTTTTATCATACTAATTTTGAAATGATTTTTTCACTAAAATTAGACGATATAATTTTTAACAAGATTGTGATTTTTTTAGGTTTAAAATACATTCTTACAGATTGTTTTCTCGTCCTAAAAATCATAGAAATTCCGACCAGATTTTGATAAAATTTCAGATTTTTGTAAATGCAGAGCTCTGAAACTTCAATTTTGGGTGACTTAGAGGTTTTTGATGGTGCTTAATCCATTTCCACCATCAAAAACATGATTCAAACGCTGCTACTTCAAAAAAAAATTGAAAATTTTTGCCCCCACTTTTGATGTATCATCCTCCTTTTTTCAATGGATAAATGGATTCACCCATGAAAAAACCAAAGACACTCAAAATGTACAGATTAGATATCTTAATTCTTTGTATAGTTTTGGTTAAAACCAATTAGGAAAAATGCCCCATAAAGATCATTTCATCTGTGAGTTAGATTAGGCACTTAATTTATACTTTTCCAATTTAATTAAAAATAATATTGCATTCACAATAGTGAATAATTTTTTATTTATTTATCATGATTTTTTTTTAAATATATATATGTTTAATTCATAAATCAATCTTTTATAAATAATAATAATAATACTAATGATAATTGTTATTCATTAATAAAATTATAATTTACTTAACTTTTATGATTTTCTAAAACTTTGGTGATACAATGTTATGGCATAAATGTCTTACCAACAATTTAAACTAAATGGATTGTCATTTTATAGTAATGAGTGTAATCCCATATTTTAAACAATGTTCAAAATTATTATAATTAAGATGACAATTTAGGGTAGTTCTTGTTGTTATTGGTAGTATTTGCCAATGTAAGTTAGCTCTTCATAGTTGTTTAAGGAAAATCACACAATTTGGAATAAACCATTATAGATCCATGTTAAGTACGGGTCTAACATGATTGGAGAAAGATCAAATTTCTTCGAGTTCAAACTTGTTTATAGTGTAAAATACAATGTGTTATTTTCACTGTTTAAATTGCATTTTTGAATGCTAAATAGAGTATAAAGAGAGTATATATAAGACCAAATAAATATTTTAACCATAAAAACTTACTTTTCATTAGATATACATAATTTTTTTAAATGATATATAATATATACCCAACTGACATTAAAATATTTTACATAACATGTACATCTACACATTTTATGATGAAAATTAAAATGATTTTTTATTATTAACATATTTTTAAGTACATTTGAATATTAATTCATATTAAAATATTTTATCAATAACCAAATTATAAGATTTAAATATCTTATTCACATATTTTTTTTTACTATCCATTTTTTATTTATCATAGCCAACATTATTTTTCTATTTAGAACATAATTTTTAACTTTTTTTTTTTTTTTAAATGGGAGCACATGTCCCGCTGTAGAATGAGCTTCTCACCTCATTGAGCCTCTTTGCTTAGTAATTAATGGTAGAAAAACCTTAAACCATGCAATAATTAACTAGTGGTTCATAAGGGGTATTTTTTTACCCTTGCCAAAAACTATACTTTTGGGTTTTGGATCATTAACATGTTTGTATTAAAAGTAATGAAAATATATGTGTTATTTTGTAATATTGATAAATTAAATTTAAAAAATTATTGAAATTCAAAAGTGAAAAATGAAAAAATAGTTAGCTATAATATTGAACTACAACATAAATTTTGATAGCACTAGTGACCTTGACGAAATTTGTTAGGATTCATTAGAAAATACTATTCTAGTCCAACAATAAGGTGCCAAATGGCATGATGGATACTAGGCTCTCTGGTTCTCCTTGTTCCACTCCTACATTGTAAATTTGTTAGGATTCATTAGAATATACTATTCTAGTCCAACAATAAGGTGCCAAATGGCATGATGATACTATGCTCACTTATTCTCTGTGTCCACTCCTACATTGTCTTCTAGAAAAAGACTTCTATAACTTCTCCCAAATTTCCTTTTGAGTGAACTCATCCACCAATTTGTTTCGATCATGAAGCTTTTCACATGCTACGATCACTATATGAGAGGTAGCCCATTGTTTCAAAAACCCCTCAAGTTTATCTTAACAAGTTCATCCTCTAGAACAAATTCACCAATATCTATGATCTCAAATTGATTGAATACTAATGAGGTGTGAGGACACTATGTTTGATCTATTCATCTTTGTCTTTATGGACTTTTTTCTCAACACCATCTTCCATTTTTGGTTACCACTTCAATATAACTTTTTAAAAGTTGTATACATATGATAAGAATTCCTCTTTCCAAGTATGTGATAGATCACATGATCCTCTACACTATCCATGATGATGTGCATAGCTTTCACATGATGGTGTTTTAGCACTTAAAGGAGGTTGTAATTTGGTATTAGAAAATTCCTATTAGTTTTTTTCCATGAAAATCAATGCAATTCTCTCCTCCTATGGATTAAAAATCGAGGCCCCTTCCAACTGTATTTATACCTTAACTCGATATAAGTTATTCTCTTAGATCAAACAATAAACTATAATTATTATTATTATAGTAACCTCAATTAATTTATTTCTTTAATAACTTCTTCTTTGATTAAATTATTCTAATATTGTAACTTCAACCACTCCTTTGAATTATTTTCCATCATTTGATCTAACACCTCAACTTTTAATTAATTTAATATTTAATCCTTAATGGCTACTTTCAATTATATTCTATTTAAGGCTACTCAACACTTGTTTGATATCAGTTTTCTTTCTACTCCCTGATGGTGGTAGAGTGTCCACCCGAAATATTAGATAAACTACAAAATCCATTACAAATGTTATTTCAAAATTATATTCAACAACATCATAATTTGGAAAAAAATTCTGAATGTTCTCATTTCAAAAATCAAACAATGTAAAGCTACTTAAGCAATTCTACATGAATCACCATGGCTATTTCTTGGATAGTCATAGGAATTCATGAAAGTGACAACTCAGCAAACCATAGAACATTTCACATTAAATTATCATCCATCTAGTGAGAGGACAAGCCTAACTAGCTTAATCACGATCCATTTCATTCTTCAATTGGGATTAATGAGCCTCCAAAGGACTCCCCTTGTCTCCCACTAGATCAGTTCTCATAAATGAGCCAAGGGGGCCAAATCAAGACCTCAAACTTATAGGACAAAAGCAAGGGAGAATCCAATTCAAAGATATGTTTCCAAAATTTCCAAGTCAATTAGCATTCCTCTATGTTAAGAAAACTCATCATTGAGAGCTCCCATAGGACTTATTTGAAGAGAGATCACTCTATAAGGAGAGGGAAAAAGGGATTTCCTTTTGGCAAGTCAAAGAGCCACTTTTCTTATGAACTCCTTTTAGTGTCTTTGGGATAATTTGTGACTTTTTTCATAAGTAAATAAAGATAAATTTTTCTTCCCTACCTCTTCTGTTTATTTCTTATATTTTCCATTATTTTTACATTTTAGATATCGTCCTTTGATAGATCTAGTTACATTGTCCATTGATGTACGTGTTCATCTTGATAATCACTTTCTTATTAGCTGTATGAAGGGAAAAATGGCCTTGTAATAGATTGGATATGGGTAGACCATCGAACAAAATGAAAAAAAATAATAACCCATATTTAAAATGGAGAAGTGGTAGGAATTTGTGTGAGATTATGTCAATCCTAATTGGATACGATAGCATGAAAATATGTTGCTAATTTGTTTTAATTGTGAAGGTTCAATGACCATTATGGCACTGTGAATCGATGGGATGCTCCCTAATTGACATGGTTGGTGTTGGTCCATGAATAAAATTTCGAGTAGGTGACATTTTTAAGCATGCTTTTTTGTAGCAACTTCTCCCTAGTGTGGAAATTGATTGTGTGAGAATTCCAGGTGTTGCATGGCTCCTTATTGGCCACTAAGGCTTGCTTTCCAATATAGATTCCTACATACACTTGAGCTCAATTACTTGAGGGAAATGGCGAGTGTAGTGACCAAATTCGCCACATAATGAGAAAGGGAAATTGGTCTAGAGATTCTTTCTTTTTCCTCCTTTTGTGTATTAGTGTTGCCTTGTTTTGATGGTTGATTATGGTTTTGGGTGTTTTCCCTACCCTATATTTTTTCTATTTAGGGTGACCCCCACCACTCATTTACCTTTTACTTACTCTTTCCCTTCTTCTTCCAATTAACCCATACATAGACCCATGAAAAGAGCAACTCCACTAAAGAAGACTCTGCTAGGAAAGCAATGTAAACAATACATTACTTTGGATCACAAGAGGTTGTTGATTCTTTGGCAAGCATATCTCGGCTCAGGGGGAGCTAGAGGAGTTGGTTCAAGGTTGGGAGTAAAGTGCATCACCCAAGTGTAGTTCCAGTTTATAAATACGGTGAAAAAATTTGGAGAATTTTTAAATGTTGGTTATATGAAAAGAATTATGAGTGTGATGTTTATTTTCTAGTCATGGTAGTAGTGTTGGTACTATTCATCATATGTTCTAGTGGAGCTATATTTTTATATAATGTGGAGCTATAAGTGGAATTTGGATCTAAATAGAAAGAGAATTCGTGCAATATAAATCTATGGAAAATTTACTTGTTTATGAGTGCATTCATAAGCGTCTTATTTTTTAATGTAATGAAATTGGAGTAGATGAACCAGCATATGAGAGCACATTTTACTATTACCGAAAGCTCATATCTTGGTTTTTGGGTATGGAGAAGAAATTTTAATTCTAATGGTTTTTGAATATGTATGCGTGCATAAATCGAAATGATGTATAGTTCTGTATATATAATTTTCCCTTGAATGTGTTGGAATGTAACTTCAGCTGCAGTAAACGGTTGAACAGCAACATCGTCTGAAAAATAGTCAGTCTTCCACTTGCGATGCGATCTTATCGCAAATCGCATCGTTACCCACGCTGCCTCCTATTGCAACTCTGATTTAGGCCGATTGCGATCTTGCGATGCGATCCATCGCAAATCGCAGATCGCAAACCTTAAACTTCTGCGCGTTAAGCCATTCGCTCCTTGTCCGCGATGCGATGCGATGCGATCTAATCGCCATCACAGATCGCGCCTTCTGCTAAGTTGATTTCAGTCGTCCATACATTCTGATCCAACGACCATTATTTGTTCTGGCTTATTCACGCCACCGCCATTACTGTCTTTTCGTCCTTTAATTGTATTTGCGTTCCCGAAGGAGGAAGATCAGATCCAGCTCCTACACATTGAATTCTCAGCTACAGCATTTAATAAATAGCATGGCCGGGAACACGAAGGACGCGCCACGTGCAGGTGCATTAAAAGATTATGGGTTTCTTACAACAGAGCTGGCCGTAGCATTTATCAGTTATGGGTTTCCACACAACCGACTCAAGAAATATAGCAAAAGATCCCATCATCAAAGTTAACATGGTTGGTGGATAAGTTATGACCCCTTCCCGCACTGTAAAAAGAAAAAAATGTAATGCACTATAAAAACGCAGACGCAGCAGTGTAAAAATATAGTGAGATTTTTGTAATTTCTGAAATGCACAGCAGTGCTGAGATAGAAAAAATAGTTTCTGGAACTGAAGCGTTCCAGTTGTAATCCCTCTGAAGAGGAAGACTATTTTGTAACAATTTTTTTTTATTAATGAAATTGAATCTCTTTTGTGTTTGAAATCAACAGAAATTTCCAACATGGTATCAGAGCTGGTCTAGGCACTCAGTGAGTAAAAAAAAATAGAGTTTGTTTTTCACTGTAGGAGCTATAAGAAGCTTATTGAGCAGATTTTCTCCAGCAAAGAAATTTTTTGGCTTGTTTTTAATTATACAGTCAGTATCTCTTCTTTACTTATACAGGTTAAGATGGCAGATGCTAGAACTAGTTTGACAAATTCCCAACTGCCACAGTTTAATGGGAAAAACTACAGTTATTGGTCCATAACAATGAAAGAATTGTTTGCTTCTCAAGGAATATGGGAGCTGGTTGAAACTGGCTATGCTGAACCTGCAGATGCAACAGCATTGGTCGCTTTCATAGTAGCAGAAAGAGACCAGTTGAAGAGCGACAGGAAGAAGGATGCCAAAACCCTATTTTTTCACTTCCAATCAGTACATGAAAGTGTTTTTCCATGGATTGCAGCAGCAACAAAATCCAAGGAGGCATGGGATATTCTCAAAATTGCCTATCAAGGCATGGAGAAGGTGAAGACTGCAAAGTTGCAGATGTTAAGGAGAGACTTTGAAACACTCAGCATGAAGGAATCTGATACAATAGATTCATTCTTCACTCAGGTTATTGGGTTGATAACCCAGATAAGATCTCATGGTGAGATTCTTGAAGAAAGAAGGATTGTAGAGAAGATCTTGAGAAGTTTACCCTCAAGGTTTGAAAATATTGTGGTAGCAATAGAAGAAACAAAGGATCTCTCACAGTTCACAGTAGATGAACTGAGTGCTTCTCTTATGTCTCATGAACACAGACTGAGTAGAGGAACAAATTCCTCTTTTGAGCAAGCATTCAAGACTCAGATGTCTTTTGGCCAAGGAAAAGGTTGAGGCAGAGCAAATAACAGAGGTCATGGAAGAAGCCAAAACAAAGGCAGAAATAATCCTGCAAGCACAAGCAGAAGGAGCTGCAATCAGAACCAAGATGAAGGTTCAAGCAAACAGCAAGCTCATGGACAAAGGTATGACAAATCCCAAGTCCAATGTCATTATTGTAAGAAATATGGGCACTACGCCAATGAATGTAGAAAAAAACAAAATGACATGAACAGTAGGTAGAATGCTAATTTTGCAAATGAAGAAGATAAGAATCCAAAGATTGTGTTGTTAACATGTAACATTGCACAAGACAAACAAGAAGATTTTTGGTTCTTAGACTCAGGTTGTAGTAATCACATGACTGGAAATATTGCAATGTTTGCCAATCTGGATGAAAATGTGAAATCTGAGGTAACAACAGGAACTGATAGTAAGATATCTGTCAAGGGTAAGGGTAGAGTTAGTATCCAAGCAAGAAATGGAGAACATATGATTGTGCCAGAGGTACACTATGTACCTGGTCTGAAATGTAATCTTTTGAGCATTGGACAGCTCATTAACAAAGGTTACAATGTGTTCTTCAAAGATGATATGTGTACAATCAGAGACATACCTCCAAGTAAGAAGATCATTGCACAGGTGCAGATGACCAGCAATAGAATGTTTCCTCTCAAACTCAGGGTAGATTTGAAGGAAGGAAGAGCTATTGCAGCTGTAACACAAGAAGTCTTTCAGGAACAAGTGAAAGATGAGAATTGGTTGTGGCACTTGAGATTTGGACATCTCAATTTTGGAGGCTTGAATCTGTTGCATGGAAAAGGAATGGTAAAGGGATTGCCATTGATCGAGAAACCGAACAACCTTTGTGAAGGATGCATCTTGGGCAAGCAACACAAAGAAATCTTTCCATCAGGAAAGAGTATAAGGGCAAAAGCACCATTGGAAATTGTTCACTCTGATGTGTGTGGACCTATGGAAATACCATCATTTGCCGAAAATAAATATGTTTTAACTTTCATTGATGATTATACCAGAAAGACATGGGTGTATATTGTGAAACAAAGGAGTGAAGTGTTTGGGAAGTGTGTGGGCATTATATCAAAGTGCTGAGAATAGATAGAGGAGGAGAGTACATCTCCAAAGTCTTTTTGCGTTTTTGCAGAGAGAATGGAATACAAAAGCAGTTCATCGTGAGGTATACACCTCAGCAAAATGGTGTTGCCAAAAGGAAGAATAGGACCATTCTTGACATGGTCAGAAGTATGCTGAAGGCAAAACACTTGCTGCATGAGTATTGGGCAGAAGTTGTCACTTGCGCAGTTTACATCTTGAATAGATGCCCAACTAGAGTTGTCATGAACAAAATACTAGAAGAAGCATGGAGTGGTCAAAAGCAAACTGTCACTCACATGAGAGTATTCGGTTGTGTAGCATATGCACATGTACCGGATCAGCTAAGGAAGAAGCTTGACAGTAAGGGGGAGAAGTGTGTCTTTATTGGCTATTGTGATGAGTCAAAAGCATACAAACTCTATAATCCATCCACCAAGAAATTGATAGTAAGCAGAGATGTGCAGTTCATTGAAGATGAAGCTTGGGATGGAAGCTTAGAGAAGACAGTGAATGTGAAGACAATTGTGTCTCACGAAGAAGAAGAAGAAGGGACAGCAGCAAATAATCCTTCCTTGGTGGCTCCTCCTCCACCACAGTAAGTACAACAAACCACACCACAAGCTGGAATTCGAACATCCTTGAGAAGTCAAGGAAGTGCTTCTCCAAGCACACCACAGGGATCAGAAATACCCTCAAGTTCGGATGGAACTCCAAGTACACCAAGAAGACCAAGATTCAGAAATCTGAATGAGATTTATGAACAAGGAGAGGTAAGTAACAATACCGGTCTGAATTCATTATTCGCTTTGTATTGTCATGTTGATGACCCAGTTCATTTTGAAGATGTTGTAAATGAAGATAAATGGATTGAAGCAATGAATGAAGAAATTGGTGCAATTGAGAAGAGTAAAACATGGGAGTTAGTGGACCTCCCTGAAGGAAAAGATGCCATTGGAGTTAATTGGGTCTATAAGACCAAAAGCAATGCTGAAGGCAAGATTGACAGGCACAAAGCAAGACTTGTTGTGAAAGGCTACAAGCAGCAACAAGGCAAAGACTATGATGAAACCTTTGCACTAGTAGCAAGGACGGAAATATTCAGAACAGTGTTGTCTATTGCTGCACAACACAAATGGAAGATTTATCAGATGGATGTTAAATCTGCATTTCTGAATGGAGTGTTAAAAGAAGAGCCTTATGTTGAACAACCTCCAGGTTATGAAGTTGAAGGCCAAGAGCATAAAGTCTGCAAACTGAAGAAGGCTCTTTATGGGTTGAAGCAAGTTCCAAGAGCATGGTACAGCAGAATAGATGCTTATCTGATTGAGAATGGGTTTGATAAGTGTGATGGTGAACCCACACTCTACATAAAGGAGAATGACGGTAAGATTCTTATTGTTGTTTTATATGTAGATGATTTGATTTTTACCAGCAATGGTGCTTCTCTCATTGCTGATTTTAAAGTAGACATGAAAAGTGAATTTGAAATGATTGACTTGGGCTTCTTAAGATATTTTCTTGGAATTGAAGTAGACGAAAGTGAAAATGGTGTTTTCATTTCTCAAGTTAAATATGTAGAAGCAGTGTTAAAGAGATTTAACATGCAGAACAACAAAGCAGTTGTGACTCCAACTGTAATGGGGTTGAAATTGACCAAAGAAGACAACAGCAAGGATTTTGATCCAAAATTGTACAAGAGCATAGTTGGCAGCCTTATGTACTTGACTGCAACTAGGCCAGACATTATGCATGCTGTGAGTTTAATCTCCAGATTTATGGAAAGACCGAAAGAGACTCATTGGCAGACAGCCAAGAGGATTCTAAGGTATGTGAATGGAACGAAGGGGTTTGGTATTTTATACTCCTCTTCTGAAAGTTTCATGTTGACAGTCTACACTGACAGTGATTGCGCTGGAAGTGTTGATGATAGGAAAAACACATCTGGATATGTGTTTCATATGGGATCGGGAGCCATCTCATGGGCTTCCAAGAAGCAACCATTTGTGTCTTTGTCAACAGCAGAGGTAGAGTATGTGGCAGCAACAGCAGCAGCTTGCCAAGCAGTGTGGCTGAGAAGAGTTCTCAGAGATTTGTGTCATGAACGAGAAAAGGGCACAACCATTTACTGTGACAATAGCTCGGCAATAACATTGTCTAAAAACACTGTTTTTCATAAAAGGACAAAGCACATAGACACCAAATTTCACTTCATACGTGAATTGGTTAACAATGGTGAGATTGTTTTACAGCACTGCAGAACAGAGGATCAGTGAGCTGAAATCTTGACAGAACCATTGGGAAAGAAAAGTTTTGATCATTTCAGGAAATGCCTGAGTATGCAGAACAAAACCAGCAGTTAAAATTAAAGGGGAGTGTTGGAATGTAACTTCAACTGCAGTAAAAAGTTGAACAGCAACAGCATCTGAAAAATAGTCAGTCTTCCACCTGCGATGCGATCTTATCGCAAATTGCATCGTTACCCACGCTGCCTCCTGTTGCAACTCTGATTTAGGCCGATTGCGATCTTGCGATGCGATCCATCGCAAATCGCAGATCGTAAACCTTAAATTTTTGCGCGTTAAGCCCTTCGCTCCTTGTCCGCGATGCGATGCGATGCGATCTGATCGCCATCGCAGATTGTGCCTTCTGCCAAGTTGATTTCAGTTGTCCATACATTTTGATCCAATGGCCATTATTTGTTTTGGCTTATTCACGCCACCGCCATTACTGTCTTTTCGTCCTTTAATTGTATTTGTGTTCCCGAAGGAGGAAGATTAGATCCAGCTCCTGCACATTGAATGCTCAACTACAACATTTAATAAACAACATGGCCGAGAACACGAAAGACACGCCACGTGCAGGTGCATTAAAAGATTATGGGTTTCTTACAACAGCGCTGCCGCAACATTTATCAGTTATGGGTTTCCACACAACTGACTCAAGAAATACAAAAAAAGATCCCATCAGCAAAGTTAACGCGGTTGGTGGACAAGTTATGACCCCTTCCCGCACTGTAAAAAGAAGAAAATGTAATGCACTATAAAAACGCAGACGCAGCAGTGTAAAAATATAGTGAGAGTTTTGTAATTTCTGAAATGCACAGTAGTGCTGAGATAGAAAAATTAGTTTCTGGAACTGAAGCGTTCCAGTTGTAGTCCCTCTCAAGAGGAAGACTATTTTGTAACAGTTTTTTTTTATTAATGAAATCGAATCTCTTTTGTGTTTGAAGTCAACAGAATTTTCCAACAGAATGAGCAAGATATGTTGAAGAGAGGGATGAACCTTTCATTTTTATTAATGATGAATATTTAACCAGGATTATAAAATAACGTAATTAAACTGCCATTTCTTACTTAAGTATTTTTGAAGGTATTTCCTCATACCCGAACGATACATTTAATGTACAGAGTCACCAAAAGCGAGTTAAAAATGAACATCACAAAGATACAGAGTATCGATTTCTGACTTCGAGTTACTAAGTGATAGTAACCTGTGCAATTTTGGGAAATTATTGGGCCTGTGCATTCTGTAGGTTACTCCCAGCAACATCGCTTTATATACTCACAGAAGAAAAATATATTTCTTACCATATATATTAAATTAACGATGTCGGTATACTCAACCAAAACAAACTAACCATGTACAGTAAGAGGGATTTTGAAAAACTAAATAGCCTATCATAAAAAGTACTAAACCTTGGAATAAAATTCAACCAGAAAGGAATATGCAATAGTGGTTACAGAGTTACTTTTCGAAAAGGTATATTTAAGTGACTTGAAGGGGGAACTTGTTTTCCTTAGGTATGTGACCGAGATCTTAGAAAATAAAATTTCCAGAATTTCCATAATGGTTTACGCTAGGCAGAGAGATTATATCACTGCAAGAGTTGGCACCAACATCAAATAAAGGTATAGAAGAGTGAAACAAAGTGAGACATTACTAAACAAAAAGATAAAACAAACATTGATACACAAACCTTCTTAGATAGAAAATTTTCCATAGTAGATACATTAATAAATAAAATATAACTCCTCGACTAATTATAAAAGGTTGGGGACAAGACTATACACAATCAATATTCACCATATGAAAATGGGTCTGTGAGTTCTACTATTCGTTACGTGTGTACATCTCCAGGAAGAAAAGTGTAAATTGCACGATAGAAACAACAAGAAAACCATTTCCAAAAGAAAGCCAAAATCTATAAGAATTTAATCCACAGCCCACAATAGTAATCAATTATTTAAACAAAACTCGAAAAGAAGGAAATTTTCCATTAGATGATAAACATTACACAAAATTAAATAGTTCATAATACCGAGATTTAATGAAAGTATCCATGTAACCATTGTAAGGGGAATAAATCCGAAGATACATAGCGTGGAAGGAAATAAGTTTGCTGAGTCTTTCCAGTGGGAAGACCTGCGTCAAGTTCTGGTCGGAGGAATAAACTCCTCATAAATACATGTACACATAGCATACATAAAAACAATATGCTTACAAATACATAGTTTTGGCTCCTAAGCTTGTAGTAAAGCTTGAAGGAACATAAGAAAGAAAAAAAAAAGGGGGAAACAAGTAATGGCCCTAGCAAGGAAGAATTACACCAAAGAGAAAATGAACCTCATTATTCTTTAAATGTAAACCAATCCTTCGAGAAGTAGAGGTGATACATGATAACCGACCTGGGTGCGAGTAGAAACGGATATCAATGGATCGCTGGAATTTATAGGAAATCCCCTAAATCCCATAGGTGTTGGAGTTACGTGCAGAAGGGAAACCCTAAAATTAGTTAATATCATGTTAGGGGTAAAATAAACTACCAAAATTAAGTAGGAGAAAGGAACCCTCCAAATATTTTTAAGTTTCCTATTTTAAGGCATTCTTTTGAAACCATGTTTTCCTCTCTAAAGGTGCAACATAAAAATGAAATACTACTATTTGATGATAGCTTCTCTATAATGCCCAGAAATACATATATGAAATTATATCAACAAACTAAACAGATACAAAGTACATGTGTAATGTCGATCCAATATGAGCAAGCATGCTCCAGGAGTAGCACTCATTCTTTGCGTAGTGAAAACAAGGTTAGAATTGTCAAAACTCAAGAGGGAAGCTAATTCTAATTATTTTACTGAAGAAAATAAAAATAAAAAATAACTATAAGAATTCTTGAAAGCATATCCACAAAAAATTAAGGGCTTTAGCGAGAAAACAAGAAGTGGAGGCAAGCAAACCCTGGCTAAAATTCAAGTGGAAAGAGAAACTCCATTTGGTACCTTGTCTCGGCATAGACATAATAGAAACTCTAGTGAGAATCTTGTTGGCTTGACAGGGCTTGACCCAGGTTCAGCTTTAACTGTGACATCTAACAAAACCATAATTGCTGGCCATTTCGGCAACAACCTGCATAGCACATGTTGCAGTCTCACTCAAAGAAGTATTGGGGGATGCTAGAACCAAGTTTCTACATCCAGAGGCTTGTGTGATGGTTTCCTAAAGTTATTACGGCATACGCCTTCACATAGATCTAATCTTTCTAACATGAAACTGACTCTAGCTAAATGACCTTCAGATCTTCGTGAAGGTGGTCAATTATACTTATCATGCATATGGATTATAGATCTACCAGTTCCATGTAGTAAATAATCGTTCATTCATATAAAACAGACTACAGAGTGAAGATACATAAACTTTGCACAAGTAAATAGAGGATCATAGATGAATCAATTTCAGCCCAAAATAGTGTTTATTAGATGTAAACATTCAAATACAGACTTTTGTCCCTGCACACTCAGCTGCGGGGGCCCACGCACTAAGCTTGCAGACTTACCAAGGTCTTCGTGCACTCAGATGTAGGAGCCTTCCCCGTTCACCTAAGTATAGGAAACATGCCTTTCATGTCTTAGCACCTTACCCTTATAATGATTCTTCACTTAAAGTTATCTTTTTAAGACTCGCTATGAATCCACATTATATAGCCTTTTCTTTACAATACCATTGTTTGCAGACCATGGGTAGGTCTTAAAACAACTATATTACCTACCCACCTAAGGGACTAAAGGCCCTTTAACTCTACTCAGCTTTGCACTCTGCTTTTCACATTTCGTGGAGACTTTACCTTCTCTACAAAAATATATTTCAAAATTACTCAAAACTCAACAAAATTGACCCCAAGGAGCCCATCCCAACAAATCTCAACATAGAACAAACCAGTCCATGAAAAATAAGTTTTGAAAGATAGCGAAGGTCAAACTACTTACTTGTTTTAATGTCAGGTGGGTGCAGCAGAATCCTGACAGATGCCACTACAACTTGAAAGGAAACCCCAACTATTAGAGATCTCTCTTCTATCACGATGGTCTTACAGCAGCTTGACATGTAGAGGTTTGAGTGGAAACCTCACGAATGCAGCAAATTACCCACCCCAACCCTAGGGTAAGATAGGAGAAAAATTACTGTTGCTGGATAGAATACCAATCAAATCTGACTGTAGATATATGGAAGGTACAACAACCCATGTGAAACTCACATGGGCCTAGCTTATGTGGTGCAAGGTAATTTAGGCGTTATAGCCCAAAAGCCAATATTTAAATCTGCTAGTAAACTACTTAGGTAGAGGGAATAAATTGATAAGTATGAGACAATGATATAAATCGAGTTATACATCCAGCACACATAATGAAAATTTCATTCAAAAATTAATGTAACTATGGCCATGCACTCTGACAACTTCAAAATTAAAATATGAAGAGTAAACCAACCATAAGCACTAAATGAACATAGGAAATGGTGTTAATGTTCACATGTCACTTTGTATGGCAAGGTTGTAGAAATTAAAATAAGAAAATAAGGCCTATTGTTCACATCATAAAGGAGATGACATGTCCTATAGTTTATATCTATCCTAACCCCATGTTTAGGATATCACACAATAGGTAATATGACTTAAATATTTTCCATATCATTGTTATATATAAACAACCAAAGCAGACCATAAGGTGTTACTATAAAAACTAAGAAATTGATTTAATAAACCATGAAATAGAAATCAATAAGTGGAGAAATGGTAGGTTTTGAATAAATATTATAAGGGAAGTGGAAAGAAGAAACCAAATTGTTATGGTATGTAGACGACTATGACAAAATGGCATCAAATCCCTCAGTTCAATGTTGGGCTTCGAAGGGCCAAATCATATTTAAATATAATATGGATAGAAGGTTATTATGAATACTAATAACAAATTGTATTGTTAAAAAGGTACAAAAGTGAGGCAACCCATAACAAAATTGTGAAGAACTCACCACCAACCATTTCAATTGGAGAAGAGATATACATTGAGCTAGGGAATGAAATTACTCCACCAAACTCTTAGTTTATGGAGGTTATCAAAAACCTATAACAAGTGTTAACTTGTCTCAGAAACAATAGTGAATAATTGGTAAAGGCTAGTAACGAACAATATAGGATGATAAGAAAGTTCATTGAAAAGTCTAGCCGTAGAAAATAAAACCTGAAGGGTTGAAGATGAAAAAGGTGGGAAAAGAATCAGATAAGTCTAGAAGTGGAGGCTTGTAACACCCTCCTGACACGTCTACCCAAGTAACCAGCCAACCTCGGTAAACCTGTGATGAGACATAACAATGATCTGATTCAACCTCCTAGGTCACCTTAAGGAAGTGGAACTGGAATAACACAACGAAACTGACAATTCATGCATCCAAAAAAACCTCCAAGAGCTACCCCAACTTTTTACGTCACTAACCCCTAAGGAAACTCAACAACTCAAGGACTTAAAACCCAAGTCTCTCCCTTTCCAGGCCCTCCAAGAGACCGAGGGTCCCAGTCACTCCCATGAGCCTACCTGAGTGCGACTATAGCCTTTTTCTATCATTGCTATACCAATGACTGTGAGATTGAAGCCTAAATTCTAAGGGCTAGGACCCAGTCACTTCTCAAAACCTCATGGAATTTTTAGAGATGAAAATAAACATAGAGACAATGATGCTAATACAAATTTTTGAATAAAGGCTTTACTAGATCCTTACTACCCATGATAGGAATTTCATCAAGATTGTCAAAAATATGCATTCCACAAGTCCTAATAACCTATCTGAGCATAAGGGTCTTATACTTATCTCAAAATTTCTAAGAAGCATTGATTCCTTGTCACATAAGCTACATTATCATCTATTAGGTCATATATTCATTTCTCACACTTTTACAAATCGGAACATGATGAGAACTGTACATTTCCACTATCATAAGACATATTCATAACCATCGTATAAAAAAAAGAAATAATGAGGATATACAAACCATAAATACCATGTATGAACCAATACATTTTCTCATAAAATACCAAGGAAAGTAACTCTTATTAATGAATGAAAAAGTCAACCCAATATGGGCCTACCATGTTCCACCCAACCATTGATTGGCTAAGCCAAGTCTCTCTTCAACGAATCTCCCTCATGCCATATTCCAAGCATGAATGTGGGACTCACATCAAAATATCCAACTAGGGCTTCATGAGGCTAAACCATGTCATCCTCATCAATAGGATTAGGCTTTACCACAATCCTCACGCGATCACTAGGCCATAAATAAGCATGGACGCCACCATATTTGTCCACCTACATTGTGATGAATTTCCTTGTCTCCCAATCTCTAGGTTTTACCACAATCCACAGCATAATCCAGGGATCAATAGGCCATAATCAAAACATCATCCCCCAGGATTTACTGTACATGTTGCCATTCATCGGAAAGGATTCCTAGGAATGATCAATAGCAACCACCTCTAGGATTGACCGTATATCCTGCCATTCTCTAGTCAAGGATTCATAGGCCCACAATACCTAGATTTACTGCAACCAACAATCTAGTTCAGGGTTCACTAGGATAATGGCTTTACCATCATCCACAATCTAGTTCAAGGATCACTACTCCATTTGTTCTTTCATTCAGCTCGAATCCATTTGGAAATCCATCTCCACTAAAACATGAGAACCCCATCACACCATGGCTATCCATAAATGGCCAGGCAACATTGAAGAAAATTGTCACACCTAGAAAAACCCATGCCCATGACAACAGGAGAACCAAGAACACACATGCATAACAATGCATGCCAAAACTAGTAAGGAATCCATACATTGAAATCAATACATACAAATAATCTCATTGTAGATGATTTATCCTACTTTTCCTTACTTTATATTTTCTTCTCTTTGCCTTCATTACTCTTCTTGATCCAATACTAGAGTGCTCGAAGAAAACTCTATGTGTCCAAGAGTGAGAGAGAGAGAGAGCTTCAAAACTCAACTGCAAAAATTATGAGTAAAATCGCCAACTGATCCACATAAGCCTTTTTATTAATGAGGCCTCTATTTTCTTCATTTTCCATTGTTTTCCTTCATTTTTCATCCTCACATGTAACCTGTGACCTTTCACCCACCTTTTCTCTTAATTTCCATTATTTTCATAAATAAATTGGCAATTAATTTCTCTTGCCTTTCCAAATCCTTTGCCATTTCCTTTTCCAATTTCCTTAGCCATAATAACCAAGATGAACATCCACACTAGAATTGTTTTCCAACCATTCACCTTGGAATACGTGTCCCATGACTATTGTGTTATATTTTTTACATGAATTTTTAACCATGGATGCTATAAAACCCTCCCCCTTGGGGGAACACCATCCTCAGTGTTCAATGACACCTATAGCCATCAAGATTATTGAAAAGGAAAACATACTTCCTATCGAGCTTTATAACGCAACTCATTGCAGTATTTACAATGACCACCAGCGAAGCATGACATACATACCATTTACTAGAGCTTTGTAACACAACTCATTATAGTATTTACAATAACAACCATAAATACAACCATTTTGTCTATGGTTATTTATTGATCCAGTTTGATACAATATTTAGAATAATACACACATATAGAAATATGCACATTTTCTCAAACCAGAAAATTGAAGGATACAATTCTCGTATCAACAATAAGGGAATTCAGAGGCTTACACCTCCACCCACAAAAGTAGTACCAGGATTCACCTCCTTCCTAAGGAGTATAGAATCCATTACCAAATTCAAAGATGCCTCAAATTTCCTATGCTATAATCTTGCATTGTTGTCTTCTCATTAAACAATTATCGTCTCATTCTTCCAAGTCACACTCCCAATATGCATCTGATTTCATTTGGAAATTCTAATGACCAAAACAAATCCATCCTTGACCTTCCCTTCTATACTACATAGTCCCTCGATAAATCCAATCACTCCCTTCCGTGCAGTCACTCACCTTCTGAGATCCCCACCATCCCGTATCCCGGGTGGTCCAACCCTTGGAAAGGCTTCCTCGCATTGGAAGGTTAACAACCAAGGCATATACCTAACTCAAGACCATCATACCATTCATAGAATTCTCGTGGAAATCAATGGATACTATTGGGTACGAGTGCCCCACAATGGCCATGCTCATGAAGTGCTTTACCAACATACTATTGCATGTTCCAATTTCTTTCACTAACATTGTTATTTCTTGAAGTAAATTTCAACCACCCAACAAAGAATTTCCATGTTTTCCTGTACCAAGTACATAAATTCCATTAGATTCAATATCAATTGAAATAAATTCACATCATACCTCATTGGTAGCTTTCCAATAAGGTACACATGTAATCTTGTTTAATTCCTACCAAAACAAGTAAAAATAACATCTTTGATCAAATCATTATGTATAAACATATCACATTTGGTTATATTGAAACAAAACCATCCTATATCAAAATCATGAGTCACATGCAATCATCATAAACCATAATCATAGAGCCCATCTAACCATCATTAATCTGAACCATAGATCACATGCATAATAAAAAGGAAATAAAATACTGATACTTATCTTTTAATCGGTCCTTAGATTTTACCTTTGTCCATATTCCATGTGCACACCGGATTGGTTTCCACACACAGCAACACCCATTCCCTTTTATTTTCCTCAGTCATGTACATATACATAATGTACATCACAACACATACACCTACACTTAGTGTAAAACATGAGACATACACCTACACCCTAATTTACAACACAACGCATACATCTATACACAATGTACAACACCACACAATACATGTACCTACACCTAGCGTATAACACAACATAATGCATGTACTGCACTGAGTAAAACATAATGAATACACATGTCACGATACCACAACTACATAATAGACATACATAGTCCACAAAACAGCATGTACGACATGCACACAATACCACATGTACACCAGTACCATATGTATAACATGTACATAATACCACCTGTACACAGCACCACCTACATAATGTATGCACAACATCACATGTACATGGCACCACCTGCACAATGTGTACAGAACACCACATGTACAGTGCACCACTTGTATAATGTGTACAAAATACCACATGTACATAACATCACATGCATCACCTGTACAAAAATCCACATGTACATAGCACCACATGCATGACATGTACACAACACCACTAGGACATAGCACCACATGTACAACATGTACACAATACCACATGCACACAACACAACAAGTAGAGTCATGCACACAAAACCATATGTATATAGCACGACATCTACAACATGCACATAACAACATATGTACATAGAGATGCATATACTACATTTGCATAGCACCATATTTACACAGCAACACACATCCAACATGTACATAGCACCATCAATACCCCAAATGGCATATGCAACATGCACACAACACTACATGTCTATCATGTGCACAGTACAATATGTACAACATATACACAACAATAGCACTGAACATCCAAAACCACAATGTATCTACCAAGCAACCTTGCTTCCAATGTCTCTCCACCATCCATGCTTATTGTAGCATGTGGTGGATCACATTGTTTTCATTATGATGATGTATCTCTCAACATTAACTTTCCATAATGTAAACATAGGAATAGTATAAAAACATAATACCAACTCATATCCACATGATATTGGCCTCATAAATTTGTCAAGGCTACTTTTTCCGACTTGATTTTTCACAAGCCAGAAACCTCGTCATGCCACTCACCTGCATAATAAATCATTCTTCCATAAGAATGATTCCTGATGACCATGTAAGACAACGACATACATACATGCATATATATACATATAAACATAAACATAAAAGAGTCATGATGCCTGATGACCCTATCAGACATGACATACGTAAATACAAACATACATGTATACATATAAAGACATAATTATAATCATGATCACAACATAATTACTAGACACAATAAGGTCAAGGTTAAGAAAACTTTGTTTATCTATTCACAACATTCACAACATTGAGAACAATGATTCCCAACATAACCAAGGCATCTGGTGCCCCAAATCCATTTATTTTACCTTTTCCGATTACTTTTCTCATGTTTGTACTACCTGCATCCATTTACCACTATGCACCCAACCAGTCCAACCAACTGTCATATTATTGCCTTCAACTTCCCTTATACATGCACCAAGCTTCATCCTATCCCTACATCACTTGTCGGGTTTCATTAAACTCTTCCTGAAATCCATTAAATTTAGTTTTTCCCAACCAATTCCCAAGACTCTAAAAACTTGTAAGGAAATAACAAGAAACAAACAAGAAAAAAAAACATGAAACACCAATAGCAAAACGAAACCACAAACAGAGTGGTAATGCCTTGCACTAGATGCAATCAAAACCCATAAATCATGCTGAAACAAATCACAAAATATCGAAGCCACAAAACTAGAAACAAACACCATGACTTAACCCCATGGGTTTGCAATGCGTCCAAGGGAAATTCAACCTAAGCCTTCTTCAATATTTCATAGGAATATCTTATACCATGTAATCCCCCACATCATACTTCCATAAACACATAATTGTCAACAAATAAATAAGTACAACAATATACTAGCTATCTTTCCTTCATGTGCCAAGCATGTTGCCGTGTAGCTGAACTCATTTGTGCCATCTATCAAGGGACTGCAATTACCTTGACAAATTTAGATATAACTAGACACCAGGTGTCATACCTGTGAAATACATGTCCATGAATATAACACATATCCATATAATTTTAGACAAGATTAGGGTTAATAAGACTTCTTGTATTCAAAGCATTCATTTTTTGGAATTGTAGTTTCGAAACATAGCTAAATGAATTCTTACCCAATTCCTTTCTTTTACCATTTACCTTGATGGAATTCAGTCTTTATTATGCACTATCACATCACCCAATTCTTAGTTATATAAGAAAATCAAATATTACATTGTCATGCCAATACCAATCATGATGCCCTACAACTGCTCATGCATGTCGATCACATGTTCCAAGAACAAGACAACATATTTATCGATTTTAAATCAACCTTTACCCAGTATAACAACAATGTCATAATCAATAACTAACTCACTCTCATCATTCATAATAAATAATGCTACAAATACCGCCTACTTACACTCAAGTACATATCAGTTGTCTCAACATATATGTATTAGTACAACCATCTTAGAATAAGATAATTTCTTCATTCAATCTTATAGACACATACTCATATCATGAAATTAATCAAACATTAAAACATCTGATAGATGACATAATAGCCACTAAATACTCAAACACCAGATAAACAACATAATAAAACATTTAGCCATGAAGTAGATGACATAATAAAACTTAAACCTTAATGTATCTAAGGTAAGGTTATCATGTCTGCATAATAAATCTAGATTAGCATGACATAACTTCACAACATATCAACTCAAACATAAACAAGGTCATGCTATCCATAACAGTAACTAGCTAACATGTTCACATCACAAGCTCATAAGTAATTATCTTTCACGTATAACAATCACATATGGAGAGTCAATCTAGATTTGCACAACACACTATCACAAATAGGTCGACTCATACTTGATTGTCATAACCATAACCATATGCATAGGTAAATCCAACTTAGCACAAAACATAATAACATCAAGATATTGATTGTAATAACCCTAATCATCAAGTTGACTAATGTATAACAAAAACAAGTTAACATATAGCATACTCATCAACAACATATAACAAAATCATCAAGTTATCTATCATATAACAATCAACAAGTTAAAATATAGCATACTTATCAACAACCTATAACATAATCATCAAGTTAACTAACATAAAACAACAAAAAAAATGCATATAACAACAATTTACTATCATTTATGACAATTTATAAATGCGCATATGACCACACTGATTCACTAGCATCTACCATGCATGTAACCACAACAACAATAAAATCACAAACGTGTATATAACCATAATGCATATAAAAATCCATTAAATAACATATTTTCATGCCAAACATGCAATATTTGTATGATGATTTTCTCTTACTCTAAAGTCTAGTGTTGTAACCTTGCTTTGATGATTCACATCTACTGCCCTATCTCAGCTAACACATTAGGATCATAATAACTGATAACATCATGATGAGCTAATTGCGTACAATGACCTCACAATGCATGTCTGGCCTACTATACATGCATAACCATAACCATGACAATGTATGCATAACAACATATAGACATTCAAATTCATAACAAATGCATATACAACCGACATGCATTCATGACAAGAAAATCCAAATATCCACATGATCAACCTCTACATGACAACAGAACTATAACAATAACTACTACCATGCATAAATAACAAGGACATATACAACCTACATGCATGCATGAAAAACACATTCCAACCATCTAGTCCAAGTTTTGAACCATGCTCTGGTACCACTATGTGATATCAAATATCACACAAGTAGAACGAAAACTAGACACCACCCAAAGAGAACAAAACCCGCTCTGATACAACTCTATAAGACCCTCCTCCCACTTCTACCCAATTAACTTGCCAACTAGGGTAAACATGTGATGAGAGGTTACTATGATTTGATTCACCCTCCTAGGTCACCTTAAGGAAGTGGAAGCAGCAAAACACAACCAAACTGACCATCCACATATCCTACAAAAACTCCAAGAGCTACCCCACCTTTCAAGGTGACCAACGCCTCAGAAAACTCAGCGTCTCAAGGACCTAGAGACCTCGTCACTCCCTTTCCAAGCCCTTGAAGTGTCTAAGTGTCCCATTCTCTCCAATGAACCTCCCTGAGTGTGATCGTACGCTTCTTTTGTTACTATTATGTAATGACTGTGCGTTTTAAGGCTAAATTTTAGGTGCGAGGACCTAGTCACTTTCCATAACTTTATGGAATTTACAAAGATGAAAAGAAACATAGAGACGATGATGCCCATACAAAATTAATGAACAAAGAATTAATTGGTCCCTTACTAGCCATAACATGCATTTCATCAAACATGCCACAAATATGCATTCTACAGGTCCTAATAACATATCTAAGCGTAGGGGTCTTATACTTATGTTTGAATCTCTAAGGATAATTGATGCCTTATAAAATTAGCTACATTATCATCTATTAGGTCATCTATTCATTGCTCAAACATTTACAAATAAAAACATGATCAGAATCATACATTTTCACTGTCATGATACATATTCATACCCAACATATAAAAAATAAAAATAATGAGGATACAATAGTCACAAATGCCACATATGAACCAGTACATTTTCTCATCAAATACCAAGGAAAGGAACTCTTATTAATGGATGCAAAAGCCAACCTGGTATGGGACTACCACATTCCACTTAAATGAAGATTGGTTGAGCTACGTCTCTCTTCAACCAATTACGCCCATGCCATATTCGAAGCATGAATGTGTGGTTCAAACTAAAATAACCAACCAAGCCTTTCTGAGGCTAAACAACCTCACCCTCATTAATAGGATATGGTTTTACCGCAATCCTTACCAGATCACAAATGCATAAACAAGCTTGGATACCACCAGATTTATCCAACTACAATGTGAGGAATTTTCTTGCCTCCTAGTCTCTAGGATTTACCGTAATCTAGAGTCTGATCTAGGGATCATTAAGCCATAATGGAGACACCACCCTCTAGTATTTATCATATATTTTTCCATTCAATGACAATAATTCATAGGCACGATTAAGGGAAACAACCTCTAGGCTTTACCGTCTATCCCTCCATTCACCGGTCAAGGATTCGTAGGCCCACTAAGGCACAAAATACCTAGCTTTACCGCGACCCACAGTTTGGATCAGGGGTCACTAGGCCAGTGGCTTTATTGGAATGCTCAGTTGGGTTCAGGGATCACTATGTCATGTGTTCTTTCATTCATATATCCACCTCACTCAGTTTTGAATCAATCTAGTAATCCAGCCAAATGAAATCATGAGAACCTAATTGCACCATGGCTATCTAGAAATGGAAAGGCATGGTTGAAGAAAACTATCATACCTAAAAAAACCCATTCCCATGACAACAAGAGAACCAAGAGCACACATTCATAATCATGCTTGATCCAGATTTAAATAGGAACACAACAAATTACAGAAATAACCACAAACACAAAGAAATAACCATAAATACAAAGATGCAGCATAAATAATACTTTATTTCATTAATGTAAAATACTGAAATATGCTTACAAACAGAAATGGAAATAAACTAGCTAGGATGATGGTAGCTTATCTCTAAGAAGCGATGTGGTAGCTTCATGCCTCTGAAATGTCTTACATGAGGCTTGAAGGCCTATTTATTGTTGAGAACCAATGGAAAACCCTAAACATCCAAAAACCTAACCCTAGGAGATGAAGCGCCAAACTATGGGCCCCATTTTGGGTAAATTCGTACATCAACTTCTTGGGGTCGTAACTTTGGCATACGATCTCCGTTTGAAACACACAATACCTCATTAGAAAGATCTATATGAGGACTACAACTTTGGTTTGAGAAACATTGGCTTTTTTTCCAATGATTCTCCTAGTTTTCCCAAAAAACGTTGTTTAGGGCCTCAAAACGGCTCCAGAAGTTCAGGACCTGAAAAGCTGCCAAAATAGTAAATTGTGCTACAAATAAGGAAATTGAAAAATTGAAAGAAACAATTTTGGTGGTCCAAGTGGGATAGGCAGGTGGCCACCAACATCCACCTGGATTATTCCCCCCCACTAGGAAGCAATGGTCCCCATTACACTGAGTTCCTCCATGAGATGAGGAAAATTTTGTTGAACTTGGTCCCTAGTTTGCTATTCTACAACCTCTGATGTGTCCAGTAATGGTGGGAATCATGGTCAAGGGTGGTCCACATTGAACACTAGATGCAAGCGAAGGAATGGGGGAATGTTGTGCTCCAAAGCATTGTTTCCCATAGCCTTGGTAATGGTCTGAGGACCATATCAGAGTGGTCTAAGCTTGTGATGGGCTCTTGTAAGGCAATGTTTCTGTAGATGCAACCAGAATTTGTTGCCCACTTGAAACGTGTGTGGTACCTGATGCTGATCATATTGCTGCTTGTACTTTGCTTTTTCCATAATGGAGTGGTGATAGATTGGCCTGTTAGGTAGAGGTTCTCTGGAAGTCAGATCAGAGGAATGCTTGAACTGACAGTGCAATGGTACCCCTGTGGTCGAGGAGAAGATGTCCCTATCTTCTTTCATGACTGTATCAACCTGCTTCTACCACATGGAGTAACCCTTCCCGGGGGCCATGGATGTGGATACAATCCTCCCCTTACGTTGAGAGCGAACCAGACAGAAAAGAAATTTCCTAGTCTGGGAGATGATATTACTGCCTTTCTTAGTAGAGATCAAATAAGTTGCAGTAGGTGGGGCTACCTCGAGTATCAAGTATAATGTATTACATAAAGAAATAATAGCAATGCGAGGCCTTGACTCATACATAGCATGTCTTTTCCACCAGTATGGTTGGCCTAATAATACATCACAAACATCAAGTAGTGCAACATCACACAATACCTCATTTGCAAAGGGCTTGATGTTGTAGGGAAGGTGGCACTACTGGCAGACTCATAGATTTCATCCTTAGTGAAGCCACCAGATGCTATCCAGTTGTGGGTGTGGTATGGTTGGTCGTCCCAGCTGCTTCATGATCTACGTTGAAATGTGGTTCTTTTGGCTCCCATTGTCAACAACGACTTGCAGCGGTGAACCCTTCACCCACATTTGTGAGTGGAAAAGATGCTCTCCCTCCTTTGGATCTTTAGTGTCATTCTTCTGGACCTTGGCAGTGGAAACAGTGGTGTTGGGCTCATCATCAATGATTTTCTTCCCTTTGTCATTCCCCTTATCGGCTTCTGACTTAGGGTTGGAACATGCATCTGATTTTGAAGCCTTCAACTCAGCCACCATCAACTGCTTGGTTTGACTCTCACTTGTGTTATGAGTGGGGCTCTTATGGAACTCACACCACTTTCTTGTGTCCTTCTTTGACTTTGTGGTGGTGTTCTTTTCTTTCGTCTTCGATGGGTTGTCTTCGGTCACTCCGCCTTAGCTTTTTCCTTTGTTCTTTGGATTTTTAGATTCAAAGTCTCGCTTCTTTTGTTTAAACTTCTGCTCAACCGTGACATTATATCGGTATGCCATGCTAAGCGAGGAGATGTCCACGAACTCCATCTTGTCCTAGATGCACCTGTGTAGGTAGCCATGGTATTTGAGTACCAAATGCATCTCAGAATCATTGATACCCAGCTTCGTGCGAAGGGTATGAAAAATATTGGTGAACTATGGCACATCTGGGTCCCTTCCCTGCCACAGCGTGGTCCACTATATGTATTTATGGTCATAGCTTTCAACAGGGTATTACTGCTCCTTGATGGCATCCCAGAATGAATTCCAAGTGGGAACGACTGAAAACAATGAGTTCATACTTTCATTCTTCTACTCTCAGTAGGTTTCCCACCAGTCCTTGACATGGGGAGCTACATTGAGAAGTGAAAAGTGATATTTTTGCGACTGGAAAAATCATGAATGGAAAAATAACCTTCTAGCTGATTTAACCATTTATCTATGACATTTGCATCTATCTGACCCTCGAATATGGGGATTTCAAAGTTAACCTGTACCTTAAAGGGTGTGGCATTTCCAGAGTACCTGTTGGAAGCATATGCGTCGCCCCTGGGTAGCTGATGAAGGATCTGGGAAAAGTTTTCCATCATCACGTTCCTTTGTCACTCAAGGGCTTCTTCGAGCAAGATTTTGATAGGACCTCCTGTCGCCTCGTATTTCTTTTCATTCGCCATGGGAGGCCTTCGGGATTTGTGAGGCACATCTTGTAAGGGTTCGACCAGTTCAAGCCCTAACTCTTTATATCTCGACCTCGTTGGGGACATGCAAAGAAAAATAAAGAAAGAGAAGACCACTCTGATACCACTGATCTAGATTTAGACAGAAATACAACAACATAAATGACCATAAATATAGAGCTACAGCAGAAATAATACTTCATTTCATTAATGTAAAATGCTGAAATATGCTTACAAACAAAAATGGAAATAAATGAGCTAGGGCGATGGTAGCTTATCTCTAAGAAGAGATGTGGCATCTACATGCCTCTGAACTATCTTATAACGAGGCTCGAAGGCCTATTTATTGTTGAGAAACAATGGAAAACCCTAAAACTCCAAAAACCTAACCCTAGGAGATGAAGCGCCAAACTATGGGCCCCGTTTTGGGTAAATTGGTACATCAACTTCCTGGGATCGTAACTTTGGCATATGATCTTTGTTTGATGTGCACAATACCTTGTTAGAAATATCTATTTGAGGATTACAACTTTGGGATGAGCAACATCAATCCATAGACCCATGTTGCTCCAAGGTTTCCCAAAAAAAGTCGTTTAGGGCCTCAAAATGGCTTCGGAAGTTCAGGACCCGAAAAACTGCCAAAAATAGTAAATTGTCCTACAAATAAGGAAACTGAAAAATTGGAAGAAATAGTTGTGGGGGTCCAAGTGGGATAAGCAGGTGGCCACCAACATCTACCTAGATCAATGCTTGCCAAAACTAGCAAGTAATTCATACATGAAAATCGATACCTGCAAATAATCTCACTGTAGCTACTGATATTGATTTTCCTTTCTTGATCTTTGCTTCCCTTCGCCTTATTTTCTCTTATTGATCAAATACTAGAGCACTCCAAGAAAACTCTAAGTGTCCAAAAGTGAGAGAGAGAGAGAGCTCGAAAACTCAACTGAGAAAAGTTTTTGCAAGAGCTTGCCAAGTAATCCTTAGAAGCCTTGTTATTAATGATGCCTTTATTTTCTTCATTTTTCTCTTCACATGAAACCTATGACTGTTCACCTTCCTATTCTCCTAATTTCCATTATTTTCATAAATAAAATTCCAGTTGATGCCTCTTTCCTTTCCAAATCCTTTGTCATTGTCTTTACCAATTTCCTTATCCATAATAACTTAAATGAACACCAACACTATGATGTTTTCACCCGATTCAAGTTGGAATGTGTCCCATTACTGCGGTCTTATATTTTCTTACATAGATTTTTAACGAGGGTTGTTACAATTTGAATAAAATAGGACGTATTCAAAATCACAGAAATAAAATAAGAAAATGGAGTTACAAGGAGAGTTTAAGAAAATCAAACCCCCTACTTTCAATGGGGAAAAGAAAGAAGATGCGGAAGAATGGCTTCTTAGCATGATACAATATTAGTAGGTGTATGAGTACGAGAGTAACTTAAAGGCTTGACTAGATATTTAGCAACTGTAGGAAAAAGCTACTCTCTCATGGGAAGAAGCCAAAAGTGTATAGTTGTTGGAAGAGAAGACCATTTCTTGGGTGGAATTCCCGAAACAATTTAAGTCATGATACCTGAGTAAGAGATACTATGAGGATCGTGCCATGGAGTTCCATGAGTTAAGGTTGGGACAACTAACCTTAGATGAGTTTGTAAATATTTAACAAAATTATTACGGTATTTTCCCTGTATTAAAGAATAGAAAGCCAAGGTTCAACAATTTTTGAATTATTTACCAGCCCTTACAAAGAAAGGATTGAGTTCGCCAATCCTAAGTAATTGGATGAGGTGGTAAGGAAAGCTAGATTATGCTACCAGCAATTCATGAATAGAAGTGAAGGGTTGAGACCATGGAAAAGTAAGGACAAAACCAAGTCTGCAATGAATACAAAAATATAGAAACCTCCATATCTTAAGAATTTTGGAAAGGATAATCAGTGGAAAAAATTCGATAAGGGAAATAAAAATTAGGCTACATACTCTCACATTATGTCAAAACCCATGGAATTGAGCAGAAAAATGTGTAGTGGGGTCAAGGAAAGAGAACCGTTGACGTGTTGGGGTTGTTTTGAACCACACTTATTGAGGGATTGTCTGCATAATCCACAATCTATTCAGAATATTCAAGTGGTCTACAAAGCAACAATTGTCAATGATGTTGCTAGAAATATTCACAGGATTAATGTGGCAGTAGAGGAGAGATAGGCTTAACATCATTCTACCGTGATTGAGATTGAAGGTACCATTTTAAACCAATCTGTTTCATTTTAAATTGATCTAGGGTCTAGATTAAGTTACATTACTCCCAAAATTGTGGAAAAATGTAAATTAAAATCAGAAAAAATCAAGAATGCATGGTTGGTACTATTAGCAACTAGTACCAAAGAAAGGTAACTAGTCAAATAAGATGGTGTCTCATTGAATTAAATGGTTATCCCACAGAAATAGATTTAAACATTCTTCCTTTCGGATCCTATGATATGTTAATAGCCATGGACTGGTTCAAGAAACAGGGAGCTATTGTAAATTGTTTGGAGAAAACAGTGAGTTATGTGAGTCAAGATGGGTAAAGCCAGTTAATTAGAGGTAAGAAAGACCAATATTAGGTTGACAAATTTCAGTTTTACAGCTGAAAAAGAGTACAAGAAAAGGATGTTAGATATACATGTTGTAGGTGGAAAAAGAAAAACAACAAATAAAAGAGGAAAGTTTAGAGACTTTGCCAATCATCAGTGAATTCCAAGAGGTTTGAGAGGAAATCATAGGTTTACCTACTAATAGAGACAAGTCCCTCCATCTATTTATTACCAGGTACCACCCTAGTGTCTAGAGCTCCTTACCGAATGAATACACTAAAGTTAGTAGACCTAGAAATGTAGTTACATGAACTATTAGAAAAAGGTTACATCGGACCCAGTGTCTTACCATGGGAGGGGATGTACTATTTTTCAAGAAAGAGGATGGCACATTTATAATGTGCATTGATTTGCACCAATTGAATAAGTTAACTATCAAAAATAAATACCCGCTGCCCTAAATTGATGATATATTCGATCAAGTGAGGGTAGAAACTATATTTTTAAAATTGATTTAAGGACTATCTATCACCAACTGTGGATAAAAGATGAAGATATTCATAAGACAACTTTTAGAACTACATATGACCATAATGAGTTTGTAGCGTTACCCTTTGGTCTCACTAATTCACCAACATCTTTTATGTGTTTAATGAATGATGTACTCCATAAATACAATGACAGGTTTGTGCTCGTATTCATAGATGACATTTTATGGTATTCCAAAAATGAAGAGCATAAAGAATAGCTGAAATTGGTGCTACAAACTTTAAGATAACATCAACTATATGAAAAACTCAGCAAATGTGAGTTCTACAAAAAGAGAATAGAATATTTGGGTCATGTAATTTCGAAGGAGGGACTATCTGTTGATCTTGAAAAGGTTAGGTCTATTAAAAATAGGCCCATACCTAAGGATGTGTCAGTAGTCTTCTCATTTATGGGAATCATAGGATATTATTGAATATTTATATAACACTTCTCAAAATTGACTTACCCCATTACTTCCTTACAGAAAAAGGGAACAAAGTGAGTGGATAGACAAATGTTAGGAAAACTTTGACAAATGAAACAATTAGTGACAAGAGCTCCCATACTAAAAATTACAAACTCAAAAAAGGAATTCATTGTTTGTACTGATTCTTGTTTGAAATGCCTTGGGGGAGTTTTGATATAGGAGAATCCAGTAGTAACCTATGAGCCTAGGAAATTAAAACCATATGAAAATAATTATGTTGTGTATGATTTAGAGCTGGTAGCAGCGATACATGCTTTAAATATGTGGAGACACTATTTGTTAGAAAAAAAATTACTTTACTGATAGATCACATCATCTTGAAATATCTCTTGAACCAACCTGACCTAAATGCTAAACAAACAAGGTGGCTAGCTTTCCTTAGTGAGTTTGAGTTTGATATTAAACACATAAAAGGTAAAGAAAGCAAAGTAGAAAATGCTTTAAGTAGGCATGCACATGCTGTGATGGGAGTATATGTTAGCAATATTAATACAAATTTTGTGGAACAGTTTAAAAATTCAATGCAACAAGATCATAAATATCTAGAAGTTCAACAAAAATTACAAAAAATGGAAGTTCCAAGGTATTCTCAAAATTTTGAAAAATTGCTAACTTACCAAAATAGATTGTATATTACCAATGTGAGTATTTTAAAACAAATTATACTAGATGAATATCATAAGAAACTAGTTGCAAGCCATCCTGGATACCAAGATATGTTAGCAACATTAAAAAGATAATTGTTTTGGTTAGGCATGAAGAAAGAGATGGCGAAACATTTAGAAAAATGTCTAGAATGCCAAAAAGTAAAGGTGGTGCATCAACACTCTGTAGGATTGCTGAACCTAATTCCCATTCCTGAATTGAAATGGGAAGTGATTTCATTGGATTTTATTACAGGATTACGAAAGACAAACTGAAAACATGATTCCATTATGGTGGTGGCAAACACCTTGAGTAAAGAAACACATTTTATAGCAGTGTGTTGCGTGTGATCTTTTACCTATTTTTTGCACCTTTTTTCCCCAGTTTTCATCCTCTTATCCTACAGGCCCATGAAACTTTACATGATTAATAACCCTTTTACTTACTTTTACAACCTATTCCACTTTCATGTTATTTTTCCATATTTTTCTGAATAATATGATACTTTATTCCTTTTTGTGGATAATTGGGGTGAGCATTGGAGGAGTGTTTTGGAAGTTCTTCTCCTTTTGAGGTGTTGCTGGTGGGAACAAGGCTATGGAGTAAACATGTAGCACTGATCAATTTAAGAGCTGGGTAGAGCAGTTCATTGAATGTTGTTACAAGTTTTTGTTACACATTGAATGTTGTTACACGCTGCTATTACACTACACGATGATACAGAGGACCATTGTTACACCAAGGGTGTTGTTGCCAGTGATTGTCTTTACATCTCAGACCACCATTCATTCACAAGATGTTGTTGCACTGAAGCTGGCAAGTTGTGGGTACGATTCTACATAACAATTGTTGGGCATTAGGAATTGTTTATTTTAGAAGAAACATACCCAAGTGATTGAAATCCTAACAAATATATTTGAGAAGTCTTTGTATTTAGAAATAGGTTGTAACTACTTTTATTTTTTATCAGCATGGGAATCATGAGATTCTCATGACTGATCTATTCCTAATTTCAGGCATGTAATAATTGTAAAAGAAACTTGATTTCATATGTACAAGCACAACATATAGAAAAGCATTGTTACTCTACTTCTGTAACTCTGAATTAGTTTTAATATTAAATCACTTTGGTGATGTTGTTACTGCTCTTCATCTGATTCGTTAATTAATCTCTTGTTATTCATGTGCCCTTGCTAGGGAGGAAGGGCCCTCCCCTTTAGTAGGGACTGTAGTGGTAGAGGTAGTGTACAACCTTGTTTCATTTATTGTCATACGGATTTTTGATGTTGTTGTACAAATTGTGAATTACATCTGCTTTTGTTCCATATTATATTGTCCTATTACACCAGTTTAATTAAATAGAATGATAGTGACCAGCTGGTGCATTCACTAGTTACTGTGTGGTGCACCATTACTCTGGTAGTTGCGAAGTGTGATTTCAATTCTGTCGAGTGTTTTTATTTCTACATGAATGATTTGATTTTTTCAATTTGATTTAGCAACATATTTTACTCTTCATTCTATTTCTCATTCTTGGCTGTCGTGTATCAGCACAAGCAGTGTGAACTCCATTGAAACAACAAGACCTAGCCTATGCTGACAATTAAATGTTGCAATCTCGGTCAATTAGGATTGATTAAAGCAGCAACACTAAATTTTAGCACCATTTCTGGGGATGGCAGTTGATGATATAGTTAGGCATGTTGTTTGTTTGATGATAGTGTGTTCCTAGTCCACAATAGCTGGGTGGTAAGATGAGAGGTAAGAACTTGCACATCGCTCTAACATACCTGGGCAGGCTCACCATTGTCATCACTAAGGAACTTAGGGAATGAAGTTTTGGTGTTTTGTTTAGCCTGTCTTAAGCTCTTCAGTTGCTAGCAATAAGGCGAGAGGTAAGAACTTACGCATCACTCTAACATACCTGGGTGGGCTCACCACTGTCAAAGACTAATACACTTAGAGTGTGAATCAATACACATATGGTCAATGTGTGCAACTATAGGAACTATAGAAATACCAAAAATACCCCCACTCTAATTAGTCATAGGAAAAACGGGTCATAAAAAGGAAAGGAAGTGTGTAGATTTGGGAAGGAAAACATTTATCAAGGAACTAATGTCTAAGGTAGAAAAATAACAATCAAGCTCTCGAAGGGATGCATGGAAAACAGGGCCACAAAAAGTTGTCACTCCCATAACAAGGGCAGAAACCTATGATTCCTCTATCTTGGGGCCATATCATTCTAAAGCTAGCACCCACACTCCCAAGGTCAAGAATCAAATCCAAGAGCAACAGGGGGAAGCTAGTAGGCATAACTTTAGGATGAGGGACAAGGGGAAACTGAGCGGGATTATCAAACACCTAAGATGGGAGAGCACTTGTTGGTTTATCAATATCTAGATTAAGGTAGTGCAGTGAAACAACCAACCCCTGGGATACCTGAGCCATCAATGACACCTGCAAGACCATCACAAGAATAGTTTGAAGAACATATGTTACAACAAGGGTTATAGGAATTAGCCATGGGGGGAAGCAATGACAACAGTGCTAAAATAGATGATACTATTACAACCTTTGAGTTTCCAATTAGGGATATCAGAGGCGAAAATCCTATGAAAAATATTCCTCTATCATCCTTACCATCCATCCAAGGGATGACTATAGAAGACCGAGGAACCTTTTTATTTCAATTTAATGTCTTATGTAGAAGTTATGACTAAATCTCAGATGCTCAGAAACTGAAATTATTTCTTACTAATTTAAAAGAGGTAACCTTGAGATGGTTGATGGGATTGGGCTCTTCTTCTATTCAAACATGGATTGATATGAAGGAGACATTCTTATCAAAGTACCAATACTATTGCAAGTCCAAGGACTTAAGGTAGGAGGTATTCATAATGATGTAGTAGGAGGATGAGAGCTTGGAAGGCTATGTAGAGCAGTTCCACTATAATCTGCAGAGGTCTATACACAGGGATTTAGACCATGAAATCTTGAAGACCATATTTATTAGTGGAATGAGGGACGACAGCCTTGACACCCTAAACATACTAGGGAAATGGTATATATCGTAAGAACCATTTGCTGAAATCGTAAAGCTCTTTCTCAGATGTTCTAGAGGATCGTACAAGGGGAGAAGCATAATTTGATATGCCTCTATTTGAATACAAAAATCTATAGGAGGAGGAGTAACTAGAGCAGAGATCAGGAATATGTTCGTAAATTTGAAGACCGACATCCTCAGTACTCTATCTGCCTAGATAATAACAGCACGTATCAAGAAGACACAAGAAAAAGTTGATACACCTCTAGCTATGTTTTGTCTGAATGGACGGAAGAAGCATCCCTTGAGGGAATGCAAATTGAACAACATCAGCTTGTATAATATTTATGAGTTGGAACATTCAACAGGTCAATGTCTAAATCTTCCTAGATTGAAGGCAGTGCTTAGAGAGTGAAGCGACGAGATGCAAACCTATTATTTCATCACACCAAGGACGCCATGGAAACCATGACCTCCAGGTATATGTCAAGATTTTTCCTCCTTCAATTTGTGGAACAATGCATATAATACTCAGTAGTATCCATGGAAATATCTCGCTCCTGCTTCAACATAGTTTCCTTCACCCTGGAACCAGTGATCTCCATCTCCCTCTATCCAATATCCTCAATCTCAACCATACCCTTGGAAACAGAACTGGAGAGAAAATACCCAGAATACAAATTTACTTGGATTACAAATGTAGCAACAACTACAGTTACCTCCTTTCCAATCTCCTTCTACTACAGTTACCCAAACCCAAAAAATAAAGCAGCTCAGGGCATAGAGGCTCCGCCTACCTTCTAGACCTACCTCATTACCCTGATGGGGCTTAATGAAATTCAATTGTGATCAAGTAAGGTAATTAAACCAAGTCACTCCCTTATCATTACATCAGAGGAATGTGAACCTTCCATAGGAGATACCATAGGTTCTGAGGCGGTTGTTGTACCTATAACAACCAATACCAAGGAAGTTGTCACGTTTGTAATAGCCAACCCACAAAGGACTGTTATTGCTATAACATTCAACTCGAGAAAGGGTGATACACCTGTAACAGTCAATTCGACTGTTGTAACTCAGAACCCTCCATATCCTCAGATATTGACTGAGGATGGAATGACTTCACAACCAGAATCTGATTTTCTTAGGGAGTTGCAAAATTTGCATGTACGAATTCCTATACTACAAGCCCTTAAACAATTACCTATTTATGCTAAAACAGTGCGAGATTTGTGCATCAAGAAACTTGGGAGGAAGCCTAAAGACCCTGCTACCATACATGTGATGGGGAAATTATCTGAATTAACGTTCGATCAGCCTCTTCTAACTAGGTATAATGATCCAGGAAATCCCACGGTTATTGTCTACATTAATGATCTGCCCATAACTAACACATTAATCCATTTACATTCATGTAATGAAAAAGGACCTCTTTGCCACCTTAGGGCTATAGGGGCTTAGACATACTCCTATTGTAATTGAATTAGCGGACAAATCCCATGTTAAACTTGAGGGGGTGTTAGAGGATATAGTAATTACAATAGCATCCTGGAGATATCCGACTGAATTTCTTATATTATAGCCCAAATTCAATTTGAGGAGACGTCCTTTGATCTTGTTGAGACCTTGGCTACCCACTACAGATACATTTAGAGGCCGCGGATCTGGATCCATGGTGATCTCAGATGGCGAGGTGACACATAACCTTAACCTTTACCCCCCAAAACCAAATGTAGATTTATACAACCCTTTGTTGGATGATTTTGAGCCCGAATCAAATCTTTCCCTACCACTCCTCACTCTAGGGAAAGCTCGTATTTCAAGGATGATACAGAAGATGATATCATTAATGTTTTTATTAGTAACTCACTTTTTCTGGCTTCCATTAAAAATTCGAATCAGGAAGAGGAGGTAGAAGATATAGACTTTGAACAAATGAGAACCACTCTAAATACTGACAGTAGTCCAATTGAAATACAACCAAGAAAGTTTATGAACATCAACCCCAACCTAACTGCTGAGAAAAACCAACTGCTGTTACAAAAATACAAAAAGGAATTTGCATGGGACTATACAAATATGAAGGGGATCCACCATAACCTATGCACTCACCATATTTATTTGAAGGATGGCTGCAAACCATTCAGACAACTAGAATGTTGCATGAACCCTGCATTGAAGGAGGTGGTGAAGGAAGAATTACAAAAACTCCCAAGCGCTAATTTTATTTATCCAACATCTGATAGTTAGTGGGTGTCTCCTCTTGTCATCATTCCTAAGAAGAATGGCAAGTGGAGAGTCTGTGTGGATTACATAGAACTCAATAAGGCCACTCAAAAGGACCATTGCCTTTACCATTTATAGATTAGGTCCTTGATACCCTTTTTCGAAAAAAATTATTTTCATTTTTAGATGGGTATAGTGGCTACAATCAAATACAGATTGCCCTAGAAGATTAAGATAAAACAATCTTTACCTGCTTGTGGGGAACTTTCACATACAAAGTACTCCCTTTTGGACTCTACAATGCACCAACAACCTTTCAGAGGGCAGTATTGGGGATTTATTTTGATTTGTTGAATGACTGTCCTGAAATCTTCATCATCAATTTCACACCTTATGGAGATGCTTTTGAAACAGCATTAGCTAATCTGGAAAAAGTGTTCGAACGTTGTGTACAAACTAATGTTGTTAGGAGCAGTAAGAAATGTCACATGATGATGACTAAAGGGATTGTGCTACGACACTACATTTCTACTGACAGGATCAAGGTACACCCTGCAAAAATAGAGGTAATTCTGAAAATTCCAACCCCCAAGATGTAAAAAGAGCTACGTAGTCTCCTGGGGCATGCAGGGTATTATAGGAGGTTTATAGAAAAATTTTCAAAAATTGTTTAGCCATTATTCTCTTATCTCATGAAGGATGTCGAGTTTTTGTGGACACGAATGTGTTAGTAGGCATTTTTGAAGCTGAAATGTTGTGTATCAACAACTCCGGTCTTACAATGACCTAATTGGGAATTGTCATTTCACATAGCTACATATGCATCTGATTTTTTTGTAGGTGTTGTTTTGGGCCGACTGGAGGATAGGAAACATTATTCTATTTACTACATAAGCAAAAATCTAACTCCAACTGAGCTCAACTATACAATGACCAAGAAGGAATTCTTAGTATTCATGCAGGCCATCAATAAATTGCAACATTATATCACCATGTATCAATTATTTGTACACACTAACCACTCTTCCATTCATTTCATAATGAATAAGCCAATTACCAATGGTAGAATTATATGGTAGTTATTGTTGTTATAGGAATTTGATATCACAATTATCGATAAACTTGGAAAAGATAATGTAGCAAATGATTTCCTTTCTAGGTTAACTATTGATGACAATTGCATTCCTACTAAGGATTCTCTCCCTCATCAATCTCTTTGCTATTTCTACTTACTCACCTTGGTATGTAGATATACCCAATTATCTTGTTGCAAGGAAGTTTCCACAGTAGTTGTCCTCGAAGGGGAAAAGAAATATTATACACCAAAGTGCTACCTATACCTGGATAGATGGGAATCTTTATCACACTGAACCAGATTTCTAGATCAGACATTGCGTTAGAGAAGATGAGATCTTTGACATCCTTAAATCTTTTCATGAGGAACCTTATGGAGGGCACTTCGCAGACAAGTAGACATGGTACAAAGTCCTTTTGATAGGTGTTATCGGAAAATCTAGTGTCCATGCAGAGTTGCTAGTCCCACTAAGACTGGTAACTATCTTAGAAACAAACTAACTATAACTACTTTCGTTTTCCTTTATGAGAAGTAGATAAGAGGGGAACAAAGGAGAGCAACCTCTGTCTTGCGCTTGGTTCCTTGCTTGATTCATCTCCCTTCTGATAGATCTTTGCTACTCGCTTCCTCGTCTACTCAGCTTCAAAGAGCACCTGTGGAATCAAAGCAGCATAACACTATCGAAGAATAGAGATCTACTATCATAAACAATATAGGACCAGATATATATTGACCACACAAATGCATATATCATCAATCATACAAGAATGTGGAGGAAAACTTGAATAGCTTTGTTAATATCAAGAATAGCAAAGAGGATTACAACCAATTGTTCTAACCCAACATCATCCTCTCAGCAAGAAAGCCCTTCTTCACCTCATGAAAAGCTTAGATCACCCAACACTATGATGTTACACCAAGAAACCAGCAGCACTTCCTTACAAGATACAAAATTCCAGCCTCTAGATCTCTGGGATGAGGGATCCATATATAGATGATTGGAGGGAGGTGAGTCAGCTTATGAGATTTGATTAGTGTCCTCTCTCTGATAGTTCTCGATTCCACTTGGAGATTGATGATCTCTTACTCATCCCTGGGCGAATGCAGAGAGGCAAGTGTCACAGGAGAAGTTTCTGGAAGATTTCATGATCCTCCACCTCGCAAATTGACTTTGCCATTTGTCCACTCTCACCCATCGCACACCATAGAAGGGCTTTTCAGTATGCATCACACCTCCCATGTGCATTTAGGTGGGATGCAATGCCGTTTGACCATGGAGCAGGTGAGATGGTCCAGCTTTGACCAGTTCTGAGTAGTTTTTCATGGAAAACTTCTGGGAGATGATGTAATTAGTTGACCTTGTTCTTTTAGGGGATGGAACAACACTTTTAGGGACTTAGGAGTCCTTGGTTTATGGACATGTTTGATTGGGGTTGTAGTGCCCAAAAATGTCTATAACAGTTGCCCCCCTAAAGCATGAGGTCGTTAATCTTTTGATGTCGGGTGAAATGCTTTATCATGAGGATCCGAAGATTTTTTGAGCTGGAAGGAGACCTGTAATAAGATACAATACAATACATTATCTTCATAATATTTTCATGATCTAGCTGAGGTGGGCATTCCCATGCTCAGCTTTATAAATTCATTTTCATGTACATAAGGTAGACAATCGTCTGAGTGTAGACTGATGATTCTGGTAGAGCCATCATCCCTTAGATTGGATGATTATCTGTGCAGCAATGATGTACATTTGATGTCTTTATTTTCCTGAATATATATCATAGCCCGAATGGATGAAACTAGATCCGGGGTCTTCAATCTCATTCGATCTTCACTGAAAGTACAAGTCGATCCATGTGAGAGATGTTCTGGAGTCCAACATGGAAAGACATCACCTAATTACCAGCCAATGATGTAAGATGTTAATAGGCGCGAGAGGAATCACCGATAATGATGATGATCCTCAAGGTATGACAGTACAATTCACGTGGTGTGAAAAAGGAACTTGGTGTCGAACACCATGCAAAATCTTTCGGTCGAAGGCCATTGATGTAAACCTGTCGCCGGAAGTGAGAAACTTGCCATTGAGGCATGCAAGCTTCAAAGCACTGAAAGGGTTGTTCCTAGAACGACTTCTTGGATAATGAGCTGATGTCGACAAGAAGTGATCCGTCATAGGAGGGCCTTAATGAATCCCACATCTATGACACCGAGTGGAGCAAATGATTTTACTGGAGGTGAAAACGATATGAAGATATAAGGTTCAGGGTGGAGGTCATGAAAAAATGGAGCATAAATGTACTGCAGTGGATGAGACACAGGTGAATTCTCTGAGCGAATTCTCTTGAACATATTGGCGACACTGACATGATGGATTGGTAGCGCTAACCCCAATTATGGATGGTGTGATGGACCAATGGTGATATGACCAGTGAACGGAACAACCCAACCCGACTCGGATGCGAAGTGAAAGTGTCATGTTCAAGAGCGACTTGCTACCAATAAAGTTTCTTCAAGTTTTCTTCCCAATTTTTCCCCAGTCATTGCTGACCAGTTACCTCTTTATTTTTGTCAAGCTTGAGGAGGATAACAAATTCTTGTTCTATAATTTCCCCTTCGGACAAACCCATTGGTATGTTTTAACAAGCCTAGCGATAGTGAAACTCGTTCTTGTCTATATGGACAAGTTTGGCGCTATTCGGTTTTAACGAGTTTAACGACAAAGATAACTCGGTCCTTTTCATTTTTAAAGAGTCTGAAAGGGACATAAAGAAAACTCCAATAATCCTTTTTCGTCATATAATCCCTTGAGTCCGAAAAAGTGTAAAATAATACAAAAGGGATGACTTTTTAGTAATTTTAATGAGCCGAACAAAACAAGCGCTCAATCTTTTTGTGTAATAATCCCTCAGGTCCAAAAAGGTTAAAATCTAAAGGAGGGATAGCACTTTCGGTCACTTTAACGAGTTGGAGAGGCCAATTACTCAGCAATATTTTCATATTTTACGAGTCAGATGAAAAGAGCTTAAAGGAGACTCATTTTTCGAGGAACGAGTGATAAATTCAGGTAGCAACTAATTCCAGGTAAGGCTTGGAATTTTCCAATCACGGCAGTGTCACAAGGATGGCTAACAGGATCACTCTTCGCAGCTGTTCCTCAAAAGGGTAAACAATCAAATGGAGGTGAATGATCGGCCAATACAAAGTGGAGGTGATGATGAGAACATGACCAAGGCTTCAAAGGCTAATGATAATGCATTCACGATGGTTATTTATCGGAAATTGGTTCATTTTTTAACAAATGAGCTTAAACTCTGGGGGAAACATTTGTTCACTGCTTACGTTTATTTTTTAACGAGCTTGAACTCCACATAAAAACTGCTCGATCTAGTTGTATAATAAGGATGTCTCATCTAAGATACCATTTTTTGTGGAGCTTGCACCTTACACAGCTTTTCCCCGCATCCTTTCTTTATGCAAGTTAGGAAACGACCAATCCTACGAGTTTAAAGGGTTAGAGGACCTACAAATTTAAAAAATAAATGGTCACTCTTTTCTTGCACGCCAAAAGGTTTTCATGCCCTCAGGTATAATGAAGTAGAGTCTCACAGGTTACCCCTCAATTTGTAGACAAAACATTTGTTTTATCGAGAAAGGCCTACCTTTTACAGGTTACCCCTCAATTTGCAAACAAAACATTTGTTCTATCGGGAAAGGCCTACCTTCTGACGGAGGTATCTTATTCCAGTCTAATCTCATAAACCAGTCATATATCCTTCGAAGGAACCTACCCTATGCCCAAGGTTTTCCTGCCGAAACAGACCAGGGTGCATGCTACCTGGGTTTCAGTCATGTCCTCCCGAATCACTCGCGCTGATTAGGTGGATGGACTGGGGATTGATGAGACATTCCTTGCGTGAAAAGACCATTCAGGGATGGTATTTGACTATTTGGTATGTGTGAGCCGGAAACGACAGCTGGTCTATGAGCTTGACCACTCTGCCTTCATGTGGAAAACACATTACTCTAAAGAGCGAGGAGACAATGGCTCCCATGCAATAAATATAGTCGCGTCCAAGGAGTAGATTATAATCTAGGGGTCCTTGGACTACCATTACGTTCATGTGAACGGTTTTCCTTCTCAATGTTATCGACACATTGGGAAGGATCCCTAACAGTCGACTGGTTCCTTTGTCAAAGCCTGTTAGATTTCTCATTTCAAGCAAAAGTGATGGCGAACCAAGCGCTTTCCAAGCAGTTGAGGAAAGGATACTCACAGAAGCCCCTTCATCTATGATTGTACCGGCCATGACCATTCTTTATATTTGTGCAATGATTCGAAATGGTACACTAGCCGGTAAATGGGGTCTGCCTAGTAGATTCCAATAGAAGGAAACAACTAGGTTGCTTGGAGGTGGGACTGAATAGATGGCCGGATATGACTCTGACGAACTTCCTTCCTGCGGTAAAAGAATGGGTAGACTGCCCCCATGTTCATCGGAGTCTGTGTTTACGAAGAGAATTTGAACGATGTCATTCTTATTCTCTCCGGTGACTATATCATCTGAAGATGGACCTTCTGAAGGCAAGACCAGGTCAACTGCCACCTTGACCTTTTGACTTTCGTCTAGTGTGAATTCAGATGGTTTATCTTCAATGATAGACACTTCGACCGACCACAATGGCATGTCGATCGGATTTTCAACTAGCGATGGACTTGGCAAGAGTTTATTATATCCAGGAGGAAGCCGTAACGGTGAAACTGGACGGTCGTCCAAAACTCTTTTAGCCTCGTTTAGGAAGGGACAACAGTGGAAGGCGTGATCGCCTTCACACACTTTACAAGGGAATTTACTTTTCCTTTTCTGTCCCAACATTTCTCTTTCACTAGTTGATGGTGTACTTTCAACATAATCATCAGAGGTTGTTGACACCGGATTGTGCAAACGAGGAGACCAGTCCCTTAAGATCCGAGGGATGCAGAGACAATCTCGATGATAGTGATCTCCTTTGCAAATGAAACATGGAGATTTAGGCTTTGACAGTGCAGTGTGTGGATTTTCACTAGATGATGCCTGGTTTCCCCCTGTCATCTTTGGCTCCTTCTTCTTCTTCTCTTTCTTCTTCTTCTCCTTCTTCTTCTTAGTTACTTGACTTTTGGCTTTACCAGCTTCACCAAGCGAAGAGGCAGGAGTAGAGGGAGAATCAGACGAAGTAGAAGGTTGGGGGGCAGCTTTGGTATCGTCTAGTTGCTTACTTGATTGCTCAGGAATCACGGTGTTCTGAACGACAGAGGTCAAGAAGAGCCATACGGGCAGGCCGATTGTCAATCCTGGAAGCGACAATGTGGCCATATGGGGTGCACCAACATCTCCCCAAGAGGAGAAAGGACTAGGATTTCCTCCAAGGGGAAATCCTTGGTTGGTGGACTCCATTTTCCTCAACCTAAGACCAACGCAGGAAAGGTGATGTTTATTTTGATTAAAATAAATTTTAGATGCTTTGACAGAACTTGTTTTTTCAATTTTTAAGAGTCTAGAAAGAACAAAAGATGACTCTAGTCGCCTTCGATTTTTAATGAGCTTGAAGTGACAAGCGCTCAGATGGACCTTTTCCTTTAAGGAGTCTGAAAAGGAATGAAAGAGAATACTCTGGAAATCTAGACAGAGGGATTACCAAACCAATCACAAAACTACAGAATACTTTTTACGGTACGGTAGTCAATCTTCCCGAATGCTATGTTCAGTGCATTGCAATCGATAGGGCGGCAAACACAGCTTCCTATGGATAAAGGATATAGCCTATTGTGGTCTCCCAATATATACTCGACGGTACGTGGGAGCACAAGTCTGTACTGGCACTTATTGTCTCAAAGTGGAGGAATCACCCAACCAGCAATGAAAACAATAGCTACCAGGCTTTACGATGCCAGAATACGTCTCTAGCCTAGACTTCTAAATGTTGTGCGTTAGGTTCCAAAGAGTTTTTAGATTCATTAAATTTATTTTACAGTTGATCTTGTTTAAGAAATTTGCCTTTCAGGTTCACCACGTGATGTAGATGTACAATTCCTAAAATGCAATCTAAGATGATAAACAATCGTTTAATCTTCTTTTTGCAATGAAAATCCTAGCTACTAAAGAAAGAGAGATGATATTCTTTCAACATAGAGCAGAGAGCACACACTATATGCACTGTCCTAAATCAAACCGACAAACAGTCTAAATGCAAATGCACATGCATGTATTTGTTTTTAGCCTTATTAATGTGTGAACGATAGAAAGAAAGCTAAGCGCAAATCTGAATTATTTTTCAAAGCGACATTACTAACAAGCTTCTTTTGAAGACTAAATGAAGAAAATGGCGACACTTTGCGATTTGGAATTGAAAACTTGCTTTCGACACTTGAAAAACTACTAATTCAAATCAAATACAAGAGTAACAATGTAATCGACTATCAAGAACAATCGGATTCTTTTCTATGACTGAAAATGACACTTGCGGCACTTCCAAATCAAGAAACGACAGTTCAATTATGCTACTTCCTTATAAAAGAGAACTAAAAATGGCTCACAATACATAAAAACATTTACAGTTCTTTGCACAATGGAGGTGGAATAATGGAAAGGAAGACGGTTTCCAATAGAGGTATACTGACTACAGACAGCAAAACTCCTGAATAGAGCTGAAAAGAGTGAAGAAAAACCAAAGTCTGGAGGCAAAATTAGGGCTCTCTAATCAACGCACCTGTTACATAGGCATTCCAGTATGCATCCCACCTACAGCACACGAGAAGTGTGATGCATACTGATATCCTTGAAGAGAGGGTGCGATGGTACAGTGTGAGACTTTTGATCCATTTCTTGATCACAGTTTGCAGCACAGTTCAGGGATTTAGGCCGAGCAAGTGATAATCAGTAAATAAATCATAGGGGTAGATCTAAGGAGGTTACTAGAGCCACCACAAGGGAAATTAGAGAATTTGTAAATTGATTGTTCAGTTCATAAACAAAACCCGGAGATAGACTGAAGCAGCATTGATCTACTTTGCACTTGCACAGCAAATGAAGTTCGAAGGCTAGCTGGCTCAGTCTGTAAGTTTATAAAGCAAACAAATATAGACAAACAAATAATATATTCGCTCCCCAGTGGAGTCGCAATTTTGTGATCGGGAAATCTAGTGTCTATGCAGAGCTGCTAGTCCCACTAAGACTAGTAGCTATCTTAGAAACAAACAAACTAAAACTACTTTCGTTTTCCTTTATGAAAAGTAGATAAGAGGGGAAAAAAGGAGACCAATCTTTGTCTTGCGCTTGGTTCCTTGTTTGATTCCTCTCCCTTATGATAGATCTTTGCCACTCACTTCCTCGTCTACCCAGATTCAAAGAGCACCTGTGGAATCAAAGCAGCATAACACTATCCAAGAACAGAGATCTATTATCATAAACAATATAGGACCAGATATATATTGACCACACAAATGCATATATCATCAATCATACAAGAATTTGGAGGAAAACGTGAATAGCTTTATTAATATCAAGAATAGCAAAGAGGATTACAACCAATTCTTCTGACCCAGCATCATCCTCTCAGCAAGAAAGCCCTTCTTCACCTCATGAAAAGCTTAGATCACCCAACACTATGATGTTACACCAAGAAACTAGCAGCACTTCCTTACAAGATACAAAATTCCAGCCTCTGGATCTTTGGGATGAGGGATCCATATATAGATGATTGCAAGGAGGTGAGTCAGCTTCTAAGATTTGATTAGTGTCCTCTCTATGATAGTTCTTGATTCCACTTGGAGATTGATGATCTCTTACTTATCCCTGGGCGAATGTAGAGAGGCAAGTGTCACAGGAGAAGTTTCTGGAAGATTTCATGATCCTCCACCTCGCAAATTGACTCTGCCATTTGTCCACTCTCGCCCATCGCACCCCATAGAAGGGCTTTTCAATATGCATCGCACCTCCCGTGTGCATTTAGGTGGGATGCAGCGCACTTTAACCATGGAGGAGGTGAGATGGTCCAGCTTTGACCAGTTCTGAGTAGTTTTTCATGGTGAACTTCTGGGAGATGATGTAATCAGTTGACCTTGTTATTTTAGGGGATGGAACAACACTTTTAGGGACTTAGGATTCCTTGGTTTATGGACATGTTTGATTGGGGTTACAGTGCCCAAAAATGTCTATAACAATATGGTATTATTGGACAACAATATTTCAGGATTCCAAGAAATTTGTGAAGTCGTGTCATAGTTTCCAAAGGATGGGACAACCACTACAATCAGATGAGATGTCCTTATAGCCCCAAACCTTCTTATAACCTTTTCAGAAATGGGCCCTAGATTTTGTGGGACCAATTAATCCTTCATCTAGACATAAATATTACATCTTGGTTTGCAGTGGCTACGTCATGAAATGGGTTGAGGAAAAGGCACTAACCAGAGCCACGGACCAAGATATTTTAGACTTTCTATTTGAAGACATATTTGTTTGATTTGGTATACCCAGGGAGATAGTCACATATGGAGGGCCCTAGTTTACATCCCATATGATCTAGAAGTTGGTTGAAAAATATAAAATCCATCACAGAATCTCAACACCATATCATCCACAAGGAAATGGCCAAGTGGAATGTACTAACAAATTCATTGAGGGTATCCTTACCAAGATTGTGGCCAGTCATTGAAGGAATTGGGCCGACAAACTTCTAGAAGTGTTGTGGGCATACATGACTACATGTTACAGGGAAAAGTGTCTACTCAGAACTGCTTATCCACTAAGGTGTGATAGCTACCTTAGAAACAAACAAAGTAAAGCTACTGTCATTTTTCCTTTATGAAGTATAGATAGAGAAGAACAAAGAAGACCAACCTCTGTCTTGCACTAATCTCCTCGTTCGATTCCTCTCCTTCTTGATAGTCTTTCGCTACTTGTTCCCTTGCACGCCCAGCTTCACAGAGTACCTGTAAGATCACAGTAGCATAGCACTATACAAGAACATGGATCTATAATCATAAACAATCTAGGATCAGATGTAAATTGACCATACAAATGCAGCAAACATAAATGACACAAGAGTATGGAGGAAAACTTGAATAGCTTTTATTGATAAACAAGAAAGAGCCAAGGGGAGTTACAACCAGTTGTTCTGACCCAACATCATCCTCTCAGCAAGGAAGCCCCTCTTCACCTCATACAAAGCCTAGATCACCCAACAATCTGATGTTTTATCTCAAGAAACCAACAGCAATTCCTTACAATATGCAAAATTCCAGCCTCTGGATCTCTGGGATGAGGGATCCATATATAGATATCTGTAAGGGAGATGAGTCAGCTTGTGACTTGATTAGTGTCTTCCCTCTGATATTTCTTGCTTCCACTTGGAGATTGATGATCTCTTACTCATCCTTGGTCGAATTCAGAGAGGCAAGTGTCACAGGAGAAGTTTCTGGAAGCTTCTATTGCCTCTCCACCTCGCGGAATGACACTGCCATTTGTCATTTCTCGCCCATCGTACCACATAGAATGGATTTTTGAAATGCAACGCACCCAAACAGTGTATTTAGGTGAGATGCAACGCACTTAGCCTATGGAGCAGCTGAAATGATCCTGTTTTGACGAATTCTGAGCAGTTTTTCATGGAGAACTTCTGGGAGAAGCTGTAATCAGTTCACCTTGTTCCTTTAGGGGTTAGAACAACACTTTTAGGGACTTAGGAGCCCTTGGTTTATGGACATTTCATGCTTGGGGTTGTAGTGCCCAAAAATTTCTATAACAGTTGCCCCCTAAAGCATGAGGTCGTTAATCTCTTTGATGTCGGGTGAAATGCTTTATCATGAGGATCCGAAGTTCTTTCAAGCTGGGAGGAGACCTGTAATAAGATACAATACAATACATTATCTTCATAATATTTTCATGATCTAGCTGAGGTGGGCATTCCCATGCTCAGCTTTATAAATTCATTTTCATGTACATAGGACAGACAATCGTCTGAGTGTAGACTGATGATTCTGGTAGAGCCATCATCCCTTTGATTGGATGATTATCTGTGCAGCAACAATGTACATTTAATGTCTTTATTTACCTGAATATATATCGGAGCCTGGATGGATGAAACTAGATCTGGGGTCTTCAATCTCGTTCGATCTTCACTCGAAGTACAAGTCGATCCATGTGAGAGATGTTCTGGAGTCGAACATGGAAAGACATCACCTGATTACCAGCCAATGATGTAAGCTGTTAACAGGTGCGAGAGGAATCACCGATAATGATAATGACCCTCAAGGTACTGTAGTACAATTCACGTGGTGTGAATAAAGGACTTGGCATCAAACACCACGCAAAATCTTTCGGTCGAAGGCCATTGATGTAAACCTGTCACCGGAAGTGAGAAACTTTCCATTGAGGCATGCAAACTTCAAAGTACTGAATGGGGTGTTCCTAGATCGACTTCTTGGATAATGAGCTGATGTCGACAAGAAGCGATCCGTCACAGGAGGGCCTTAATGAATCCCACATCAATGACACGGAACGGAGCAAATGATTCTAATGGAGGTGAAAACGATCTGGTGATATAAGGTTCAGGGTGGCGGTCTTGAAAGAATGGAGTGTAAATGTATTGTAGCGGGTGAGACACAGGTGAATTCTCTGAATGACTTCTCTTGAACATATCGGCGACACTGGCGTGATGGATTGGTAGCATTAACCCCAAATGTGGATGGTATGATGGGACCATGGTGATGTGACCGGTGAATGAGACAACCCAACCCGACTTGGATGCGGAGTGAAAGTGTCATGTTCAAGAGCGACTTGCTACCAACAAAGTTTTTTCATGTTTTCTTCCCAATTTCTCCCCAGTCATTGCTGACCAGTACCTCTTTATTTTTGTCAAGCTTGAGGAGGATAACATATGCTTGTTCTATAATTTTCCCTTCGGGCAAACCCATCGCTATGTTTTAACGAGCCTAGCGATAGTGAAACTCGTTCTCGTCTATAGACAAGTTTGTCGCTATTAAGTTTTAACGAGTTTAACGACAAAGATAACTCGGTCCTTTTCAATTTTAGAGAGTCTGAAAAGGAATGTAAAGGAAACTCCAAAATTCCTTTTTCGTCATCTAATCCCTTAAGTCCGAAAAAGTATAAAACAATACAGAAGGGATGAATTTTCGATCCTTTTAACGAGCCGAACAAGACAAGCGCTCGATCGTTTTGTGTAATAATCCATCAGGTCCAAAAAGATTAAAATTTAGAGGAGGGATAGCACTTCCGGTCCCTTTAACGAGCTGGAGAGGCCAATGGCTCGGCAATCTTTTAATATTTTATGAGTCAATTGAAAAGAGCTTAAAGGAGACTTGTCTTTTGAGGAACGAGTGATAAAATGGGTAGCAGCTGATTCCAGGTAAGGTTTGGAATTTTCCAATCAGGGCAGTGTTACAAGGATGGCTAACATGATCACTCTTCGCAGCTGTTCCTCAAAATGGGTAAACAATCAAATGGAGGTGAATGATCGGCTAATGTAAAAGTGGAGGTGACGGTGCAAACACGACCAAGGCTTTAAAGGCTGAAGTATTACATTCACGATGGTTATTTACCGGAAATTGGTTCATTTTTTAATGAGCTTAAACTCTGGAGGAACATGTGCTCACTGCTTATGTTTATTTTTTAACGAGCATGAAGTCCGCACTAAAACTGCTCGATTAATCCAGTCGTATAATAAGAATGTCTCATATAAAAACGACAAATTTTAGAGTTTTGCCCCACATCCTTTCTTTATGCAAGTTAGGAAACGATCAATACAAAAAACAGATAAATGATCGCTCTTTGCTTGCACTCCAAAAGGTTTGCATGCCCCCAGGTATAAAACAAAATTTCAAGGTTACCCCTTCTTCTTTCTGTTAAAACATTTTTTTTACCGAGAGATGTATACCTCTTACAGGTTACCAAAGATTGTTCTATTCACGGCGTAAACAAAACACTTCTTCGGCAATGTTTATCGAAATAAACAAAGGTGAGTGGCAATTCCTGCCAACTCACATAACTTTGACAAAAGAATCTTATTCTAGTCCAACTCCTTCTTCCAATCATGGATGGGAGTACGGAGGTCATATACTCTCGCGGAAACCTACCCTATACCCGAAGTTTTCCTGCCGAAGCAGACCAGGGTGCATGCCCCCTGGGTTTCAGTCATGTCCCCTGAATCACTCGCGCTCATCAGGTGGACGGACTGGGATTGAGACATTTCTTGCGTGAAAAGACCATTCAGGGATGTCATATAACTATTTGCTCTATGTGATTCGGGAAATGAAAGCTGGTCTACGAGCTTGACCACTCTTCCTTCGTGCAGAAAACACATTACTCTAAAGAGTGAGGAGACAATCGCTCCCATGCAATAAATATAGTCTCGTCCAAGGAGTAGATTATAATCCAGGGGTCATTGAACTACCATTACATTCATTTCAACGGTTTTCCCTCTCAATGTTATGGGCACATTGGGAAGGATCCCTAACGGTCGACTGGTTCCTTTGTCAAAGCTTGTTAGATTTCTTATTTCAGGAAAAAGCGATGGCGAACCAAGCGATTTCCAAGCAGTCGAGGAAAGGATACTCACAGAAGCCCCTTCATCTATGATGGTACCTGTCATAACCATTCTATATATTTGAACAATGATTCGGAATGGTATACTAGCTGGTAAACGGGGTCTGCCTAGTTGATTCCAGTCAAAGGAGACAACTAGGTTGCTTGGAGGTGGGACCGAATAGACTGCCGGGTATGACTCTGACGAACTTCCTTCCTACGGTAAAGGAACGGGTAAATTGCCCCCATGTTCATCGGAGTCTGTGTTTACGAAAATAATTTGGACGGTGTCATCCTTGTTCTCTTCGGTCACTGTATCATCTGAAGATGGAACCTCGGAAGGCAAGACCGAGTCAACTGCCGCCTTGACCTTTTGACTTTCGTCTGGTATGGGTTCAGATGGTTTGTCTTCAATGATAGATGCTTCAGCCGACCACCTGAGCGGGCCACCTGGATTTTCAACTAGTGACAGACTCGGCAAGAGTTTTTTATATCTAGGAGGAAGTCGTAACTGTGAAACCGGATGATCATCCAAAACTCTTTTAGCTTCGTCTAAGAAGGGACAATGATGGACGCCATGATCGCCTTCGCACAGTTTACAAGGAAATCTATATTTTCCTTTTTTTCCTAGGGTTTCACTTTCACTAGTCGACGGTGTGTTTTCAACATGATCATCAGAGGTTGATGACACCGGGTTATGCAAACGAGGAGACCAGTCCCTTAAGATCCGAGGGATGCAAGGACAATCTCTATGATAGTGGTCTCCTTTGCAAATGACACATGGCGATTTAGGCCTGGTCGGTGCAGTGTGTGGATTTTCACTAGACGACGCTTGGTTGTCCCCTTTCGCTTTTGGCTCCTTCTTCTTCTTCTCTTTCTTCTTCTTTTCCTTCTTCTTCTCAGGTACTTGAGTTTTGGCTTTACCAGCTCTATCAAGCGAAGAAAAAGGAGGAGAGGAAGAATTGGAGGAAGTAGAAGGTCGGTGGGTAACTCTGGACTCGTCTAGTTGCTGACTCGATTGTTCAGGAATTGCGGTGTTCTGAACGACAGAGGTTGAGAAGAGCCATACAGGAAAGCCGATTGTCAGTCCTGGAAGCGACAATGTGGCCATATGGGGTGCACCAACATCTCCCCAAGAGGAGAAGGGACTAGGATTTCCTCCAAGGGGAATTCCTTGGTTGGTGGGTTCCATTTTCTCAACCCAAGATCAACGTAGGAAAGGGTGATGATTATTCCGTTTAAAATAAATTTTAGACGCTTTGACACAACTTGTTTTTTCAATTTTAAAGAGTCGAGAAAAAACAAAAGATGACTCTAGTCGCCTTCGATTTTTAATGAGCCTGAAGTGACAAGTGCTCAGATGGACCTCTTCCGTTAAAGAGTCTGAAAAGGAACGAAAGGGACTACTCTGGAAATCTAGGTAGAGGGATTACCAAACCAATCACAAAACTGCAGAATACTTTTTACGATATGGCAGTCAATCTTCCCGAATGCTGTGTTCAGTGCATTCCGATCGATAGGGCGGCAGACACGGGTTCCTATGGATAAAGGATTAAGCCTATTGTGGTCTCCCAAAATATACTCGACGGTACGTGGGAGCACAAGTCCGTACTGGCATTTATCGTCTCAAAGTGGAGGAATCACCCAACCATCAGTGAGAACAACACTTACCAAGCTTTATGACGCTGGAATACGTCTCTAGCCTAGACTTCTAAATGTTGTGCGTTAGGTTTCAAAGCGTTGTTAGATTCATTGAATTTATTTTATAGTTGATCTTGTTTATGAAGTTTTCCTTTCAGGTTCACCGTGAGATGTAGTATAATTCCTAAAATGCAATATAAGATGATAAACAATCCTTTTATCTTCTTTGTGCAATGAAAATCCTAGCTACTAAGGAAAGAAAGACAAAATTCTTTCACAAAGAGCAAAGAGCACACTCTAAATGCACTTTCCTAAATCAAACCAATCAGACTCTCTAGATGCAAATGCACATGCATGTATTTGTTTTCGACTTTCTTAGTATGTAGATGATAAAAAGAAAGTTTATGCACAAATCTGAATTACTTTTCAAGCGACAGTTATCAACAAGTTTCTTTTTCGAAATAAAAAATAGAGACAATCACAACACCTTACGATTTTGAAATGAATACTTGTTTTCGACACTAGAAAAATTACAAATTCAGACCAAAAACAATAGTAACAGGATAACTGACTATCAACAGTAATCAAACTCTTTCCTATGATTGAAAACGACACTTGCGACACTTTCAAATCAAAGGACGACAGTGCGATTATGTTACTTTTTGCAAAGGAGAACTGAAAATGACTCAACAAACACACAAAAACATTTACAGTTCTTTTGTACAAAGGAGGTGGAATAACAACAAGGAAAAGGGGTTTCAAACAGAGATATACTGATCACAGGCAGCAAAATTCATGAATAGAACTGGAAAGAATGAATCACAGAAACCAAAATTGAACAATGCCTAGTCTGATCAGCGCACCTGTAACACAGGGAATTTGAAATGCAGCGCACCTACTACACTCGGGAAGTGCGCTGAATTTTAGATTCTCAGACATTACATGCGCTGGGCCAGAGACGAGACTTTGCTTGGGTTCCAGGTCACAGTTTGCAGTTCAGTTCCTGGGTTTTGGCCGAGCAAAAGGTAATCAGTAATGCAACAATTAGGGGTAGATCTAAGGAGGATCTAAGAGCTACAACAAGGGGCAATCAGAGAGTTTTTGAATCAGTTGTTTAAATCATAAACAGATCTCAGAGATTGACTGAAGCGGCATTTATCTACTTTGCATTTGCATAGCAAATGCAGTTCGAAAGCTACCTGGCACGACTTCAGATTCCGTCTATAAGTTTATGAAATAGACAAGAAGGAAGATAAACAAACAAACTAATTCGTCCCCAGTGGAGTCGCCATTTTGTTACAGGGAAAAGTGTCTACTCGGAACTGCTTATCCCACTAAGGTGTGATAGCTACCTTAGAAACAAACAAAGTAAAGCTACTTTCGGTTTTCCTTTATGAAGTATAGATAGAGAAGAACAAAGAAGACCAACCTCTGTCTTGCGCTAATCTCCTGGTTCGATTCCTCTCCTTCTTGATAGTCTTTCGCTACTTGTTCCCTTGCACGCCCAGCTTCACAGAGTACCTGTAAGATCACAGTAGCATAGCACTATACAAGAACATGGATCTATAATCATAAACAATCTAGGATCAGATGTAAATTGACCATACAAATGCAGCAAACATAAATGACACAAGAGTATGGAGGAAAACTTGAATAGCTTTTATTGATAAACAAGAAAGAGCCAAGGGGAGTTACAACTAGTTGTTCTGACCCAGCATCATCCTCTCAGCAAGGAAGCCCCTCTTCACCTCATACAAAGCTTAGATCACCCAACAATATGATGTTTTATCTCAAGAAACCAATAGCAATTCCTTACAATATGCAAAATTCCAGCCTCTGGATCTCTGGGATGAGGGATCCATATATAGATATCTGTAAGGGAGATGAGTCAGCTTGTGACTTGATTAGTGTCTTCCCTCTGATAGTTCTTTCTTCCACTTGGAGATTGATGATCTCTTACTCATACTTGGTCGAATTCAGAGAGGCAAGTGTCACAGGAGAAATTTCTGGAAGCTTCTATTGCCTCTCCACCTCGCGGAATGACACTGCCATTTGTCATTTCTCTCCCATCGCACCCCATAGAAGGGATTTTTGAAATGCAACACACCCACACAGTGTATTTAGGTGAGATGCAAGGCACTTAGCCTATGGAGCAGCTGAAATGATCCTGTTTTGACCAATTCTGAGCAGTTTTTCATGGAGAACTTCTGGGAGAAGCTGTAATCAGTTGACCTTGTTCCTTTAGGGGTTAGAACAACACTTTTAGGGACTTAGGAGCCCTTGGTTTATGGACATTTCATGCTTGGGGTTGTAGTGCCCAAAAATGTCTATAACACTACATGGAAGAATACTCACCGTATGAACATGTGTATGGAAAAAATCCCTTATTTCCTATTGAGTTTGAAATCAAGACGCTAAGAACACAATTGCAGGTAAATTTCGGATATGGCTACAACACAAAAGAAGAGATTGAACCAACTCAATGAATTGGAGGAGAAATGGTTAGCTTCTATATAGAAAATAGAGATTATCCAGTAGTAGAGAGGTAAGTGGCATGACAAATTCAACAAGAAGAAGAAGTTCCAGAAAGGAGATTGGGATCTCTTATATGACTCAAGATTCAAAGACTTCAAGGGTAAGCTCTGCACCATATGGCCAGGTCCCTATGAGGTAGATGTAGTTTTTGAGAATGGAACTGTAAATTTGGTAACCATTGACAGTGCTAAAACAACATTGCTTGCAAATGGGCACCATCTGTAGTTATATCACAAACCTGCTTCGAGCGATTCACTCGTCAACATTGTCACAAACTCAGATCTTTAGATTATAGGAATAGGGGAAAGCCCCCCTGTGCTACAAAAATTCTATTCTTTCCAATAAGTGTAATAGTTGAAAATCAACCACTTTTGGCGGTTGTTACACCTTCACCTCTTAAAAATATAAAAAATAAAAAATAAAAACATAATAAAATAATCTCGCTGTGAAAACCTTTTCGATGCGCAAATAGACAATTTCTGTAGCAGTTGAAAACCACTTCGTGGCAGTTGTTACACACTTTGTAATAGGATTTGTTATTTCAAAGCATACTTTACGATAATGCTATTATACGACCTTTTTTTATTTGTTTTTTTGTAAAAATTATAATACATAATAGTTGTCTTGGTTGTTACGCCTGTAAAAATCTAAGAATTCTAGAAATAATTCAAATAAGATATTTATTGCAATAGACAACGGGAATCATCATGGTTCTCATCACTGGAGTTAAATTTCATGTGTGTTGCCGCCAACGAATTTTCCCCACGTCACCTAGGTACGTCATACAAAGGTAATATCATAATCCACTTTAATTAAGTAATTATGGCAAGTTAGCATGATATCCCTTTTGATGGCTGAGGTCGGTTGTCACCTTTAAGCTGGGGGGGTGAATCATATTGTGACATGACATTTTCATGACCTATGATTATTTAAAAAAAACCACAATTAAAGCATGGTGATCTGGTAATCATTGTCACTTAATGACCGATCATACCAAAAAAGGGAAGTGTACCTTCAACTAGACATCCCATAACATAGCATTAATAAGGCAACATTACTGTGGAGTACGAACCATGATTGCAAATATTAATTTGAAATTCTCACTTGTGCCAACCTACCATTTACCCCTGTTGGATCATTGCATCCCCATTCACGGTGCTCAGAGAAGTGGGAAAGAACAGTTGTAGATTGAAACAACTAAGTAGTGTGCTGATTGCCCTGAATTTCTAAAGTAAGGGACAAGGAAAGAAAACAACACTAAATTTGTGTAGCGATAGGTGGAACAACAGTTTGCATGAGTCAGGGTCAACAGACTCTTTCAAGAATTGCCCCAAAGCATACCATATTTTTAAAGACGCAGGCTGGTATGAATTCTTCGAGAGGATGGAGGGATCAGACGAGGGAGTTTCAATGGAGTTTGTGAAGAATTTAGAGAGAAATCAGATAGAGGTTAGGGGGCTGAAGTTGGAGGGTGCAGGCGAGGTGATTTCCCAAGTGATGACATTACTAGTGCAAAGGAAGAGGTGGTTTGATAGGAAAATTAATGACCCCTCCTTGAAAGGGGATTTCCTCCAAGAGGAGGAGTAGCTGTTGAAGAAAGGGAGGGGGATTGACAAGTTGTCACTTCCACAACCACAGGATTAATTTTCCCTTACCTCATCAACTACATCGCCTATGAGAGAAGGGCAACAATTGTGTTCAATTACCACTTTCCATTACTAAACCACCTTTGTCATTGACAATTGATAAATCTTCCCTACTTCTTGCTGGGAAACATCAAGCATATAGATGCAACCGTGAAAATAGTTGCACATCTAGAAACATGTGTCACCAACCATGGTCTCATCAAGCTCATTGTGTTGGATGCCCTAAGCCACCAGGGTAGAAGTTGGGAGGAATTCATGAGGAAAAAGGCCAGAACTTGTTAGTAAACTATATATTACAGAGAAATGGAACACATAAAATATTGCAGAAATATAAACACATAAAACAAGAGAGACACAGATATATGTGGTTCACCTAGTTTGGCCTACGTCCATAAAGAAACAAGAAATCCTTCCTTCTATATTATCCATCAAACTGAAGAGATACAACCTACATCAGATTCATTTTAATTCCCTCTTCACTCTCAATCTCTTCTCTCTTCCTCACTCAGAATACAAATCTACATAGATGCAATACAATTCCCTCATATATAGTGAGGGGTTGGCTTCTAGGGAAAAAAAACCCTAAATTAAACATAACTTCTACTGTCAGATCTCTGCCTAATGAATGACCCAGATTGACTACAAAATTATAACATTTTACAAGGGAATTTTACATCTATTTTTAGCTTCGCAGGTGCTGCCCCCAATCCCCCACCAAGGGGGGGGCTCCCAAAGGTCGTAGCTGCCCTCCTTGAACCCCCCCTACATTGTATATTTTACGAGTGGCATTGCTACCCCATTACAAACTGTGGTCCAATGCAACGATGCCTTTCGGTGCATAAGATAATCAGGCTCCACAACCAACAGAACTACCTGCTTGGAGACTGATTATAGCAACTCCACTGTTGCTTCATTTGTTGGAAAATGACTCCACTTTGGACCTACCTATTTCTCATCTTCTTCATCATACTTGAAGACCAATTGAAACTGAGAAAACTCTCAGTTTCTCCCTAATTACAACTTTTGTTAACATATTTATAGGATTCTTGCTTGTGTGTATCCTTTCCATCTTCAACTGTCCATCTTCCAATGTTGATTGTATGAAATTGTACTTGAGCTGTATATGTTTAGTCTTGGAATGAAATGTAGATTTATTTGCAAGATGTATGGCACTCTGGTTGTCATTGTATAACTTGCCCAACTCCTTCTTCTTACCCAATTCATCGAGAAACGTTTCTAACCAAATCATTTCTTTACTAGCCTCTATAGTAGCAACATACTCTGCTTTTGTTGTTGAGAGTGCAACAACACTTTGCAGTTTTGAGACCCAAATGACAAATGTTCCACCTATAGTAAACACATACCCTGTGGTGCTCCTCCTGTTATCTCTATCACCCACCATATTTGCATCAACATATCCCTGTAGAGTAGTGTTTGAACCACCAAAGCATAATGCTTGATTTGTGGTACCTCTCAAATACCTGAGAATCCACTTTATTGCCATCCAATATTCTTTTCTTGTTTTGTTCATGTACCTACTTACAACTCCCACTGCATGTGCAATATTAGGCCTTGTGTAGACCATTGCATACATTAAGCCTCCAATTGCTAATGCATATGGAAGTTTAGACATATGAGCTATTTCTTCCCCAGACTTGGGACACTCCTCCTTACTTAATTTGAAATGGCTAGCCAAAGTTATACTAACTCATTTGGCATTCTAAATATTAAACCTTTTCAACACCTTTTCTATGTACTCACCTTGAGATAGTGTTAATTTGAGATTATTCCTGTCTCTAGTTATTCTCATACTAAGGATTTGTTTTGCAGCACCCAAATCCTTCATTGCAAATGAGTTTGCCAATTTTCTTTTGGGCGCATTTATTTCCTGCATGTTAGAACGTGCAACAAACATGTCAACTACATACAATGACAATATAATATAGCTGCCATCATTTTGTCTTTTGAGATAAACACAATGATGAGAGTGACATCTAGTATAACCTTGTTCAGACATAAACCTGTCAAAATTTAGATACCACTGCCTTGGAGCCTGTTTTAAGCCATACAATCTCTTCTTCAACCTACACAATAGTTTCTCCTTCCCTTTTACCTCATATCCTTGTGGTTGTTGCATATATATCTCTTCCTCCAAATCCCCATGTTTCTAGGAAAACTAGTGTCTTTTCTATCTGCTAGCCCTCTAGGATTGGCAGCTATCCTAGCAAACAAACAAACAAAGAAATTTGGGATGTCCTCTATGTATGACAGATAAGAGAGAAGCAAAGGAACCAACCTAGATCTTTCGCTTGACTCCTTGCTTGATTTCTCTCCCCCTTGATAGAGCTTGCAAATCCTCTCCTACTTATCCCACTTAGAGAATACCTGTAGAGACAAAGTAACAAAACACCATCAAAGCATCTTGATCTATTATATCATAAGCAATGCAGAATCAGAAATACATTGAACATACAATAGCATTCACAAATAACAACGTTCACGAATACACGATTGTATGGAGGAAAATTCAAAGAACTTTATTAAAATAGAAGGGAGAATTACAACCCAGCTGTCTGATCCAGCATCATCCTCCCAGCATCAAAGCCCTCTTCACCTCATGGAAAGCAAGATCACCCAACAATATAATGCCCTTTCTCAGATATAAACTATCAGCACTTCCTTACAAATTATAAAATTCCAGCCCCCAAATCTCTGAAATGAGGGATCCATTTATAGATGTATGCAAGGGTGTGAGTCATCTCTGGGTTTTTGATTAGTGTCATTCCACTTGTTGTTCTTGGTTCCACTTGGAGATTTCTTTCATCTCTTACTCATCCCTAGGCGAATTCAGAGAGGCAAGTGTCACAGGAGAAGTTTCTAGAAGATTCCATGAGCATCCACTTAGAAAACTGTCTCAGACATTTGTCCATCCTCACTCATCACACCCTACAGAGGGCCTCATCAGTATGCATCACACCTGGCTACTGTAGAAGTCAGTGTGCATTGCACCCTGACAGTCGAGCAGCTAGTATGGTCCTGTTTTGGCCAGTTCTAGATGGTTTTTTAGGTGGAACTTTGGGGAATGATGTAATCAGTTGACCACGATCTTTCAGGGCATGAAACCACAATTTTAGGGGTTAGAAGAGCCCTAGTTTATCGACATATAATATTGGGGTTGTAGTCCCCAAATATGTCTATACAGTTGCCCCCTAAAGCATGAAGTCATAAATCTTTGATATCGGGTGAAATGATTTAACATGAGGATCTGAGGTTTTCAAAACTGGAAGGTGACCTGTATAAGATACAATACAATACATCATCATATATAATTTTCATGATCTAGCTAAGGTAGGCATTCCCATGCTCAACTTTTATAAATTCATTTCATGTACATAGAACAGATAATCGTCTGTAGTTGCAGATTGGTGATTCTTCATATGTAGAGTCATCTTCCTTGGCTTAGATGACTATTTGTGTAGCTTCTGTGTACATTTGATGTCCTTATATCCCTGAATATATCGCAGCCCGAATGGATGAAACTAGATTCGGGGTCTTCAAACTCATTCAATCTTCGCTCAATGCACAAGTCGATCCATGTGAAAAGATGTTCTGAAGTTGAACATGGAAAGAAATTCCCTGATTACCAGCCAATAATATGAGCTATTAACAGATGTGATAGGAATCACTGATTATGATGATGACCCTCAAGGTACTACAGTACAATTCACGTGGTGTGAATATATGATCCGATGTCGAACACCATGCAAAATCTTTCGGTGGAAGGCCATTGATGTCAACCTATCGCCGGAAGTGAGAAACTTGCCATTAAGGCATGCAAGCTTCAAAGTACTGAAAGGGTTTTTTCTAAGTTGACTTCTTGGATAATGAGCCAAATGTCGACAAGAAGTGACCCATCATAGGAGGGCTTTAAGATATCCCACATCTACAACACAAAACGAAGCAAATGATTTTCTGGAGGTGAAAATGATCAACGACACAAGGTTCAGGAATGGAGGTCATGAAAAATGGAGGTTGAAGATATTGCAGTGGATGAGACATTAACTGGATGGTGCATTCTCGACTGAATGACTTCTCTTGAACATATCGGTGACATTGAGATGGATTTGGTAGTGTTAACCCCAAAAATTGATGGTGTGAAAGACCAATGGTGAAATGACCGGTGAAAGAAATAACCCAACCTGACTCAATCATGATGATGGAATGAAAGTGTCATTCTCAAGAGTGACCTGCTACCATAAAATTCTTTAAGTTTGCTTACCTTTTGTCCCCAGTCATTGCTGACCAGTACCTCTTTATTTTTGTCAAGCTTGAGGAGGATAACATATGCTTGTTCTATAATTTGCCCTTCGGGCAAACCTGTCGCTATGTTTTAGCTAGTCTAATGATAGTGAAACTCATTCTTGTCTGGGTGGACAAGTTTGTTGCTATTGTTTTAGCGAGTTTAACAACAAGGATAACTTGAGTCTTTTCATGTTTAGAGAGTTTGAAAAGGGATGAAAAGGAAACTACAACAGTTCTTTTTCGTAGCATAATCCATTAAGTCCGAAAAAGATTAAAATAATACAAAAGGGATGACTTTTCGATCACTTTAGTGAGCCGAAAAAGACAAATGCTTGAACTTTTTCGTGAGATAATCCCTCAGGTCTGAAAAATATTAAAATCTACAGGAGAGATGGCACTTTTGATTACTTTAGCAAGCTGGAAAGGCCAATAGCTCGACAATCTTCTCATATTTAACGAGTTTGAAAGGGGTTTAAAGAGGACTCATTTTTTAGGAACGAGTGGTGTTTGGGGTAGCAACTAGTTTTGGGTAAGCATGGAACATCTCAAGACACGGTGATGTGAAGAGGTTGACTAATGGAACCACTCATCGCAGTTGTTCCTCAAAATGGTAAACAATCAAGTGGAAGCGTATGATCGGCCAAGAGAATGGAGGTGATGGCAGGAACACAACCAAGGCTCAAAAGGCAAATGGCATGGCAATCACAAAGGTTATTTACTGAAGGTGGGTTCATTTTTTAATGAGCTTGAACTCTGGGGGAACATATGCTCAGTGGGATGCAGGTTCATTTTTTAACGAGCTTGAACCTTGCAAAAACTATTCTCAGTGAAGCGGTCAAAGATGTTCAATTTACTGTTTAGCACATGAGATTCTTTCAACGGTCATTTAACCTGCTCAATCACTCCATGAATGATTAGAAATACATATATATGTACAAAAAATGAATGAAAACTAACATATTATTCAGAAGATTTACCTTTCATTTTCATTATTTCATTTCAAATTTGGGATTTCGGAGCTCTATAGTGGCTTTCCCCCTCAAATTTCATCAGTTGATTTCAGGAGATCCGGTGGACTATTCTCCGCACCGTCAGGACTAGGTAGGAGCTAACCCTGAGCTCTTCATTTTCATTCCATATTTTTTTGATTTTGAGCAAGTTTTTCCATTTTTATGGGCACCTTATGTTTGAACAACTCGTTCTCCAACCATCGCACCTAGCCTATATCAAAAGGAGCGATGCATACTAACATATACACTGGCTAGTTAGTATGCATCTCACCTTGCTCATAGGTAGGGTGTGATGGGCGTAGAAAGGAAACTTTATACAATGAATTTTCATGTATTTTTTTCCTATTTTTGCTCAAATTTGGATCCTAACTCATATTTTGTCTATTTTTCAGATATTTGTTGGATCAATATGGTCGTCACATAGTGTGAATGTGAACATGACGAAGAGGATATGATTGCCTTACATGACCAGGGCATAGTTGCTGCATTACGTAACTTTGGTTTGCTAAAGTTCTTCCGCATATCTAGCATGAGGCAACAAATCAATTTGTTGCAGTATTTTCTCGATGCTTGGGATCCGATCGACCAGGTATTCTAGATCAGAGGCAAATCTATTCCATTGACAGTAAAGGATATTTACTTTCTGACGGGTTTTTCATTGACTTTCTTCCACGATTGCAGATTACTCAATTAACTCAAAATTAAGGGGAAAATAATCTTATTTCGAATTTAATAAATTTTAATGATACTTTGACACAACTTTGCTTTTTCAATTTTTAAGAGTCGAGAAAAAGATAAATATGACTCTAGTCCACTTTGATTTTTAATGAGCCTGAAGTGACAAGTGCTCAGATGGACCTTTTCTTTTAAAGAGTCGAAAAGGAACGAAAGTGACTACTCTGGAAATCTAGACAAAGGGATTACCAAACCAATTGCAAAACTACAAAATACACCTTCGTGATAAATTAAAGAGAAATTACCAAGGACTTATATATGGCAGTCAATCTTCCCGAATGCTGTGTTCAGTGCATTGCAATCAATAGGGCGGCAGGCATGACTTCCTATGGATAAAGGATATAAGCCTATTGTGGTCTCCTAATATATACGCAATGATATAGGGAGGACAATTCCATGATAGCACTTGCGTATCAAGGAGGAGGAATTACCCAACTTTCGATGAAAATGATAGTTACTAGTTTTTACGATGCCAGAACATGTCTCTAGCCTAGACCTCTAGATGTGTTGCGTTAGGTTCCAAAGCATTGTTAAGTTCATTGAAATTTATTTTAGAGTTGATCTTGTTTATAATTTTTCCTTTCAATGGTTCACCACATGATGTAGATGTAAAATTCCTAAAAATGCAATCTACAATGATAAACATTCGTTGTTTATTTTTAGGAATGAAAATCCTAGCTACTAAGGAAAGAAGATTACGATTCTTTCAAACAAAGAGCAAACAACACACACTAAATGCACTTTTCCTAAATCCTTTTTCGCATACAGTCTAAATGCAAATGCAAATGCATGTATTTTTTTTCATTCTCTTTAATGTGAAAATGCCAAAAAAGAAAACTAAATGTAGTAAAGATCTAAAATATTTTTACTCAAAGCAACATTTTGACAATTTCTTTTTCAAAATAGAAAGGAAGACTAAACGACACTTTTTAGTTTCAAATAGAAAATGCTTTCGACACTTCAAATATCAACAAATCAAATCAAATACATGACAAAAATTTTAATCAACTATCTAAACAAGGAAGACTCAACGACACTTCTCCTTTTGGCACAAAATGACAGTTACGACACTTTTTGTACCAAAATGACAGTTCAATTTAAGCAACTTTTCGATAAAGGATTGTAAATGATGGAAAAATACATAAAACATGTACTAATCCTAATCAATGGAGGCTGATCTATCTAATGCAAGGAGGCTTCAGTAATGAGGTACTGTTCATAAGTAGCAAAACAACAAAACAGAGCTGAAAAGAAGGACAAAAAACCCCAAATTTCAAGAAGGGAAATAGGCTCAGTCAGTCATCACAATTGGGTTTCAAAGAGACAAGGATGCATCACACTTTTAAGACTCGAGAGGTGTGATGCATACTGGTAGATAGTGACAGACAATGCAATGGGCTAGGGAGCACAACTGAGATGGGTTTTGGCTCAAATTTGTAGTTGATTTCAGTGAGTCAAGCTGAGCTATGATAGACAGTAAAGAGAAAAGTGTAGAGGTATGATCTTGAGAGGTTACTGAGCTACCAAAAGGGCATCTAGAATGCTTGTAGGTGAAATGTTCAATTTATAAACTAAACTGGAGATTGACTGAAGTAGTATTCATCTACTATGAAATTGCAGAGCAAGAGTAGTTCGAAGGTTATCTGGCTAATTTTAGGCTCTGTCTATAATTTATAAAACAAACAACAATAACAAACAAACATCTATTCGATCCCTAGCGGAGTCGCAATTTTGTTTCTAGGTAAACTAGTGTCTTTTCGATCTACTAGCCCTCTGGGATTGGCAACTATCCTAGCAAACAAACAATCAAAACAATTTGGGATTTCCTCTATGTATGACAGATAAGAGAGAAGAAAAGGAACCGACCTGGATCTTTCGCTTGACTCCTTGCTTGATTTCTCCCCCCCTTGATAGAGCTTGCAAATCCTCTCCTACTTATCCCACTTGGAGAATACCTGTAGAGACAAAGTAACAAAACACCATCAAAGCATCTTGATCTATTATATCATAAGCAATGTAGAACCAGAAATACATTGAACATACCATAGCATTCACAAATAACAACATTCACAAATACACGATTGTATGGAGGAAAAATCAAAGAACTTTATTAAAATAGAAGGGAGAATTATAACCTAGCTATCTGATCCAAGATCAAAGCCCTCTTCACCTCATGAAAAGCAAGATCATCCAACAATACAATGCCCTTTCTCAGATACAAACTATCAAAACTTCCTTACAAAGTACAAAATTAAAACCCCTAGATCTCTTAAATGAGGGATCCATTTATAGATGTATGCAAGGGTGTGAGTCATCTCTGGGTTTTTTATTAGTGTCATTCCACTTATTGTTCTTGGTTCCACTTGGAGATTTCTTGGAACTCTTACTCATCCCTAGGTGAATTCAAGAGGCAAGTGTCATAGGAGAAGTTTCTAGAAGATTACATGAGCATCCACTTAGCAAACTGTCTCTGTCATTTGTCCATCCTCACTCATCGCACCCTATAGAAGGCCTCATCAGTATGCATTGCACCTGGCTAGTGTAGAAGTCAGTAGACATCACACCTTGACAGTGGAGCAGCCAGTATGGTCGTGTTTTGGCCACTTCTGGATGGTTTTTCAGGTGGAACTTTTGGGGAGTGATGTAATCAGTTGACCATGATCTCTTAGGGCATGAAACAACACTTTTTGGGGTTATAAGAGCCCTAGTTTATCGACATATAAGATTGGGGTTGTAGTGCCCAAATATGTCTATAACACCCCATGGAGGAAAGTTGTCTTTACATCTAACTGCTCAAGATGCAAATCTTCAACTGCTACTAGACTTAATAGTTCTGATTGAAGTCATTTTAACAATAGGAGAAAATAACTTCTCAAAGTCTATACCCTTTTTGTGTGCAAACTCCTTCACCACAAGTCTAGTTTTATACCTTTGTCTACCTCCATCTTCTTCCTTCGACCTGTAAACCCATTTATTCTACAATGTTGTTTTAGTTGCAAGCAACTTGACTAAGTTCTAAGTCTAGTTATGTGTTAAGGAGTCCATCTCTTCTTTCATGGCTTGCTCCCACTTCTTCCTGGTTTCTACTTGCAATACTTCTTCATAACATTTTGGTTCACCAGAATCAGTCAACAATACATAATATAATGAAGGAGAGTATCGTTTAGGGGGTCTACTTATCCTGGTATATCTTCTAACACCACTTTCAGGTGTTTGAGGTGCTTGTTTCTATTATGGTTGTTGTTTTTTCAGTTGATCATTGTGATTTCAGGCACCATCACTTTTTCTGTGATATCTTCAAGCATTGTGTATTCTATATTTTTTTTCCTGTTTCTTTTCCTGCAGCTGATCCTTATACAAAACCTTTTTATTGAATATTACACCTCTGCTCCTAATGATTTTGTGTTTTTCATAATCATCAAAGTGATAAACAAAAGCATTAACACCATATCCAATAAAGGTACATTTATTTGATTTTTCCTCAAGATTTTTTCTATTTTCTTTATTAGTGTGGACAAAGGCTTCACAACCAAATGTCTTTAAAAAAGACTAGTTTACCTTTTTACCGGTCCATGCCTCCTCTAGAATGCGACCATCCAACCAAATTGAAGGCCCTCTATTTATTAGATAAACAACAGTATCTACAGCATCTTCCCAAAATTGTAAAGGCAATCCTGCATGCAATGTCATGCACCTTGCATGCTCCATGATTTTCCCATTCATCCTTTCTGACACACCATTTTGTTGTGGTGTTCCTGGAACTGTCTACCCTCTATGAATTCGATTTTGTGAACAATACCTATCAAACTCTTTGCTGCAATATTCACCTCTACTGTTTGATCTGAGACACTCCAACCTTTTTCCTGACTCATTTTCAACCAAAGCTTTCCATTTCTTGAACGTACCAAATACATCAGATTTATTTCAAATACAATAAATGTAAGTTTTTATGGTTGCATCATCAATAAAGGTAACATAATAATGAGAGCCACTGAGAGATGATACCTGAGCAGGTCCCCATACATCTGTATGCATAAGCTCTAATTTTCTGCTCTTCTTTTATTTCCCAACTTTGAGAAATCTAACTCTCTTTTGTTTTCCATAAATGCAATTTTCACAGAATTCCAAATCAACATGCTTGAAACATGGAAACAAATTTCTTGAGTGAAGGATCTTCATCCCCTTCTCACTCATCTGCCCAAGCCTATGATGCCATAATGTCGTATATTCTCCTGTATAGGTTAAAACATTAACATAATTAGAAATACCATTGCATAAATACAATGTAGCAACCTTTCCTCCTTTTGCTATTACCAGGGATCCTTTAGTGACCTTCCAAGTTTTATCTGTAAAAGTAGTTACACAAACTTCACCTCCCAACTTCCTTGTTGAAATTGATTCTTTTTTAGATCTGGAACATGCCTTACCTCCTACAATAGGCATTGGTTTCCATTTTTTTGTTTTATGAAAACTATACCCATTCCAATGATTTTATAGGGTTTATCATCACCCAATCGAACCTGTCCAACATCTCCTTGAACATAATCATGAGAATGTTTCCTATCAGGTGTGGCATGGAATGAGGCCCCTGAATCTACCACCAATGCATCAATAATATTTTCTAATGAAAGAATCAAAGCATATTGCAACATATCACCTATCATATTTACTTCATGATTGTTTTCTTGTTGTGTGTCTCCTTCTTTTCCCTTTCGAGACTTACAGTCTTTCTTCAGGTGTCCTTTCTTCTAGCATTTCCATCACACTATCCCCGATCTAGACTTGGATCTACCTTTTCTTGACTTATTGCAAGCTCTTTCCTCTTTCCATTTTTCTTCCCCTAGTCTTTGCAGTCAAAGCATTACTTGATGTCTCACCGGAGCTTTTTCGTCGCATTTCCTCACTAAGGATTGCACCAACAACATCATCAAACTTTAAAGTACTAGATCCAGAGACAGAGTTACTAATGGCCATAACTAAACCATTCCAACTTTCTAGCAATGTGCACAGAAATAACAGATTCCTAACTTCATCATCGAAAGCTACCCCTACAGAACTTAACTGATTGGTAACTGTATTAAATTCATTTAAATGATCAGCAACAGATCCACCTTCTGACATCCTCATATTAAATAAACGCTTCATAAGAAATACCTTATTTGAGGCCGACAGTTTTTCACATAGTTTGGCCAGTGTCGACATTAAACCCTTTGATGTCGTTTCCTTTGAAATATTAAACTCTACCAACGCCGCTAGGCAGAGCCGTATTGTTCCAAGTGCTTTTCTGTTGACAATAACCCATTCTGTGTCTGTCATACTTGTCAGCTAATTTTCATTTCTGCTCAATGGTTGGTACAGATCTCTCTGGTACAAATAATATTACATCTGCATCTTCCACAGCTGGTAGTTTTGGCTGTTAATTTTTTCGACCCTAAACCTACCATCTCCTGCCCTTGCTCCTACTCGAACCAGGAACCCTTCTATCCTACCAGTTTATCATACAAATAGACCTTCGGTTGTGATGCCAATTGTTAGAAAATTATATATTACAGAGAAATAGAACACAAAAAATATTGCAGAAATATTAACATAGAAAACACATAAAACAAGAGAGACATATATATATATATATATATATATATATATATATATATATATATATATATATATATATATATATATATATATATATATCTGTGGTTCACCCAGTTTGGGTTATGTCCATGGAGAAACACCCAGTCCTTCCTTTTATATTATCCAGCAAACTAAAGAGATACAACCTATAGTAGATCCAATGTAATTCCATCTTCGCTCTCAATCTCCTCTCTCTTCCTCACTCAAAATAGAGATCTAAATAGACGCAATACAATTCCCTCATATATAGTGAGGCGTTGCCTTCTAAGGAAAAAAACCCTAAATTAAACATAGCTTCTACCATCAGATCTCCACCTAATGAACAACCTAGATTGACTACAAAATTACAACATTTTACAACGCAATTTTACATTTATTTTTAGCTTTGGGGGGGCTCTCAAAGTTTGCAACTGCCCCCACCTGGACCCCCATGCAGTGTATATTTTACGGGTGGCATTGCCACCCCATTATGAACGGGGGTCCAATGCAACAATACTTTTGAATACAGAAGATAATCAGGCTCCACACCCAACACAACTACCCGCTTGGAGACTAATTATAGCAACTCCATCACTGCTTCATTTATTGGACAATGACACCACTTTGGACCTGGCTATTTCTGATCTTCTTCATCATATTTGAAGATAAATTGAAACTAAGCAAACTCCCAGTTTCTCCCTAGTTATAGCTTTTGTTAACATATCTGCAAGATTATGGATAGTGTGTATATTTCCCATATTCAACTATCCATCTTCCAGCCGCCCACCCAGACCCCCCCTGCAACGTATATTTTACGGGTGGCGTTTCCACCCCATTACAAACTAGGGTCCAATGCAACAATACCTTTTAATACAAAAGATAATTAGGCTCCACACCCAATAGAACTACCTGTTGGAGACAAACTGGGACGTCTAGGGAAGCTCCAACGATGACAAAGGAGCAACCCCAACCTTTGAAAGTAAGGGTTGGCAGGATTCGAGTAGAAAAACCAATTGGTGATAGGTAGCCAAAGCAAAGAATAGTGGTTAGCGAGCACCCAGAGTCCCCATCCATGTCAAAGAAGAAAGAAGAGGTAGTAGAGTAAAAGGACAATGTGCAGGCTCAGCCAGAGGAACCTTCCTCACTTGGTAAGATCGAAACTCAATCCTTGCTGTTAAAAAATGAAAAATTAGAAAAGGAGAATAGAGAGCTAAGGGAACAACTAGCAGAGGGGAAGGAAAAGGAAAGAGCCCCAGGGTTAGACACTTTGGCTGAGGCCATAGGCAGGGCTGGGAGGGAGATGTCTCGGGTGTTGTGTGCATGGTGTGTGGTGAGAAGCTAGTGACAACAGGCTTTAGAGTTTGTGCAACAGACACCATCTCGAGGGAAATATAAACTGAAACCTGGGCGCTTGACACATAGAAACCTGTTTAGGATGTTGTTGTTACACAAGAACCAACAACTGAGATGACATAGTCCATAAAAAGTAATTTGGTAGCAAAGACATAGGAGCCCTTGGTTGACACTGTTATTACACAAGAACCAATAGTGGAGACAGAAGTCAGCTAAGGAAAGGAAGAAAAAGCTAACATCCATGAGCCAGCGGTTGACACTAATGTTACAGAAGAACTAGGAGTGGAGACAAAAAGCTTACCTAGGGAAAAATGACATGCAAAAACCTGTGAATGACACTGCTGTTACACAAGAACAACCAGTGCAAATGGAAGCTGACGAGGGAGAGAAGGAAACTGTAAGACAAAAATCCATTTATGACTTTGCTGTTACACAAGAACCAGCAACTGAAATGCTGCAGTTTCACCCTTTGGAGGCTATTACACCATCAATTATTAGTGCATGTGGGACAACACTGGGTCTTGATGAAGGATGTTATGAAAATATGTTGTTGTTACTAGAGCTACAAAAATGGAAGAAGCAGGCACTCTCTCTACAAGAGGGGGTGATCTTGCTCAAGGCACATAAGAGGATGATGGACTCCCTTAGGGAAAAGTGGTTAAAGGAATAATGGGAGAGAAAATGGGAAGCATGGAGGCATAAGGATGCCGTGAAGAAAAAATATGAATAGTTGTATCTATTACAATGACACGTATTAGACCTGACAAATGACAAGAAGAAGCTCCATGATCTCTCTTTGAGCCTACTATCATGCAGGTGGCCATCCCCATCATATCCAATGTTCATTTGGGAATGATATTATTTATTTCAATTGAAGGTAGTTTTCGAGAATAGGTCTTATTTGGGTTCTTCTACCCGAACTTTTCTTGAGATTTTTCACACTTACGATTTTGATGAATAGATATTTCTTTGTGAGCTATTTTTGCATAACATCATGTTTGAGTATGTCAACACGAAAATGGTAGCAAGCATCTTTTCCTATATGGGAGATTTTTAGTTGCGGGCCTTTCTTTTGTTTATCAGAAACCAGATTGAATGGCATCTGGCCATGAAATTAATAGAAATTAATGAAGAAAGGACAACATTATGGGTCAGAACAGAACCAGGGATGGTTTATGAACTCAGGCGTGAGTTTAGGATGTTCCTGATAACTCCATAGATCAAGGAACAGTAGCCATCTATAAGAAAAGGATTGTGAGGATATACCTCAATTTGCATGCACAGATGAAAAGCACGAGCATGGTGTCTTAAATGCACCAAATTTTGTAGTGTTGAGTTGGAAGAAGGGGATCCTTTTGAATACAAAAATTTCATGGATGATATTACATGGGTGCTTGAGTATGCTCAAATCATGCAAACATTGGGGGAATTCTGGATCGGGCTCGAATTTAAATTTACTTTAATTTGGTTACCAGTAGAACAGTATCAACGGACTACCACTTATGTGATTATGAAGAAGAATCCTGGCCACATTAGTTGATGGCCATTCAAGGGTACAGAGCTCCAGGTGAAGACACTGTTGGTGCTTACAATTTTACAGACTTGCATCAGGGATATAGCAAGAGAAGCTAAGATTCTGCATGGGGACATGCAGTTGCTTCGGCTTGGGGGAGATGTTGGGTGTCACCTTTTACCTATTTTCTACACCTTCTTTCCCCAACTTTCATCCTCTTATCCTCTAGGCCTATGAAACTTTACATGATTAATCACCCTTTTTCTTACTTTTACAACCTATTCCACTATCATGTTATTTTGCCATATTTTTTTGAATAACACGATACTTTATTCCTTTTTGTGGCTAACTGGGGTGAGCATTGGAGGAGTGTTTTGGAAGTTCTTCCATTTTTTAGGTGTTTCTAGTGGGATGAAGGCTATGGAGTAAAGAAGAAACACTGATCAATTTTAGAGCAGAGTAGAGCAGTTCACTGTTACACCCTGTATGTTATTACAAGTTGTTGTCACACATTGAATGATGTTACAGGCTGTTGTTACACTACGCAGGGATACAAAGGACTGTTGTTACACAAAGGGTGTTGTCGCGAGTGATTGTCATTACATCCTTAACCACTATTCACTTGCAGGATGTTTTTGCATCGTAGCTGGCAAGTTGTGGGTACTATTCCACATCACAAATGTCAAGCATTAGGAATTGTTTATTTTAGTAAGCAACAGACCCAAGTGGTTCCAATCCTAACCAATATATTTGGGAATTATTTGTATTTAGAAATAGGTCGTAACTACTTTTATTTTTTATCAGCATGAGAATTGTGAGATTCTCATGACTGATCTATTCCTAATTTCAGGCATGTAATAGTTATAAAAGAAACTACATTTCCTATGTACAAGCACTGCATATAGAAAAGAACTTGTACTCTACTTTTGTAACTCTGTATTATTTTTAATATTAAATCACTATGGTGATTTTTTTACTACTCTTCATCTGATTCGTTAATTAATCTTGTGTTATTCTTGTGCCCCTGCTAGGGAGGTAGGACCATCCTCTATTGCAGGGACTATAGTGGTAGAGTTAGTGTATATCCTTGTTTTGTTTATTTTCATACGGTTTTCTACTGTTGCTATACAAATTGTGAATTATATCCGCTTTTGTTCCAGATTATATTGTGCTTTTATACTGGTTTAATTAAATAAAATGATAGTGACGAACTGGTGTAGTCATTAGTTACTGCATGGCAAGCCCTTACTATGGTACGTGCGAAGTGTGATTTCAATTATGTGGAGTACTTTTATTTTTACATGAATGATTTGATTTTTGCAATTTGATTCAGTGACATATTTTACTGTTATTTCTATTTTTCATTCTTGGTTGTAGTGTATCGGCACAAACAGTGCAAAATCCATTGAAACAACAAGACCTAACCTGGGTTGACAATTAAATGTTGTAGTCTCAGTCAATTAGAATTGATTTAAACATCACTAAATAGTGCATTATACTTATGGATCAACACAAGTTTCCAATACTTTTATGAAGGAAATTTTCCGACTTCATGACATATCAAATATGGCAGTGTCAGACAAAGATGTTAAGTTTACCTCCAAATTTTGGAAATATTTGTTTTGGGGCATGGGAACTCAATTATATTTTAGCATTGGATATCATCCTCAAATAGATGGATAAACAAAAATGGAAAATCAAATCTTGGTGGATATGTTGTGAATGTACATCATAGACAGGCCTACCAAATGGGAGGTTTTTCTACATTTAGCGGAATTTACATATAACAATAGCTAAAAAAAATTCAATAAAAATGAGTCGTTTTAAACTTTATATGGCAGAAAATGTCATACACCACTCAGTTGGAGTCAACCGGAAGATCGATTGATATTAGGACCAAATGATTTATTGGAAACGGAACAAGTTGTATGGAAGATTAGACACAACATCAAAATTACACAAGATAGGAAGAAAAGTTATGCTCAAAAGAAAATAAGTCGTAAAGAATTTAAGATTAGAGAGCATGTTTACTTAAGAGTAAAACCGAGGAAGAGTACCTTAAGAACCAGAACGTCTGCAAAATTGGTACAAAGATTCTGTGGGCCTTTTGAAACCTTGGACAGAGTTGGTCCAATAACATATCATCTCACTTTTTCCAACCATATTAAAGTTCAAAATGCATTTCATGTGTCTTTGTTAAAGAAATATGTCCATGATAATTATCACGTGATTTATTGGAATTTGATACAGGTGGAACTTGAAAGATATTTCTTACCAGAGTCACTCCGCATCTTAGACATGAAAGATATCTTGCTCAAAAATCTAGTCATAGCTCGAGTTAAAGTGTAGTGGAAGTACTTTACACCTAAGGAGGCTAATTTGGAGAGGGAGGATACAATGAGAGGAGCTTACATATCATTGTTGAAGAATGAAGCAAACAAACAATAATCACTGAGGATGATGTTAATTTAAAAAGAGGGGGAAGATGTAATACCCGTTTGTTACTATGTCAATATCTTTTTGTTTTTAGAGTGAACTATTTTTAGTTGTGAAAGCTAGAGAGCTTTGGTGGACTTGACTTAAAATGAACAATAAAGTATGATGATGTAAAAAATAAAATTTATGAATGAAAAGGAAAACTGGAAATTACTTGGGATGAAAACATCTGAGTTACAAAAACCAATATTGGTTGATAAGATCAAGAAAATCTTCCCTTAAAGCACTCCCAAAATTCCTTAGGGGTTGATTAACAATATTAAATATGATGCAAGAGAAAATCTATTAAATCACTCAGTTGTAGAAAAACACTGAGTAAAGGTGAATAAAGCGTCATAGGAGAGAAAAGTAGGCTTTAAAGAAAAAAGAAAAAGAAAAATAAAGAAATCCTAGAACAGTGGGATGACAGACCCGTGAAAAATGAGATACCTCTAAGGAAAACTCTACTAGGGAAGCAATGTATAAAATACATTACTTATAATCACATGAGCTTTTTGATTCTTTGGAAGGCATATCTCATCTTGGGGGAGGTGGAGGACTCAATTCAAGGTTGGGAGGAAACTGGATCGCCCAAGTGTAGTTCCAGTTTATAAATACGGTTCAAAACAATTTGGAGAATTTTTAAATGTTGATTGTATAAAAAGAATTTTGAGCATGTTGTTCATTTTCTAGTTATGGTAGTAGGGTTGGCATTATTCATTGTCTATTCTAGAGGATCTGTATTTTTATATCTTGTAGGTTACTGGAATGGCTGTGCATGCAAAAATGGAAGTGGTTGTATACCTTAAGGGGAATTTTCATGTGAAATAGAATTTAGGAAGTATAAATCTGTGGGAAATTTACTTGCTTATGAGTGTGTTTTTTCTAATCTAATGAAATTGGAGTAGATGAACCAACATATGAGAGTACATTTTACTAGTACCAAAATCTGATATCTTTGTTTGCATGCATAAATCCAAATGGCTTCTAAATATGTATGTGTGCATAAATCGAAATGTTGTATAGTTTGATATATATAATTTTCCATTGCCGAGAAGGATATGTTGAACAATAGGAAGAATCTTTCATTTTCATTAATGATGAATTTTTAACCAAGATTATAAAATGATGTAGTTAAACTACCATTTGTTACTTAAGTATTTCTGAAGGTATTTTCCTATATCTGACTGATATAATTAATGTCTAGAGTCACCTAAATGGAGTTAAAAACAAAGCTCACAAAGAACAATACTTGGGAAAAATTGATTTCTGACTTCGCATTACCGAGTGACAGTAGGCTCTGTAATTTTGGGAAATTGTTGGGATTGTAGATTCTGTAGGTTAGTCCTAGCAGCATGGTTTTAGACGCTCATTGGAGAAAAATAGATTTATTAAAAAATATATTAAATTTTTGGTGTTGGTATACTCAACCAAAACAAACTAGCAATGTACAATAAGAGGGATTTTGAAAAACTAAATAGCTTATCATAAAATGTACTAAACCATGGAATAAAATTCAACTAGAAAGGAAAATGCAATAATGGTTATAGAGTTATCCTTTTGACAAGGTAGATATAAGTGACTTAAAGTGGGAATGTGTTTTCCTGAGGTATCTAACTGAAATTGTAGGAAATAAAATTTCTAGGATTGTCATAGGGGTATGCGCAAGGTAGAGAGATTATCTCTCTACCAAAGTTGGAACCAGTATCAAATGAAGGTATAGATGGATGAAACGTAGGTTCGAAACAAAGTGAGACATTACTGAAAAATTAAAAAGAAAAACAAAAATTGATACAAAAACTGCTTAGATAGAGAATGTTCATAGTAGATACATAAATAAAAAAATATAACACCTCGACTAATTTTAAAAGGCTGGGGACAAGACCGTGAACAATCAATACTCACCATAGAAAAAGCGGTTTGTGAGTTATACTATTCATTACCTACGTCCATATATAGGAATAAAAGTGTAAATTTCATGATAGCAACAACAAACAAATGATTTCTAAAATGAGTTCAAAATCTACAAGAATTTCATTCACAAGCCACTATTGTAATCAATTATTTAAATAGAACTATAAAAGAACAAAATTTTCCATTACATGATAGAAATTACACATCATTGAATAATTCATAATGCCTAGATTTAGTGAAATTATCCATGTGACCATTGCAAGGAAAATAACTCCAAATGTACATAGCGTAGAAGAAAATAATTATGTTGTGTCTTTTCAATGGGAAGACCTACATCAAGTATTGTTTGGAGAAATAAAATCCTCATAAATGCATGTTCACATTGCATATATATAAAACCAAGCTCCATAAAAATGTATATTTTCGTCTCCAAAGCCTGTGGTTAGGATGGAAGGAACATAAGAAAAAAAGGGGAAACCACGAAGGACCCCAAGCAAGGAGGAATTACACCAAACAAAAAACGAACCTCACTATTTTTTACATGTGAACCACTCCTTAGAGAATTATAGATATAGGACAACTGACCTGGGCACCATTAAGAGAGGATAATCAAGTGGAAGGAAAAAATTTAATCATCGTTGGAATTTAAAGGAAAACCCCTAAATCCTATAGGTGTCGGACTTACCTGTAGAACGGAAATACTGAAATTACTGAGAATCATGTTGGGTGGGAAATAAACTAACAAAATTAAGTGGGATAATGAAACTTTCCAAATCATTTTAAGCTACATACAGTAAGGAATTCTCTTAAAACCCCCTTGTCCTCTCTGAAGGTGCAACATAAAAATTAAATACTACTATATGATGATAACTGCTCTATGATACCCTTCAACTTCGATATTCATCTTTTAAGGGGACGAGAAATTTGGCTCGGCAGAAAAAACGCTTGGAGAGTGGGGAGCGCAGTAGAAGCGACCAGAGCTTTGGTTCTCTTAGGGTTTCTCCCCATGGATGGGCAAAGAGGAGGAGAATCTTCTCCTTCCTTCAAGGAGGCATTGGTTAGCAAACACAAGAAGCCCTGGGATGAAGGAAGAGGTAATGATGAGGAAGGAAGGAGTAACAGGGAAGAGGAAAACGATGGTTCCACTTCGAAGGAGAAGGAAAGCACAAAAGACAAAGAGGAAACTAACAAAAAACAGGGAACAAAAGACAAAAAACAGAAGGGACCATGCAAACCCAAGGCTGAAATCACTCCTAGAGTGATATTAAATAATCTAGAGCTGTAGGCACACAAGGAGCACATGCAGACTTACGCAATCATATGCAAATTCATGGGGTTATGGCCCACTGAAAAAGCATTGCAAACTTGGATCAGATACCACTGGAAACCTAAAGGAAGCATTGATATTCACCTAGGGTCCAAGGGTTTCTTCACTGTAGTGTTCACCAATATTAAGGATAAAGACAAAGTGTTCAAAGGTGAGCCCTACTTTTATGCAGCAGCAGAGCTCTACATGAGGCCATGGATCATGAATTTCGTTCCGAAGAGGGAAACTTTCACTTCAGTCCCGGTTTGGGTAAGACTCTATTCTTTACCTCTTGATTATTGGCAAATAAAATCATTGGCTGCTATAGGCAATAATTAGGAAGGTTCATCAAAGTAGATAAAGCCACAAGGAGGGGAAAATATACATCCTTTGCTAGGATCTGTGTGGAGATGGATCTTTCTAGAGCTCTCTCGGATGAAGTCATCTTGGAAGTTTACAACGAGGAATGGGTGCAGACACTAGACTATGAGCATATTCCATTTTGATGCCGTAAATGCCATGAACACGGGCACCTTATAAGAGACTACCCTCTCACTAAGGTAGAAATCAAAGGAAATACTAAAACAATGAAAGATGTAGACAATTTTCACAAAGTTGTTCCTAAAGGAAAAAGAGGCAAAAAACGGCCAAAACAACACCAAGCGGGAGGACAAAAGGCTAGTCAGAATCAGTTCCGGGTTCTCGAAGAGGATGAAGAAATAGCAGTAGAAGATCAAGTAATAAAGGAAGATAATGAGAAGAAGGATAAGGGAGCAGAAAACGACCACACACTCGAAAATGAAGAACGAGAGGGAAACATGATGAATGATTCAGAACTGGAAATGGATTAGGAAATGAACCAGAGTGAGATGGAAACAGAAGACAATGAGCTACATGAGATTCTGGACAGAGGAAACCTAGATTTAGAAGGATTCCTAAATCAGGGAACTTCGGGAGGGGTAGAATCGCTACCACAAGAAAATATCAATAGAATACAGTAGTTATTCCTTTGGAAAACTCAGGCAAAGGGTTTGTGGGAAGGAAGCAACACTGAAAGATAGAGAAATGAAGGGGGCAAAGTAGTTAAAGCTACTCTAGGGCTAGCTCTGAGAAACCTAGGGAAAAAAAGAGGTAGGAAAAAGCAGAACGAGCTATTGATGGAATGTGGAAAGCTCATGGTAGACTCAGGTAAGATGAAAGATCTAAGCAGTTACTCCTTTACCAATCTTTAATCATGAAATTTACAACTTGGAATATTAGAGGTCTAGGTAGTAAGAGAAAATAGAGATTGTTGAATAACAGAATGTAGCAAGCAGCCCCGGATATAATTTTTGTCCAAGAAACGAAATTCTCTTTTCAAAAGTTGAGACAAATACATAGTAAATGGCTCAACAGATTTGAGTTTCTAGAAGTTAAAGCCGAAAACATAGCAGGGGGCATCCTCACTCTCTGGAATCCCAAAAAGATTGGAATAATTGATGCAGAGGCAACAAGGAATTATTTATCGGTGGTCATACAGCCTGTGGGAGACAGGGACACTTACCTAGTAACGAATTTTTATGGCCCCCAAAGGTTGGAAGACAAATTCGGTTTTTAACCTCCTTGGTGGATCTCTGGGCCAGGCATCCAAGGTCACCTTGGGTCATAGGAGGACACTTCAGCATGATCAGATCTCTCTAGGAGAAAAAGGGGGGCACTAGAGCTCTCAATAAAGATTCCTCAACCTTCCGAATCTTTTCAGAAGACATGAAATTTATCGACATTGAAACAAAAAATGGCTTTTGCACTTGGAATAATAAAAGAGGAGGGGACTCCCAGTTCACCTCCAAGTTAGATAGATTCATGATCTTTGAGGATCTCATGCTTTTAGATAAGGAAATAATGTCAGAAACTCTACCTTTTGGAGGCTCAGACCGCTGGCCAGTTGAAATGGAGATCAAAGGCATATGTACCCCAAGAAAATGACCTTTAAGATTTGAAAATATCTGGCTCTGACACCCAGATTTTAGTAGTAACATTGAAAAGTGGTGGACGGAAGAACTGCAGATTCAGGGATCCTCAATGTTCATGTTGCACAAAAGACTAAAGAACATTAAGATGAGGCTAAACGACTAGAACAAGAATGAATTTGGAAACATTTTTGCAGGAAAGAAAGTGGTTGAAAAAAAAATCCTGAAACTCAACCAAGCATTAACCAAGGAAGGATTTGATAAGGAAAAAAATAATCAGGTAGAGAAACATCAACAAGAATGGGAAGAGTTGTGTAAACAAGAGGAAATTTTTTGGAAACAAAAATCTAGAGTTCAATGGCTAAATGAAGGAGAGCGCAACACTATATTTTTCCACAGATCCACAATAGCCAATAGGACTCATAATAGGATATCTTTGATCAGGGATGAGGACAGGCAGAATCACCAATCCCATGTGGATATAGAAGCTGTGCTAGTAAGACACTTCTGAAATATTGCCCAGGAAAACTCCTTAGAAAGGGAACCTTTCATCAAAGACTTCACTAAACACATCCCCAGGCTGGTTTCCAGAGAGGACAACAGTAATATAAATAGACCGGTAACAGAAAGGGAGGTCAGTGAGGTTCTTAAGGAGATGAAAAATGGTAAAGCTCTAGGTCTGGATGGATTCAACGTGGATTTCTTCAAAGTTTTTTGGAACATTTTAAAGGTAGTGGAAGATTCCAGGCTAAACAAAACCATTTTGAAAGCTCTCAACACCTCCTTCATCGCCTTAATTCCAAAGCAGGATAATGCTCAAACACCAGAGAGATACAGCCCCATTGCCTTATGCAATGTAGTATACAAGATAATCTCCAAGGTAGTGGCCAACAGACTCAAACCTTTGCTACCCACACTGCTTTCAGGGGAACAATCTGGGCACATGGAAGGCAGACAAATTCTAGATAACATCATTCAAGCTCATGAAGTAGTTCACTCACTAACCAGCAAAAGGAAAACAAGCATGATAATGCAACTGGACATATCCAAAGCGTATTATAAAGTAAACTGGACATATATCAAGAAAATGCTCAGCACGTATGGTTTTGATCATAATTGGATCAGATGGGTTATGGCCCTAGTGACTTCCTCCAGTTTTTCAATTTTAGGCAATGGCTCACCCTCTAAACTTTTTCTTCCTTGTAGAGGAATCAGACAGGGGGATCTGCTCTCTCCTGATGATGGAAGGGTTTGGTCGGTCCATTAAGCACGCCAAGGCTATCGGCAAAATTCGAGGACTCCAATTATCTGAGAATGGTCAAGTCCTAACCCATCAATAGTTTGTATATGATACCTTGTTATAGGGCATTCCCACAGTCAAGGAAGCGCTAGCTTACAAACAAATTTTGAATGACTTTGCCTTGGCTACAGGTATGGAGGTCAGTCTTACCAAATAAAATAAAAAATTCTTTAACACTCACATTGCCATTCAGAGAAATGTTTCCAGAATTCTTGTCTTTCAAAGAGAGTCCCTCCCCTCTAAGTATTTGGGAGTGCCACTAATGGTCAAACCTTTACATAAGAGCATATGGGAACCACTAATAATGAAGATGCAAGATAACGTCAAAAAATGGGCATACAGGTCTTTAAATCTGGCTAGAAGATTGGTCCTTACAAAGGCAGTGCTGCAAGCTATCCCAATCGTTATGCTTTCAGTTCTCCCATTGCCAAAAGGAACCTTACAATAATTTAGCACTATTCAAAGAGACTTTCTTTGGTGCAAGGAGGAAACAAGGAAAAAATGGGCTTTAGTGTCATGGGAAAAGATTTGTAAACCTAAGAACCAAGGAGGTCTAGGATTGGAAGATCTAGAGATTCTCAATAAGGCTCTTGGGGCCAAGCTTTGGTGGCAGTGGGTAAAGGATCCCAAGGCTCAATGGGCAAGCATTTGGAAGGAAAAATATGCCAGCTCTTGGCACTATTCCAAGCTAATAAGAATGTCAGGGAATATGAAGGGCTCTCCCATATGGAATAAGGCCTGGGAGAATAGAGAGGTGGTTTAGAAAAATAGTTTCTGGGAAATCAGAGATGGAGATCAGGCACTATTCTGGGTGGATAAATGGAAAAAAGAAGCAATTCTCTTAAAAAAAGTATTTTTGGGCCTCAAACAAGAAACAGACAATCAAGGTATGGTAAAGGTAAAAGACTTTTGGGACAATGCTCACAACACAAGTAAATGGAGAATATGGAAGAACATAGTTGGTAGAGAGGACAACACCCTCAACAACCAAGTAGAGACACTAAAAAAGATGATGGATCAGAGGATGATTCTTATCACATAAGGGTAGGATCAACTAAGATGGGGTAACAACAAAGAGGGCAACTTCAAGATCAAGGAAACTAAAGATATTCTCCTACGACTGGAATCCCAAGGCACTGTCAGAATTTGGCAAAAACTATGGAGAAGCAAAAGCTGGACAAAGATCAAACTCTTTCTGTGGTTGGTTCACCATAGGAAAATACTAACCCAGGACAATATTAGAAAGAGGGGTATTTTGGGGTCCTCTAGATGCCAACTCTGTGGAGAACAATAGGATACTTTGGAACATCTTCTCAATAGTTGCATTTTCACATCCAGGTTATGGGATTGCTTTGCCAACATCTTCAATCAGTCCGACAGAGACAAAGATAGTATCACTAACACCATACACGGTTGGAGAAATTATGGTTCGGATAATGAAATTCTCAACTCAGCCTGGTCTCTCCTGCCAAATTTCATAATATGGAATGTGTGGAAAGAGAGGAACAAAAGAATCTTCAAAGAAGAGAAGAACAACTTTCCTCGTCTGCTGGACCAGATCTTGAAACAGTTAAAAGAGACAATAAGCATAACAGTTAGGGATCTACCCAAGAATCCTCCCTCCAAAACAGAAGTGAGAATACTGAAACAGTTAAACTTGCAGGGGCTCATTCCACAAGAACTGGACAGTAAAATAATCATGAAGGAAAAGGCCAAAGAATTCTGGATTCCCCCCCCAGAAGGTTTTCTGAAATATAACAATGAGGGAGCATCAAAAGATAACCCGAGAATTGTTGGCTTCGGAGGAGTTCTTCGAAATGAACATGGAAACATCATCTTCCTTTTCCATTGTCATTTAGGAAAATCCACCAACAATATGGCAGAACTGATGGCACTGGAGCAGTGCTTAGAACTTCTGAAATAGGACAATTGCTAGAATGTGATAATAGAGGCGGACTCAGAGCTGGTCATCAACATGGCCAAGAAAATTAGTCACGAATCAGGGCCTGAAAAAGCTACAAAACATTGGAGGTTACTAAGGGGGCTCCATATGATTCAGTATCATCTGCTAGAACTACGCACACTTGAATTCTTCCATGTACGTAGAAAGGCTAACAAGTTGGCTGACATTCTAGCCAACCAAGGGGTCACTTTCAAAGATAGCAGAGCTTCGATGAGTTGGATGGAAATGCCTTAGAATGACCTAAAATAACATTGCCATAACCAGTCAGAAGAAGACAAACAAGGGTTTCAAAACAACAATAAGGAAAACGACAGGCAATGAGTAGAGCATTCTAGAATCTTCACTTTTGGTTAGAAAGGACTAGGGAGGTTCGCACTCCAGAGGCGGTCTCAGCAAAGACGGAAGGCGCAACAAGGAAAATCCCCAAAGGAGGGCATCTGGTTCTCACTGTCAGGAGCATAGCCGAGAAGATTGAATGTCGGCTTTGTTTTGGCAGCTCAATCGCCCTTTTTTTCCAGGAGTGGGAGTTAAAACCACCTCTCGAATGGTTTCGGTGCAATCGCACCTCTTTCAATCCGAAGGCGGTTTTGCAGTCGGGGCAGCGATTCCATTCACCTTTTGACACGTCGATGAGGGACGATGGTGAATACCACCCTCATCGCACATTAACCTTCAGTTATTTCACGTGTGCGATGGTCAGCGCCGCCATCCGATCTACGCAAGCCTGATCAATGATCGGGATGAAGCGGGCAGTTTGGTGGGACTAGGGGATTAAACTTCTGGCTACTTTATGGAGCGAAATACTTCTCCCTCATCGAATGAAAAAAGTGAATGAAAGGCAGTGATGAAGTGACTTTTTAAGGGTTTGCTAGAAAGGGTTTTCAGGTGGTCGGTTCATGTTTCGTACGATTCCCGATGGTTGTTTTTTTTATTCTCAAAAGTGCTACGAATGTACTTGATGAGTTTGATGGACTTAGACTTTTTAGTTATTCTTTCTTGTCCGACTTTTTCCACTCTCCTAGAAGAATTATGTACACGTTGTAAATTATGATTGGTTTAAGGAAATAGAAGGTCCGTCTCTTTCTTAAGAAAAAAAAAAAAACTGCTCTATGATACCTAGAAATCCATATCTGAAATTAGATGAATAGACTAAACAGAGACAAAGTAGTCGTGTCCCACCAGCCAATATGAGGAGGCTTTCTCCAGGAGTAACAATGATTCTCTACATAGTGAAAGCAGGGTTAGTATTGTCAAAACTCAAGAGGACAACTGATTCTAATTTGTTTCCTGAAGAAAAAAAAACTTTAAAAATCATTATAAGAAATATTGCAAGCAGAGAAACTAAAAATTAAGGGCTTTGTTGGGAGGAAAACAAGAAAAAAGGCAAGAAAACCCTATCTAAACTTCAAGTTGAAAGAGAAACTCCATCTGGTACCTTGTCTGGGCATAGATAATAGAAACTCTAGTGAGAATCTCAACATAGAGCAAACTGGTCCATTAAAAAGGATTTTTTTAAAGCTAGCAAATGTCAAACAACTTACCTATATCAATGTGAGGTGGGTGTAATAGAATCCTAGTGGATGCCACCACAAATCAAAAGGAAACCCCAGCTATTATATTTATCTCTTTTGTGATGGTGGCCTTACATGAGCTTGAAATGCATAGGTAAGAGTGGAAACTTCATGAATGCAGAGAATTACCCACCCTAAACCTAGGGTAAGACATGAGAAACCATGACCTCCTATAGGTAGAATACAAAGAAAATACAACCATAGATGAATCAAAGGTATAATGGGCCATGTGAAATTAACATGGGCCTGGCTTATGTGTCGCAATGTCATTGAGGCACAATAGCCAAAAATTCAATATTTAAATGTGGCAGTAAATAGTTAGGCATAGGGAATAAATTAATAAGTATGAGAGAACCATATAAATTGGGTCATACATCCATCACACATAATGAAAACTAAATTTTAAACTTAATGTAACTATGAACATGTTCTCTGATAGTTTCAAAATTAAAATACCAATATTAAAAAAACCTCAAGCGTCATCCAAAAATAGGAACCCGTGTTCATGTTCATATATCACTTTGTATGACAAGGTTGTAGAACTTAATATAAGAAAATGGGGTCTATTTTTCACATCATAAAGGAGATGTCATGTCCTATAGTCTATATCTCTCCTAATCCCATGTTTTGGATATCACAGGATAGGTGATATGTGATGAAAAGAAATCTTGGTGTAAGCCCAAAATCCCTTTTCATATATAAATTTTGATCCTGGACCTGTGGGTTATGGCCCACTAAGTCCCGTCAGAAGTGTTTTTAACAACTTCAAACCATTTAAATTTTAAACCGTGGATCTCTTTAAATATCATGCCATCCACAATGCGATTTTCCTTAGATGTCCAGTCCAATGAATAAACTTTTCCTGTGTGACCTTGAAGTGTTCTACAGCAAACCAGATCCGTGAACATGAAGCTGATTGGGGTCCTTCCATTACTACTGGCATACGTTGTAACGTCTATATCCAACAGCTCGAGGCGCTTAGCCTTTATCCATTCTTTGAGAGCATTAACCTTTGTCGTTGCCACTGCATGACATTCCCTAAGCTCTTCCACTCCATACGATGGTACTCATAATGTTCGCCTGCAGTATTACCACGCCACGGCAATGCTTTGGTGCCGACACACTTTATTAAAACATTCAGTCGACTTCATTCCGGTGCTATCCAATCTATTCTCCCCTGCAACTATGAAACATTTGAACACATATAAATGCAGTCTAGGAATTAATAATGCTGGCTATTCAACAAAACAACTCTGAAGTGAAAACCATTCTTCCGGCAAGCAGATGAATTATGGATTTTAACCGTAAACTTAAACTGTAAAAACTCATAACGCAATAGACAGAAAATTGACATAATCCATAGTTTTGATTTATATACAAAAGACTACTAATCTAAGGCGTTGCAGCCTTAGCCAATAATTCCACACAGGCTACATTGTATCCTCACTAGCGCACCCCCCATCTCACACATACAAACATGCTTATAAAGCATTTACAAAGGCGCAAGTCTGTTACAAAAATCTCTCAAAAATACATGCACGTAGATAACAATCCATCAAATCCTCTTTAAATCTGTTTTAGAGCAGATTTTCCTCCTGTTTTCCAGCTTGACTGTCCACGTCTTCATCGCTCCTCTTGGATTCCTCTTTAAATTAGAAAAGGGTCAGATGCTCCTGCATCAGACTCCCGAGGTAAAAAAAAATTTATGACCTCCTGGTCATATACTTCTCCTGGTCCTTAGCAATTCTACCCACTGCATTTCTTCAGTAGAACTACTTTTATGATCTTCTGTGAGCTGCAACCAACCTTTGCAGTAACAGTCTCCTCTGTTACACGATACCTCACCAAGCCCTCCTCACTTGGTCTTTTGGCATCCTTCTGGTTCTCTCCTCTGGAACCAATTGAGCACACCTTGCTCTAGGTTGCTGCAAATTTTATCACCTTCCGCTGCCACTCTCTGCACGACAGGAAGACCATAAACTCTCCAGTGTTCAACAACTGTGCCTCTGCTCCTTCTATTTGCACTCTTCTCCCTTCTCGCAGGAAACTTTCCCCACTCTGATACGACTTGATGAAAAGAAATCTTGGTGTAAGCCCAAAATCCCTTTTCATATATAAATTTTGATCCTGGACCTGTGGGTTATGGCCCACTAAGTCCTGTCGGAAGCGTTTTTAACAACTTCAAACCATTTAAATTTTAAACCGTGTATCTCTTTAAATATCGTGCCATCCACAATGCGATTTTCCTTAGATGTCTAGTCCAATGAATAAACTTTTCCTGTGTGACCTTGAAGTGTTCTACAGCAAACCAGATCCGTGAATATGAAGCTGATTGGGGTCCTTCCATTACTGCTGGCATACGTTGTAACGTCTATATCCAACAGCTCGAGGCGCTTAGCCTTTATCCATTCTCTGAGAGCATTAACCTTTGCCGTTGCCACTGCATGACGTTCCCTAAGCTCTGCCACTCCATACGATGGTACTCATAATGCTCGCCTGCAGTATTACCACGCCACACAATGCTTTGGTGCCGACACACTTTATTAAAACATTCAGTCGACTTCATTCCGGTGCTATCCAATCTATTCTCCCCTGCAACTATGAAACACTTGAACACATATAAACGCAGTCTAGGAATTAATAACGCTGGCTATTCAGCAAAACAACTCTGAAGTGACAACCATTCTTCCGGCAAGCAGATGAATTATGGATTTTAACCGTAAACTTAAACTGTAAAAACTCATAACACAATAGACAGAAAATTGACATAATCCATAGTTTTGATTTATATACAAAAGACTACTAATCTAAGGCGTTGCAGCCTTAGCCAATAATTCCACACAGGCTACATTTTATCCTCACTAGCGCGCCCCCCATCTCACGCATACAAACATGCTTATAAAGCATTTACAAAGGCGTAAGTCTGTTACAAAAATCTCTCAAAAATACATGCACGTAGATAACAATCCATCAAATCCTCTTTAAATCTGTTTGAGAGTAGCTTTTCCTCCTATTTTCCAGCTTGACTGTCCATGTCTTCATCGCTCCTCTCGAATTCCTCTTTAAATTAGAAAAGGGTCAGATGGTCCTGCATCAGACTCCCAAGGTAAAAAAAAGTTTATGACCTCCTGGTCATATACTTCTCCTGGTCCTTAGCAATTCTACCCACTGCATTTCTTTAGTAGAACTACTTTTATCATCTTCTGTGAGCTGCAACCAACCTCTGCAGTAACAGTCTCCTCTGTTACATGATACCTCACCAAGCCCTCCTCACTCGGTCTTTTGGCATCCTTCTGGTTCTCTCCTTTGGAAGCAATTGAGCACACCTTGCTCTAGGTTGCTGCAAATTTTCTCACCTTCCGCTGTCGTTCTCTGCACGACAGTAAGACCATAAATTCTCCAGTCTTCAACAACTGTACCTCTGCTCCTTCTATTTGCACTCTTCTCCCTTCTCGCAGGAAACTTACCCCGCTCTGATACCACTTGATGAAAAGAAACCTTGGTGTAAGCCCAAAATCCCTCTTCATATATAAATTTTGATCCTGGACTTGTGGGTTATGGCCCACTAAGTCCCGTCGGAAGCATTTTTAACAACTTCAAACCATTTAAATTTTAAACCGTCGATCTCTTTAAATATCGTGCCATCCACAATGCAATTTTCCTTAGATGTCTAGTCCAATGAATAAACTTTTCCTGTGTGACCTTGAAGTGTTCTACAGCAAACCAGATCTGTGAATATGAAGCTGATTGGGGTCCTTCCATTACTGCTGGCATACGTTGTAACGTCTATATCCAATAGCTCGAGGCGCTTAGCCTTTATCCGTTCTCTGAGAGCATTAACCTTTGCCGTTGCCGCTGCATGACGTTCCCTAAGCTCTGCCACTCCATACGATGGTACTCATAATGCTCGCCTGCAGTATTACCACGCCACGATGGTACTCAGTCGACTTCATTCCGGTGCTATCCAATCTATTCTCCCCTGCAACTATGAAACATTTGAACACATATAAACGCAGTCTAGGAATTAATAACGCTGGCTATTCAGCAAAACAACTCCGAAGTGACAACCATTCTTCCGGCAAGCAAATGAATTATGGATTTTAACCGTAAACTTAAACTGTAAAAACTCATAACGCAATAGACAGAAAATTGACATAATCCATAGTTTTGATTTATATACAAAAGACTACTAATCTAAGGCGTTGCAGCCTTAGCCAATAAATCCACACAGGCTACATTGTATCCTCACTAGCGCGCCCCCCATCTCACGCATACAAACATGCTTATAAAGCATTTACAAAGGCGTAAGTCTGTTACAAAAATCTCTCAAAAATACATGCACGTAGATAACAATCCATCAAATCCTCTTTAAATCTGTTTTAGAGTAGATTTTCCTCCTATTTTCCAGCTTGACTGTCCACGTCTTCATCGCTCGTCTTGGATTCCTCTTTAAATTAGAAAAGGGTCAGATGCTCCTGCATCAATATGACTTAAATATTATCCATACCATTATTATATATAACCAACCAAGGTAGGCCATAAGGTATTACTATAAAAACTAAGAATGTGATTCCATGAACCATGAAATAGAAATCAAGAAGGGGATAGATGGTAGGTTTTGAACAAACATTATAAGGGAAGTGTAAATCTTGTTTATATAAGTATAAAAAAAAAAAAAAATTATTATGGTATGTAGAGGATGATTACACTTTCCTTCCTTTCACAACAAATCCTTCTTGATGCTTCATGTTCTTTTCTTTTTCCACATTCCCTTGTAGGAACATTTTCATCATATCCATTTTTTCTACCTCAAAATAAGAATTAGAGACAATAGATAAAACAAATGTAAAATAATTTAACATGGAAATAAGAAAAAAAATCACTAAATTCGATTCCCTCTATATAGAAGTAACCCTTTTCTACTAACCGATATTTTTATTTCTCCTCTCAACTTTCTGCATTCAAATTCCTCTTAAATTCCTATTTTCTACGAACATGGTTTCTTCCAACTAGAAAATTCGCTAGATACCAAGCCCCATTTATTTCTAAGACATCCATTTCTTCAACCATGGCCTTTTCCATAATTTTATGTCCTATTGTTGCACTTCTTCCCTAATAATCCTAGGACCATCATTAGTAATAAACGAAGAAAAGTTGGAACAAAAATTAGGGGGAGTATTCCATTCTAGTTGCCTTATTTCTTGAACTAATATCCTCAATACTAAAGTAGTAGATCCTTGTCTTCTAATCCAATTTTTCTACAAATTTTCATTAATCATCTTTTAGTTCATGCTCCATAATTTTTGCTTCTTTCTCCCATGGTAGGACTTCCTATTTGATAACATCTTTTAATTCTCTAAATAATACATCTTTGTCAACCTAGGAGTAACTACACGAATAAATTGTTGTATTTACATTAAGATAGAATATATATATACACACAAGGAGAGAGAGACTATTCGATTTCATCTTCCAATGTCTCTTCATGTTCCAGCTTCCTGTATTTCTCTATTTACAATATTTGCATAGGATTTCCTAATCCTAAAGATTAGGTGTCAAAACTCCCCCCCTTAATATGAAGGAATGTTGGTGAGTGCAAGCATCATTATGAATCTTTCGATTTTGGATTGTTTTGGCCTAAACATGATGTTGAATTAGATGGTATTTTGTATTTATGCGGTTCGTTCGATCATCAAATTTTGGATTCTTTACCAAATTTATTGTATAAGTGTTGATAATTAAGAGAAAATTTGAATGCACTTATTTCTCATGTAGATATTCCAAAATTTTCCTGAGCCCCACAATTTCTTTGGTTCCTTCAGCTACTACCATATATTCTACCTCAATTTTGAAATCTACTGGAACTGAATCTTTGCATGACCTCTAGGAGACAACTGCTAATCCAAGACTCATAACAGAACATGAACTAGATACTCCAGTTTCTTTATCTCCATCAAAATATGAATAAGAGTATCCAATCAATGTGAATTCACACACCTGTGTATACTTGAATCCAAAGTCTCGAGTTCCCTTCAAGTAATTTAGAACTTTTTTTGTAGTAGACAAATGACCCTAAGAAGGCTTTTACATAATCCTGGAGAGGATTCTAATACAAAATGAAATGTATGGTCTCGTAGTAGTCAGGTATTTGAGACTTCCTATGACCTATATGTACTTTATTTTCCTTCAATGGAAGCAAGATTTAAGTTTTTTTTCCATTTGAGTAGTAAAAGGATTACACTCATCTATGCCAAACTTCTTCAATAGATCTCAAATGTACTTCTTCTGAGAAAGGAATATAAACTTCGATGTGGGGTTACTTCAATACCAAGATAGTAGTGAACATAGCCCAAATCAGTCATTCAAAAAATTTCCTCATTTATTTATGGATGTAACATATTTCTCATATTTTGGTACCATAAGAATATCATCTACATACACCACAAGATATACAATTGCTTTCCCAACTTTCTTGACAAACAAAGTTGCATCACCAAGGTCATTATGTTTGAAATTGAGTTTCAGAAGATGATCAATCAATTTATTGCACTAGGCTTGTAGTGCTTGTTCGAAGCTATACAAGGATTTTAAATTCTTTCATACTTTTTGTTCCTGCCCCTTCACAATAAATCCTTCTAGGTGGGACATAAAAACATTCTCTTTTGGATCTTCATTGAAGAAAGTGGTTTTTACATCCATTTCGTGGACTTTCCAACCATTCTAAGATGAGAAGGAAAAGAGTGTATGGATGGTAGCCCATTTTGTTGTGGGGGATATGGTATCCTCATAGTCGATCCCTTCCTTCATTGAAAAATGTTTTTCCACAAGACTCAATTTATGCTTGTCAAGTGAGCCATAACCTATTGGTTTTGCTCCTAATGGAGGATCAACCAACTTCTAGGTGTCATTATTTATCAAAGCATCATATTCTTTCTACATCGCTTCTTTCCATTCAACAAGAGAAGTAGTTTCTTTGAAGGAAGTTGGTTCAAAATATCTAGGCAAATTTAGTTCACAATATTAACAAACATCCATATCAACATGTGAATCAGAATTGTCTACATCCCTTTAATGTTTTCATTGTTAGATATTTTCTTACTTACTATCCCCTATTTATTATAACCCTTAGTTTGATTAGTTTTCCACATTTCTTTATCCTAAGGATGAACCACAGTTGTAGGTTCAAAACATCGATAAACATTTTTCCTTAAATGCAATGGATCTAGAAAGCAATTTGCAGCAAAATAACAATCGCAGAAAACTAAAATCTAAAGTCATCAACCTACACAAAGGAGACAAAATAAAAGAAGTATGAAAATTAGAATGATTTAGGGCACTTATAGCTAAAATGAAAATCAATCTCACCTTCTTAAAATGCTACATAGACTCTTCTGTCATCCTTAGCTTTGCTACAATAAATCACTCCCTCAAAAATCATAAGAATTGCCATATTTTTACAAAAGCAAGCATGGCACTTCTCCACAATGAAATCAAAACAATTAGATTTTAATTGGATATGTTGTCCCCAAATGCATTTAAATTACACAATACATTAGCCAACCAAATTGATCCCTTATTATGGCAAAAAAAATGATGTTTCCTCTCCCCTAAAAGCCTTTCGAATTGAAGAATTCAACTACAAACAATAAGATCAACTTCTTAAAACCGTTTTACCATGATAAATACTCTCAACTCCCTTTGAACTCATTAAATGCATTCCAAAATTCACTGAGAACTAATAATATTTCCAAGTCTAAAATTGGTTCCTCCTCAATAACATATTTAAATTCCATTCTTAATGAGAATTTAATCTTGAATAATAAAATTAATCTTCCTGGAACTATTCCATAAAATTCTCCTAACCTAGAATTAAATTTGGCTTCCACAAACATTGAACGTGCAACAATTAATAACATCAATTGTTTGGTCAACTCAAGTAACAGCTCTTAGTTATTCCATGACATCGCTCCAACATTTTTTTCTAGAAATTCAACTATAAAAATTATGCCTCCTAGCATTGTAAAACCTAGATTCTCCCTCTTAGTATCATCCCATTCCCATGTCATGTGCTCTCCCATTAACCATCACCGCATTAGCATTGATACTTTACATAACACATCTCCATCATTTATGTAACTTTCTGGAAATTAAGCTATGCCTCCCACTGACATAACCCTAACTTCTCCCTATCAGTATCCTCCAATCCTCCCATCACATACTCTCGTATTTACCAACATCACATCAATTCTAAAATAGGTCATAACATTGCTCCATATCCATGCATTTTTCAAGAAATTCCACTATAAGACTAATGCCTCCTATCATCTTGTCGGTATCCTCCCATACCTAGGTCACACACTCTCCCATTAATCATCATCGCATTGATTTTAAGTCCCAATCCCACACTCTAAGCAACAACCATCAAACCATAACTTTAACTCCCCAATCCCTCACTAGAAACATCGACCAACATCACATCTCAAACGACCATAACCAGTCTCCTTCTCACAATCTTGAGTTAGTTAAGAACCATAATTTAAGTGGGGCTCCTTTACTTAATCTCAAAACTCATATTACACCTTCTAATCCTTTAACAAGATTATCAAATCCCCATCCTCCTTGAAATTTTCTAAACATCATTCATAAAATCTCCCATTCAAATAACATTGACCATTGAAATAATTTAGTTATCAATTTTTCCAACCTCCAATTAAATGAACACATCCTCAATCTTCTGAATAAAGGGGTAAAAAGTTTCAATTATTTCTCAAAAAATTTCGATTGAAGACATCCTTTGTGACAATAATATGGCATTAAAGACATTTCTAACAACGTTAAAAAAACAAATTAGACAAGATTCTTCCATCATTCTTAGAAAATATAAATCCCCCAAAATAAATATTAGCAAGGATGACTACCTTCATCTAAAATCTTTAAACTACAACCCTAAAATTATAGCATTGAAAGAAGACAAAGGAGGAGCTACCATCATAATGAATAGAAATGACTACAATGAAAAAATGATAGATCATATCAACAGTAGTGGATGCTATGAAAAATTAAACAATAATCCTTTAAAGAAAATCACTAAAAAATGTTGGAGGTCAATAAAAGCCAACAATATATGTGAAAAAAAGAACATGGTTGAAAGCAACTAACACAAACCTACAATTTATGGTGCTCCCAAAATACATGAAGATGGGATTCCGATTAGACCTATAGTTAACACTATTGGTGGACCTACACAACATCTTGCAGAATACCTTACCAAAAAACTAAAAACCTTAGTTGGTAACACTCATTCATTCATTAAATATTCCACATATTCTATCAATGAAATTAAGAATATCAGGCTTGTTAAAAATGGTATTTTAGTAATCTTTGACGTAACTTCATTATACACCAATATCCCTATTGAAGGAGCCATAGAGGTAGTTTGTAGAATAACTAATCTAGACACATCCAAACTAATTCAAATATGCCTCAAATCTACTTTCTTTAATTTCATCGATGATGTGTATGAAAAAAAAATGGTGTATCTATGGGCTTTTGTCTAACCCCCATTGTTGCAAACTTATTCATGGAATATTTTGAATCCAAAGCCCTAAAATAATCACCCTTAAAGCCCAAATTATGGAAAAGATTTGTAGATGACACCTTTATAATATGCCCTCATGGATGTGAATAATTAGAAACTTTAAAGAAAAACTTAAATAGTCTCTCTTCATCCATAAAATTGAGTATGGAAGTAGAGGTTAATGCTAGTGTCACTTTTCTTGACATCCTCATCACTAGAAACCAAGATGGTTCCTCTTCAAGCCAAGTACACTGAAAAAAGACAGATACTGAAAAATTCTTCAGGCCACTTCTCGCCATCATCCAACCCAAAAAATTAGGATTCTAAGCACTTTGACAACTAGAGTTGTGAGAATCTCAAATAAAGAATACTTAGCTATGGATAAAACACATCTTATAATTTTTTTCTTAAAAAATGTGTACAAAAAACATCAAGCTTTCAAATCTCTCTGTACTTCCAACAAAGGACCTAGAAATAAAAATATGGATAAATTTGTTGTAAAAGTATACCTTCCATACATTCTTGGGACCATTGACAAAATTGATCACATCCTAAAAAGAAATAACATGATGACCACCTTCAAACCTTTAAACAACATCAATAGTTGTTTCAAGTTAGTGAAAGATATCATTGACCCTAAATTCCAAAAAGGTGTCTATTTAATTCCTTGTTCTTGTGGAATTCCATACGTTGGTGAAACAGTTCGTTCTATCCATACTAAAATTGAAGAACATTCAGCTAATATAAAACATAACCATTCTAAATTTTCTACACTATCTGAACATTCCAGTAAGACCAAACATCAGATTTGCATTGAAAAAACTTGCATCGTAGCTAAATTGATCACTACTTTCACAACAAATATAGAGAGACCATAGAGATTAATAAAGACCCTAAAAACTTAAATAGGGAAGAAGGATGGACTATAAGTGAAAATTAGATTCCCAATTTAACATCAAAGCCAATATCTCCCCAAGTCTCCTCACCTTAAGTCTCAATTTATTAATTAAATTTAAAAAAAAAGCATATAACATAACTAATTATACCATTTAACCAACCCTATATATTTCAATATAATAATAAATACATTAATTATGAACTTAAAATAATCATAATTAATTATTACTTTAAAAATATCACTATTAACACTAAAAACATCATAATCTATTATTAATTTAAAAATATCATAATTGAAAACTTATATCTTATTTTATAGCATTAAAAAACAAAAAAATTATCAATATCAAAGCATACAATATTAAAAAACATACCTTAAAATTTATCTTTTCTTTTTTACCCTTTAATGTTTTCATTGTTGACTATTTTCTTACCTATTATCCCATACTATCCCATATTTATTATAGCCCTTGGTTTGATCAATTTTTCACATTTCTTTATCTTAAAGATGAACCGCATTTGTAGGTTTTAAATGTCAATAAAAACTTTTCATTAAATGTGATGAATCTAGAAAAAAATTTGCAACACCTCCATTTTTTTTGGTTGAGATTTTTGTCCCTATCTTTCCAACCCCATGAGGATGAATGCTGTCAAGTGTCTTTGCAAGACATTTTGGAGGAACTATCTAAGATGGCCCAGGCTGCTCAGTTGATTGAAATGGGGCTAAATTAGGGTTTAGCCTCCCAATTTTGTCAATCACATCACTCAAACTATCATCTTGATAAATGGTTGGAGCTCGATGTGGGGGAAATAGTGCTTCAGAAGAAGGTTCCATGGATTGATGCAGTATAGGGATCCCTCCTTCAAGATGTGGAATCTCATTCTCAAACTCTTGAAAAGACTTTGTATGTTTGAATCTATCCAAGGGATCAAGCTGCCGCTCAGTAAAATTATCAATCTTGGAGGATTGAAGAAATATCACATATCTAAATATCATAAACTTCTTATTGACTTCATAAAAAGGACGGTCTGCTTTGGAGGTACTTGAGTACCCCAAGAAGATAAGTTTGTGACACATTGCGCTGAGTTTTCTTCTATATTCCTTAGGTATAAAGGCATAACATGTGGAACCAAAATCCATGATATGTGTGGCCAAAGGAATGTGTCCATACAACATTTGATAGGGAGACTTGTTTTTGATAGCATGAGATGGAATCCTATTATTTATATACACAACACATATAACTGCATCAATCGAAAACATCAACTTAACATTTTTGAAAAACATCATGAAACATACCATATTTAATATTTTCCTACTCATTATTTCAGCTACTCTGTTCTATTGGTGATTATAAGCCATCGTTATTCGATGTTTTTGCTCATGCTAGCAAAGGTAGTTTTCAAATCAATTTGAACTATATTCCTTTCCATTGCCAGTATGAATAGAGCCAATATGAGATTGTGCATCATTTTCAATCAATGCATGCAAGTTCTTGAATGTTTCAAAAGCTTCATATTTGTTCTTCAATAAATAAACCCAACACATTCTGGTGTAGTCATCAGTAAATTCGATTATATATTTATTACCATTTGTATAAGGAGTAGGAATTGGGCCAAATAAATAAAAATGAATGAGTTCCAGTTTTCTATTTTCTTTGGAATGAGAATCATGAAAATATTATTTGTTTTTCTTTCCTAAGATACAAGCATCACATTGCTTAAGCTTCCTAAGAATTGTAGGTGAACCGATAATAGAATTTTTCTTCAACAAATAAAGGTTGTCTAGTTCAAGTGTCCAAAGAAAGCATGCATAAAAGACTTAATGGAAGTTTACCTTCATCATAGTGAGAATTGTATGAAAAGTTTTGTGCATGAGCAGAGGTTCCTTGTAGGATAAAAAATATTCTTCTTATATCCCAGTCGTGACAAGTGAGTGATCTGGTGCTTTTTTACCTCAAACCTGCTTTCAAATATGTGAATGGAGTATCCTTGATAGAGGACGTGGAACAAAGAAAGCAAGTTTCTCCTCAACACTGGGATACATAGAACATCATGTAGAAGAAAGTATGGAAGTCTAGGAATTTTATGTCTAATGGTGCCAAGATCTAATGGATTTCATTTTGAATTACCTACAAAGTATACAGCTCCATAAACATTCTCAGTGAATTCTTCAAAGAAATATCTCCCAAAATTCATGTGAAAAGTTTCTCCTGAATCAAGCAACCACACATCTTTCCATGAAGGAAGTGAATCATTGAGTAAGTCTTCAATTACTTCAAGGTTTCAATGTGCCACAACATTATGAGCAGACTATGCTATAATCCTATTTTTCACTCCATTATAGTGATATAAACACAATATCAACTTGCCTCAGTTGTTTGGTGGAAATGCATCCCTTTCAACTTTTCTTTTACTTATGTGATATTTATCGCATGATGAAAGGGTGAAATTACATAATTGAGAAATTTCTCATAATTACTTTTCCAAAATATTATAACTATGAGATAATAATTATTTCAAAATTGAGATAATTGAGAAAAAATCATAATTGTGAAAAAGGTTTCTAAAGTTTTCCATTCCCAAGGATATCAACTTGACCCACTTGTGTATGAGTTGGCTAGGGGTCCATTATTGTACAATTTCCTAATTTCTCAAGGCCCTAGGTGTCTATCTACATTCTCCTAGAGGATAGAGTGAGCCTATATATTCTCACCGAGAGGAAAGGGGGTTAGATCACGGATCCACACTATAGCACGAGAGCTCTACTGTATTAGGAGAGGAGACCATACTACAAGATTGAGGAGAGGATGTCCTTTGTTGGAAGGTATATTGATGTACTTCCACTTATATGGTTAATAAAAATCTATCCTCCTTCTCCTTATATCAATTTCATTCAAAAAGAAATAATTTCCTACTCATTCATATATATGTGTATATATATATATGTTTCATGGTCTTATTTTCCATTTAATATATCCTCCAAATATTGATTCTAAATATATTTCCACTAGCTCAATAGATTACAGTAACCACATAGATTGGATCAATGGAAAATCCTTTCTCAAATACAACTTGGTAAAAGCATCTAGTTGAGTGGTCTTGATATGTTTTTCCATCATGAATTTGACAAAAACTACCACTATATGCCTAGTCTCCTCCTATTATATTTGCAAGGTATAGCCATATAGTCCATCCACTTCAGTCACTTGACTAGCCAATTTAAGCACATTCACTCTTCCATTCCTTTTTCATTTTCCTCCTTATCCTCCACCGAAACCATAGCTTCCAATTTTATTCTAACTTACTTAGCTAAAATCCAATCCTATCCCTCACCAAATATGATCATCCAAGGTATTTCAACTAACAATAAAGGAAATAGTTAACTCTATATTTTAAGCATGTTCTCCTATTACCATCGAATGAACAATGACTACATTTCCACTACTTTTTCCAACTAATATGACAACATTTAATACATATGCACTTACAATACATGTTTGAATACTTATAAAAGAAATGTATATTCTATAGAGGAAATTTCTATTGCCTCTCTAGGAATAATACTAGCTTGCTCATTACATTCTCATTGATGAGATAAGCTTCATGACCCTAAAAAGGTTTCTTACGTTTTTGGTCATCGATGTTATACATTCTTTGTCAATTAAAACATCCCCTTTGAGAGCCACTAATTTTTTCTTATAGGGGATCTCAAACAATTACCTCCTTTAAAATAAATCATATATATGGAGGAGCATCTTGTGGCACCACCCATTGGCATAGAAATGACACAATTTTCACGTGCAACTTCATCCATATCTTGAGGGGGGCCAATGTCTGAGTAATTTCTGCACGAAGAAGCAAAAGAAGAAACCTGCATAATATACCAAAAAATAAACAAAAAACTATTTTTTTTATTATATCATAATGATGATTGCAACTACATTATACTGGACCATCTGTCTTCTTACAAACAAAGGGTGGTAATTTATAGCATTTTTAAGTTATATTACCATGGTTAAATTTCTATTCAGATCATTTCTCCACCCTTAGGAAACAATGGTCCCCATTGAGTGAATTTGCCTCTGGAGAATCCTTTGTTGAAGATGAGTTGTGGATGACCAAGTGTTGTTGAAGACAAGGGTTTCATATGGTGGACCAATAATCGAGGGTTTGTGGATGACTATGACCATGATGAATGGATATTTGAGGATAAAAATACCTTGTAATGCTTGTTAGCCAACTATGATATTAACAATGTATGGCTAGGGAAATGGATTTCGACGGTGAGAGTTTTGTGTGGTTACCCCATAACCATAATGACCAAAGGGTCAAGGATAGAGATACCCTGTAATGTTGGTGGTCCAACTATGATATGGACAATGTGTGGGCTAGAAAATGGACTTCGTTGGAAAAGGGTTTTTTGTGGTTCACCCATAATGATGATGAATGAGGGTTCGAGGATAGAGATACCCAGTAATGAACCTCGAGATCACTTTTCTATCTTTTTAGTATAGATCTTGTGGCTTATATTTGTAGATTCTCATAGGACCAATAGATTAAATCTATCTATAAATCGATATGCTTTATCACACTTAAGCACAACGACTTTTCTAGGCAAGCCATCTCAACCATATAATATGAAGTGAGCTCCACTCTCATTGCTAATGCTTTTGAGGCAGGCTTTCAAGCATATCGTATCTAGTGATACCACAAAAAAAAAAAATCCAGTGAAATCATATGCAGATGATGAACATGATCCTACATATCCATTTGGGCATGGGGTTGTGCCTACCATTACATCCTTGAATAACTAATTCGGTGGCCAAAATTTGTTGGAAATAATACTCAGAGGGGGGGTGAATTAGTATTAGTCAAATCAATAATATTTTTCTTTTCATACTCAAATTTATATATGGTACTTCAATGAAGGTAACTCGCGTGTACACGAAAATATATTTAAGGCAACTAACGTATATCTAGAAAATTTATGATTCAGTTAATTCATCATATTTTGATCTTTAATCAGTGCATCAGTACTTCGTTAACCATATAAACAGTAACAATGTGCAGTAATATCAGAAGAAACCATCACACATAATAAACACATAGGAACACCAAGATCTAAGGTGGAAACCCAATGCGGGACAAAAACCACCTACTCCTGCCTTCTTTTAATATAAGAAAAACCGGTTTACAATCTTGTACTAGTATAGACTCATACCAATACATAGTCACCCACCTATAGAAGGCTACAAACTTCTCTCCTTCTCCAGCTTCTACCGGAAGGGAGCTACAACCCCCTAGCTCTTGTATTATCCTATTTGTTTACTAGTATGTATGCGCCAACCTATAGAAGGCTAGGACCTTCTCTCTTCCTCCAGGGATGCATTTCGTAAATTTTCACACTAGATACTCCTGGAACACAACACCACAATCTAAAGGCTTTCATCCAATTTTCATACTAGACCCATCAATAACATTGAAACTCAAAATCAATTACTACTGCAATACAACTATCAAATAGATCTGCATCAACCAATCACTAAAACTCAATCATCAATCTCTGAGTCACCCACAACTAAATCATTGAAATCCCATAGTCACTGAAGAAAATCACAATCAATCAATCTAAACATCAGAATATTGTCATCAAAACATAGTCACCAGAACAAAACGTAGAACCCAGAACTATGCAACAATAGCCAGATCCAACAACAACCTCAAATATCATATTTCATAATGTATACGCTACTTTGATGTGTTGAACCAATGTGTATACATGATTTTATCAAAGCCAGCTAGCGTACATATCTACAAACATTAACTCGTAACTTTGAAACTATTCTAGACTTGAGTCATACACAGATCATAAAATTTACAGAATAAAACATGCGTCAGTAATTTAGATCCAGACTATACATGATCAAACTACATAATGATAATTCATTTCAGGCCTTAAGATCTTGATCCATCATTAGATCTTATCCCTCATCAACCACTAAGGTTCATCCTTAGTTCAGATCAAGCAAAGAACCATAAGCCCATAACCTGCATACTTCATAAGATATTCAACTTGCACTCATGGCCTAATGATCTTCTCCTCCTTATATACTCTTAGGCCCTTCTCAATACCTTGGACCAAAACTACTTAGCTCCAATACCTTGGACAAATTATCTCGAACCAAATACCTTGGACCAATACCATGGATCAAAATACCTTGGACCAAATAACTTGGATCAAAAACTTGGTTTTCCAACATGTATGTGCTTTTCCTCTTGTGAAAGTGCGTGTATACGTATATTCTCCTTTTGTTCTATTAACCCGCATGTATACGCTGCTTGGACAAGGTGAACCAATGTATACCTTTCTTTCTTCAATATTTGGAGTATGATCTGTAATCCTTTGTTCTTAACCTGCTGGACTGTGAACTGCCATCTGAGTGAGCTGTCGTCAAGGACAACACCTGTATTATAATGCCAACAATCTCCCCCTTTGGACTTGATGGAAACAACAACACTAAGACACTCTCCCCCTTTGACATCGAGGGCAAAGGGAAGATCAAGATATTCTCCTCCTTTGATATACATTATGTTGTCCATGCTCCCCCTAAGTACATGCTGAATTCTCTGATTGAGCTCCCTCTTTGTACATGCTGAGATGCACTAAACTATCCATACTCCCTCTGAGCACATGTAGAGTCTGCAAAAATATTTTCCAAAAGAGTAACATGATTGTATAACTCAACTAAGTGAGTATGACCTTTCTATCACCAATGACCCATACATACATCAATCTCCCAACCAAGTGGGGATACACCAATTTTGACTCATCGATTCAACCAAGTGGGGATATAAAAAATGTTTATACATGACTGACATAGAAAATATTACATCATCCTTCTCATGCATACTGGGGTTACAAATTATGTCTTTTCATGACCTTTACATCAAATGATATACATGAAATTTATAACAAGGACTACCGATCTAAACAAGACTGTGATAGTCATCAATAACTATCATACACCATATATGATCTGCACCATCAACAGCATCAGGATCAACAACCTTTATATTTCCATCATCAAAAGAGTTACCTAAATGAAAACAACTATGTGGATCTGTACCAAGATCTTCTAAGATAATGCTAACAATGCATCATTAGAAGAATATGCTCTGCCCGAACCTGTGCCAACTGTTCACTGTCAGATCTGATCATTGCAAATATCAGTGAGAGTCGTCAAGGCATCATCATTAATAAGATATACATCAACTTTTTAACACGTTATGAGCACCAACACATTTCCACATATCATCAGCAGATTGTAACCATCATCAAACATAGTAGATAAGTGACTGAACCATATCAGACTCATTTTCTTGAGTCTATCCCACTACTTTTTCTTCAAAACACCATCTATGCAACTATGCAGCTTCTAACTCGCATATTGTTGGGTTGTGTTATATTATTTCCATGACTAGCCCATGTAGTTAATAGGGGGTTAGAGGGGGAGGGTCACATGGGGTTTGAGGTGTACCCATAACCGACTTTATGGGGTCTGGGGCAGTGCCCCAGAAAATTTTGGTTTTGGACCCTATGTTAGGTTGGGCGGACCCACCTATGGTTTTGTGCATGATTTTCGCACATGTTTTTGGACGCGATGGTTTTCAGTTCATGGTTTTGGATGCAATGGTTTTCATTCCATGGTATTGGATGCTTCGACATGTATAAATATGTATTGTAACATTGAAAGGAACATAATGAAAAATCAAGCTGGTAGTCTTGGTTTTGGGATCCAGTGGAAGATCTCTGTGTATATGTGTTTTATGTGTTATGTTCTCACATTGTCTATTTTCTATGTTTTAGAATTTGTATGCAGGTAATTTTTGTACGGGGTTAAAACCTACATTTGGTATCAGAGCTATTTTGGCTTCAAGGGGACGCCTTTGTTGCTGAGGGTTTTCACTCGGGCCTGTGGTAGACCTTGTTTAGTGGTAGATCTGCGAGAACGATTCTGGTGGTGAAAGAGGATGGTGAGCAATGGAAAGATAGAGATCAAGAAATTTAATGGTAAGAGTTTTGAGTTGTTAAAACTCAAGATGGAGGATCTGTTGATGGATAAAAATCAGTGGATCACAGTAGATCTGGGTACTAAACGAACAGGAGTGTCTGATGAAGAATAGAAGAAGTTGGATCGGAAGAAAAGAGCATAATATGATTATGTGTCTCAGATTCAGTATTATTGAATGTATCAGGGGAAGCTACGGCTAAGGCTTTGTGGGAAAAGTTAGGGACTTTGTACCAATCTAAGTCTCTGGTGAATAAACTGTTCCTGTGGAAAATGGTGTATAACCTGAGGATGAAAGATGGAGACTCGGTGATAAAGCATCTGAATGCATTTAATACTATGGTAAGTCAGTTAACATCTGTTGATATTCAAATTTAAGATGAAGATAAGTGCATCAGTTTGTTGTGTTCTCTACTAGATTCATGGGATAGTCTGGTTATTGCAATAGGTAGCAATGCAACTACCTTGCAGTTTGATGAAATAGTCTCATCCTTGCTGATGGAGGAGATGATACAGAAAAATATGGAGAGCCAGAATGGTGATGCCTTGTCTGTATGAGGACGGTCCCAGAACAGAAACAAAAATAAGTCATTAAGTGGGAGATCTAAATCTAGATGGAGATCTAAATCTCCAGGAAAACCTGTAAAGGTGGTGTGCTAGAAATGCGAAAGGAAGGACACTACAAAAGGGATTGTAAATCTAAAGCTCCTGACAAAGGAAAGGGATCTGATGATGCTCCTTCTACAGAGGCGAAAACCACCTCAGATGAAGGTGGGGATGTGTACTCGGCTTCTTCAAGTACACATGTAGATCATGAGGCATGGTTGATTGACTCAGGTGCATCCTTTCACTTCACTCCCCATAGAGAGTGGTTCTGCGAGTATGAGAAATATGATGGTGGTGATGTCTTCTTAGGGGATGATAGGAAGGCTAGAATCATTGGTCGTGGAAAATTAAAGTTGAAGTTGCAAGGTGGAAGGGTTAGAACACTTTTGGATGTTCTACATATTTCTGCATTAGCCAGAAATCTGATTTCTATAAGTAAGCTAGATGATGTAGGTGTAAAAACAGTGTTTGAGAAGGATACCTGCAAGATGGTCTGAGGAGCACTGGTATTGATGCAGGGAGTTCGAATTGGAACTCTATACAGGCTACAAGGTAACACTGTTATTGATGGGTGCAATAGTTCTGTGGTTCCTGAAAGTGTAGTAGAAAATATAGTGGTTTCTGGAGAGAAGACCATGTTGTGGCATCAAAGGCTTGGACATATTGGAGAGAAGGGCCTTCGAATACTTCATGGTAAAGGTATGGTAGAAGGTATGAGTAATAGCTCTCTGGATTTTGATTTCTGTGAAAATTGTGTATATGGGAAGCAGAATCGGTTGAGTTTCCCCTGTGGTGGTAAGAGGACAAAACATATATTAGAGCTTGTGCACAGTGATGTGTTTGGACCTGTGAAGGTTCCATCACTGGGTAAGTCTGTGTACCATGTATCATTTATAGATGACCTCTCAAGGAATACATAGATATATTTCCTTAAGAAGAAATCTGAAGTATTTGACAGGTTTAAAGAATTTAAGGCTCTGGGGGAAAATAAGACAGAGAAGAAGATAAAGGTGCTTAGGACAGATAATGGTGGAGAGTTTTACAATAAGGAATTTGAAGAATTCTATAACAAGTGTGGTATAGCACGACAGAAGACTACACCTCAGTGAAATGGAGTTGCAGAAAGAATGAACAAGACGTTGATGGAAAGGGCAAGAAGCATGCTCAGTGGTACCGGGTTAGGGCAGGAGTTCTGGGCAGAGGCGGTGGATACTACATGTTACCTGGTCAACAGGTCGCCTTCATCAGTGTTGGAAGATAAGACTCCTCTAGAGGTATGGACTAGTAAGAAACCCTCTCTTTCACATCTAAGGGTATTTGGATGTGATGCATATGTACATGTTCCAAAGGAGAAACGAACCAAGTTGGATAGAAAATCTGAAAAATGCATCTTTATTGGGTATAAGGATGGTTTAAAGGGTTATAAGCTTTGGAACCAAGTAACAAGGAAGGTTGTGTACAACTGAGATGTGGTGTTCAGAGAGGTGAAAGATGTTATTAAACATGAAGTCCAACCAAAGGAACCTGAGAAGATAGAGTTTGAGCTAAAGGAAGAAGAATCAGACTCTATAGTAGAGGACGAATTAGAAGATGAAGAGCCAAAAGCTCCAACTGTGAGAAGATCAGTTCGAGAAAGAAGGCAGCCAGAAAGGTATAGTCCATCTGCTTTTTGTTCAAATTTTGCTTTGTTTGTTATTGATGATGATCCCAGAACTATGAAGGAAGTAGTGGATTCAGAGGATGGAAAACTCTGGAAATAGGCCATGGTTGCTGAAATGGCATCTTTGCACAAAAATGAGGCTTGGGATCTAGTGGAGGTGCCAGCTCGAAGGAAACCCATTGGCAGCAAATGGGTGTTCAAGAAGAAGACAAATGTAGAAGGAAAGGTGGAGAAATACAAAGCTCAGTTGGTAGCAAAAATTTATTCCTAGGTGTCGGGAATTGATTTTGGTGATATTTTTTCTCCTATTGCCAAGGTAACTTCTATTAGATTACTTTTGTCTGTCGCTATTGCACTTGATTTGAGGTAGAACAAAGGATGTGAAGAAAACATTTCCTCACAGGGATCTGGAAGAGGAAATCTACATGAAGCAACCTGAAGGCTTTGCGGTGAAGGGTAAGAAAGAACTGGTATGCAAGATAAAGAAGTCTCTGTATGGGTTAAAACAGTCACCAAGGATGTGGTATCAGAAATTTGATACATTTATATGGGGACTTGGCTTCACCAGAAGCAAAGTAGATCATTGTGTGTATTTTAAATTAATTGGTGACTGTGTTATTTATTTGGTCTTGTATGTGGATGATATGTTGTTGGTTGGAAATGAAAAAGAAATTATCCAGGATTTGAAGACCCAATTTTCCTCCAAATTTGACATGAAAGATCTTGGTGCTGCAAACTATATTCTAGACATGGAAATTAAAAGAGATCGAACAAAGAGGAAGCTCTGGTTAAACCAGAGGAATTATGTTGAGACAATACTGAGAGGTTTAATATGCAGGATAGTGAACTGGTGAAGGTTCCTATTCCTATAGGTGTGAGGTTATCTGCTGAACAGTGTCCCAAGACACAAGAAGAGGAAGAGGACATGTCCCGTGTTCCATATGCAAGTGCAATCAGTAGCCTGATGTATGCAATGGTCCGTACTAGACCAGACATTGCACATGCAGTGGGAGTATTGAGCAGGTTTATGTCTAAACCAGGGAAGGAGCACTGGACAGTAGTGAAGTGGGTTTTCAGGTATTTGCGTGGCATGAGTGATTATGGTTTGTGTTGCCAAGGAAGACTAGGATTGGATAGAATGTTGGATATTCGTGGCTTTGTTGATGCAGACTGGGCAGGAGATCTGGATCAAAGAAGATCTACAAGTGGGTATGTGTTTAACCTATTTGGAGGTGTAGTCAGTTGGATGAGTAAGAAATAATCTGTAGTGGCACTACTAACTACAGAAGCAGAATACATGGCAGCTACTCATGCAAGCAAGGAAGCAATTTGGTTATAGAGATTGTGTTCAAGTATGGGGTTAGTACATGAAGCTATAAGGATAGATTGTCACAGCCAAAGTGCAATTTTCTTGGCAAAGAACCCTACATATCATTCAAAGACAAAGCACATTGATCTTTAGTATCATTTTGTGAGGGATATGATAGAAGACAAAAACGTGTTGCTGGTAAAGGTGGACACTTTGAAGAATACTGCAAATACATTGACAAAATATGTGAGCTCTGAGAAGTTCTCTTGGTGTAGAGAGACAATGGGCATTTCAGGGCTGGAAAAATGACTAAGCTCTCTTGTGGCCCCCTGTGGAAAGAAAATAATAAGTGGGAGAATGTTGGGTTGTGTTATATTCTTTCCCCAACTAGCCCACGTAGTTAATACGTGATTAGAGGGGGAGGGTCAAATGGGGTTTGAGGTATACCCATAATCCCACTTACCCTATGTTAGGTTGGGCAGACCCACCTATGGTTTTGAGCATGATTTTCGTACATGTTTTTTGGATGCTATGGTTTTCGGTCCATGGTTTTGGATGCGATGGTTTTCGGTCCATGGTATTGGATGCCTCGGCATGTATAAATATGTATTGTAACAATGAAAGGAACATAATGAAAAATCAAGCTGGTAGTCCCGATTTTGGGATCCAGTGGAAAATCTCTATGTATATGTGTTTTATGTGTTATTCTCTCGCATTGTTTATTTTCTGTGTTTTAGAATTCATATGCAGGTAATTTTTGTAGAGGGTTAAAACCTACACATATATACGCGACTTCTCTTCATAATAGCTACGTATAAAAATTGGAATACTAAGGTTTTACACTTTTAGCTTCCCTTGGGTCTGTTATGTCTGTAAACTGAGCTATGCCACATATTTTTGACAACAAATACATCTTCTTCAATACCTTGGATTGTGATGATGTATGCTCCTTTTGGTATGGTGTCTGAAATTTCCCCCTACATTCCTTTACTTTATGTCCAAAGTGTTTACACGCATAACATCTTACATGTTTCATATTCCTTCTATTGCAATCAATAGCTTTGTGACCAAACATATTGCAAGCAAAACAATATCCCTTAAAGTACCTGGAACCTGATGATCTTTCTGTGTAACGGTCTTGAACCATTCTACTTCTGCATCTGCCTGTAACATGTCCAAAATTATGACATATAAAACATTCAACATTATTCATTGAAGGAAATAACTGACTATCACTTCCACAGTTAGGAGTAAAAGATTTTCTTTGAAGGATTTCTTTCCTTGGTTGTTGATGGGGTTGACTTTTTATCTCCTTGTTGAGCATTTCAAATTTTTAATTAGAGCTCTTACCTCATCTTGTGAGATAGATTCGGCTTCATGAAAACCAAGACCTGTCTTTATAATGGGCGAACGCTAAAATTTGATGATTTCATATAATGTTTCTAATCCTTTAGCAAATCTAAGATTCAGAGTCTTTGTCTTTTCAAGTTCTTTTCTTAGAATTACTAATTCACATTCTAATACTTCATTGTGTTTGTCTTTTTCAGTGAGTTGATGTGTCACTGTGTTTATGACTGTATCCTTTTCTGCCAAACTGATTTTAAGTTGACTGATTTCTTTAAGGAAATCTTCCTTTTCTAAGGCATTATTTTCATATGCCATGAGTAGTTTAATTTCTTGATCATCTTCATCATTATTGGACAAGCCACCACTATCATCATGAGTATAATAATTTCTATTACCTTTTGTAGACATCTTTCCTTTGACATGAGGGCATCTAGCAACATAATGACCAACTCTACCACAAAAAAAGAATTTGAAAGGTAGCTTACCTTTGAACCTTCTAGAACCTCGTTGAAGCTTCTTGACAAAATTTACCTCATCTTATTCTTCTGAAATGTGTCCTGATTCATTGTGTTTTTCTTTTTCTTTTCCCTTTGCTGATGCTTTAAATGTGGCTTCTCTCATATCTGATGGACCTCCTTTTCTCATTTCAAAAGCAGTTAGGATTCCATGAAGTTGCATCATAGTGATATTTTGAAGATCTTATTTTTCTTCTATGGCAGGCACTTTTGACTCAAATTTAGCAGACAAATATCTCAAAATTTTCTCAACTACAGTGACTTCCTTTATCTCTTCACCTAGATTATTCATACAATTAACCACCTCATCTATACATAAGAAGTAACTAGCTATACTCTCATCACTATGCATCATCATCCCATATCTCTTTGGTTGATTTGAGCTGCATGACTTTGAAAAACTCTGATTGTGACAAACTTCCCAATAAAATAGTGACAACTTTGGCATTGGTTTCATATTGCTTTTTACCTGTCGTGTCTGTACGAATTTATGTTGGAAAGTTATATCCTCCTTCCACAATTTCCTAGACATTTGTTCCAAGAGATTGTAGATAGTCTGTGGTTCTTATTTTCCACTAAATAAAGTTACTCCCGTCAAACATTGGAGGTCTGATGGATCTCATGCTTTCATGATTATTGATCTTGATGGATCTTCCATCAAGCAATCAAGCTTCTTTTGAAGGACTTGCTCTGATACCAATGGTTGGAAATAATACTTTGGGGGGGGGGGGGGTGAAACAGTATTAGTCAAGTCAATAATCTTTTTCTTTTCATACTCAAATTTATATACGCTACTTCAATGAAGGTTACTTGCATGTACACGTAACAGTACTTATGGCAACCAACGTATATCCAACAAACTTATGATTCAGTTAATTCATCATGTGTTGATCTTTAATCAACACATCAGTACTTCACTAACCATATAAATAGTAGCCATGTGCAGTAATATCATAACAAACCATCACACATAAGATACGCAAATGAACACTAAGATTTAAGGTGGAAACCCAATGCGAGACAAAAACCACCTACTTCTGCCTTCGTTTAGTATAAGAAAAGCTTGTTTACAATCTTGTACTAGTGCAAACTCGTACTAGTACTCAGGCACCCACCTACAAAAGGCTACAACCTTCTTCCATTCTCCAGGTTCTACTCGAAGGGAGCTACAACCCCCTAGCTCTTGTACTAGCCGATCTGTTTACTAGTACGTAGGCACCGACCTACAGAAGGCTATGACCTTATCTCTTCTTCCATGGACCACGTTTCATAAATTTTCATACTGGATACTCCTGGAACACAACACCACAATCTGAAGGCCACGTTTCATCCAATTTTCATACTGGACCCATCAACAACATTGAAACTCAAAATCAATTACCATTGCAATACAACTATCAAATACATCTACATCAACCAATCACTGAAACTCAATCATCAATCTCTGAATCACCCACAATTGAATCACTGAAAGCCCATCGTCACTGAAGCAAATCACAATCAATCAATCCGAACATTCAGAATACTGTCATCAAAACACAGTCACCAGAGCACAAAGCAGAACCTAGAACTCTGTAACAATAACCAGATCCAATTGCAACTTCAAATATCATATTTAATAATGTATACGCTACTTAGATGTGTCGAACCAATGTCTATACATGCTTTTATCAAAGACAATCAGTGTACATATTTGCAAAAGTTAACTCATAACTTTGCAACTATTCTCGACTTCAATCATACCTAGATCATAACATCTATAGAATAAATCATGCATCAGTAATTTAGATCTAAACTACACATGATCAAACCACATAATGATAATTCATTTTAGGCCTTAAGATCAGGATCCATTAATCCGAAATGGATTTTGGATAAACTCCTAACTTGAAGTGGTCCTCACAGAGGAAAAATGAAAGTCCAAGGAAGTTCCAGGAAATAACCCCATTGTAGAGATCTTTTCCTTCTGAATCTACAACAACTTGAATGGGCTAAAATGGACTAGGGATGCAAAAGTTATCGCACAAAGAAGATGCCCAGTTTCTTTGGCAAAAGAGGCAAAAACCCCTAAATATGGCAAAAAAAACCTTAAAAAAGGAAATCACATCAGAAAAAGGAAAAGGTCAGATTTAAATGGAGGCGGAGGAAACTATGATCGCATACGTGATATCGGTACCCATGGAATCAGTGGTTGTGATCACGCAATACGCCGATTGCCAATGATCGAATCAGCGAATCAGCATTGGTGATGTACACAACCCCTGGGCCATGTGCAATGCGACATGCGATAAGCGATCACGACGTTCAATCTCAACCGTCGGATCGCAAGAGGAATGGACTGCCAGGATTGAATCAGCGATCGGTGATTGCCAGACCAGATGGATTTCATAAGAGAAATGCATAAATTTTGAAATCCAGAAATTCGAATTTTCTGTGTATTATTGTTTTTTAGTGAAAAACCCAAAATACAAAGAAATGATGCCTGAAGTGATAAAATTGACCTGAAGCAGAATTATAACCCCGATTCCAAGGAAATTGAGTTCAGTAAAGGCAGATTTTGGGTGGGCCTCAAGCAGTAAATGTTTTTGGGCTAGCTCCGCCCGATCCCACCTACTGGTTGACACGTGGCTGGCAGAGGAGAGAGGAAAATTGCCTTTTCAGGTGGGTAACCTCCATACCCTTAAGCCACCCAAAATTGTGTATTGACAGTTGGATCAGAGATCCTGTAGATCGATGACAGAGAGTGAAATAGTAGGCAAAGGTGGACCCTATGCGATAATAAGACGGATTCGATAAATTTTGAAGTCCGATAGAAAGTAATTTAACGTGTTTTCCCATGTATTTGGGGTTTTTGAACAATATGCCTGTGCGATGTGATTTAACGCCTAATGGTAGACCCGTTAGGGATTTAGGGGCAATTGAAGGAAGTTTCACATCCGAAATACACGTCTGATAGTGTATTTTCCAGAAAAATGCCTGTGTAATGAAATTTCCTCAATTCTTGGATTTACGCCTATGAAACGGCCCAGATTCCTTCTGTAACCGCTCTTGATCATCATGCCACACTGCAACAGGAGTTTTTACAGGCAATGATGCATTCGCGAAAGCGACAGAGCCACAGAGGGACAATGAATCATAGAGAAATGAACAGGTAAGCCAAAAAGCTGGAAGATGCCTCAAAAGAGCTAGGGAGCACGATTGAGAGCAACAGAGGAAGAAGATAGCAGAAGGCAGTTGCAAGAGAGGAGAGAGAGCCAAAAAGTTATTATGGAGAGTAGCTGAGGGAGCCTTTGGGGTCACTTGAAGTTCAAGTGAAAATCCAAAGAACTGAAGGTTGCAAAAAGCCAAAGAGGCCAGAGCCGAAGAGCCAAAACCCAGAGGCAAAGCCAAGAGCCAAAGCCAAAGCTAAGAGCTAGAGCCAGAGTCGAGAGCCAGAGCTAGAGCGGAGAGCCAGCAGGGCGAGAGCTTCAAGAGAAAGGGATAAAATGGTATCTAAACCCATTGTTTCTGTGTAAAATAGTGGAGTTGAGCCAAGAGCTTGTAGTAAGGACTTTCCCATAATCCCAGTGAGCCTAGTTGAGTTGACTAGAGCTCAAGGAGATGTAGCCCAAGAGCTTTGAGTGAACTCCATATGAAATAGTTCTTCTGTGTGTTTTGTTTTATTTTTGTGTTGTTTACTGTCATATATATGTTGTATCAGCATAACAACAACATATTAAAAGCACATAAATAGTTCTAACATAAACACATGCATACACCATATTTTTAAGCACCTATTTAATTTTGCATTGGTTAATCATTTGTGACTTGGAAATATTTAAGCTTTGGGAGTGGGAGAGGTTCTCGTAAATTAGACAAAATGCTTAAGAGCCCCATTTTTCAATGAGGTGGTATCAGAGCCTGAAATTTGATTAACCACGCCTTCAAAGAAGGTTATATCAGCATGATTGATTGACATAGTAAAGACTGCTTGTCTAAAAGGTGTTTAAATGGTCAGAGGTTGATTGTATGCTTGTTTGAAAACTGACCATTGTTTGAGTTTGCAGCCTGGGAAGGACAAGAAGAACCCCAAGGCAATCCTTGAAGCACAAGAGGTTTATTCGAAAAGGTTGTTGGATAAAGCTCTTTAGTAATCTGGTTTCAAGATCTTTTGTTCATTGGTATAATGACAACTTATACAAGTGAGTCCTCAAATTCTTCTTTCTTCATCACAAGACTTTTTGATGAAGACATGAACGAAGAATTGTCCACCATGATGGATATGGTAAGAGAAATGTATGAGGATGGAAGGAAGAGTAGCATACTTAGAGAGCAGTTGAATTCCATGAAGGAAGAGAAGGAGTTGCTTTCTGAGAAATTATAGGAAATGGAGAGGCAACTTCATATTGCTAATATGAACCTGAAAATGATGCATGAGTTGGAGACATAGCTCTTTGTTGCCCAAGAAACTCTAATCAAGTATCAACTTGAAGAAGATGTTAACCATTGTAGTTTGTCTCCAAATTCCTCTAAGAATGGTTATATTGGTTCTTTTGAAAAACATACCAAAGGCATAGGTTCCAAGCTAGTGTCCAATATGGACTATGAATGGAAGGGCTTGGGAAGGCATGCACAAGGTATTGTTGAACCAATAATGGTTGAAGAAAGGCCTAAGTATTTGGGTCTTGGCTATGGAAATTCTTATGGAAAGTGTTCCAAAGTTGCCATGAAGGCCATTGAAACAACTTCAAGAAGGAGTTGCATTGCAGAGTGTAAATATTGTATTCAAGAAGAATGCAATATCTTGAAACAACATGTAGGTGTTCAGAGGCACACACTTGAACCAGAGAGTTGGGGAGACTCTGACAGCCTTCAAGAGATTTATGGTGTTCCAAAGGGAGCCCATTCTTCACTCAATTCACCTCCTCATGAAGGCAATAAAGGTGAAAGAGGAAGGTATAAATCTAGTTCTAAACATTTTCCTTTTGATTGTGCAAAGCATGATAAATTTCCACATAGAGATGGGAAAATAATTGCTTGTTCCTTTTGTGGTTTGAATAACCATGATGTTTCTAGATGTTGGAAGAGAATGGCCACACACAGGAAACTTTTGAAGGAAAAGAAGCAAGGAGCCAAAGGTCCATTGGACAAGGCAAATCATGCTGTCAAGAGGATGCACATGCAGTGCACTCACTGCCATAAGCAAGGACATCTTGTTGCAAAGGTGTTGGACTTTGAATCCAACAATGCTTCCAAAGAAGTTGAAGAAAGTGGAAAGAAAATATGGCGGAAATGGAAAGGAAGATTCCATGGATGATGTGTCTCAGGATGATTCACATGATGATGTTGATGTGTAGACAAAGGTAGTACCTTCGAAAGGGATTGGTAAGAAATAGTTAGAATTCTTATCCGATTAAAGATTTCATGTCTATTAATGCATCTACATTATATTTCATTTCAGCTTTGAAAGTACAATGTGCTTAAGTGAAATTTGAAGGATGAAATACATGCATGAGCATGAGATGCATGAACATAGGGATGTTAATGATTTCCTTGTTTTGAACATGTATGTGTAATTAGCTTGTAGAGTTGATTGCTTTGACATGCATGTGATGCTCTGTTGACTTGGGAGAAGTTAACTTGGTCTCCAATTGGAGGTAATAATGAAGTGTTTCATCTTTTGAAAAGGAGTCCTAATGGTATTCTTTTTCGACATGCTTGACTTGAAGGGTAATTTGTTTAAAGGTATGTTTTGTGGGCTTGTTATCTAGTCCATCATTTGTATGGAGATGCAAGACAAGGAGGTGTTCACAAACTATGAAATATGTTTCTTTTGTTGAAGCAGGAGTTTAGGCCATCCAGTTGTATTCATGTTTCTATTGTTGTTAACAATTATTGTTGACAGCTTTTCAAATAGGTACATGTGAAATTTTTTGTGAAGAAGATGACTTCACATTGGTTTGAGCCACCTTAGATCAATGATCAAGGCATAAGAGTTGAAACTACCTTCTATGACCATTTCGGCAGAAGTTCTACATGAAGGAAAGAAGGAAGACAATTCTTCCCAGGAGAACCATCACATCTAGAAAGGAAAGTGGTCAAAGACTTTGGTCCAAAGGCACTATGAAAGGAAAGTGTATGGAGGCTGAAAGAGGAGGGTGCCATTACTCTCGTTTACTACTTAGATCAATATATCGGTATTTTGGAGACCAAAATTTCTTTTAGTGGGAAGGCGTGATCCAAAATGTATTTTGGATAAACTCCTAAGTCGAAGTGGTCCTCACAGAGGAAAAATCAAAGTCCATGGAAGTTCCTGGAAATAGCCCCATTGCAGAGATATTTTCCTCCTCAATCTACTGCATCTTAAATGGGCTAAAATGGACTTGGGATGCAGAAGTTATCACATAAAGAAGATGCCTAGTTTCTTTGGAAAAAGAGGCAAAACCCCTAAAAATGACAAAAAAGTGTCCTTAAAAAGGGAAATTGCATAAGAAAAAGGCAAAGGTCAGATTTAAGCAGAGGCAGAGGCAACTTCGATCCACTGATCTGATCGATCGGATTGGTGGCAGACACATATGCGATATTGTAACCATGGAATCATCGATTGCAATCACACTATACGCCGATCGTTGATGATCGGATCGGTGAATTGGCATCGGCGATGTACAGAACTCCTGGGCTGTGTGCGACGTGACATGCAATAAGAAATTGTGGTGTGCAATCTCAGTCATCAAATCACCAAAGGAATGGATGCCCAGGATTGAATCGGTGATCGATGATTGCTGGACCTGACGGATTTCATAAGCGAAATGCATAAATTTTGAAATCCAAAAATTCATATTTTCTATGTATTAACATTTTTCGGTGAAAAACCCAAAATACAAAGAAATGATGCTCGAAGCGATAAAGCATACCCGATGGGGAATTATAAGCCTGATTTCATGGAAATTGAGTTCAGTAAAGGTGGATTTTGGGCGGGCCTCAAGCAGTAAATGGTTTTGGGCTGGTTCCGCCTGATCCAACTGACTGTTTGACACGTGGCTGGCAGAGGAGAGAGGAAAACTGCCTTTTCGGGTGGGTAACCTCCGTACCCTTAAGCCACCTGAAATTGCGTATCGACCGTTGGATCGAAGATCTTGTAGATCGATGGTGGAGAGTGCAACAGTAAGCAAAGGTAGACCCAATGCGATAATATGATGAATTCGATAAATTTTGAAGTCCTATAGAAAGCAATTTAACATGTTTTCCTGTGTATTTGGGATTTTTGCCCAATATGCCTGTGTGATGGGATTTAACACATAACAGCGGACACGATAGGGATTTAGGTGCGATTGAAGGAAGTTTCACATCCATAATACACGTGCAATAGTGTATTTTCCGGAAAAATGCCTGTGTAATGAAATTTCGTCAATTGTTGGATTTACGCCTATGAAATAGCCCTGTTTCCTTCTATAACTGCTCCTAATCATCATTTCACGTTGCAGCAGGAATTTTTATAGACAATGATGCATTCTGGAAAGTCACAGAGCTGCATATGGACAAATAATTGTAGAGAAATAGCTAGGCAAGCCAAAAATCTGGAAGATGCCTCAAAAGAGCCAGGGAGAACGATTGAGAGAAACAGAGGAAGAAGGTACCAGAAGGTAGTTGCAAGAGAGCAGAGAGAGCTGAAAATATACTGTGAAGAGCACCTGAGGGAGCTTTTGGGTTCACTTGAAGTTCAAGTGAAAATCCAGAGAGCTGAAGGTGGCAGAAAGCCAAAGAAGCTAGAGCCAAAGAGCCAAAGCCCAGAGCCAGAACCAAGAGCTAGAGCCAGAGCTGAGAGCCAGAGCCAGAGCCGAGAGCTTCAAGAGCAAGGGATAAAATGGTATCTAAACCTATTGTTCCTATGTAAAACAATGGAGTTGAGCCAAGAGCTTCTAAAAAGGACTTTTCCATAATCCCAGAGAGCCTATTTGAGTTGACTAGAGCTAAAGGATATGTAGCCCAAGACTTTTGGGTGAACTCCATATTAAATTGTTGCTCATGTGTTTTGTTTTATTGTTGCATTATTTACTGTCATATATATGTTGTATCATCATAACAACAACATATTAAAAGCACATAAACAGTTCTAACACAAACACAAGCATACACCATGTCTTCAAGCACCTATTTAATTCTGCATTGGTTAATGATTTGTGACTTGGGAATATTTAAGATTTGGGAGTGGGAGAGGTTCTTGTAAATTAGACAAGAAGCCTAAGAGCACCATTTTTAGGTCATCCATCTTTAGGTCTTATCCCTCATCAACAGTTAAGGTTCATCCTTAGTTTAGATCAAGAAAAGCACCATAAGCCCATAACATGCATACTTCATAAGATATTCAACTTCCTCTCATGGCCTAATGATCTTCTCCTCCTTATATAATCTTAGGCCTTTCTAAATACCTTGGACCAAATCTACTTAGGACCAATACCTTGGACCAAATACCTTGGGTCGATACCTTGGACCAAATACCTTCGACCAATACCTTGGATGAAAATACCTTAGACCAAATACCTTAGATCAAAAACATGGTTTCCCAACATGTACGCACTTTTCCTCTCGTAAAAGTGCATGTAAACGTATACACTCCTTTTTTTCTATTAACCCGGGCCTATACGCTTCTTGGACAAGGTGAACCAGCGTATACGTCTCTTTCTTCAACCTTTGGAGTTTGATTTGTAATCCTTTGTTGTTAACCTGCTGCACGTTGAACTGTCATCTTAGTGAGTTGCCATCAAGGACAACACTTGTATCATAATGCCAACAAAATTACAATACCTAACATCCATATTATGGTATAGACAAAAGTGACAGTTGTGACAAGATGCAAATAATTTCACACATCCATACCACATTTGTAGGAACCTTGTACTTTGGATGTACTTTACGCCAAATCCTTGAAAAGGGAATGCCTCGATCTTGAGACAATGCATAAACCACTCGTGTAGAAGTGGTTGTTATTAAAAGTCCCTCAACAAAGAGAATAATTATTGCACTGCTAAAACTATGATAATGCCCATGAAATGCATCATATAGAATATGTGCAGTTACGAATTGAGTAGTTATTTCATTTTTTGTATCATATAAATATTTGAAGTCCTAGACACTAAAAATAAGAGCAGAGAGGTAGGCACACTCAAAAAAGGATATAATTCCTATTCTTGTGAGTATGGCAATTGGAACATTTATTTATGCACCTTTTGTATCTTTTGTTAGATGTGCAATAGATTCATAACCATAGAAAGAATAGTGACTCACGAGGAAAGAAATAATTATAGCATATGCCTTGTTGCATATTCTAGTCGAATCAGGTGATGTCTCAAAGTGTGTCAATACATATGATGTATATTGAGTGTTGTGTGCAACTAATGGAAGCATCACAACAATAATTTCTTAGAAACAATGTTGTGACCATTCCTAGGTCACTTTTTAAAACCTTCTTTCCAAACTTGGTAGTGCAACGGATACACTAGGGGACTAGAAGCTTCTCATGTCTACGAGAGTTATATTTCTTAGTATAACATGGAGATTAATACACACTTTAGAATTGTATCTATTTATAATAAAATAACACTTGCATTTTCTTGCATGATAAGCATATAGTAAACATTCTAGGCATGCAAGGCATTTGTTGTAATGCAAAAAAAGGGAAATGTCAATGATATGTCAAGATAGAAGTCATCTTGACTAAAAGGTACTATTGCGCAATGAACAACAAATAATCATAAGCAACATGTGGGTTACCTTACACCTTGCTAATGGGGAAATTGGGAAAGTCATTTTCATTTTGTACAACCCTATTCCAAACCATTAGAGTTCTATGTCTTCTTTAAATTCCAAAGCCCGCCTTGAAATCAAGGAAAATTTTAGGGGCTCATATTTGCAGGTGGCATAATTATCCATGGTTTTTAGAGAAAGCATATTACCTAATTTACATTTTATAAGTACTATCTAAAATGACCAGAAATTTCAATATTTCTACAAAAAAATTGTGAAACATTTTATAATTTTCATATTATGTACTAGTAAGATTTCCCAAGTTTCTAAACCTTAAGATAAATTTCCATATTTAAAAATTTCCTTACTAAAAATATTATTAATCCAAATCTCATTCCCCTCCCTGAGTAAAAAGTTATGTCTTAGATAGGTTTCCCTTTAAATATATTGTAGCTTAGCAATAATAAGTCAAAAGGAATGCATAGGGTTTGTTTTAATGTTAACATTAATTCGATAGGTACAAATGCTAGAGATTAATATTGCTTTTTGAGTGATCTCATAGGTATACAGAAAATAAAACAAGTGGCATGGTTATGCATGGCGATACAAGTGGCAAACTAATATCGAAACTGTTCTGTTCATCAAACCTATTTCCACTGTCTTTACCAGAACTATTCATCAAACCTGTTTCGCCCTGTGAGGGAGGAGAATAACCCATGGCACTTAAGATGCAGGTTTGCTTTGAGGGAGGATGCTATCTTAGCTGTTATCATACTCCCAGTTCCATTTTGTCAGGAAAGCCTCTTCGCTACTGGTTTTGGATTGCTCCAAGGCAGACCGTTCCCAGAACCTCTAATGCTCTCTGCAACAGCTATGTTGCTGCGGTGAGATACAATGAACAAGGTGAGATAAATAGTTTTTTAAACCTGTACTGCTTTCATACATGAAACTAAAATCTACATTTACTCTTCTGCATTTTACTGGATATTTTTAGTTCTATAATTAATAGAATTTTCTTTTTTCTGGAAATTGCAAGTAGCGCAAGCAGCTCATAATCTACAATTTTTTGTTTGTTACCAGTTCTTACCATCTGAATTGCTTGGTCCATCTGCTGCTTCTGAGCAGCAGATTTCTGCTCCTCAACAGCAGTAGCCGCATGGATTTCTTCTGTGTGTAAAGCAGCTTTGCTCTTAAAGGTTTCTCCCTAAGACAAAATTATAAGATGCCGATCAATATTGAACTTCAAAATCAATTTTCCAGATTTAATATTTTTGCGAAATGTTAGAGCTAGTTGAAATTTTCAGAAAATAAATTTAAAGCAGGTAAATTTATGGAATTCTTGAAAAGAAATGACTCCTTCACAGGCATGCTCTTTTACTCCTTTTTTCCAAAATATTCATTACTTCTACGTTTAATGACGGCAATACGCCTTAAAGAACACCACAGGCATTTTCAATGTGGTATACTAGCATCGGCTTATGAAATTTAGGGTCTCTTTCATCAAAATTGCACTGTAAAAACTACAGTACTGGTTATTTTCGAAGATCCAAATCAAATAGAAGTTAATTTTACTAAACTAACAGTAATTAATTGCTCTATATAATTTATGATTCAAGGTGATGTTCTCTTACCTCAGAGCTTTGAAGAAAATGCCGTGTAGTATTCATAAGAGATCGAAATGATTCGTTGTTAGAACTAAAATTACTCATGTTCTGCGTTCAAATTAGACGTTTTTTTAGTAAAAGAACTAATAATCTTGGACCTGAAGCCTCTTATTTCTTTCTCCAAAGGGGCAGCAGTAACCCATGGTTAGTTTTGTCCTCTCTGCAGTTTCTTGTTTGCATGTTGTTGCATTTGAACATCTTTCTTACCAAATGTGTCCATTTATTTGTAGCTGCAACAACAACAAATAGAAAACACGTCTTCAAATTATGTACTCAAAGTGAGCTCTGCAACTTGAGCAGATAAATTCCATGCTGCCTGATCAGAAGCTGTGGCCAGACCCTAAAGCATTCTTACGACATCCACAGTATCATCAAGATAGTATTTTGCTTTACTGGGTTTCTAACCAACTATGCATGCAAATACTTCTGCTATCGGAGAAAGTGTAGGTCCTGACATAGCATTTGTGATACCCTCAAACATGTCCTCATCTGACCTGTCATCTCCAATGCACAGGACAAAGTCTGGTCGTTTCCCTCTCTGCACCATTGTTGACAGAAGGCGCTCTGCTACTAAACCTTTGCTTATGTCCTGTAGATCCATCAAAATAGATAGATAATGCAATCAGATTATGAGCTACTAAATACCCTTGCTCCAGAACAAAATATTGAAAAATAAGTGCAGCCACTGTTTGCAGGGATTCGCTTTCTCAAAAAACTTGTAATAAAAACTACCAGATCCGCTACTCATATGCCTTCTCTATCGTAGGTAGCTATGGATCAGCGGCTGAAGCAGCTTAAGATCCCTCCCTTTGTTCTGTTTCCCTCCCCCAAAAAATTAGGCTCTAGCAAGAGAAACAGCGGCAAGACCAGCATCACAGCGGCAGGACCAACATCACAGCCATGCCAACAAACCACCAGCCTCATAGTCGCTGGAATGATACTAATGTCACAGATCACCTCCCTGCTGCCAAGCACATGGCTTGCATGCAATGCACGTGGTAAGGGAGAGAGAAAGTGGCTGGTCCTCATAAGTTGTCCAATACTAACGGACTTCTATAATGACTTCAATAATTTTGGTTCCGTTTATGACGATGTGGATCCGCTGTGCGGTATGTTGATATCTCATACCTTGGGGACTCTTTCTTATTATTTCTTTTTGGGTGTATCAATGCAATATTGTATATTCGTGACTTTGTCATTTTGGTGGTGTGTGCACATTTGCATGGTTTCCCTTCATATCGCTTATGTTCCTAACGCATAATCATGTGCAATATGATAGACTGCGATCAATTTGTTTGTTGCATTATCCACTGAACTCTTGCATGTGTCAAGCCTTCTATTGCATTGGCGGATGTATAATCTTGTCGACGGTGCATATTCAACTATTGTGGCGGTGCATATTCAACTATTGTGGCGTATCCCAACGTTAATATATCAACAATCAGTGTGGATGTATTTAATATAGGGTTGGTTTCATGGCTTCTCATTGCATAGGGCGGTATCTTGATATCTCATACGTTGCAAAATACATTGATTTCATTGTGAGAGATTTTAACATAGCCCCGTAATATGTAGTGTTTCAACCCTTTGTATTCGCACATATGCTATATTTTACAATGCATGTGTGACGCTTCGTCTTCCTTCAATAAATTTTGTGATGCATGCACTCTTTTTATCCCTTAATGCATCTTTAAATGGCCTTTTAATGTTGTCTTTTGAATACGCTGGCTTTGTATCATCCCTTGTGTCGTTGAAATATATTTATGGTTTGTTCTTTAATATATTGTCAATTGGGAATACGCTACTGCGACCTACAAAAGAAAGGGTAGCAAAAGAGTGCAATTGGGGATTGCAGGATGAAAGGGTTGAGACTTCATAACTTTGACGTGTGATTATGCGACCACGCCTTCGAGTAGGGGTCAGAGTCGATCTGGTTATCTCTCTGATGCGCAGTTCAATGTGTTATTGCTCCAGTGCAAAGTTATGTTTGATATATATCTCAACGCTACTTAGTATATGGCACCATCACATTAATTCAATGCAATAGAGTATCCTCACTGCGGCCCTTCGATATGCAGCTCTTTTCTAGCGCTTTGCGAATCGTCATTTTCACATGTTGTTTCATATACGACCACCGCTTGCGATTTCAACAACGATCAACACTCCTTTGGTATGATGCAAACGTAACCATGCGGTTTATCACTTCGCCATATCGTTTAGAATTCCCTTTACTGAGTTTAATTTCTCTCGACTGCGACTGTAATGTTGGTGTCGGTTCTCTCTTCCCAGTGTATCTTGTATGCCCATTTCTACGACACGTCATTTGCCTTTTATGTATTGTAATGGAACATCGATATTAAATTTTAATGCCCTTTCTATCTGTGAATTCCAACACACCATTTATAATTATAACAAGGGAAGCTATCCTTACAGAGTCTTTTCATTGGATGCTGGAAGTGATTCTTTATCTGGTTGGCCAGCAGGCGGACTGAAGTCAGCAATGAAGCTCTTTCTGCTAATAACCTTTCCTGTTTTACCTGTACTTCCGGCGAACTCCAAACGAACAATATCAAATCTAAATATTGAGCAGAACAAGGGAGGCTGCGAAGCAGTGAGTCCCTGCACTAAGTTCAGCCTGCATAATATGTGATGTGTCATAGCTATCCTGGCAAGCTCTTAGTTCATGCTAATCGTAATAGCTTACAACAAAAATGCAGGAGATCTAGTGGAGTAAGTTACTCCCCGTATATTTGAAGTAGTTCTCAGCAAAAGAGAGCAGACTAGTTCTCAGCAAAAGAGAGTAGACGGTGCGAGCTAAAGCACGGAGCTGCTTAAGCATCAAGGGTATGTTCCTGGAAGAGGGAAGGAATAACACTGACAACGACAGGAGGCCTAAAGCACCCAACATATCACAGAGTATATTGCAGTACTCCAAATATATATACGCGACAGGAGAAACAAATGCGAAACAAATTAACAATACAACGCTGTTACTGAGAAGCTAAAGTGTTGAAATTGGAACGCTGAGATAGCGAATAACCACTATACAACACAAAACAGAACTCTAAAATCAGTAGTCGGCACCCTCACTGCACTGGTTTCTTCACCAAGAAGGCCGTACCTTTATAATTCCTGAACTGAGCAAAACATGTGACATCTATCTCTTCCTTTCAAACATGGAAACCCGTTTTATTTTTAACATTATTTAAGTAACCAACCTAACCACTGCTACCATGTATTCCTTGGGATTCAACTTAGCCTTTCATGTAGGACCACGCAGAAAAGCCAAACCACTGACCGAGATCCCAAAACAATAATAAAGCCATTGGAAATAGCATCGTTGACTATATAACAGTGAAACAAAGTTAGGTGCATGAACGACGGTAAAAACAAGGCTGCGCTATTGTATCGCGATAAAATAAGCCCATTATCATACCTAACCAAGTGCGATAACTCACCTTATTTTCATTTCTTGATAAATTTCGTGATTGGATTCTATCCGTCAAAGTAATAATATTATAACAGCCAGGTACAGCAATAGGTTTTCACGGCGGATGAAACTACCGTCGCAGCCGCTCATAACGTAATATTTTCCTTTATATTTTAAAATGAAGGAGATTTGTATGGTTAATTATATTGTTGAGGTTTTTTTTAGAATGAACTGTGTAAAGATTTGAAAAGTCCAAAGATATTAGGCATAGTTTATTTAGAAAACTCTCAGCAATTTCTCGTTTAGTCAATAAGGCGCTTGGCTGTATTTATTGTGCGTCGATAAGGATACAAATTTATATTGTAAAATGCTGAAGTCCTCTCTGATGTTAATTTTCCGAGACAAACCAAAGTAATTTGATAAAATTAATAGGGAAAATACGGCCCTATGATAAAATTAATAAAAAAAAACATTGTAATCACCGTTATTTTGATTATAAAAATACTGTACACTAACAAATTATGAAGAAATTCCAGTGGGCTAATTTTTAATTATAGCTTTTGACTTAAACCGTTCAATGTCGTAAAGAAAGTAAAGAAATTTAATAGTACTGTATAAAAATTGCGTTTTTTTGGGGTTAAGATTGCAACTGAAGATTTCAACGATACTTGGCGTGAGGTGTAACTTTCACGATGATGCCACACGTTACACAGGAGACATGTGATCGACATGCATGCAGCAATGTGTTTGTACGCAGCAACGTGTTTGTACGGAACGTGGGAAACAAGGCCAGGTAAAGGATGAACGATTTTGCAAATTGATCTATGAAGGAGGGTCAACCATGGCTCTCCAGAGCCGCAAGACACTGTGAGAACCACCATGGCTCTCCAAATCTGCAACACTTGTGCCAGAAACATGGCTTTCCAGACCTGAAACATGGCTCTCCAGACCTGCAAAACACTACGAGAACCATACTACAAATAATAAGAATCTAGTCTAGTCTTACTATTTACTCAGGGTAGTCTTACTGTTTACTCAGGTTTTCGTGTACTTAGGAGGAAGGGTATAAATGGCCAGGTTACCAGTGCGGCTAGTGGGTTATTGGTGACCACTTGCAGGTGTAATCCTCAAGCAGAGAAAGGAAACTGATAACTCAGTTAATTCGTTACGGTTTTTAAAATTCCTTACCTTTGAAAACAATGGTAATCGATTTTCTTGGCTTCGTTACAGGCGGGTTTCACATAGCTGTTCACTTCACGCTATTGCTGCTCGACTTCTCCAGAATTTTTTGCTCACCAAGCTGGAGTTCCTAGCCTTCACAGACCCAGGTTCCAAATTTGAACGCAGAACATGAGTAATTTTAGTTCTAACAACGAATCATTTCGATCTCTTATGAATACTACACGGCATTTGCTTCAAAGCTCTGAGGTAAGAGAACATCACCTTGAATCATAAATTATATAGAGCAATTAATTACTATTAGTTTAGTAAAATTAACTTCTATTTGATTTGGATCTTCGAAAATAACCAGTACTGTAGTTTTTACAGTGCAATTTTGATGAAAGAGACCCTAAATTTCATAAGCGATGCTAGTATACCACATTGAAAATGCCTGTGGTGTTCTTTAAGGCGTATTTCCATCATTAAACGCAGAAATAATGAATATTTTGGAAAAAAGGAGTAAAAGAGCATGCCTGTGAAGGAGTCGTTTCTTTTCAAGAATTCCATAAATTTACTTGCTTTAAATTTATTTTCTGAAAATTTCAACCAGCTCTAACATTTCGCAAAAATATTAAATCTGGAAAATTGATTTTGAAGTTCAATATTGATCGACATCTTATAATTTTGTCTTAGGGAGAAACCTTTAAGAGCAAAGCTGCTTTACACATAGAAGAAATCCATGCGGCTACTGCTGTTGAGGAGCAGAAATCTGCTGCTCAGAAGCAGCAGATGGACCAAGCAATTCAGATGGTAAGAACTGGTAACAAACAAAAAATTGCAGATTATGAGCTGCTTGCGCTACTTGCAATTTCCAGAAAAAAGAAAATTCTATTAATTGCAGAACTAAAAATATCCAGTAAAATGCAGAAGAGTAAATGTAGATTTCAGTTTCATGTATGAAAGCAGTACAGGTTTAAAAAACTATTTATCTCACCTTGTTCATTGTATCTCACCGCAGAAACATAGCTGTTGCAGAGAGCATTAGAGGTTCTAGGAACGGTATGCTTTGGAGCAATCAAAAACCAGTAGCGAAGAGGCTTTCCTGACAAAATGGAACAGGGAGTATGATAACAGCTAAGATAGCATCCTCCCTCAAAGCAAACCTGCATCTTAAGTGCCATGGGTTATTCTCCTCCCTCACAGGGCGAAACAGGTTTGATGAATAGTTCTGGTAAAGACAGTGGAAATAGGTTTGATGAACAGAACAGTTTCGATATTAGTTTGCCACTTGTATCGCCATGCATAACCATGCCACTTGTTTTATTTTCTGTATATCTATGAGATCACTGAAAAAGCAATATTAATCTCTAGCATTTGTACCTATCGAATTAATGTTAACATTAAAACAAATCCGTTGACGGTTAGCGAGAATGCAGCAGGCGTAAAACCAATTTAAGCTATGGTCGAGCGTCTTCCGCCTCGGGAAGAGGCCAAATAAGATGGCAAAAGTTAAGTTCGAAATAAAACTTTGGTTATCCGGCACAGCGCGTTTGAGAGCGTTTGAAAACTTTGTAATAAGCACAGTATAACACAGTAATAAAACTTGAAACTAATGCTATCTCGGACCCGATCGATTGCAATAGTCCCTGCCGAATGCCAGATGGCAGGGACTAACAAGGGAGGCTGCGAAGCAGCGAGTCCCTGCACTAAGTTCAGCCTGCATAATACGTGATGTGTCATAGCTATCCTGGCAAGCTCTTAGTTCATGCTAATCGTAATAGCTTACAACAAAAATGCAGGAGATCTAGTGGAGTAAGTTACTCCCCGCATATTTGAAGTAGTTCTCAGCAAAAGAGAGCAGACTAGTTCTCAGCAAAAGAGAGTAGACGGTGCGAGCTAAAGCACGGAGCTGCTTAAGCATCAAGGGTATGTTCCTGCAAGAGGGAAGGAATAACACTGACAACGACAGGAGGCCTAAAGCACACAACATATCACAGAGTATATTGCAGTACTCCAAATATATATACGTGACAGGAGAAACAAATGCGAAACAAATTAACAATACAGCGTTGTTACTGAGAAGCTAAAGTGTTGAAATTGGAATGCTGAGATAGCCAATAACCACTATGCAACACAAAACTGAACTCTAAAATCAGTAGTCGGCACCCTCACTGCACTGGCTTCTTCACCAAGAAGGCCGTACCTTTATAATTCCTAAACTGAGCAAAACATGTGACATCTATCTCTTCCTTTCAAACATGGAAACCCGTTTTATTTTTAACATTATTTAAGTAACCAACCTAACCACTGCTACCATGTATTCCTTGGGATTCAACTTAGCCTTTCATGTAGGACCACGCAGAAAAGCCAAACCACTGACCGAGATCCCAAAACAATAATAAAGCCATTGGAAATAGCATCGTTGACTATATAACAGTGAAACAAAGTTAGGTGCATGAACGACGGTAAAAACAAGGCTGCGCTATTGTATCGCGATAAAATAAGCCCATTATCATACCTAACCATGTTCGATAACTCACCTTATTTTCATTTCTTGATAAATTTCGTCATTGGATTCTATCCGTCAAAGCAATAATATTATAACAGCCAGGTACAGCAATAGGTTTTCACGACGGATGAAACTACCATCGCAGCCGCTCATAACGTAATATTTTCCTTTATATTTTAAAATGAAGGAGATTTGTATGGTTAATTATATTGTTGAGGTTTTTTTTAGAATGAACTGTGTAAAGATTTGAAAAGTCCAAAGATATTAGGCATAGTTTATTTAGAAAACTCTCAGCAATTTCTCGTTTAGTCAATAAGGCGCTTGGCTGTATTTATTGTGCATCGATAAGGATACAAATTTATATTGTAAAATGCTGAAGTCCTCTCTGATGTTAATTTTCCGAGACAAACCAAAGTACTTTGATAAAATTAATAGGGAAAATACGGCCCTATGATAAAATTAATAAAAAAAAACATTGTAATCACCGTTATTTTGATTATAAAAATACTGTACACTAACAAATTATGAAGAAATTCCAGTGGGCTAATTTTTAATTATATCTTTTGACTTAAACCGTTCAATGTCGTAAAGAAAGTAAAGAAATTTAATAGTACTGTATAAAAATTGCGTTTTTTTGGGGTTAAGATTGCAACTGAAGATTTCAACGATACTTGGCGTGAGGTGTAACTTTCACGACGAGGCCACACGTTACATAGGAGACATGTGATCGACATGCATGCAGCAACGTGTTTGTACGCAGCAACGTGTTTGTACGGAACGTGGGAAACAAGGCCAGGTAAAGGATGAACGATTTTGCAAATTGATCTATGAAGGAGGGTCAACCATGGCTCTCCAGAGCCGCAAGACACTGCGAGAACCACCATGGCTATCCAAATCTGCAACACTTGTGCCAGAAACATGGCTTTCCAAACCTGAAACATGGCTCTCCAGACCTGCAAAACACTGCCAGAACCATGCTACAAATAATAAGAATCTAGTCTAGTCTTATTGTTTACTCAGGGTAGTCTTACTGTTTACTCAGGGTTTTCGTGTAATTAGGAGGAAGGGTATAAATGGCCAGGTTGCCAGTGCGGCTAGCGGCTTATTGGTGACCACTTCCAGGTGTAATCCTCAAGCAGAGAAAGGAAACTGATAACTCAGTTAATTCGTTACGGTTTTTAAAATTCCTTACCTTTGAAAACAATGGTAATCGATTTTCTTGGCTTCGTTACAGGCGGATTTCACATAGCTGTTCACTTCACGCTATTGCTGCTCGACTTCTCTAGAATTTGTTTTCTCACCAAGCTGGAGTTCCTGGCCTTCACAGACCCAGGTTCCAAATTTGAACGCAGAACATGAGTAATTTTAGTTCTAACAACGAATCATTTCGATCTCTTATGAATACTACACGCATTTGCTTCAAAGCTCTGAGGTAAGAGAACATCACCTTGAATCATAAATTATATAGAGCAATGAATTACTGTTAGTTTAGTAAAATTAACTTCTATTTGATTTGGATCTTCGAAAATAACCAGTACTGTAGTTTTTACAGTGCAATTTTGATGAAAGAGACCCTAAATTTCATAAGCCGATGCTAGTATACCACATTGAAAATGCCTGTGGTGTTCTTTAAGGCGTATTGCCGTCATTAAACGCAGAAATAATGAATATTTTGGAAAAAAGGAGTAAAAGAGCATGCCTGTGAAGGAGTCGTTTCTTTTCAAGAATTCCATAAATTTAGTTGCTTTAAATTTATTTTCTGAAAATTTCAACCAGCTCTAACATTTCGCAAAAATATTAAATCTAGAAAATTGATTTTGAAGTTCAATATTGATTGGCATCTTATAATTTTGTCTTAGGGAGAAACCTTTAAGAGCAAAGCTGCTTTACACACAGAAGAAATCCATGCGGCTACTACTGTTGAGGAGCAGAAATCTGCTGCTCAGAAGCAACAGATGGACCAAGCAATTCAGATGGTAAGAACTGGTAACAAACAAAAAATTGCAGATTATGAGCTGCTTGCGCTACTTGCAATTTCCAGAAAAAAGAAAATTCTATTAATTGCAGAACTAAAAATATCCAGTAAAATGCAGAAGAGTAAATGTAGATTTCAGTTTCATGTATGAAAGCAGTACAGGTTTAAAAAACTATTTATCTCACCTTGTTCATTGTATCTCACCGCAGAAACATAGCTGTTGCAGAGAGCATTAGAGGTTCTGGGAACGGTCTGCCTTGGAGCAATCAAAAACCAGTAGCGAAGAGGCTTTCCTGACAAAATGGAACAGGGAGTATGATAACAGCTAAGATAGCATCCTCCCTGAAAGCAAACCTGCATCTTAAGTTCCATGGGTTATTCTCCTCCTTCACAGGGCGAAACAGGTTTGATGAATAGTTCTGGTAAAGACAGTGGAAATAGGTTTGATGAACAGAACAATTTCGATATTAGTTTGCCACTTGTATCGCCATGCATAACCATGCCACTTGTTTTATTTTCTGTATATCTATGAGATCACTGAAAAAGCAATATTAATCTCTAGCATTTGTATCTATCGAATTAATGTTAACATTAAAACAAATACGTTGACGGTTAGCGAGAATGCAGCAGGCGTAAAACCAATTTAAGCTATGGTTGGGCCTCTTCCGCCTCGGGAAGAGGCCAAATAAGATGGCAAAAGTTAAGCTCGAAATAAAACTTTGGTTATCCGGCACAGCGCGTTTGAGAGCATTTAAAAACTTTGTAATAAGCACAGTATAACACAGTAATAAAACTTGAAACTAATGCTATCTCGGACCCGATCGATTACAATAGTCCCTGCCGAATGCCAGATGGCAGGGACTAATAAGAGACACTAAACAATGATCATCAAAGACGTTACATTTATAGGCTATTATCCAAGATACATCTTTGTATGATCTTCACTTGTATGTAGCCATCAATTTTCTTTGAACATTGTTTGTGAGTGAATGACAATGTATATGTCAAACTTTAATTGCAAAGGGAAGCCTTACTAAGCTTAAAATATTTAACCTTATATCTTTTCTAGTCTGTATTTTGAATTCATACAGTTTTGTTTTACATGTATTTCATTCTCTTCATTCATATATATATTTCAATGTTATTTTTTTTCTTTTAATAAGAGTGTTTCTCTAATGTTGAATTGGTTTAGTGTCTTCTCCTCTGTCATGTATGTAATTGTTGGCATAATGCATAAGGAAAAGAAGTCTAATATAAATCGACCAGCTTTAGTGTCTGCTCCACTCCAATGTATGTAATTGCTGGTATAATGCAAATCGACCAAAGAAACCAATGTAAATGGCCCTTAAGTGTATGTATATCTTTGTGAATAGCATATCCACCAAACCACCGAAAAACCCAAAGAACGATCTTATCATAGTAAAGCCTCATCACATCAACTTGTTCAAGATAGTGAACCAGTCCGACATAAAATATACAATTTTTATAACTAAAAAGGAAACTACTCTAAACTAGAACCTGAGTTTCATATATAAAAGATGTGCACCAACTAATCCAAATTTGGGTTACCATAGCTGTCTAGTTCAAAACATGACTAGTAGTTAAAGGGTTAAATAATAGTTCTTGAAAACACATTGTTCATGTTAGAAGGGCCTCTCTGCAAAATCGAAAATCAAGCTAAATTTATAGTGCAATACAGAAACGCAGTATGTGTCTTTGGGAGGAGAACAGTTGTGAGCACGACCTGAGCACTATTTAGTCGACATTCTATCCAGAGTAATCTGCAGCCGCATACTCATGCAAGCTTCCATCATCCAAGCTTCCATCATTATTAATAATTGCATGTCATTCATTCTCAGTAACTCTTTATGTTTATGGCATTGGGGCTCGATATATTTAATCATATCACATTGAATTTAATCACCAATTGGTTGAAGGTGCCAATTTGCAGGGACAGAGGTTTCAATCAACCCCTCATTTGGAAAATGGGTGGGGATACCATTTTCACCTAGAGTATCCCATACAATGAATTGAAGTATTATATAGAGATGGGGCAGATTCACCATTTCCACATATTAGTGTCACGTTGTGTTGCAAGGTGGTAGAGCTTCCGTGTAATTATTAGAAAATGGACACCTCGCCAGAGTCTGAACGAGAAGAGAGAGAGCACCGCCTCTTCTTAAACCTGCAATGATCCATGTCACATATTTCGAGTGGAGAAGTGGAGGTGCTCTCTCTCTTCATGTTCAAGTGATTTCGGTGACATGCAGGATGGTGGATTGCTTAGATATCTTCACTCTTAATTTCTTTGCTTGGTAACCTATAACAATTTTACAATTGTATACCATTCACATTAAGCAATTTTTTCGTTCACTAACAAGTTACCCTTTTAGGATGTTGGAGCATACGAAGCCGAGCGACGATGATGAAATCTGACTCTTGAATTGCGATACCTCTCGCTGTATTTGTGCTGAATAATTGCTAAGTGTGGGATTTTTGTATGCATGCTATTTCAATGAACAAACTGATTGACAGGTACGAGCTATCTGTGCAAATTTCATATTCATGGTTGATATTAAAGCATTGAATAGTAAGATATCATGTTTCTTATTTTGAATGTGCCAGTGGCCCAATCTAGAGGATAGAGAATAACCAGGACTATGGGAGAAGACTTCAAATATTTTGGAAATCCCATTACTTTATTTTGAACGAATATATTTTAACTTTGTCACTGTTAATCAAATTTTCTAAATATTTTGAAATTTATAATTTGAGTTTATCATTGTTAATCAAATTTTCTAAATATTCTAAGATTTATAATTCAATTAAAAGTATAGTTGTAACACATCAGCTCGCAACCCAAAATAGTCATTAAAAAAAAATTATTTTGATACATTTTTTTACAAAAATACGTATGTATCTGACCAAACATTCGCCATAAATATCATTTATAAACTATTTTAACAGATCAATTATTGGGTTCCGATTACCGTTCAGGCGTAGTGGATATTAAATGTATTGGTTTATGTTTCATTAAATATTTACTCTAACCCTCACTATGACTTTGGATGAGTCTCGACCCTGAGGAACCATCCTCCAAATGTACATGATTTTGTTATCTAGATGTGATCATCGCCACCGCCGATCTGAGGGAGAGGTATTCGATGGATCAGATTACTTTGCATCGGATAAGGGTAACTACCCACCGGGTAGTAATGGTTTCCAGTCATTGGGTTTGTTGCCTTTCCGAAGAGGCTAGCTCCACTCATCCCTTGGTTGCAGTTCTTACCAGACCGTTACCAAGCTACCTCAAGTAACTTGGGTTCTTCCTGTTGTCGTAGATCATGAGAATTTGTGGGTGTATGGTGATTCCTTCTGTGGCATTAGTTTTTTATAGACTGGTCTCACTACTACAAAAATGTGAATGGCCACCACCTCTTCTCTCTCCTTTTTCCAGAAGCATCGCACACCAGTACCAAGTCTCCTCCTTCACAATTTTGGTAGTTCTGAGGTTCTTGTCATAGCTCCTGTTTCATGGTCTTCTTCTGGATTATTTCGACCTAGCAAGAGAACCCCCTTCCAAGTCAGCAGGCTCAAGGATAGACATTTATGTTGCATTCATAGTTCTAGTTTGTTAATATTCTTTGTTTCTTCATAAACCTAATTGAGTTTTTGGTTCTCATGTAGGGGAAGATTAGGGTTCCAATGCGGTTCTCAAGAAATCGATTCCAAAGGTACCATCCAACATTCGTACCCTACTATATAGGTTGTCCAAGCTCCTCTAGCTACTGGGAAGGCTTCCCTGATCTTTTAAGGAGTTTTTTTTTGTGTTAAAACCCTTAAGGGATTTTAACCCTATCCATTTGGATACGACATTCACCACATAACTACTGTTTGTATAAACTATTTGCATTTCCCTTAATCACTTATTTTGTAAGCCTTCGGGGTTTAATGCAAATGTATCTTAGCATTGCATACTTCTACTAACTTAAATAGAAAATAGTTTTGGTATAGGTCTTCAAGCTCATTGAAAGATAGGTTCTATTTTTCTTGATTGCCTGCTTCTTTCTGGTTGCTGCTAAGTGAAAAAGCTATTATTTTGGTTAACATTTTGTCTTGATAGTGGATTTACATGCTCAAGTAATTTTAAAGTGTTTTCCCCTTTCTTTAATTACTGTGAGCATGATATGCCAGCCCTTAGTGGATTGTCGAAGAAGGAATTGGTTTCCTTAATTTGCAATTTATAGTTTCCTAGATTGAGAATTATTTTTATGATAGTGCCCTATGACATGACTCTTCATTAACTAAATATCTATGATTTGACTAAGGTTCCCATTTAAAATCATGGGGTTTATTTTTGTACTGTATGGAATTTGAGCGGAATGATTTGCGTACTAGCTTCCTTGATCTCACATTCATTATTGGTTAAGTGGGCATGCCCATGTCTACGATAGAACTTGATGGCTTGGATGTCCAGTTTCTAGTTTATAGGCTTTCCATTTTGATGTATACTAGTATCATTGGCAAGGTTTCTCTTCGGATTTTCTTGAGGGTTTTCTTTTGTTTTCTTCAGAATATTCAAAAAGAAGATGCATTTTCATATTGTCCCTCACAGCAACATGACCATACTATAGACAATATTTCATGTGAATTACTTTTACGTTTCTCATAAAATCAATAGGAGCACTACAATTAATCTAGTGATTCCTTTACATTTTTTTTGGTTATATTCACTCTTTTACTCTTACTGTACTGCTCATGTAAAATCTAATTTTTAACTGAGAATCAGTTGCTTGATCAGTATATAAAAATGTTCTTACGGTAATTCATTAGCCTTATCGAGATAGATTTTACAACATTAATGATTACTAGAAAGTACTTCCAGGAGATTTAGATTACTTATCTATATTACTTGCCATGACTTAAGAAGATGAATTCAGTTCCCTTCATATAGTCACTACATCAGAGAAATTTTCTTACTTATTCATTTTGTTTTCGTAAAGGAAAATCAATACTGTATGACTCGTAGGAAGAAAAGGTTCCACACAGTTTGTAAAGAAACCTCTGCATACTCTGTTCTCATTCAAGTATCTCTACCACCATAAACTCGTAAAACTCTAACTAATTTACCCCTTAACTCTATAGGAAATTATTTGAATGCATTCTGTTTTTTTCCTCATTTCTTCATTCACTTTCCTAAAAATTATCAACCAACAGGATGTAATTATACATTTTTAATACTTTATATATTTAGAATACTTATTTTGATTTTGACAAGTAAACCTCCTTGGATACGACCACACCTCCCTTCCAATGAGAATGGTTTGATCCCATTTCTCCCCCCAAGCTCTCCCAACTCTGAGATAGTAGTTACAGTAAAGAGCTTTCCTTTAAAGATTTCTCAAAGCAATCAAAGTCTCCCTTGGCCTAGCCTGTATATTGATCATAGAGTTCAATCCTTCCACTAGTCTTTACCAGATCAGTGATTTAGCTCTTGAACAACATAAAACCTCAACCCATTTCTCTATTCTTGCTTTTTCGGAGAAAAAAACCAACTGCCTCCTTTTTGTCAGATTCATTTCTTTAAAGGAAATCCCTTGGAATAAGGAGTAATTGTTTTCTCTAACTGTCTTGGGAGTTAGGAACTCTTGTGGTCATCCCTCAATTTTCCTTTCCTCAGATAACACATATTCTGGTAAATCCTAATCATTTATTTTAAATAAGAATTAGAAGTATTTCCTAACTCAATTACGTATTTAACTAACAAAACAACTTGTCAACCTCCATAACAGGTAATTTCTTAACAATTAAACATGTTTGTAAAAGACAAAAACAAAACCAAGGTAACTGGGCATGTTACATGCCACCCCCCTTATGTACCACACTGTCCTTGGTGTTCTCCCAGTACTAAGGAAAGTAGGATAAGCTTGTGGCATAAAGCCTTCATCTTCCCAAGGTGCTTCATCTGGGCTAAAGTTCTTCCATTGCACTTTAACTTGGATGATAGGTCATTTCTGGAGCATTGTTTCTCTTCGTTCTAAAATACAGAGGGGTTCGACTGGGAATTCTTTGTCTGGTTCTACCTGCATTCATCATACATTTATTACTAATATTTAACTACAATAGTTGGAGGAGTAATAATAATAGTAAGATGAAAGAGAGGAAAGGAGAAAGATAAAAATAAATAAACGATGTCATTTCTTCCTTTACCTGCACATCCTGCTAATTAATGACGTGCGTGGGGTCATATATATATCTTTTAAGTAGTGATAGATGAAACACATTATGAATTTGTAGGTAGCCTAGAAGAGAAAGCTAGTAAGCTACAGGCCCAACCATTTCCAAAATCTTGAAAGGTCCACAATAGTGAGGGGCTAGATTTGTACATGCCCCCCATTTTAAATAACTTTTCCTAGAATTTATTCTTATGTACACATGATCACCTATTTCAAACTCCCTATAGGTTCTCCTTTTGTCAGTGTAAGCTTTCCGCGTATCTTGGGAAACTTTTAAATTTTGTCACACCTTCTTGACTTTTTGATTGATTTCTATGAGCATGTCAGGTCCTAAATTTAACTTATCTCAAGGACTACTCCAATTTGTCAGAGGTCGAAACCTCTTCCCATACAATACTTCGAAGGGACTCATTTTTATGGATTTATGATAGCTATTGTTCTAGGAAAATTTTACTAAGTGGAGGTATTCTTCCCACTTAGCAGGTTGTTGCATCGCATACATTCGTAGCATGTCTTATAATTCTTGTTTCACGCATTCAGTCTGCCCATCCGTCTATGTATGATAGGAAGTACTGAACTTTATCTGCGTTCACAAACCTACAAACAAAGCTCTCTAGAAGGCAGAGGTGAACCTAACATCTCTGAGGTATATGTTGTGTTCATGTACTTCTTGTTTATGCACCGTGCTGCACAAATCCTTGTTGATGCTTGATGTGGGATCTTGTTTCTTACATGTTTTCATGATTCCTTCTTGATGTGAAGCGGAATTGTTTATGTGATGTACTTGTTATGATTTGAGATCTCTTTGTTGTATGCTGATGGGATACTCAAGTTCTCGTCATGCATGTTTGCATTCATATCCCTGTTATGCCAGGTTGGCAGGATGCTCATCATGCATGAGTTTGGGTCACACTGACAGGAGTCCTTTTTGATTGAGAGTTCCTGTAACGGAACATCTCTTGGAGCCACTCTTGTGTGAGGGAATTTTCCTTGTATGATAGTGACATCATCTCTATGTACATAATCACTATTGACAACACTTAATGCAACGGCCTACACCATCTTGACACCTGGGCCCGGAGACATAGTCCCTCTTGGACAAACTCTGTTATCAATGGCTTATGTTTTTATGTTGCTGACAATTGTTATGTCCCTCTTCTTTAGAACATGCACATGTGTCCATTTATGTTCTTTTAAAAATGCAGTTTAATACATCATGAAAGTAAAAGGTCTTGGAAGGGTCCTTCGTCACACCCAGACCTGGACCATCTATAATATCTTTCTGCATCCCTCGCTAAAAATAATTCTTTTTGATTGTTGAAAACAACTTTTGATAGCCTGGATGTGCCATATACAAACTTCTGTGAAACGCATCTGCATGCATTGCTTGATAGCTTTCTGATTTGGCACAAATATTCTTCCTCTGAACGTGAACATTTGATCATAGTTTATACCATAGTCACCTTGTTTTCTTGAATCTATTATTTGTTTAGCTTGCTACCAAAGAAATTTTTATTCTGGGTCCTTCATGGCAGCATCTTTAATTTGACTTAAAAGATTACTCTCGACCTTGCTAAACGATATCTGATAGATGTCATGAAATTTTCTTCTTAAGGAATCCACCACATGATTCTCCTTTCCCTTCAAGTGCTTAATATCAAAATAAAATTCTCTTAGGAAGGTTGTCCATCTTTCCTCCTGTGCATTTAAGTTTGGTTGCTTGACGAAAATGGTCAAACTATTGTGATCTATCATTAGCAGGAATTTCTTTCCCAATAGGTAATTTCGCCACATTTTCAAGGGGTGGACCACGGCTGTCAGTTCTAAGTCATATGTTTAATATATTTGTTCGTGATCCTTAAGATTTTAACATTCATAAGCTATCACTCTCCCTTGCTGCATTAACAGACCTCGAACCCGTTCTTGACAAGCATCTATGCATACAATGAATTCCTTCTCTAGATCTGCTAGTCCCAGTATAGGGGTTGTGGTTAGTAACTATTTCAGTCGTTCAAAACTATGTTGGAATTCCTCTGTCGAGAAAAATCCCTTCCATTTTTTTATAGAGAAGTGATAGGGTACACAATTTTTGAAAACCCCTTTATGAACCATCAATAGTAAGTGGCCAATCCCATGAAATATCTGATATCAGTTACATTTTTGGGGACCGTCCAATTCATGATGGTCCTGATCTTCTCAAGGTCTACTACTATTCCCTCTGAGGATATAATGTGGCCTAAATTTTCGATCTGATTTTTATAAAAATCACATTTGCTATATTTGGCATACAACTGGTTTTCCCGTAGGACTTGAAGTACTACACAAAGGTGTTCTTGGTGTTCTTCCAAGTTTTTAGAATAAATCAGTATATCATTGATAAATATTAAAACAAATTTATCCAAATAAAGATGGAAGATGCCATTCGTCAAACCCATCAAGGTTGTTGGGGAATTGGTGAGTTTGAAAGGAAATACAATAAATTTTTAATGCCCATAATGCATTCTTAATGTTGTTTTGTAGATATCTTCTTCTTTTACTCTAATTTGATGATAACTTGATTGCAGGTCTATCTTGGAGAAAATAGTGGCTCCTTTAACTTGGTCAAACAAATCATCTATCCTTGCCAGTGGTACTCATTTTTGATAGTCAACTCATTAAGTTGATGATAATCAATACACAGTTGTAAAGTGCCATCCTTTTTCTTTCCAAATAACATAGGTGCCCCCTAGGGTGACATGCTCGAGCGAATGTACCCTTTATCCAACAGTTCCTGTAGTGGAATATTCAATTTAGTTGACTTAGGTATACTTGTACAATAAATAGCTTTCGGCAATGGGGCAGCCCCTAGCATCAATTCTATGGTGAAGTGGATATCCCTTTTTGGTGGTAATCCTAGCATTTCCTTGGGGAAAATGTCTGCAAATTCCTGAATAACAAGTATGTCCCTCAACGTAGCTATTTTATCCTTGGAATTGATATAACGAACTTGAAAATCACACATCTGATATCCTTTCGAATACATTTACTTAACTGATTGGGAGTAATAGGATGTAGTGTAACAATTTTACAAATTCCCTGAATCTCTTGTCTAACTCCTTCCTCAAAGAGGTAGTTTATAGAATTATCTTTACAGTTCATGACTGACCAATGTTTTTCTAACAATTTCTTTCCGTTGAGTACATCATAGGACCATAAAGGTAACATGTTTAAGTTTACGCTTACTCGTTTCCCAACTATTTCTAAAAAGTAGTTTTCTACCTTGGCTGAGGCCCTACTCTTGGCCCTAATGGCTAGCTGGACGAGCCAAGGGGTTTTAACTTTAGCAGAATTTAAGTGACATAGTTCAACTATATTAGGGATCACATAGCTCAAACATTCTCCGAGGTCAATTAGAATGGATACATGTTGATTAGAAAGCTTACCTTTGAACTCCACCATGGAAAGCTGATACTCGGCTTGGTTATCCTCCAGGGCTACGTTTATCTGAGGAATGCTTCGGGCCAAATATCCAACTATAGAAGCTTCCTGAACGTTGGCTACTTGCTGAAATCTAGTACGATGGGTAAAATTTTTGTAATAATGGGGTTCTCCACAACCCCATCATTGGAGTGGTGTCTTCTATTTCTCATTGCCCTCAGGTTTCCTTTAGGCTTTTGTAGCTCAACTCTCAATAGGTTGCCTTCGCTTCACCTGATTTTTTCTCGGAACTCCATCCTGTGGTTTCCTAAACATATTTCTGGGATTTCCAGATTTTGCATTTTTAGGACTAAATGCATTCTTCTATCCTTTTTTATCTATTGAGCCTTTGCTACTTATTGCTTCTTTCTTCATTTGTTGATAGAAAATTCTGGCCTTTTGTATAGCTTTGTCCATGGTTTTTGGACTATAAAAATCTATCATCTCCTTCATAAAAGCTGGTACACTGCTAACAAATCGTTGCACCTTATCTTTTTCCTCACGTATATAATATACATACCTTAATAACAACATGAATTTGGTCACAAAATTGTCCATGGTTTTCTGCCCCAATCTAAGATCATGGAATTCTTTGGCTTTTTTGTCATAAAATCATTTAGTGAGGTATTTGTCCTTAATATTTTTTTTTTAAATTTCTCCCATGTAACTTCTTGTTCAGCAACCCCTCGTACCATTTTGACTTCCTCCAACCACAAGGTAGATTTTCCTTGCACCTAAAAAATGGTGAGTCTCTCCTTTAGACTATCTTCGTATTCATAGATCTCAAAGTGCTTGTTCATATTGATTAACCAAGCCTTAACAATTTCTTCTTTTTCTCCATCATACATGAGGGGTTTAATATTTTTAAATTCTTCCAATAATTCATTCTTCTGACTCTTCTTACGTTTACCACCTGATACGTTTTCTGTCCCTTCTTCATTTTCTAGTTTGAAATATTTCGCTCATTGTTGGTGCTATTCATTTCTATTCTCCTCCTCTCGACTAGGATTTGGATTCCTTCGATTTTGTTTGTCACAAAGACTCTTCAGTATTATTTCTTGTTCAATTCTTAATCTTTCATTATCTTCCCTCATATTTTCCATGTCAGCTTGGATCTCTTTCACAATTTCCAGTAGCATTGCATCTGTATTACTGCGGGTGCCTTCTCCCAACTACACCCACACTTCTGGAATAGTTCCCATATGTGGTGTGAATTATGTTCCGATGGCCACTCTTCATGATGGTGTAGATGAAAATCCTATGCGTATACTCTTCTCCCATTTATGAAACAATTTTTTTTTAACTGTATTTTCCTTAAGGCCACATTGTTGAATCCTGGGCTCTGATACCACTGGTAACACATCAGCTTGCAACCCAAAATAGTCATATTTTTTTTGTTGATACATTTTTTTACATAAATACATCTGTACGCTTCCTTACATTCATGATAAATATCATTGATGAAATATTTACACAGATCAATTCTTTGGTTCCGATTACCATTCAGACGTACTGGATCTTAAATGTATTGATTTATGTTTCATTAAATATTTACTCTAACCCTCACGATGGCTTTTGATGGTTCTCTACCCCGAGGCACCACCCTTTATATGTACACTATTTCTGTTATCCACAAGTAATCATCATCGTCACTGATCTGAGGGATAGAAATTCAACAGTTTAGATTAGTTTTCATCAGATAAGGATAACTACCCATCGAGTAGTTAGCGTTTGAATTCATTCCATTTTATGCCTTTGCGAAGAGGATAGCTCTGCCCATCCCTTGGTCACAGTTCTTACTCAGCCATTGCCAAGCCCCCTCAGGTAACTTGGGTTCTTCCTACTATCATAGATCATGAGAATTTGTGGGTGTATGGTGATTCCTTCTATTGTGTGGCATCAGTTTTTGATAGACTAGTCTCACTACTGTAGAACTATAAATGGCTGCCACCTATTCACTTTCCTTTTTCCAAAAGTAGCTCGCATCGATACCAATTCTACTCCTTCGAAAATTTGGTAGTTCTCAGGGTCTTATCATCACTCCTGTTTCATGATCTTCTTCTGGAGTTTTTTGGACCAGCACGACAACACCCTTGCATGGCAACAGGCTCACGTATAGACATTTCAACTGCATTCATAGTTTTGGTTTGTTAATTTTCTTCGTTGGTTCATAAACCTAACAGAGTTTATGGTTCTCACATAGGGGAAGAGTAGGGTTCTAGCGTGGCTCTTAGGAAATCAATTCCTAGGATACCATCCAACATTCTTACACCACTATACAGGTTGGCCAAGCTCCTCTAGTTATTGTGAAGGATTTTCTTATCCTTTAATGAGTTTCGTTTGCATTAAAACCCTTAAGGGATTTTACCCCAATCTGTTTGGATACAACGTTATCCACATAACTATTTTTTGTATAAAATATTTTCATTTCTCTTAATCACTTATTTTGTAAGCCTCCGAGGTTTAACATGAATGTATCTTGGCAATGCATACTCTAACTAATTTAAACAAAAAGTAATTTTGGTGAAGGTTTCTAAGCTTATTGAAAGATAGGTTTTGTTTTTCTTAACAGCCTGCCTCTTTCTGGTTCCTAAATGCTTAGAGAGAAAGTTGTTATTTTGCTTAACATTTAGTGTTTATAGTAGACTTACATGCTCAAGTAATTTGGAATTATTCGCCTTTATTTGGAATTTACAGTTTCCTAGATTGAGAATTATTTTTATGATAGTGGCCTGAGTTATGACTCTTCATTAACTAAATATATATGATTTTTCTAAGGTTCCCATTTAAAATCATGAGATTTATATTTCTACTATATGAAATTTGGACGGAATGATTTATGTACTATCTTCCTCAGTCTCACATTCGTTATTGGTTAAGAGGGCATGCCCGCATCTACAATAGAACTAGTCAACTGGGCTATCAAGTTTCTTGTTTATAGGCTTTCCATTTTGATGTATACTTGTATTGTTTCTTTTTTATAAGTAAGAGACGATCCTTCTATTAATCTAACCAAATTACATAGTTTATAAAGTATCCCATTTAGCAGGGATGACAGAAAAACATGGACCAAGGCCCATAAAAACCTTACATGCATCCCACTCGGGGTCCATTAAACAAATTCAGGTACAAAACCCTCAAGAAACAAGCTCGATTCAATCCCCGTCATTGAAGGCCCATCCCCAATCCAATGGTCCTTGTGGATATTGCGTGGACAAGAAGCCCGGAGGTTAACCACCCAATTAGGGTGGTTTTCTCTCACCTCTCGTGGCCGTTTGTCACACCATGAGTGGAATCAGATGTAACTTACAAAAAACCAAAAACCATGTATGTCCCGCATGATATACCAATTATGGTTTTGAGTTCGTGGCTTCAGCGAAAAACCAAAAGGGACCCACAATGGACCCCATAGCACCCAGTAAAGGGACCCGATGGCAACTATAGAATGGGTCCACTAAACAAATTCAGTTACAGACCCTCGAGCAACTAGCTCGAACCAATCCCCACCGTTGAATACACAACCCTGATCCAACATCCCTGTAGATATCGTGCAGGCAAGAAGCGCAGAGGTTAACCGCCCTATGAGGGCGGTTTTCTCTCACCTACCGTTGTCGCGTGTCACACAATGAGTGGAATCGGAGGCAACTTGCAAAAAACAAGATACCATAGTTGGCCCGTGCGATATACCATTTAAGGTTTTGAGTTCTTGGTTTCTTGGAAAAGCCAGGACACTCAGTCGCCAGGCAAAGACTGTCCGACCATTCCCACTAATAATTTTGGGCCTTCCTCCTGGAGTCTCCATCAATAACCCATTGATCCCAATGCACACAGGCAGCTAGTTCTGAGGTGCTGCCTGATTTATAGCCTTCATCATTCAACTGAAAGAGAACAGAGGTGTGGAGAGTAGCCAAAACCAAAATTCGTGGATGAATTAGGTGGTACCATCCTCACATCTGTCTCCTAAATCCCTTCGATCAGTACTATTCATCCACAGTTCCAAATCTTTGGTTGCCAGGAATAAATAGTCCTCTCACAGTTTTCTGGCAGGAAACAACTCCCATGCCTACTGATGATCCCTGTCCTTATTGGCCACTCCTTTGTTAGCCAACTGATCCACTAGCATGTTTTCCTTTCTTCTGACATGGACACATCTTATTTTTTTAAGGGTTTACAAATGAGAGTGGATATGGTAAAAAACCTATAGTAGCTTCCAGTACTTAGACACTTTTTCTGGCAAAGTTCCATTGTGAATCTTCTTGGTTGCTCTAATGATCAATTTGGAATTAGCTTCAATGATAGCTTTCTTTATATTTGCCTCCACCAAGATCTCGAAGCATTGTTCTAATTCTAGAATTTGAACCATATTATTGGTACCCTTTTCCAAGTGGCCATGGAAGATGTATTTAGTGTGCCCCTGATGATTTCTTATAGCAACCCCAAAGCCAGCTACCCCTGGATTTCCTTTTGAAGCTCCATCAATGTTTACTTTGAAGAAGCCCTATGGAGGGGGCTACCAACTATTGGCCCCTGTGTTGATTGTTCTCACTTCCTTTATTATTCCTTGAGGATTGATGGATTGTAGTCCCAAATTTTGTATAATATTCTCCTCATGAGGCAGAGGAGGATCCTTGGGAGTTGACTTCAAAAGGCTTTTAACCGTTTCTTTAAGCTGTTTAAGAATTTGATTGATCATGTGTTGGTGCTCGCTAGCATTATTTTTGAAGATGCACCTATTGTGTTCTTTTAAAACATTCCAAATGACAAAGCCTGGTGCTAGCATCCATGCTTTGTTGATGATCTCATTCTCTGACAACTTCTTCCTCCAATTTTTCAAAGTGTTGGACATGCTGAGAAAATCCCTATCTGTTTGTCTGAAGATTGAGGCCACCCAGTTCCACACCTTAGCAGAGAAAGGGCAGAGGTTGAGAAGGTGTTCAATTGTTTCCTCATGTGAGCCATAGAGGTGACATTTGGAAGGGCCAATGAAGCCTTTCTTAAGAAGGTTTTCCCAAGTTAGGATCTTTCTTTGATGCACCAACCAAATAAATAACTTTATTTTCATCCAGTGGGGAGTTTGCCAAAGCTCCTTCCAGACTTGTTCTGTATTTACAAAATTAAAACCTGTGACTACTTGTTTTGCTTCTTTGAGGTTAAAGTTACCTTCATTGTTCTTCCCCCATCTTAGTTGGTCAGGTAAGGATGAAACCAGAATCTGCCTATGCTCCAAATCCTAGGAAAGAGCATCTGCCTTGGCCCTCAAAGGACTCTCATCACTGTACCCTAGGTCCTTCCATTTTCTCCATTTAACATTGTTACTTTCCTGATTCCAGAAATATTTTACCACTAATAGACCTTTGCACTCAGTGTCTCTCTTAAGGGATGCTAGGTTCAGGATGGGTTCCTGTTGCCAGTTGTCCTCCCAAAATCGAGCACAGTCCCTTGCTTGGATTTCCCAGAAATAGTGTTGTTGAACAATGCTTTTATTCTCCCAAGCAAGTTTCCAAATATGTGAGCCCCTAATCTGTCCAGACATTCTAATATGATCCTTCTCCTACCAATCCTTGGCATATTTTTTTTTCCAAAGTTTGGCCCAGGGGGCATTCGGCTCCTTGGTCCATCTCCACCAGAGCTTAGATCCCGAGACTATGCTGAGAGTTTCCAGATCATGCAGCCCCAAGCCACCATGGCTTTTGGGCCTGCAAAGCTTGTCACAGACTACTAAATCCCATTTCTACTTCTCCTCCCCTTTGCCCCACAGAAATTCCCTTTGTATGTTTCTTATTTGTTGCTTAATGCCTTGAGGTGTAGGCAGAGCTACAAACATGAAAATAGGAATGGCTTGTAGGACCGCTTGTGTGAGCACAAGTCGCCCTGCTAGGTTTAAGGATCTATATTGCCATTTTTTGATCTTGCCCTAAAGTTTATTTAGAGTTTCTTCCCATATTGTCTTTCTTAGAGGTTTTTCAGTGAGGGGAATGCTAAGATATTTGGACAGTATAGAAATATTAGTATTAAAGAAAAAAACTTTTGACTTGTTGAGGCTTACCTCTGTTCCTGCTGCCATAGCAAAGTCATTCAGTATGTTTTTAATTGCTTTTGCTTCCTTAACTGTGGGTATGCCCTGCAACATGGTATCATCCACAAATTGTTGATGAGTGTTAGCCTCTTCATTTGAGGTGAGTTTGATACCTTGAATTTGACCATCCACATTTTCCGTTTTTATTGCCCTGCTTAGCCCTTCGATCATGAGGAAGAAAAGGAAAGGTGAGATTGGATCTCCCTGTCTGAGCCCTTTGGAAGGTGAGAAGGGACTTGAAGGAGTTCCATTAAGCAGAATGGAGAAGCTGGTTGTGGTAACTAGTGCCATAACCCATCTTATCCAGTTTTGGTCAAAGCCATAGGCTTTTGAAACAACTCTAATATAAGACCAGCTAAGTTTGTCATAGGCTTGCACAAGGTCCAATTGTATTATCATGCCAGCTTGCTTCTTACATTTAAGAGAGTGAAACACCTCATGTGGTTGGATTATGTTGTTGAGAACCTATCTTCCTTCCACATAGCTTGTTTTCTCTTCTGAGATGAGGGAAGGTAGCAGGGGCTTGAGTCTATTACCTATCACTTTGGAGATGATTTTATACACCACATTGCATAACGCTATGGATCAGAATCCATCCGGAGTCATAGCATTTTCCTTCTTGGGGATTAAGACTATGAAGGAGGTGTTCAGTGATTTCAGGACCTTTTTGGATTTTCTTGAGTCTTTCGCAACTTCGAGGATGTCCTGCTGGACTGTGTCCTAGCGGGCTTTGAAGAAGTCTACATTGAAACCATCCGAGCCTAGTGCTTTTCCACTTTGCATTTCCTTAATCACCTCACTGACCTCCTCTTCGGAGACAGGTCTATTAAGATTGTGGTTGTCCTCTCTAATGACCAACTTGGGAATATACTGGGTGAATTGATCAATGAACCTAGATCTATCCTCCAATGGTTCCTTTGTAATATTGGAGAAGTGTTGGACTAGACTCGATTCCATGTCCATCTGAGATACAAGCTCAATACCTTGAGAATCCTTAATCTTTGTGATTTTATTATTTGCTCTATGTGCCGTAGTGGATTTTTGAAAGAACTTTGTGTTTCCTTCTCCCTCTTTGAGCCATTGAATGCTATATTTTTGTCTCCAGAAAATTTCCTCTTACAGACATCGGTCCTCCCATTCTTCTTGCAGAGAGTTAGTTAGTTTTTTCCTATCTTCATTGAAGCCCTTTTCGATATTGATCTGATTGATTTCTTGAAGTTTCTGCATAGTTTCTATTCTGGCCTTGAGGATAACCCCAAATTCCTCTCTGTTCCAAGCTTTGATTTTAGATTTAATATGCTTGAGTCCTTTCTGGAGCATATACATTTTAGTACCCTAAATATTTAACTCCTCTTTCCACCATTTGTCAATGTTACTATTGAATTTGGAGTGAGAAAGCCAAGCATTTTTGAATCTGAAGGGCATGTTTCTCAGAGTGCCCATAAAGGTAGCTTCTAGCTGAACTAGCCAGTGATCTGAACCTCCAAAGGGTAGAATGGAAGTGGTGATGGCTGGTCCAATGAGGAGGACATCCTCAGAAATAATAAATCTGTCAAGTTTGGAAGCCACTTGAGAAGCCCCTCCCCTTTTATTGTTCCAGGAGAAGGTGCGATTTATAGTTTTAGTGTCCACTAGTCCCATGTTCCTTATGAAATCCTAAAAGGCTTCAGAGTCTCTGCCTAGTTGTCTACTGCCTCCTTTTTTTTCTGAAAGCGATCTTTTCATGTTGAAATCCCTTGCAACTATCTAGGTCATGTTGGGGTGTCTTGCTCTTAGATCTTCCAGAGAGGTAAGAAGCTTGAGTTTGTCCATTTGCTGCTGAGGTCCATAAACATTTGTTATCACGTAAGTCTCCTTATCACCTACAGGACTACACCAAAGATAGATAGTTGCCGGATGCTTTCGCCTCTAGGATTCTAAAGTTTTTTGGGTCTGACAGCATTAGAATCCCTCTTGCCGAGTTATTTGCTTTAACCTCTAAGTACTCATACTTGATTAACCATTTATTATGAATTTCTCTTATTTTATCCATTGAACATTTAGTCTCCTGAATAAAGACCATATCTGGGATTTCTTCTTTTATTCTATTACTCAGATTCCTTTGTTTCCTTCTAATACCTAAGCCTCTAATATTCCATGTTGTAAGATTCATTAATAAAGGTTAGTAAAGGAGTAGCTGGTAAGATCTTTCATCTTACCTGAGTTAATCAATAGTTTTCCACATTCGTTTAGCAATTCATTCTGTGTTTTCCTTCCTCTTTTCCTTCTTGATTTCATTGGAGATTGTGCCTGTGCGTTATCCATCATTTTGACCCCACTCTACTCCTAGCTTTCATGGTTTCTCTTGATGCCATTTACCTTTGATTGTGCCCTCCATAGAAAAAGTTGTTGAACTCGATCATAGTCTTCTTTTGGCAAGGAGTCCACTCCTTTTTTCCTGCCTCGTTCTAGGAATAGTTCTAGATCCAGATTTTCCCTATCTAGAATCTCCTATAGTTCATGGTCCTCTATTCCTGCCTCACTTGGCGTCATCACATAGTCTTTACTAATCTCCATGCCACTTGGTAGATCCTCCTTCTAGTGGTCGTTTGTTGTGATATCCTCCATTTCAGTTTTTGTTTCTTGCTCCTTAGATGCGTTCTCCCTGCCCTGGCTTGTCTCCACATTCTCCTCTACTTCCTCTAGGGTTTTGAAACTATTGTGTTTTGTGTTTCTACCTTCACTGCTTTTCTTGTGTGGCCATTTACCCCCTTTCCCTTTGGCCCCAACCTTGGTAAAGCCCTCGTGATCTTTATCCAAAGAGGTTCTCCCATTACCATCCATATTGTTTGTTGGGCAGTCTCTAAATAGATGGTTGTGTTCATGACATTTGCAACACCTAAAAGGTATGTTCTCATAGTCCACCATTTGCACCCATTCTTCATCATATACCTCTAAAATTATTTCTTCCAGAAGGGCTCTAGATAGATCCATTTACACACATATTCGGGAAAAGGAGGAATATTTACCTTCGAGAGTTGCCTCTAATATCCTTAGAAAATGCCCCAGCTTGTTGCCTATGGTCTTCAAGGATTCTGATAGCCAGTAATCCAGAGGTAATGAGTATAGTCTGATCCAAACTGGTACAGATGTAAATGTTTCACGTTCCAGGACAAAGTTCATCATCCATGGCTGCATGTAGAGTCCTATCGCGGCATAGAAATAAGGCCCCCCTTCAAACACTATGTCTTTGTCCTCTAGGTTCATGAACACCACCGTGAAGAAGCCCTTAGAACCCAGATGTAAATGTATTTCCCCCTTTGGCTTCCAGTGGCTTCTAATCCAGATATGTAATTCCCTCTCCATTGGCCATAACCCCATGAAATTGCAGATGATCACATGTTCTTTCATATGGTCCCTGTGCACTTGAATCACTGGGTCACTCAATATGACCCAGGGAATGATGCTCGACTTTGCTTTGCAGACTCCCTTGGTTCTTGTGGGAGTCATTTTTCCGCTGCCATCTCCCTTTTCCTTTTCTTTACTTGTTTCCTGTTGATTCCCTTCCTGACCTTCGGATTTGTTTCTTCCAACTGTCTCCTTGCCTCTAGCTTCTGGACTCTTTTCTGACGGTTTTTTGAAATGCTTCCCTCCTACTTCCTTGCCTCCTTCTATGACTACTTGACTGTAGGGGGGAGCGGCGCTCCGGACTGCACGTCTCGCCATGGAACCCTAATGCAAAACACTAGTGTCAACTTCGATCCTCATTCATGTTGTAGTCCTACCACTTCGCAGTGTTCTTTCCCGTGATTAGTCCATGTATATTATTATTGTTGGCGAGGTTTCTTAGTAGATTTTCTTGAGGATTTTTGTTTTTTTTTCTCAAAATATTCAACATGAACATGCATTTCCACAGTGTCCCTCACAGCAAGAAGACCCTATTATAGACATTATCTAATGTGAGTTACTTTTAAGTTTCTCATAAAATAAATAGGGGCATTGGAATTAATCCAATGATTCATTTACATTTTCTTTCTTTCTTAAATTCACTCTCCTACTCTTACTGTATTGCTCATGTAAAATCTACTTTGTAACCAATAATCTGTTGAATGCTCTTACTGTAATTCATTAGCCTTGGCTAGATAGTTTTAGAATATTGATGACTACTAGAAAGTACTTACTTATCTATATTACTTGCCCTGATTCAAGAAGATGAATTCAGTTCCATTGATATAGTCATTACAATAGAGAGATTTTCTTACTTATTCATTTTGTTTTCATAAAATAAATCACTATTGTAACATTCATATTCATAGGATGAAAAGGTTCCACACTGTTTATAAATAAACCTCTTCATACTCTATTCTCAATCAGATATCTCTACCACCATAAACTCGCAAGCTTAGAACTAATTTACCCCTTAACTCCATAGGACATTATTTGAACACATTCTACAGAACATCTTTTTCCTCATTTCTTCATTTACTTTTCCAAAAATTATCAACCAATAGAATTTAATTATATATTTAGAATACATTATATATTATTTACCCCTTAACTCTACAGAAAATTATTTGAACACATTCTACAGAATTTCTTTTTCCTTATTTCTTCATTTACTTTTCCAAAAATTATCAACCAACAGAATGTAATTATATATATTTTGACGAGGAAAACTTCGTGGCTACGAACACACCTCCCTTATAATGAGAATGGTTTGATCCCAATTATCCCGTGATCTCTCCCAACTCCTAGACAATAGTTATAGTAAAGAGCTTCCCTTTAAAACTTTCTCAAGGCAATCAAGAGTTTTCCTTTAAATATTTCTAAAGGCAAGATTTATGAAGGCAATCAGAGTCTCCCTTGACCCAACTTGTATATTCATCCTAGAGTTCGAGTCTTCCACTGATCTTTACCAGATGAGGAACTTAGTTCTTTGGCAGCACAAAGACTCAACCCATTTCTTTATTCTTTCTTTTTCCAAAAAAAGCACCAACCCCCACCTTTTTCCAGATTCCTTTCTTTAAAGGAAATCCTTCAAATAAGGAGTATTTTTTTCCTCCAATTGTCTTGGGAGTTAGCATCTCTTGTGGTCCTCGTCAATTTTCCTTTCCTCAAATAACACATATTTCGGTAAGTCCCAATCATTTCTTTTAAATAAAAATTAAAAGTATTTCCTAACTCAAGTAGGTATTTAACTAAGAAAACAACATGTCAACATCCATAAGAGGTAAGTGCTTAACAACTAAACATGTTTGTAAAAGACAAATAAAATCAAGGTAAGTGGGTGTGCTACAATAGTATTTTGTCTTGAGGATGAAGCATATTGGATGGCTGGAAACGCGTCCACAAAATTTTGATGATGTGATTTTTACCACTGCAAATTTCACCACTACATCATTGCAAATTTCACATATGAAATTTGAACTATGTTTTGGAGAGAGTATATTAAAATTGCAAATGTAAATTTTGTAATAAATTAAATGGTTGGTAAATATTGGTAGTTATCAATTTATTATAAACATCAAAACATTTATATAGCTATACAATTTTATTTTAAAATATTAATATTACTAATTATCAAATAAGTCAATACATGATTTAACAAAACTCTTAAGCATTGAGATTAATTCCCATTTTACCATGTATATTCTGAAATTGTAAATAGTATTTGTGCCAGTACTATGAGAGATTACCATGGATTATCTATATCACATACATACACAATATGATACATATTGATATTATATTACATTTTGTTATTTCAAATTAATTAAAAAAATATAACTAATTTAAATAGATAAATCTTAATCTTTGATTAAATTCCAACAAATCTCTAGCATCCATATAATAATTACTCATATTTAAATTTAAATTTTATAAAATCAAATAAACATTACTATCATTAGAAATATATCTGTAATTTTAAAAATATTATTTTATATATATATATCATACTATTTATAACATTAATATTTTATCCATGTAAAAGTAGAACTCTAAACAGTTTTTAAAAAAAAATCGTCTAATGTAATATTAATGGCCAACGGCCGTAGACCTTGAGATAGATAGGATTTTTCTTAAATGTAGTTTAAATATGCACATGATCACCGTGAAGTTGTACACGATGGAAGTAACTTTGGCCGTTATGTTTTTTTTAGTTAAGATCGTGAAGAGGTTATGAAGAGTGGCGGGTTGTATTCGATGAATTTGTCAAATATGGCAAACGTATAGCTTTCAAATTCCTTTGAGAATATAACTATATGTTAAAATATCAACGGTGACAGTACAACCACATACAGCTAGGGAAGCTGTTAACTAAATTGTAGAGTGAGCCGACAGATAGCGGAAATCAAATTGGATTTAACGTAAATACTTCACTACAATGAATTTTGAATCTGTCAGTTTTAGATGACCTGGGTTTTTAATGGTATATATGTTTAATTCAATATAATTTTTTTTACAACTAATAATAATAATTTATAACAAATCTATAATGGGGTTAATATTTATAATTTTCTTAAATTTTAGTTATGTGAGATGTGTACGATCTAATGTTTATTATGTAGTTTAATTTAAATGGATGCACTCTATTTATAAAATTAATATAATAAAATATTTTAAATAGGTTAAAAAATAGCATAATTAACTTGTGATTAATTCTTTGATGTTGGTCGTTGTTATTGGTATTTTTATGCTTTGAATGGATTGAACAACTGTTATGGTCGCATTCAATAGTTGGAGTGGGAGAACATGTAAGAAGTGGTAAGTGTGGAAGACAAAGTTATGGGGAACAAGATGTGTGCAAAGTAGGGGATGTGCCTGGAATAAATGATGTGCAGAAAAGGGTTTATATGCGAGAGAATAGATATGTAGAGTCAATTTGTGTGTAGAGTAAGGAACACAATAATTTTTCATCATGGATGTGCAGTAAGGAATACAATTTTTTTCCAGGAGACATGGAATTTGGCTCAGAATAGAATATGTAGATTATTTCACTAATAAATTTGTAAGAGAAATGATTTTATTTCCTTTAATGAGTTTAGTGTGAAATTTGGTTCAGAATATATAGATTATGATGAAAACGAAGACTGGGTGATCTTCATTTTCAGTATTTTTACGCGCTCGATCCTGGGACCTGTGGGTTATGGGCCCATGAAGCCATTCTGCGACTTCTCACAGCCTTCTCAACGTGACTGAGCAACACTTCCTACTGATCCAACAACAATAAAAGTCATCTCTCGCCATCATCAGATTCTGGCCGTTCATTATCTTCGGCATTCGCTTATCCAAATCTTTCAGAGACTTGATCATCCTGAACACTTGCGTTCTGTAATCTACAACACTGGTCACCGGCATTCGTAAAGATCCAGCGAAACAAGCTTTAACTGCGCCCTCGATGCAAGATCGTCCATATACTGAATTTGGTTGTTTGAGAGGTCGAGGTCCTGACGAGATTCCAGGCCTGCTTCTACCAGATATTCCAAACCCCCGGCTATTCGATTGTCACTCGGAATAAACTTCTGGAGATCATTTTGTCCTTCGGCGACTCCTCGCTGTGTTCGCCTTCGATGACGAGGGTTCCATCCTCGGTGCCCGCCTTAACCTCTTCCTTTCTCAGGCTAGGCATGTCGAACCGCATCTTATTCTCGTCTTCCATGATCGGGGGAAAGTCGTTTGAACAGGCGGCTCATTGTCCATCATCTGCGTCAAAGTTCAACTCGAGGGGAATTTGTACTCAGAGTCGCTCAATACAGCCGTTCGGATGTCTCCACCGCATACTCGATTCGGCTGTCCATAAAACTCTATTGTAACGCTGCATATTAACATGCCTGTACTGCGGCATTTACATTTTCATTTTCACGAGAAAAGAAGACCGAAAAAACAACAAAGACATATAAATACGCAAGTTCACAGAGAAACGCTTCTATTATATACAAATGCAGATTACACAAATGCAGATTACAATTTTAAGGCATTTCAGCCTTAACCCAGAATTTCTCAGACAACTACATCTCGTCCTCTCTCTCACGCACAGGGTTTTCCTATTCTCGTCTTCTTGATTCACTCAGGAATCGTTCAGTTCTTTATACATAGTTATAACTAATTTTTTTAACTAAAATTAGTTCCTATAACAGAATTCAGTTGTGGTTGGCCTGGGTGTCCACGTGATCGTCCACTTGTCTTCTTCCTTTAATTTTCTTTCATTGACGTGTCCAGATGCTCCTGCATCATACTCCCGAGGTACAAAAAATTATGACCTCCTGGTCATATGCCCCCGAGGTACAAAATTATGACCTCCTGGTCATATGCGTTTCCTTCGCAATTCGCAATTCTACCCACTGTTTCACTTCTTCAGTGGAACTGCCTTCTATGAGCTGCAACCAAACCTCTGCCATAGCAAGTCCTCCTTGCTACCAGATGCCTTAGCAAGCTTCTCTGCTGAGCTTAGTCCTCTCGGCATCTCTGCGGTTCTCTCCTCTCGAACCAATTGAGCACTCCTGCTCTAGGTTTGCTGCTATTTCCTCACCTTCACAAAATAAATTAAAAATTAAAACTGTACCTCTTCTTTCAAAACTCCTCTCCGCAGGAAATCTTTCCCGCTCTGATACCACTTGATGAAAACGAAGTCTGGTGATCTTCATTTTCAGTATTTTTACGCGCTCGATCCTGGGACCTGTGGGTTATGGGCCCATGAAGCCATTCTGCGACTTCTCACAGCCTTCTCAACGTGACCGAGCAACACTTCCTACTGATCCAACCACAATAAAAGTCATCTCTCGCCATCATCAGATTCTGGCCGTTCATTATCTTCGGCATCCGCTTATCCAAATCTTTCAGAGACTTGATCATCCTGAACACTTGCGTTCTGTAATCTACAACCCTGGTCACCGGCATTCGTAAAGATCCAGCGAAACAAGCTTTAACTGCGCCCTCGATGCAAGATCGTCCATATACTGAATTTGGTTGTTTGAGAGGTCGAGGTCCCGAAGAGATTCCAGTCCTGCTTCTACCAGATATTCCAAACCCCCGGCTATTCGATTGTCACTCAAAATAAGCTTCTGGAGATCAAATTGTCCTTCTGCGACTCCTCGCTGTGTTCGCCTTTGATGACGAGGGTTCCATCCTCGATGCCCGCCTTAACCTCTTCCTTTCTCAGGCTAGGCATGTCGAACCGCAGCTTATACGACTTCTCGTCTTCCATGATCGGGGGAAAGTCGTTTGAACAGGCGGCTCATTGTCCATCATCTGCGTCAAAGTTCAACTCGAGGGGAATTTGTAAGAGAGTCGCTCAATACAGCCGTTCGGATGTCTCCACCGCATACTCGATTCAGCTGTCCATAAAACTCTATTGTAACGCTGCATATTAACATGCCTATACTGCGGCATTTACATTTTCATTTTCACGAGAAAAGAAGACCGGAAAAACAACAAAGACATATAAATACGCAAGTTCACACAGAAACGCTTCTATTATATACAAATGCAGATTACACAAATGCAGATTACAATTTTAAGGCATTTCAGCCTTAACCAAGAATTTCTCAGACAACTACATCTCGTCCTCTCTCTCACGCACAGGGTTTTCCTATTCTCGTCTTCTTGATTCACTCAGGAATCGTTCAGTTCTTTATACATAGTTATAACTAATTTTTTTAACTAAAATTAGTTCCTATAACAGAATTCAGTTGTGGTTGGCCTGGGTGTTCACGTGATCGTCCACTTGTCTTCTTCCTTTAATTTTCTTTCATTGACGTGTCCAGATGCTCCTGCATCAGATTATTTCAGTAATAAATTTGTAAGAGAGATGAATTTTTTTCTTTTTAATGGGTTTAGTCTGAGTCATTTTGCCATTTGTCATGGCCCTCCTTCTATTTTGGTCACGTAGTACGAACTATATATCTTATTGTAGTATATATAAAATGTATGTGTGAAATCATAGAACTTTTCAGAATAAAGTTAAGAAATTGTAAACCTGGATTATAACTGTATTTATTAATAAGGATATAATTGATTTTTTTTTTAAACTAAGTATCGCTATTGTGAAGACATAGATTTGATAATATATTGGAAATGGAATAATATCTTACTTAAATAATTACAAGCTAAGTAATATTTTATTTTTCCAAATTAACAACTTTACAGTGTATTTTATCTTCATCTTTACAAATTCATAAACATTTAAGGATGAACACTTACATATCCCATGCATATACTATAACATGTAAACGAATTCGACAAACTTAAAAGCTCGGAAAAAAATGAATTTTATCTTAAATATTAATTACAAATAGTAAACGTTTAATCCAGAAGCCCAAAAAATAAAACGAAAAAATATTTTTATTAATTGACATGAAAATTGATTTTGAATATGAATTCAAATTTATAACCATTTTAGCTTTAAAAGAAAATATAAGATATAAGCAAAAATTATTGTATACTTTTATCTCATAACATGATGTTGTGTTATTTATTAGTAAATAAAAGAATTTTATGATATAATATTAGCGTCATATGTCTTATCTTAACATAAATTACTACTTAACAAAATTGAAATAGATTCAAGTTTTAGTACTATAGATTCAAGTTTTAGTATTATGTGTGATTTTTAAATTGTAACTAAAAAAATTATTATTTTCATAATATCTATATTTGAGTTGCTCTTATATTGTGCCGTGATATTGAATTTTTACTTGTGCTAATGGTTAATTAAGAAACATGTACTTTAATCTCTTTAATCTCATTTTTATTAATATAGACAATTTCTTCACAGATAATTCTTCATGACTAATTTTTTTAATATCAGCAATATATCTGTAAAAACATATCTATATTCTCTATATTTTTATGAAGACTTTAAAATAAATAAATAAAACACTAAAATCAAAAAAATTCAAAATTCAAAATATATTAATATATAATAATATAAGATATATGAGAATGATAATTATATTTTGTCTATAATAAAATAAATCTATATTTTAATTTATATTTATATTTATTTATATTTTTTTGTTATTTTTTATATTTATTAAATTTCAAGATGACTTAAATTTAAGTGAATTATTTTTTTTAGATAATAAAAATATTTTTATTGATAAAATGAATTTATTTTTTAAGAGAGATTCTTTGGCGTAAATCACATGATATTTCATTTGTCGATGTGTTTCAACCAACCAATGTGGTTCATCATCCAACCAATGTGGTTCATCATCGTGATAGGTTGAATGAACAGATCAGGCTTTGCATGTTAAATAGATAGAGCAGAACCTCCAATGGCTATATTCAGGTAACGGCTATATTGATAACGACTAGATTTGACCGGTTAGTTAGGACATGATAATAACCATTATTTAATTAGATAAGTTACCCTGGTTAGTTATAAGATGGACCCTTTTTATACACTCACCATTATAAAAATGCATTAAAAAATAAAATTATAACCTAAATTAATTTAATTAGATAGTTAGTTAACAAAGTTATTATATCTCAAAATTAGAGTAACTAAAAGTTAGTTAAAAAAGTTATTAAATGTATAAATAATAGAGCAATAGCTAGATATATTCTTATTAAAATATAAGTTAAAGGATTGTTTCATACCATTATTTATAAATGAATATTAAAATAAATCAATTATGAACTAGATTAATTTTAAAATTATTTAAATTATGCTTTATAATACCATTTATTTTAAAATTAATCTAGTTCATAATTGATTTATTTTAGTATTCATTTATAAATAAGGGTATGAAACAACCCTTTAATTTATATTTTAATAAGAATATATCTAGCTATTGCTCTATTATTTATACATTTAATAACTTTTTTAACTAACTTTTAGTTACTCATAACTTTGTTAACTAACTATCGAATTAAATTAATTTAGGTTATAATTTTATTTTTTAATGCATTTTTATAATGGTGAGTGTATAAAAAGGGTCCATATTATAACTAATCGGGGTAACTTATCTAATTAAATAATGGTTATTATCATGTCCTAACTAACCGGTCAAATCTAACCGTTATCAATATGGATGGTTATTATCATGTCCTAACTAACCGGTCAAATCTAACCGTTATCAATATAGCCGTTACCTAAATATATAGTCGTTGGAGGTTCTGCTTTGTCTATTTAACATGCAAAGCCTTGTCTATTCATTCAACTTGTCCTGACAATGAAGCAAACTGGTTGGTTCGAAATCGTCAACAAATGAAATATCATGTGATTTACGTCGAAGAATCTCTCTTAAACTTCATATGGATCACAGAAGCCTCAATACAACAAAATGAATTTATATTTATGTGTATGTATTCAAACTTCTTACTCTCCTGAAAGAAGGAATAAAAATGAAAAAATCTGTCTAAAAAATAAAACAAATGGAGTGTACAAAAATAGTGTGCAGAGTGTATGCTTGTGCAGAGTGAGAAACCCAAACTTTTTTCTACAAAAACATGAAATGTGGCATAGAATATATAGATAGTTCACTTGTAAAATTGTAAGAGAGAAATTATATTTATTTTCCTTTAAAGTGTTGAGTACGAGCCATTCTTAGAATATATATTCATGTCATTTATAAACATTGAAATTGTAGTGTATGACCTCATTTTCTATTTTGGTTGTAAGCTATGCACTATAAGAATTATTGCAATATATATAAGGTGTCTGTCTTTATATATATTCAATTCCCTTTTGAAATTTAAAATTTAGGTCTTTCCAAATATAAAATTTAAGAAATGTAAATCTTAATTATAATTATATTTTTTTATAAGCATATACCTAAAAATATATATCTAAGCCATATATATATTTGATAATATAGTATGACATAACATCTTAGCTAGTTAATTATAAACAATTTTAAAATCTACTTATTTTTATTATAGATGATTTTGACAAATATAAACCCTCAAAAAATATTAATAAATAAATAAATAAATAAAAATTTTAATGTTATACAAAATATTGTATACTTAAACAGAAATCCCACTCTCTCAACAAAGAATCTTTATTAAGTGGCATGAAGAATGTTTTTAAATGTGATTTCGAACATGTATATTGTTTTCCCATTAACAAAACGTATAAAAATTATAGTGTGACATGCTTTTGCAAAACCATTTTTTATTAGTAATGTGTTCTACTTTAAAAGAAATTACTACATAAAAAATTTATTAGTAATTAAATTTTTTTATCTATTTTTATAACACCATTCATATACATTATGAATTGTGACTTTGAATTTTTACGTGTGCGAATTGTTATTTGAGAATCGTGGAATTAATGTATCTTATGATTCTCAATCACATTCTTATCTATTTGGATCGTTTCATTATAAACAAGGGAGCCATGTCATAGCTGTAGTGTAGGGGTTGAGAAGTTGCAGATACGTAAAAATTACATTGAATTACAGTGTATTGCTCGAGAAAAGTGAAGTCTTTAGGTTAATTGGATATGGAGATCCAGAGTGGGCAGGTTCAAGGGATGATTAGAAACAGATTCAGTCTTGGATGTACATTACCTTTTAAAATTAACAAGAAATATTTAATTGTAGAGTTGAAAACAGTGTGCAAAGTGTATGTTTGTCATTTTTCCGCCTCCTTCCTTCTTTTTTTTTTTTTTTTTTTTTTTTTTTTTTTCCCTTGTATGTTAAGTTTCTAATTTATATATATATATATATATATTTTTATTTTTTTTCTTATCCTTTTGTTTTTATTTATTTATTATTTATTTTTATTGTTATTTATATTTTATTTTATTTTATTATTATTATTATTATTATTTTATTATTATTATTATTTATTTATTTATTTATTTTTATTTTTATTTTATTTTTATTTATTTTTTTTTTATTTATTTATTTATTTATTTATTATTTTATTTACTTACTTATTTATTTATTTATTTATTTTTAACTTGTATTCACATTTAATTTATTCATAGGAGAGGTCCTTTACAACTAATTTCCTTTTAAATAATAATTAACCTATAATTTTTAATTTTTAACTATTTATTAATAACTTGTAACTAACTATTATCACTAATTTAAATTATTTATTTATTAAGGGTTTGGTCCCCTGTATAACTTATCTCCTTTTTTATTATTAAAAAAGTTTTGATCTCGGTCCAATAGTCAATATTAGCGGTTGGTCAAATTAGCCATTGGAGGCTCTGCTCGGTCTATTTAACATGCTAAGCTGGATGTGTTTCTTCAACTTGTCGTGACAATGAACCACACTGGTTGGTTTGAAACGCGTCGACAAATGATATTTCATGTGATCTTCGCCGAAAAATCTTTTGTAAACAAGAAATATTTAACAACTTCATTATTATCTCTTAATGTAGAGGAAAACTCTGCAGCCTACAATGAATGCAATACATGGAGGATATTGGAGATGAATTTTCAACAATTTGAACATTGAGATCCGGTGGATCATCCCCATGGAGGAGGTGAAGGACGCACAAAAGGAGGTAGACCTTCGATGTCACCTTGGGGAAAGCCCACCAAAGCAAAATTGTGCACCACAGATAAGAGCTAATGAACAGACCTGCAATACCATAAAAACTGCCTGTGATCAATATACAAATTACAAAATGTTGTAAAATGTGAAAAGGGAAAACATATTCCAAAGTGTTGTGAAATGTAAAAATGGAAAACATATTACAATCCTGGAGCATTCTGAAACTTGAAAAATGGCCGCAGAATATATACTACACAATGAAAGTGGAGAAAGAAAGGACTGAGAGCTTTTTGTATAAAGTTACCAGTTCAGCTAATTGTTGGATTTCATCCCCCAAGTCTGAGACATATTCTTACTCTTTAGCTTTTCTTCCCCAAGTCTAGCTCGTAGAAAGCTAAACAATTAAAAATTGCCAACCTTTTTTATAAAGTCATAATCCAAAAGATACTACTCATTGTGAGGTTCATTCTCCCAGCTGAGTTGTTACCTACAATATTAGCGTTTCAACGTTGTTTCATGTGTCACTGGACTTTAATACATCTGCCCACAAGCGATCATTAATATATTTCAAAGTAATGTGCTACAACACTTACATATTCGAAAACCAAGTAAATTTTAAGTTTGTAAATCAATTCTATTTATTATTATTTTTAAATAAAGATATGATGTTGTTTCAATAGAAACGTTAAATGTAATAGTGTACGTTTCCTTGGAGTTCTAAAAAGAACTGCTGACACTGGTACCAGCCCGTCTAGCTCAGTTAGTAGAGTGCGAGGCTCTTAACCACGGTGGAATTACCTTGTTTTTTCATTTTATGACTGGAGGCTCATCAATGTTACATTTTTAATTTGAAAAATAACCTTTTAAATTTTAGCGATTCAACGAGCTGTGGGACTGGTTTCATCCATGGGCAATCGAGATTGAGAGTCAGTAAATTCCGCAGATGTATTCTATTGTGAGCCCCAACTCTTTCTACATGAATCATGCCACCCTCTCGGAAAGCTATTGCATGCAGTACACTTGCCTATCTATTAGGAAACACTCCAGGTAAATGCAGATGTCCTTGAATAACCAACCCCCGGTGCTTATTCTATGAGTGCTCTGCCTCCTATGCATTTTCTTATGGGTTTTGATCTGGGTGGGGTGGTTATGAGACTCAGTCAAAAACATCAGTATCTGGTGATGAATATGCAATGCAAGGATCTGGGCGCCCCATGTTGTTACTTCTCTTCGAGAGTTTCAAGTTGCCAGATCACCCCATATTGTTACCTCTCTTCGAGAGTTTCAAGTGTAGCATCGATTCTTTTTGCGAAGCTTCTCGGCAAGAGGGGTAATTACTACAGTGTTTTACCGATAAATTGAACATCGTTATCCCAACTCATGCATCCGGTAAGATATCCAACATGATCCTGGCATTAGGCATCCGGTAAAATATCCAACATGATCCTGGCATTAGACTAGGCAATTATATTTATGAATCTAGCATTAAAAATGAACTTACCAGCATGATCCCAGAATTAGACAAGGTATTCTCTATTTTTGAATCTAGCGTTAACTATGAAACTAGTAATTTCGACTAACCTGGCATTATATTTGTAAATTGTACTGCAAGGGTTCAACAATGGAGTGGTGATTTACCCTGAAGTAAGATGGTGTTCTACTGGTATTAAGAAACTGGTGAATTAAACTTTCAGAATGAGGCACTGCACTTCATAATTTATTGTGTATTCCCCTGGAAAACGACTGGTGTGTTCTACTGTGTGAAACTTAAAATGGTTTGGTAATTATTTTATCATTAACACAACCTTATAACCTTAAAGTTGGTTTTAAGACTTCTTAGGAACCACAGGGGCTACATTGAGTCTGGTGACCAATGCTTTGAGGGCTCTCGTTTCTCTCTGTGTTGCAGAGTCCTTTCACCTAAAGCATCGGCAGCTACAGGGGTATGGCCATAACATCATTCGATTTGATCCTTTGTACTTTACCTCTAGTTTCTTTGTACTTTAGCGCCTGAACTCTAGGAACTTTGAGAAAAGCATGACCTCGGCGAGGCAACACTCCGTTAGACCTAATTCCCTCCTAATTAGAGCTAGGGTGTCGGCCCTATCTCAAACAGATCTAGAGACATACATGTGCTTCGGCTACACTACGAAGATTTCTCTTTCCTTTTTCTGGTATGCAAGAAAGCCCTCTGCCCGGGTAAGCTCAGATTACCTCAGCTCAGATTTAGCGGATTTAGCGAATTTACTGTCGTGAAGACGATGTATTTGTCTTGGGGGGAGCTCAGCGACTTGCGCGGCATTTAGGGTTACACTATAGCCAGTATAGTGATTTGTCAGGCTTTAACCACGGCCTGTCTGCAATTCCATCTCTCCATCAGTGGAAACACAATTCTAGTTGTTTTGCGACCCTAAGCTAGAAGAAGAAATGAAGGTGGGGAGATCCAGGATCCCGTGAGTGTACCTAACTACTGAAAAAGTAGGGAATTCTCTTTCGTTTTTCTGGTATTAAAGAAAGCCCTCGGCCTGGGTAAGCTTGTATTACATCAGCTCAGATTTAATGGATTTAGCGGATTTACTGTCGTGAAGACGACGTATTTGTCTTGCGGGGAGCTCAGCGACTTGCACACCATTTAGGGTTACACTATAGCTAGTACAGTGATTTGACTTGTCTACAATTCCATCTCTCCATGAGTGGAAACGCAATTCTAGCTATTTTGTGACCCTAAGTTAGAAGAAGAAATGAAGTTGGGGAGATCCAGGAACCCGTGAGTGTACCCAACTACTGAAAACGTAGGGAAAAATGTAGGCAAATATGAAAACGAGAATCTGAGCTCTCTGTTGGTGCCCAGGTTCAGTGTTACCTCTGAGAAATACGGGGTATATTGTCCCTCCCATGCGCTGGAACTCCTGTTGCCACTGCTTGTGCTGCATGTTCCTCCTGAAACTTAGCTTTCTGAAACACCTGAAACATTTGCTGTCATGCGCGGGTGGATGAACAATGTGTTTGCTAACCTGAATCTGAAATGTGTTTGCTAACCTGAATGAAGATAGAGGGCGGTGGAATGAAGACATGTCGACAGCTGTAAACAATCGTGTCAGTGAACGATGACAAGTATAAGGGTGCTGCGTTTATGCAAGGTCCACACGCCAATTTTGAAACTTAGGATAAATTAAGTTGCCCACACTAAACTAACATCGGGGCAAGTGATGCGGGCAATAAGAGGGTAAATAGAAAACTTTGGCTAAAATTTTTTTGCAGAGAAACTGCCCAACATAAACTTTGGTTAAAGAGTAAATAACCGGTACAAATTTACGGTCAACGCATCAATTAATAGCCAGTCAACTGCCGATCGAACGCTAATAGTCCCTGTGCTGCCGTAGGCAGGGACTAATAATTACTTTCATATATATGAGAGAATTTATTTATATCTTATGTAAGTGTGAAATTTTATAAATATAAAAAAAAAAAAAAAAAAAAAAAAAACATTATTATTAATAGAACTGAGAATTAAAAAATATTAATTTATAATAATATTATATATATTAAAACGGTAATTATAATTTTTAGAACAAAATTAATTTATATATCATTCTCATAAAAAAGGAAATAAAAACTAACAAAATTGTGTAAGAAATGAAAGAAGAAAGTGTGGGAGAATAGGTATGCTAAGGGAATGCATCTGTGAAGCAAGGAATACAAATTTGTAAGAAATGTGTGATTTTAAAGGTGTTCTATAAACATTTGAAAAAGTAGTGTATCATCGTTTTCTATTTAGGTTATCTACTATACACGGTATGTATTATTGCAATACATATAGCCTTCCTGTATAAATGTTCAGTGTTTTTTTCAAATTTGAATTTATCTAATATCAAATTAAAAAATGTAACCCATAATTATAACTATATTTTTTTTAAAGATATAAGAAAAAAATGTAGTCTTGGTCTATATATACTTCATTGATTACCATACTAACTAAAATTACATATCTCTATATTGAAGCAAAATATTTCATAATATATTGAAAATGACCTAACTTCTCACCTAAATAATCACAAGCTAGATAAATTATTACATTCTCCATTGAAAAACTTCACAATTTTCCTTTTCTTCATCGTACTAATTTACATGGTTTTTAATCCAAAAGAGACTAATAACCATTGTTGCATGAAGTGTACACAAGTATGAAATAATAGTTGTAAATAATGGTAATGGTCTTAAATCATTAAAAATGAAATAAAGGTTGTAAAAGCATTTTTTATATAAACATTCTCTAATTAGTCTACTTATATAATATTTTAATTAAGCGTTTTTCTCTAGATCATATTTAATGTCCATAAATAACGAATAAAAAATAATTCACATAGAAATTATTTATTATCTGTGTAAGATTGAGAAAACATCAAATACTTGTTACGAGAAGAAAATATAGATAAACTAGAAACTCTTTTAACTAAATACATTTATTTTAATTTATATTTTCAATTAATGATTATTATATTTTTATTTGTTTTAATATTTTTTATATTTATTAAGTTTTAAAGTGAGTAATTTTTTTTTCAAATAATAATAATAATATTTTTCTTTTTTTGTAAATTTTGTAGGACTATATCTTCATCATGTCCAACATATCACAATGTGACAGGGAATTCAACTGGTGACTTCAAATTAAGAAGTGCATTAACAAAGCACTAGATGATCACCTTTTATCCAAGACCCCGTGGAAAATAATAGTAATACTTTTATAAAAAATGAATGAATTTATATTTCTCTATATGTGTATGTATTCAAGCTATATTTAGAAAAGTGTTTAAAAAGAGGGAGGTCTAGGAGAACGGGTGTAGAGGGAATGTGTCTCTCCAGCAAGAAACAAAAACTTTTTTTTAGCACACATAAAATCTGGCTAAGAATATATAGTTATTTTTACTGGTAAATTTGTAATGTAGAGATTAATTTTATTTTCTCTTAAAGGGTTAAGTTTGATATAAATTTAAGTTGTATTATTTTTTTTAAATATTAATAATATGAGTGTTACAAAATTTTTTTATATTTCTATGTATGTATATGTATTCAATATTTTCACTCTCATAAAAGGAACGAACAAAAACACAACTAATCCTCGAGATTAGGCTTGTGTTATGGTGAGTGGTTATTAGAGTCGAAGAGGACGTGGAAGTTGAATCAACTATTTCTTTATATATTTATATGTACATTGTGTACATCATTCTTTAAGACAATCATTAATATATTGTTGAATTTGGTAACCAACCTGTGTTGTTTTACAGTGGTATCAGAGTCATAGTTCAACCACCGTGTTGAGTAAGTTGGGCCACTATTTGTGGCCTTCTTGAGTGCTTCCATGCTGCTACATTTGCCCTTGTATAGTTTTGTTGCAATTGTGCAAAGTATGATTGTGGAAGAGTAAAGGTTGCGTGAAAGACGTGCAAGACACGTGAAAACAAGCAGGAGAGTTGGTATCGATGAATTCATTTCCCACAGCCAGAGTAAAAATGTAGTAAGGACCCATGTGATATTTGATGGGTGATCATTATGATGGTATAAATACCAATGCACCACGTTGGTGTTTCTACGATATGATAAATTTTATATGGTTTCGTTAGAGATGTGAGCTTACGATGCTTGCATTAACAGAGTTTTGATTTGCAGAGAATGAAATTTGCCTTATTGGAAGACCGCTTATGTTGTAGACTTGTGCAGGCCATGTTGTGGAACTCTGCTCGGTGTCAAATGGCCTGTGACTTCGGATAAAGTAAATGATAAAAGTTATGCAAATTTGTATATGCATTGATGCAGAAGACAATAATAGAGAAGAAGACGTTGCAGGTTGAATCCAGAAATTTGAAGGTATGAGGACCTCGTCCTAGTAATGAAAATCTATTTAATGTATGTTGTCTGATTTTTCATAGAAAGTAATCTATGAGAGCTCGTTAAGTATACTTCCACCCTCGCCCGTTCCTTCGTTGGCCGAAACCCAGCGATTTGAATAGATGTGTTTAGAATTGGTTTGCAATAACAATTGGCCAAAGGGAATATTTAAAGATTATCATCGCTGCCAGAAAGAAACTCATATTTTCCCCTCCTTGTGCACACCCTATCACGTCATTCACAAATCACTGTGGACTGAATTTGAATTGATGAAATTCAAATTATTCTCGGTATAAACTTAGGTCTCTGAAATGCAACCAATGCATTCCACAATCGGAAAGAGTCACCGCTTAATCAATCTCTAAAGTAATGGTTGTGTGTCCTGCAAAAATTTCTCTTAAGTAGTGTGAGTCCCAGTGTCGATCTCGTGACTCTTTTAATTATCATTGTAGTTTGTCTATTTTTTATAGTATTGATTCCTATTTACAAAAATTCATCTATTTCCTTGGTATCTACTTTTGTGAGGGACAACATTGCTTCATATAAAAATAATTGTATAAATTATTACTAACCTCCTCTGCGTACCTCAGTGGGAGTTTGACCTGCGAGTAATTACTTGGCTATTTTGGATCCTGATTTTTTAACAACTTTGCGTGTTATCCGATATGTTGAGAAGAGTTTTCGTGACTTGAACATGCTGATTACGGCTGAGTTTCTGTTGTGCTGTGAAAGGCCATCCCAGAAGGATTTTCGTAGCATTACGTTCCAATTCTATGTTCTGTGGGGTTACAGTCTATGATGGTGCGGACTAATGCACGATTTTGCAGCATTTGCTGAAGAATTTGTTATTGTGCCAGTTAATTTGAGAATTTCAACCAGAGAATTTTGTTTTTTTTTCAAATTTATCAGAGGGTTCTTTAACATATATGCTTCTGTTTGAAAATTTTTATCTTCACATTTTTGACTTGTTATTCGAAGGCATTTGTTTGGAAACGGCTAATTTCTACCGAGAACAAGGCAAATATATGATTTTGACTTTACTCATTTTTTTTATGGCACTAGACAACTACTAAGATTGAATGACGAAGTCTTAAGGAGAGAAAATAGGCAATATAGATAATTTCACATTGAATATTTGTGAATGTTTAGTTTTCCGTAAAGATTTGGCTACAAATAGAAAACAAATCATTGAAAAATGAAGTAATCCATCCATTCAACTTGAATAAAGGAATATTAAGATTTTAGTTTTCTTAGGAGGGAATAGGAATCTATTCTCATTCAATATAACATTCGGTTTAGCCGAAAGCAGCAGAGGCAAAAAAATTCTCATATAAAAGAGTAAGAGTGACTGCCTTTGAAGGAAGTGCCCCACGTTGGAGTCATGCTAGAGGAATGCTATATTCTAAGAGGTCAGAGCATTGATCTGTTGATGAGTCACTTTCGGGCCCGACATTATAAGGAGTTTCGTTTGATAGCATGATTTTTCATTCACGTTCTTTCTCACTTATTTGAAACCTAGATGTTGTGTTACAACTGATTGATACTCGTCATTTATTTGACATATTCCATTGTAACTGGGTGCATTTTTTGTGGTAGCTGAAACCCTTTTCAAAATTGATTATGATTTGATAGTGAGTTGGAGGAGAGAATGGTGAGAATCAATGATTTGTTAAATTTATAAAGAAATTTAACGATGTATATAATTAATAACATTGTCCAAATGAATAAGGAAAACCTCTCTAAAATTCCAATCTGTTTGAAAAATTCACAAGAGATGATTGAGTTTCTGCAACTCCTATCCCAATTCCAGTGAGATAAACTTTAGTAGATGAAATGAAATTTGAAGCTATTCTTATTCAAAATAATAGTTTGTTTGACCCTGATCATAGTCACGGAATGATCAAAGTAATGAAGTGATTTCAAAAGAAAATTTCAATGCAGGAGAAAGTAATGTTCAAGCAAGTGTATGCGAGAGTCATTTGCATACATATGTGAAGCTTATCATTCCCAAAACCTTTATAATACCGTGGGAAGAAATTACACATGAAAAATATAGAATTGGTTTGGGATATAACAACGATATATTGGATGTATTTTTTCATATAACTATTTTTTCTAACCCTATACAATTTTCTAGCGTTTGATTTCTAGATGGTGTCGTTCTAGAAGAAATTAATAGATGTCAAGAGTGTAATAGAGTTGGACATTTGAAATATCATTGTTTTGATCTTCACTCGTACAAGCATTGTGGAAATTGAAATCACCATTCAAACAAATGTTTTGGAAAGAAGACTATTGCAAGAGAGAAACTAAATTTCTAATGGATTACTTCTTTGGATTGGTCAAGAACATCCAATAAGATTTATGGGTCATACCGCAAAATACGTTTGATAGTGTTGACTAACCTTGAAGTGATGAAGAATAATTCATCTTCTCACCTTCTATCTCATAGGGGGAATTGTTGATGGTATGCTATAGGTTCAACAATTTTTCAAGTGAGCATGAGTTAGAGATCCACAGCTTGAGCGACAATCTATACCAGTTAGAGCCAGAGTTCTGGAAAAAGGAACTTCAGTATTTTCTAAATGATCTTTTTATGAACGAACACTTTGAGATTTAGAATTGTTCGAGGAACTACATTAATGGTTGTAGAGTTGGAATTTTTTATTGGTCTAAGAACTGCTATGAATATTCCAGACCATTTGTGGTTATCATTTGTGGTTTTCTCTTGAAACCACCATGCTTGGTTTGTGGTCATCGTTGAAAACCATTTTGGAGAAAGATTCAACTATTGGCTAAGATGCATTTTTTCATTTTGAGCTCTCATTCTTCGACTTTGATACATCCCTTCATATTAATGGGGAAATATTAGACAACTAATACTCGAGAATATGCTTGTGTCATGGTGAGTGGATATTAGAGTCTAAGAAGACCCAAAAATTGAATTAACGGTTTCTTTATGTATTTATATGTACATTGTGTACATCATTCTTTTAGACAATTATTAATATATTGTTTAGTTTGTTTTCCAATTTGTATTGTCTTACAAAACCAAAGAAACTATCTAAAAAGAAAAGAAAAGATGTGCTAGAAAATGGGCATGTGAAGAGAGTGTATGTGGAGAAAGGAACACAAACTTTTAGTAAGAAAAAATAAATCAAAAAGAAATTATGTATCCTCTCTATTAGACTAAGAGAACATCAAATATTTTGTACCTTTGAAAAGAACTTGGATAAACTAGGGACATTTTTCAAACTTCGAGCCGACTTTGAAGTCCTGAAATAGAATAAACAAACACAAACCAGAAAGAAACTATGCATTATCTCAACAAATTTAAGAAAACATAAAATATTTAGTACTCTAAAAAAACTAAACTAAGTCAGGGGTTATCTTCTAACAAGATTTGAAGTCCAAAAATACAATAACAACTAATAATAAGAGAAAATAAATTATTTGCTCTCTTAGAAGGAAAACTAAACACATCAGTAAGTCCCCTTCAACAAGCTTTAAAATCTAGAAATACAATGACAAAATAATAATCATTTAAACAAAGATAGGGAACAAAGAATTAAACAATATCAATTATATGTGTGAGAATTTACCTATATCCTCTATAGACGCTCTGTAGATGTTTATGAAAAAATATATCAATAAAATTGAGGATTAAAAAAAATTATTGTATAATTATAAATTTTTTATATTTTCAAATCATAATTATTATGTTTTTATTTGTTTTAGAAAAAAATGTTATTTGAGTTGGATATTTTTTCAATAAAAATAATATTTTCATTGAAAGGATAAATTTATATTTTTGTGTATGTATGTGTATTCTAATCTTTCACTCTCATAAAAATAAGGAACAAAAACTAACAGAAGAGCCTAAAAAGTGAAGCAAGGATGTAAGAGAACCTATCAAAAGTGAATGCATGCACACAACCAATAACATAGAATTTATTCTAGAAACATGAAACTTGGCTCATAATATATAAATTGTTTTATTGGTAAATGTGTAAGGGAGACATGATTTTTATGTTCTTTTAATGGGTTTAGTAATGAAAAATAAATTAGAAAGAAATTATACATTCTCTCTGTAAAAAAAATATAAATGAGAAAAAAATTATATGTTATCTCTGTAACATTAAGAAAACATCAAATATTTGGTACTTCAGAAACACATTTAGATAAAATACAGACTTTCTTCTCATTATGACCAACTTTAATATTGAGAAATAAAATAATAATAATAATAAAATTGCATTATCTCAATAATATTAAGCAAATATAAAATATTTAGTTCTCTAAAGGAAAACTAAACTAAATCATGGATTATATTCCAACAAACATTGAAATTTAAAATTAAATAACAACTAACGAATCAAAATTATGTTAGCTAGATAAAAATAAGAAAAGATAAATTATTTAGTTGCTCAGAAGGAAAACTAAACTGATCAACATGTCTCTTCTAACCAACTTTAACATAGAAAAATAGAATGACAAAACAATAATTATTTTAAATGAAAAAAAATAAAGGAAAAAAGTAAAATGAAGAATGAACCAAGAATTATGTTACTTTAATATCAATTGTACATGTGTTAGAAATGATGTATACTCCGTGTAGATTTACAACTTTGTAGATAAAAAAAAAAAAAAAAATCAATAGAATTGCATATTAAAAATTATTGGTGTATAATAATATTATACACATATATGCTAATAATATTTATAAATTATATATATATATATATATATATATATATTATCATATTTTTTGTTTTAATATTTTTTTTTATGTAATATATATTTGTGTGTATATGTATTGAAATGTTTTAGTCTCATAAGAAGAAGGAATAAAAACTAAAATAGAAGTTAAAAAGTGAAGTATAGAAGTAAGGGAGAATGAGTCAACATGCAAATTTTATTTCAGACACATGAAATTTGGGTGTCATGTATATCTTGTTTCACTTGTAAATATGTAAGAGAAATTTATTCAGCACACCCAAAATTTATTCCACATATATTAAATTTGGCTCAAAATATATAGATTGCTTCACTAGTAAATTTGTAAGAGAAATGTGATTTTAATTTTCCTTTAAAAATTTCAGTGATGAAAAAAAAATCGCAAATAAATTATGTCACAAATAAATTATGCACTCTTTGTAAGACTAAAAAAACAACAAATATTTGCTACTTTAGAAAAAATCTTAGATAAACTAGAGACAAACGTTTTTTGAATATTGAGCCAACTTTAAAATCTAAAAAAATAACCCAAAAATAAATTAGAAAGAGAAATAATATCATAATAAGTTTATGCAAACAAAAAGATTTTGTATTCCAAAATAAAACCATACTAATTTAGAGATGGTCTTCCAACCATAAATTAGAAGCAATATCTCTATACAAATAAAACAATATAAAATGTATGAGTTTCCAAGAAAAACTAAAGAAATGAATGTTCTTTTAACCAGAAACTTTAAAGTCCGGAGATAATGTGTTTTCCCTCTTTAAAAAAAAATAAAATAAAAAAATATTATATGATAGCTAGAAAGCATAAGATATATGGGATTATGACCTAAGAATTTGAGAAAATTAAAGGCTAATTACTTCGCTGAATAAACGTTTTCTGGAATCCTCAAAGTTTCAAGTGACGGAGAAACTATTAATAAAAATTACAAAAATGTAAATTATTCTTGAGATAATAGGAAAGACTGTACAAAAACATGCTCACGGTTTCCAGTTCAATTCCCATATCTTAAAAGATTGAAAATTTTAAAAGAATTCTCAAGTTGCTAAAAGATTGAAATTTTAAAAGAATTCTCAAGTTGCAATAAAGTAATCCTTCTACCTCGGCAAATGCCACAGTCATAAATAACCTCGACATTCTGGTTTTCAGTACTATGTCAAAATCCAAAATCTTGAATCTAATGTGGAACCCGAAGGATGTTAAAACAAAACAAATAAATCCCTCGTAAATATAATTCTGAAATGAAGAAACAAAAAATTTCATTGTAAATAGAATCCTAAAATGATCAAACACGTTTCCATTGAACCCTAATACCTTAGTGTTTCTCAAAAAAAATATATCACCAAAGCAAGTGCAATATAAAATGTAATAACTCGAAGACAGGGGCAAGTGCAATATAAAATGTAATAACTCGAAGACAGGGGCAAGTGCAATATAAAATGTAATAACTCGAAGATAGGGTGACTATATGAGATCCACCAAAAACATTGAACAATGATAGTATATTTTGAACAATGACGGTATAAAACAAGGTGGAGAGGCATTGGAATTAAGGAATTGCAGCTATATGAAGTATGGGTTTTCAGTACTATGTAAAAATCCAAAATCTTGAATCTAACGTGGAACCCGAAGGATGTTAAAACAACACAATTAAATCCCTCGTAAATATATTTCTGAAATGATGAAACAAAAAATTTCATTGTAAATAGAATTCTAAAATGATCAAACACGTTTCCATTGAACCGTAATACCTTAGTGTTTTCTCAAAAAAAATATATCACCAAAGCAAGTGCAATATAAAATGTAAAAACTCGAAGATAGGGTGACTATATGAGATCCACCAAAAACATTGAACAATGATAGTATATTTTGAACAATGATGGTATAAAACAAGGGTGGAGAGTCATTGGAATTAAGGGATTGCAGCAATATGAAATATGTTTTTCATTGTTATAATATTCCGATATTTTTTAAAATAAATTTATATTATTATATTTTTTTTCCTCGCAAAGATATGAGATTTTTGTATTTATTTTTTATTTGAATAGGTTGCGCATTTAATATTTTTTTTTTAAATATTGTCAAATTTAGTCATCTTAGGTGTTAAATTTGTATTTTTTTCCTTTTTATTTTATTTTATTATTTTTTTTAGAAAATGTCACATCAAAGTGTCCATAATCAATTCGATCAACTTTTACATCCAATCAAACAATAGTTTTTTGTTTCAAAAATTTTTAAAAATATTTTTAAATTTCAAAAACATAAATTTAATAAAAAAGTATCCAAAAAAAACATTTGAAAACATTAAGCAGTTTCTTTGTCGGAACTAAAAGCCAAAGTAGTTTGATTGAAAATTGATTTCTATGAGAGACTAATAATGGGGTGGGTGCTATATCACAAAAATGTGTTACGCTAGGGAAACCCGTCTTAGGAAATTTTTTTCATTGGATTATTTAAAATTACAAATAAAAGAGGTTCATGCACCTACATGGATTTTCTATAGTGAATTCGGGTGTCAAGATTTAGAATATACTTAACCCCATGTATCACAAATGAGAAGTAGCTTGAAACTATATGTAATTGACTAAATCAAATAATGTGTAAAGAACAACCCCTAAGAAACCAAAAATCCAACTGTAAAAGATACATGATAAAGTAAACATTACCAAGAACATATCCAAATTTAAAACCAAAGACAAGATATCTACCTAGAGTTACTTACATGATTTTCATGATTATTATTCTTTATGAGATACCCACAAGGCCATTTACAACAATCGAGAGAATGGTAATTTCCATGCTTAACACATCACCTCGTACACACATATTTCTCATTCACAACAACACCTTAACAAAATTTGGCATCGATAAATAACCATAGTATCAATCTTCTTTTCTATTATAGGATTGGAAAAAGCTAAAATAGATCCATGGTAGCATTTTCACTCCTGAAAATAGGGATATCTTCTTTAGGCATCAATCCCATGGGCAATAATAAAACAAGAAGGTAAATTTACTAGCTAAGGCTCTCATTTTCCTCATTAGTGCCAAATTTTAATTATTATTGGTAGGTACTTTACCCCTTATCCCACTATTTCTATAGTAATCCCACTTCCAATCACTCTTTCCCGTCATGCTTGTAGAATAAAAGGAATGGAATTCCCATCACTTCTAAATAGTTCCTTAGGCTATCCAAATTCATTTTAGCTCTCCAAAATAGGTTGGCCAAGAAATAAATAACCATAGGATTTAGGAAAAAACTTATCTATAAATCAATTTCTCTTGACTCAATAAATAACACATGGACAAAGTCATGGATTCCACATAATTCCATGGCTAAGTATTTATGGAAATCAAGCTATGGAAATAACATGCTCTCTTGCACTAGCATATAAATTTATAGAATAATTTCAAACATGACATTTTTCTCCACAAAATAATTAACATGAATATTTTCTTAAGCTTATAAGCACTCTAAATTTGCTAAGAACCGCATGCCCCTCTCAAAATATTTTAAATAATAGTAGAAATGGCACGTATAACAAGGAACTAAGACTTGGTATCAAAACCCTTGGTAATTAATAATTTAAGAGTCCCTACATCTCCTCTCATTTGTTCCTTTCTCCCATCACTCTCTTGAGGAGTTATCTCACCATGTGTACATTTTTACTAATTTATTAATTATTTTATTAATTCAAATATAATGAAATAAACGAATTTCCAAATAGTTATCATAAACTTACACAATATACTCAAAAGGAGTGTCACAAAAACAAAAAAAAATAAACAAAAGCTCAGAGATACATAATACATATCTCCTTTAAACAAAGTAAATACTTATATAGAATCTACAAGATGCTTGGAAGCAACCCATTAACTACATTTAAAACTACACAAATTCCTTGAATATTAATCATTGCACAACAAAGCCTTCAACCTTCTCTACTACTATTTAGTTCCATAGAAGTTGCATTCTGCCTCTTCTTTGATCGTTGATGAGTGTGGTCGTAGAACATACAACCCTACCTATAATGATGAAAATTTGAGCACCCATAATTATTTCATGATGTCAATCTAGAGAGAAAATTTTAGCCACTAGCATGTATTCTCTCATCATGATATCGTAAATTACACTTCAAATTATGTATTTAAGGTAAGATCAAAATCAAGAATCTACAACCATATTTTTTCTAGGATCTTCAAAGCCATAGATATACGTGGCCTTACTTTAATTGTAATTCATATATTTTCCATAAAATTTCCATTGAATGAGAGAATGTTATATTTCATATGCTCCAAAAACATCCCATAATGATATGTATCTATTCATTCATTCATGGAATGTTAATCAAAATATTTTCATATAGGTTACATATAGTATCCTACACATTTTCAATAACAAGCTTCATTAATATATATATGAAAAAGGCCTTTTTAAATAGGGACATTGTTGCTTATTGAGGTTTCATTATCTTGGTCCATTTATTCTTATCTCAAATATGAAAAGTGGAAGACAAAAAACCTAACTATTATCTTTCCTGTTTTTGTGAAACATTTTCATTCATTCTATGGAATACAATTGCTACAATGATTTTTGTTAGACTAATCTCTTTGTTGACAACCTTTTCTAAAAGTTCTTCAATAACTTCAGTCTTATCCAAGAAGAAATCATTTACTATTTATACATATAAAAAAATATGTTCTATGGTTTTATTTTACATCTAGTATATTCTCCAAATATTGCTTCTTAATATGTTTCAACTAACTCAATAAATGATTATCACCCCCATTAACTAACTCAATAAATGACGATCACCCCATTAAATTTGATGAATGAGAAATCCTAATTTTCAAAATACAAATTGGTAACAATATTTAGCTAAATGGTCTTAATATGTTTGGCTATCACGAATTTGACCAAAAAAACTACTATATGCCTAGTCTTTTCCCATTACATTTGCAAGAAATAGTGATATAATTCGTCAACTTCAATCACTTGACCAATAAATTTCAACATGTCTTCTCTTCCACTCATATGTAGAATGCTACCTTGTCAGCCATCCAACACAGCTTTCAACATTGTTCTAACTCACTTAATTAAAACAAAATCATATCCCCACCAAAAATAGTCATAAAAGATATTTCAAAGTACAATTAAAGTTATACTTAACTATATATTTTATGCATTTTCTCTTATTACTTTACTAGCATAAAAAAATACTTTGCCACTAAATACTTTAACTAGCATGCCAACATTTAATATAACTTTACAATAGGTGTTTCAAAACTTATTAAAAAAATGTATTCTTAACAGAAAAAATTCTTGGTGATCTCAAACTATAGCCTCTTCTAAAAGACAATCCTATATGGCTCTTGTGAAAGACAATCCTATATGGAGAAGCATATTGTAGCACCGCTCTTTGTCGTAGCATTGATAGAATTTTTACAGTTGCCACCGCAATAGAGCTTCAATCAGATCAACTTCCTTCAAAATGTAAAACCAAACCAACATAAAATAAGGAATTCTTATAAATGAAAACAAAACTACCCTAAACTATAACTTGAGTCCCATATAAGAAACTTATACACCAACTCATCCAACTTGGCTTACCATAGATGTCCAGTTCAAAACATGACTACTAGTTAAAGGGGTTAAATGATAGCCTTTGAAAACACATTGAAAATGTTATGCGGGTCTCTGCAAAATCGGAAATCAAGTTAAATTTATAGTGCAATACACCATAATTGGTTTGGTTGACACAAACGTATTCAGTGTCTGTTGCGGGGTGTGGGCAGAACCGTTGTGAGCCCACCCGGAAGACTATTTAGTCGGCATTCTATCCGGAGTAATCTGCAGCCGCGTACTCTTGCACGCTTCCGTCATCCAAAGTGACCGGGAAACGATTTGTGGGCTTTTTAATTGTTAATATGTGTCGGCATCCATCAACTTCTCACTAACTCTTTAGCTGTATGTCATTCATTTTCCATAACTCGTTAGCTGTATGGCATTGGGTCTCGAGATGTTTAAAATTTTAATCATATCACATTGAATTTAATCACCAGTTGGTTGAAGATGCCAATTTGCAGGTCCTGATTTTTTAATCAACCCCACATTTGGAGAACAGGAGGGGATACCATTTTCACCAGTGTATCCATACAGTGAATTGAGATATTCTATATAGATGGCGCAGATTTACCATTTCAACATATTAGTGTTGCGTTGTGTTGCAAGGAAATATAGCCTGCGTGTAATTATTTGAATAAGAAGGTCTCTCCAGAGTCTGAACCAGAAGAGAGAGAGCACCGCCTCTTGTCTGAAACCTGGAATAGTCCATGTGACATATTCGGAGTGGAGAAGTGGAGGTGCTCTCTCTCTTCATGTTCAGGCGAATCCGGCGATATGCGGGACGGCGGATTGCTTAGTTAGCTTCACTCTTAATTTCTATGCCTGGTAAGCTTCACTAATTTTGCAATTGTATATTTTTTGTTGACTAACTCATTACCCTTTTCGGATAATGGAGCACACATGCCCAAGAAATCTGAGCTCTGAATTGACAAATAATTGTTTGAAGTGTGGGATCTTCGTATGCACAAGTAAGAGTTATCTATGTTGAAATTTCTGATGATTAAAGCATTCACCAGTAAAGTACCACGTTTCTTCCTTCGCATGTGTCAGCGCCGGCAAATTTTTAACCAGTTTTTAACGCTCAAAAATTATCTTTTTGAAACTTTAGTATGATTTTGGTGAATCTTATCGGTAATTGCACTTTTTTAATATATATTCAAATTTCTAATATTTTACATACTATAATATAAAAGAAAATCATAAAAAAATAAAAATGACCTTATTTATTTTGGTAAACCATCAAAAATTAGTTGGCATGGAAATAATATTCCTAAAATTTTTCATAGCCAATGACCAGGATAAACGATAAAGACATCACTATGTTTATCAGTAAAAATATTTTGAAATCGGAATTTCAAAATATTCTAAAATGTAAGATAGAATTTAGATGGTTGATTATTAAAGCATTCAACACTAAAATACCACGTTTCTTGCTTTGCATGTGTCAGCGCCGGCAAATTTTTAACCAGTTTTTAACGCTCAAAAATTATCTTTTTCAAACTTTCGTATGATTTTGGTGAATCTTACCGGTCATTGCATGTTTTTTAAATATGTTCAAATTTCTAATATTTTACATACTATAATATAAAAGAAAATCATAAAAGAATAAAAATGATCTTATTTATTTTGGTAAACCATAAAAAATTAGTTGGCATGGAAATAATATTCCTAAATTTTTTCATAGCCACTGACCAGGATAAACCATAAATACATCACTATGTTTATCACTAAAAATATTTTGAAATCAGAATTTCCAAATATTCTAAAATGTAAAATAGAATTTAGATATATGAAAGGTATTTTAATTAGAATTTCAAAATATACTAAAATTTTCTGTTACACCAGCAATGATAGGTGAGAAAAGTTTTAAAGGTTTCTGCTTCATGGCGTGTTTTGGAATTAAATGAGAATGTTATTTTTTCAGCGGGAGTTGTAATGGGAGTTGGCGAAAGTTCTGGAAAGTTCTTTTCGGAGTTCTGGTGTTCCTTGCAGTTGGGGAATACAAAGTCTGTATGGAACTTTGCTGAGTTGCCCACAAAACATAGCCTATGTTGAAACCTTAGAAAGATAGGCCAAAGACATCCTTAACACCAATATCCTTAATTGAGAAACTGGAGCAATTTCTTGATGTGTTAAGGAAGCCCACCTTGACTTAAGGGTCATGCTAATGAATATTTATTCTGTTGCTTATGTATATATATATAACAGAAGATTGTGTGTGCATATTCTATGTGGAAGTCAATGATTAAACATTAGAGTTGTTTTTTATCTTAAAAACACTCATATTAATGAACTTGTCATTTTATATATATAAAAGAGAGACTCACTGAGAGAGACTATATATATTTATAATGTCTCTTATATAATTTAAATGTCTCAATATTTTGATTCAATATTAATTTTGATTATTATACAAACTATATAATTAAAAAATAATTTTTATTTATATATTTTTAATTTTTTTGTTATATAATATGACAGTTTCAGATTAACAAAGATTTCTTGTAAATTTTGGGGAAACTTCTAATTGTTGGAGACACCCGTAACCAAGTTCCAACATTCCAGAAACCAAAAACTCATGCAACATAGCTAAAATATACAACGTCAACATAAAGCATTTCAGCACTACTTTTTTTATACAATTTGTGTGAGCTACTGTTTTTTTCAATACAATTTATATGAACTGTTTTTTTGAAAAATATATTAAAATTGTAAATGTAAATTTGTACTTACAAATTTTGTTACAATATATGTGTAATTTTATCGTATCTCTTATATAAAACTGAATTTATATTTGAATTCAAGCTTTTGTGATCTATATCATATTGTATAAAATATTTTTGGGAAGAAATCACATTGAAAATTTTGGTCGAGGAGTTTGGAACCAACAAATGTGATTCATCTTCAAGATCGTGTCATGAAGATAAATCACATTTATTGATTCGAAATGTGTGAATCAAGATAATCAATGTAATTTCTTCCTCAAAAATATTTTATACACTATACTTTTATATTTATTTTTCTTTTTCTTTCTGTAATATTGATGGCCGGCGGACGCCGATATGTTATCAAGTTTAAATATGGATATGACGACCGTGAAGTGTGGATCATGCAATTGAGTTTGCCTGGTTAAGTTCGTGAAGAAGTTATGAAGAGTGACGGGCTGTATTCGAAGAATTTGTTCAATTTGGCAGACGTATAGGTTTGAAATTCCTTTGAGAATACAACTATATGTTACCTCATGGACGGTGACACTACAACAACGGCTATATTGGGTAATCGATAGAGTACAAGCTGATCACTTAAATCATTGAGTGCCCGGACATGAGGGAGGGAATCAAATTGGAATTAATGTGAATAATTGGCTGTAATGATTTTTGAATTATAGAGTAATAAATTTATTATGGTTTATATTTATTAGCTGTTTTATTATAAATTTTAATTTTATTATTAATATTATTAAGTGGACAGTAGGGAATTATTTTTAGCTATTCCAGTTTTGAAATGATTTTTTTCACCAAAATTGAAAGATTCAATTTTTAACAAGATTGTGATTTTTTGAGGTTTAAAATACGTTCTTAAAGCTGTAGTCTAAAGAAACTGCTTTTTTGTCCTGAAAATCATAGAAATTCACCAGAGATTTTTGTAAGTCTAGAGATGTGGAACTTCAAGATTTTGGGTTCCTCTGAGGTTTTTGATGGTGTTGAATCCATTTCCACCATCAAAAACAGGATTCAAACACTTACACAAAAAATTTTGAAATTTTATTGCCCCAAGTTTTGACCGTGAGGGAGCATCCTTCTTCTTTTTTAAATGGATAAATGGATTTGCCCCTGAAAAAACCAAAGATAGTCAAATTCTAGAGATCAGACATCTTAATTCTTTGTCTAGCTTTGGTTAAAACCAGCTAGGAAAAATGCCCCATAAAAGTCATTTCATCTATCATTTAGACTAGCACATAATTTATACTTTTTCTATTTAATGAAAAAAAATATTGCATTCACAAAAGTGAATAATGTTTTATTTATTTATCATGATTTTTTTAAATGTATATATGTTTAATTCATATATCAATCTTTTTATAAATAATAATAATACTAATAACAATTGTTATTCAAAATAAATTATAATTTACTTAACTTTTATGATTTTCTAAAACCTTGGTAATACAATATTATGGCACAAATGCCTTAATGGCTATAATTACCAACAATTTTGAATTAAATGGATTGTCATTTTATAGTAATGAGTGTAATCCCATATTTTAAACAATGTTCAAAATTATTATAATTAAGTTGACAATTCATGATATTTCTTGTTGTTATTGGTATTATTTGCCAATGTAAGTTCACTCTTCATAGTTATTTAAGGAAAATCACACAACTTGGAATAAACCATCCTAAATCCATTTTAGCTACAGATCTAACATGAGTTGAGAGAGATCAAATTTCTTTGAGTTCAAACATATTTATAGTGTGAAATAAAATGTATTATTCTAATTGTTTAAATTGTATTTTTGAATGCTAAATAGAGTATATAACAAATAAATATTTTAACCATAAAAACTTTTTTTTCATGACATATACATAATTTTTTCTAAATGATATATAATATATACGCAATTGACATTAAATTATTTTACATAAAATGTACATTGACACATTTTATGATGAAAATTAAAATGATTTTTTATTATTAACATATTTTTAAGTATATGTCAATATTAATTCATATTAAAATATTTTATCAATAACCATATATGATTTAAACATCTTAATCACACTTTTTTTTACTTCTCATTATTTTACAACATATCCATTTTTTATTTATCATATCCGACATTATTTTTCTATTTAGAACATAATTTTTAACTTTTATTTTTATTTAAATGGGAGCAGATGGACATACAAACTTACACATCCCCTCATACTGGGTTGTAGAATGAGCTTCTCGCCTCATTGATCCTCTCGATTCAATAATTAATGGTAGAAAAACCTTACACCATGCAATAATTAACTAGTAGTTCAAAATGAGGTATGTTTTTACCCTTAACATGTTTGTATTAAAAGTAACAAAAATATATGTGTTATTGTGTAATAGTGATAAATTAAATTTAAAAAATTATTGAAATTCAAAAGTGAAAAATGAAAAAATAGTTAGCTAGAATATTTAACTACAACATAAGTTTGATATCACCAATGACCTTCATGAAATTTGTTAGGATTCATTAGAATATACTATTCTAGTCCAACAATAAGGTGCCAAATGGCTTGATGATACTACGCTCTCTTGTTCTCTATGTCCCACTCCTACATTGTTCACTAGACAAAGACTCCTTTAACTTCTCCCAAATTTCCTTGAATTTATTCAACCACCCGTTTGTTTCGATCATGAAGCTTTTCACAACCTGGGGTCACTATCTGAGAGGTAACCCATTGTTTTGAAAACCCATCAAGTTTATCTTAACAAGTTCATCCTCTAGAACAAATTCACCAATAGCTATAGTATGATCTCAAATTCATTGAATACTAATGAGGTTGAGGACACTATGTTCGATCTATTCATCTTGGTGTTTATGGACTTTTTTCTCAACACCATCTTCCATTTTTGGTTACCACTTCAATAGAACCTTTTCAAATTCGTATACATATCACAAGAAGTCTTCTTTCCTAGTATGTGATAGATCACATGATCCTCTACACTATCCATGATGATGTGTATCACTTTCACACTCTGTTTTATTATGTGATAGATCACATTATCCTCTGCACTATCCATGATGATGTGCATAGCTTTCACATTCTTGTGTTTTAGCACTTAAAGGAGGTTGTATTTTGGTATTAGCAAATTCCCATTAGTGGTTTTCCATGAAAATCAATACAATTCTCTCCTCCTATGGACTAAAAGTCGAGGTCCCCTCCAACTAGATTTATACCTTAACTCAATCTAAGTCATTCTCTTAGCAAACAATCAACTATAATTATTATTATTATAGTAACCTCAGTTAATTTTTTTCTTCAATAAATTCTTCTTTGATTAACTTATTTTAATATTATAACTTCAGCTACTCCTTTGAATTCTTTTCCATCGTTTGATCTAACACCTCAACTTTTAATTAATTTACTATTTAATCCTTAATGTCTACTTTGAATTATCTTCTATTTTAAGGCTCCTCAACACTCATTTGAATATCACTTTTATTTCTACTCCCTTATGGTGGTAGAGTGTCCACCTGATATATTAGATAAACTACAAAATCCATTACAAATGTTATTTCAAAATTCTATTCAACAACGTCATATATAGGAAAAAAAATTTGAATGTTCTCATTTAAAAAATAAAACAATGTAAAGCTACTTAAGTAGTTTTACATGAAACACCGTGGCTATTTCTTGGATAGTCATGGGGATTCATAAAAGTGACAACTCAGCAAACCATGGAACATTTCACATTAAATGATCATCCATCTAGTGAGAGGATAAGCCTAACTAGCTTAATCGAGATCCATTTCACTCTAGAATTGGGATCAATGAGCCTCCAAAGGACTCCCCTTGTCTCCCACTGGATCAATTCTCATAAATGAGCCAAGCGAGCCAAATCAAGAGCTCAAACTTATAAATAGCAATGGAATTGGGACCACAACAAGGGAGAATCCAATTCAAAGTTATGTTGCAAAAATTTCCAAGTCAATTAGCATTCCTCAATGTTAAAAAATCTCATCATTAAGAGCTCCCATAGGAGTTCTTTGAAGAGAGAACACTCTATAAGGAGAGGGAAAAATGGATTTTATTTAGGAAAGTCAAAGAGCCACTTTTCTTATGAATTTCTTTTAGTCTCTTTGTGATAATTTGTGACTTTTTCATAAGGAAATAAAGATAAGTCTTTCTTCCCTACCTCTTCTGTTCATTTCCTATATTTTCCATTATTTTTACATTTTAGATATTGTCCTTTGATAGATCTAGTTACACTGTCCACTGATTTACGTGTTCATATTGATAATCACTTTCTTATTAGATCTATGAAGGGAAGAATGGCCTTATAATAGATTGAATTTTGGTAGACCATCGAATAAAATGAAAATCAATAATAACCCATATTTAAAATGGAGAAGTGGTAGGAATTAGTGGGAGATTATGTCAATCCTAAATGGATGTGATAGCATGAATATGTACTCCCAATTTATTTTAATCGTGAAGGTTCAATGACCATTATGGCACTATGAATTAATGGGATGCTCCCTAATTGACATGGTTGGTGTTCATCCATGAATAAACATTCTAGTAGGTGACATTTTTAAGTGTGCTTTTGTGAAGCCACTTCTCCCTAGTGTGGAAATCGATCGTGTAAGAATTTTAGGTGTTGAATGTCTACTTATTGGCCACAAGGCCATGATTTCCAATATAGTTTCCTACATACACTTGAGCTCAATTAGTTGAGGGAAATAGTGAGTGTAGTGACCAGATTCTCTACACAATGTGAAAGGGAAATTGATATCGAGATTCTCTCTTTTTCCTACTTTTGTGTATTAGTGTTGCCTTGTTTTGATGGTTGATTATGGTTTTGGGTGTTTCCCCTACCCTATAATTTTTTTATATTTACGGTGCACCCCTACCTCTGATTTACCTTTTAATTACACTTTCCCTTCTTCTTTCCTTTATTTTATTGGGAAGAGTGGTTGGTGTTTGTTTTAACCCATACATACACCCATGAAAAGAGCTATGCCACTAAATAAATCTTTGCTAGGGAAGCAATGTAGACAATACATTACTTCATATCATAGGAGGTTGTTGATTCTTTGGCAAGCATATCGCGGCTCGAGGGGAACTGGAGGACTTGGTTCAAGGTTGTGAGGAAAGTGGATTGCCCAAGATTAGTTCCAGTTTATACATACGGTTAGAAAAAAATTGAGGAATTTTTAGATGTTAGTTATATGAAAAGAATTATGAGTGTGTTGTTTATTTTCTAGTCATTGTAGTAGTGTTGGTAGTATTCATCATATGTTCTAGTGGATCTATATTTTTATATAATGTGGGTTATTGAAATGAGTGTGCATGTATAAAGGAAATGGTTGTATACTTTAAGTAGAATTTGCATGTGAATAGAAAGAGAATTTGTGCAATATAAACATATGGGAAATTTACTTATTTATGAGTGCATATATGAGCATGTTATTTTTCAATATAATGAAATTGGAGTAGATGAACTAGCATATGAGAGCACATTTTACTAGTAACGAAAGCTCATATCTTCGTTTGTGGGTATGGAGAACAAATTTTAATTCTAATGGTTTCTGAATATCTATGCGTGCATAAATAGAAATGATGTATATTTTTTTACACATAATTTTCCTTTGACTGAGCAAGATATGTTGAACAAAGGGATCAATCTTTTATTTTTATTAATGATGAATTTTTAACCATGACTATAAAATAATGTAATTAAAATACAATTTGTTACTTAAGTATTTTTGAAGGTATTTTCCCATACCCAACTAATACATTTAATGTACAGAGTCACCAAAAGCGAGTTAGAAATGAACATCACAACGACACAGAGTATCAATATCTCACTTCGAGTTACTGAGTGACAGTAACCACTGCAATTTTGGGAAATTATTGGACCTGTATATTCTATAGGTTAGTGCTAACAACATATTTTTATATGCTCACAAAAGAAAAAAAATATTTATTAACATATATAATAAATTAATAGTGTTGGTATACTCAACCAAAACAAATTAGCAATGTACAGTAAGAGGGATTTTGAAAAACTTAAATAGCCTATAATAAAAAGTACTAAACCCTGGAATAAAATTCAACCATAAAGGAATATGCAATAGTGGTATAGAGTTAATTTTTAGGGTAGATATAAATTGTTTTTCTTGAGGTATCTGACTGAGATCTTAGAAAAGAAAATTTCCATAATTTCCATAATATTTTATGCTAGGAAGAGAGATTATATCACTTCTAGAGTTGGCACCAACATCAAATGAAGGTATAGATGAGCGAAAAATAGGTACAAAACAAAGTGGGACATTATTGAATAAAAAATAAAACAAACATTGATAGATAAAATTCCTAGATAGAGCATTTTCCATAGTAGATACATAAATAAATAAAATATAACTCCTCAACTAACTATAAAAGTTTGGGGACAAGACTATACACAATCCATATTGACCATATAAAAATGGGTTTGTGAGTTCTACTATTCATTACGTGTGTAGATCTCTAGGAAGAAAAGTGTAAATTGTATGATAGCAATAACAACAAAACCATTTCCAGAACAAATCCAAAATCTACAAGAATTTCATCCATAGGCCACTATAGTAATAAATTATTTAAACAAAACTGGAAAAAAAGGAAATTTTCCATTACAGGATAAACATTACACAAAAATAAATAGTTCATAACACTAAGATTTAATGAAATTATCCATGTAACCATTGTAAGGAAAATAAATCCCAAGATACATAGCGTGGAAGAAAATATGTTTGTTGAGTCTTTCGAGTGGGAAGACCTGCGTCAAGTTCTGGATGGAGGAATAAACTCCTGATAAATACATGTACACAAAGCATAAATAAAAACAATCTCCATACAAATACATAGTTTTGGCTCCTAACCCTATGGTCAAGCTTGAAGGAACATAAGAGAACAAAATGGGACACAAGTAATGGCCCTAGCAAGGAGGAATTACACCAAAGAGAAAATGAACATCATTATTCTTTAAAAGTAAACGACTCCATCGAGAATTAGAGGTGATACATGACAACCGAGTTGGGCACGACTAGGAGGGGATAGTCAATGGAAGGAAACATTTTAATCATCGCTGGAATTTATGGGAAATACCTTGAATCGTGCAGGAGTTGGAGTTACTTGAAGGGAAACCCTAAAGGTAGTGACAATCATGTTAGGGGGAAAATAAAATAATAAAATTAAGTAGGGTCAAGGAACTTATCTGAAATTGATAAAGGTATTACAGACTATGTGTGAAGTTCCTCTATCACTTAATGCAATGGATTGAAAAAATTGTGAATAACATAGACACTTAAACAATTATAAAACACAATAAAAACACATCAACACAACCAAAATTGATAAAGGAGTTCACCAAACTTCCCGATTGCATCTCCTGGTCCTAGCTTCTAGTGCTGACCTCTTTATTATATCTTCAAATGATTGTTACAGGTATGATCTCAAAAATAGAGTCTCAAACACCAAAATGGATCTCACCACTATGTTCTGCTCAAATCTTCGAGTTGAAATGAGCATACACTTGACTGTACTGGTCACTCTGACCACCAGATTCCCTAAAATGATTCACAATACACTCCTCTTAACACTCTCTCTCAACTTTTCTATGTTATGGTGTTCATATAACATGTACAGTTACAAATTATGCAATAAACATGGAACAATATGTTTATAATAGAAACGGGCTATAAAAAAAAGGATCGATGGGCACAGGTGGACCCTGACCATCCGGTGTTTCCCTAGCACTGATCTTGAGAAAAAACCATCTAATGGCTATCTTATCCCCCTCATCAACTAATTCGGACAACCTGCACCATTGATATGTCCTATGGGATCCGACAGTTGTTGCGTGGTCTCACGCTCCAACTAGCACGTTTGCTAATTCTCTAAAGGCACGCAATAAAGTGGTTTTCAGGAGGCTATGTGTCGAGCATCGAGTGGAATCGCATGCTCTTGGTCTAAAAACACTTCCTGCCTTAAGGACATGTGATAAACCATTTACTGCCCTTCTGTCGAAACTCAAAGAGTTTAGCTCCTTTTTCGTAATTCTATCGGATCCGCTTTCCAAGATAAATGCTTGCATGTTTCGGCATGATATGCGTCAATCTCCTTTGATCGGATGATCTCCGCACTTGTTCGTTGATCCCCATTACCTATGGTCTGAACCAATCATAGACTCCCACATCATCTCATGCACTTACATCATCAAGAACCTTTGACTCTTTCCCTGGTTGTCACATGTCCTTCTAACATAGGCGTTGATTTTTTATCCGAATCTTTTATTAGCTGTAATTTCCTTATCCAAACTCGGATTTGCATGTGATTTGCACCATTGGTTCATTTTAACGAGCTTTTCAATATTATTCCACTTTCACCTGTATTTAGAGACTTTTGATCTGGAGGCTATGTTGAATCCATTTTGGATCACACCTCCCCACTGGAAGCTTTTGGTCCACCAAAAGTTGGTTTTAGCTATCGAGTAAGTGAGGATAATGTTACTTCACTTTTGAAATCTCTATCCATCATGCATTACTTGGATTCGTACCTTTGAGTCCAAATTGCAAGTGCTCAACATCCCCTCGTTGCGAGGTTCTTATCCTCCTATCAAGAACTGTGTCCTGCAACTCATTGAGATACTCCGGCAACAGATCATCAATAGAAGGTAGCTAACCTTGCTCTTTGAGATCTTCAATCAAGGAAGGTTCATACAACCTTGATTTTTCAACATTAATGAGTGAATAGATTTTCATATAAGCTGGTAGATCTCGGCAGAATCAATTTTCACCAATTTTATCAAGTATTTTGAAAGGACCATATCTAATTGGTTTCAACTTTTTACCTTCCCCTTGTAGTCTTTCTTTGTTGATGTACAACCAGAATTGATCACCAACTCGAAAACTATGCTCAACTTGATGGTTGTCATGTGTCACCTTATACCTGGCTTGACTTCTTTCTAGTTGTTCCTATACTACCTAGGGAATTTTGTGGATTTGTTCAATGAACTTGGTTGCTTTTTCCACATCACTGTGTTCGTCAACTGTTATGTCTTTACCAAAGAAAAAATCCAAGGGAGACTTTGGTATAAAACCAAAACAAGTCTCAAAAGGATAACTTTAAGTAGAAGAATGTTTTGCATGGTTGTAAGCATGTTGCACATAATACAGGTAATCATCCCAAAGTTTGGGATGCTTGCTACAATATCATCGAAGCAACTGTATCACTGTCATGTTGACCACTTCTGTTTGACCATCTGTTTGTGGATGGAATGATGTGCTCTTCTTTAAACTTGTTTCCATTAACTCCCATAGACTTGACCGAAATTTCCCAACAAATCAAAAATCTTGATTAGATACAATAGAAGTGGGTAACCCAAAATGAACCCATACATTTTGAAATAAAAATTTTGTAGTTTGTTCAGCTTTGACCTGTTTATTACATGGTATCAAAATACATATCTTACTGAACCTATCTACAACTACATACAAATAATCATGACCCTTTCTGGACTTTGGCAGTCCCCCAACAAAATCCATGGAAACACTTTCCCAAGGACAAGAAGGAATTGGGAATGGAGTATACAAGCCTAATTTTCTATTACTTGGATTGCTTGTAGCACACATAATACATCCTTTGATATATCTAGAAACTGTCTCACTCATTTGTGGCCAATAATAGAACCTTTGTAATTTTGCAACTGTTTTACTTACACCAAAATGACTTGATATGAGAGAAGTATGTGCTTCTCGAATTATGTTAACTCTTTTGGTTTTTGGAATGCATAACTTTCCCAAGTGATATAAGAGTTTTTCATTTATATAATAATCCAATTCTTCTACTTGCTTGCCATGACTTAAAGTTGCATATACATCTTTAAAATAGGTGTCTGAGCATATTGTTCAATGTAACTTTCATGAATTACCGAATTATGCTTAAGCATTGTGGATGCATTTATAATTGGTCCTGATAACATATCTACAACCTTATTATGTATGCGCTTCTTATATCTGATAACAAGATGCAATTGCTGTAGAAAACCCATCTACCTGTAATGTCTTGATTGTTGCAATTTAGTTTGTGAGTATAAATATTGAAGTGGTTGATGATTTGTGTGTATGACTGTTTATTTACCCATTATATAATGTTTCCACTTTTTAACACTGAACTAATTCATATAATTTTTATCATAGGTAGGATAGTTAACTACTACAGATGTAAATGTCTCATAATGAAAGCATATTTCTCATATGTAGGATAGTTAACTACTGCAGATGTAAATTTCTCATAATGAAAGCATATAGGCTTCCTATGTTGCATCAACACTGCCCCCATGGCATAGTCACTTGCATATGTCTCGATCACAAATGGATGTTGAATATCTGGTAGTGCTAGTACTGGCATTGTACTGATCATTTCTTTCAAGGTGTTGAAGGCTTTTGCTATTTTTGTTCTCGCTGAAAGACCTGTCTCACACTTGTCAAAACATGTAAAGGAGCTGCAATCAATGAAAATTTAGCAATAAATTTTCTCCAATATTGCGCAGCCCCTAAGAAACTTCTATCTTCTGTAGCAATATTGGGTTTAGGCCAGTTTACTATCTCTTCGACCTTAGAGGGATCTATCCTTAATTCACCACCCACTACAATATAACCCAAATAATTTAAATATGTTCTGCCAAACTCACATTTTGACAGCTTCAGATAGAAATTTTCTCTTTTTAAAACATCTAAAACCTACTTTACATGCTTTACATGTTCATCCCATGTCTTACTAAAAACAAGAATATCATCTAAATAGACTATTACAAAATCATCAATAAATGGTCTAAATACATCATTCATGACTCGAATAAATGTAGCAAGAGCATTAGTTAAGCTAAAATGAATAACCAACCACTCATAAAGTCCTTGCTTTGTTTTGAAAGCAGTTTTCCATACATCCTGTTCTGCAACTCTGATCTGATAGTAGTCACTTTGCAAGTCTAATTTAGAAAATTAAAATGCATCTTTTAATTGATCTAATAAATCATCAATATGAGGAAGAGGATAATGATTCTTGATTGTGATTTTATTTACTGCTCTAAAATCAATGTACATTCTCCATGAACTATCTTTCTTTTTCACCAACACAATAGGTGATCCACACGGTGATGTGCTCGGCCTTATAAACACTTTATCAAGAAACTCCTGTACCTGCTCCTTTATCTTTGCATTCTCTAGAGCCGATAACCTATACATTCCAATGCTAGGTAGTGGAGAATCTTGTTGCAAATAAATATCATGTGCTATCTTCTACTTGGGTGGAAGCCCCTTAGGCTCTTGAAACAGAATATCATAATTGGAAACAACTTTAACTAGATCTTCTTTTTGTTTAGGATTATAGCCTTGGAATGCATCGGATTTATCAAGATCCTTTGCTTTTACAATCATCATTAAAAATTGCTTACTTGAATTTACAATTCTTTTCATCTGTCCTAAATTTATGAGAGCGAATTTATCTTTAAGTTTATGAGCCCTTACAATATATTCAATTCCATCCTTAGTGAGTTGATACTTATTTTCAGCTTGATAGAAGATAGATTTTCTATCGTACAAGTATGGACTTCCTAATACAATTCCACATATGTCGAATGGGACTATATCTAACTCAACTTCATCTACAAATGTTGACACAATAGCAAACCGAAGTTTACATTGTCTCGTAACTTGTAGCTTTGTTTTATCACACACCCAACCTAATGGATATGGATTTTTATGAGGATTTCTTTCTAGACCCAACTTCTTTACAATTGTTTCAGAAATCAAATTAACTTGTGACCCACTATCAAATAAAGTATCAATTTTAGTGTGCTTGGAAATGACTCTAATATGAAATAGCTCATTTCTTTTGCTCTCATTACTTTCATTGTCAACAGAATGCAAAGAATTACTTGTAGATGATTCAGAATATTTACCTTTTATACATGTGGTTGTAACTGTTGTTTTGTGACCTGAGTCTGACCCCAAGTCCTTTTGAATCATAGCAACATTCTCTTTTTCTTTACCCAGAACTTCTTAGGCTTCAATTCTAGATGAAAAGACAAGCAGTTTGCCTCATCCTATCCTTCCTTCTTATAATTAGTGCATGAAGGTTTATTCTTCTTTAAATTGTTTGTCTTCCTCTCCTTCCATTTCAGTTTCTTCTTTCCTTTATCCTTATTCCCAATAGATTTGGATGACTCCCCAGCATCTGGGTTTACATTTTCACCTCTAGCCTTTAGATGAGTTGCTTGGACTGACACATCATCCAAGCTAGTGGGATTAAACATAAGTATAGTATGCTTCAAATAACTATGAAGACCACCTATATATTTTAACAATTGCTCTGGCGTGTCCAATGATATGCCTAATGTTAAAGCTCGTTTGTGAAATTCCTAGGTATAACTCTATATAGTTTGACCCTTCAATTGACGTAGTGTTTGCCAACTCATCATTACTTGTTGCATATAAGCCAAAGGATAAAATTTCTTTTTAATGGCCAAAACAAATTCATTCCATGTTGAAATGATTTTAACATGCTTTTGAAGATATGCTTGTGTCTTGCCTTCCCACCACACAAGTGTGGTTCCTCCGAGTCAAAGGCTAGCCAGTTGAATCTTCTTCCTTTCTTAATCAACTTTCTGCACCCTGCAATATATGTCAGTTTTCCTTATCCAATTATCAAGCTTTTCTGGATTAAGTTCTCCATCATAAATTGGAAAATAAAATTTTACGTCTAACTTGATCAAAGAGGTTTTCTTTTTCTTCTTCTTAGAAGAACTAGTTTTATGAGAAGAAGATGATGATGATGACGATGATGGTGATGATGGAGGAGATGGAGGAGGCTTTTCTCCTTTTCCTTATTTCCTTTCTCTGGAGGGCCAAAAGGAAAAGGTTCATCTGCACCTTCGTCTGGTCTAGGTGACGAATTGCCTTCACATTTTCCTTTTATAAACTCATTATACATTTCTTCCACCATGGCATGTATCGTCATGAAACTATCCAAGAACTGGGATTATATCCCAAGTGGAGCCTCTTCTGCCATTCTTCTTCGTGAAAAGACCCTTCCAATCTCTGGATTTGCCTCAACAAGTTCTCCTTCACCTCGTCCGAGCCTTAACCCAGTCAGCATTCAAATCTCCACACAAACTTGTCAAACCTTAAAAACCTTAAGCTCTCATACCACTTGATCTGAAATTGATAAAGGTATTATAGAATATGTGTGAAGTTGCCTATGTTACTTAGTGAAATGGATTGAAAATATTGTGAATAACACAAACACTTAAAAAATTATAAAACACAATAAAAACACATCAACACAACAAAAATTGATAAAGGAGTTCACCAAACTTCCTGGCTACGTCTCTTGGTCCTAGCTTCCAATGCTGACCTCTTTATTATGTCTTCAAATGATTGTTACAAGCATGAGCTCAAAAAAAAAGTCTCAAACACCAAAATGGATCTCATCACTATGTTTTTCTCGAATCTTCAAGTTGAAATGAGCATACACTTGACCGTACTGGTCACTCTGACCTCCAGACCCCCTGGAATGGTTCACAATACACTTCTCTGAACACTCTCTCTCAACTTTTCTATGTTACGGTATTTATATAACATGTATAGTTACAAATTATTCAATAAACATGGATCAATACGTTCATAATAGAAACAAGCTATAAATGAAAGGGTCGGTGGCTACAGGTGGACCTCAACTATCCGGCCTTTTCCTTGCGTTGATCTCAAGAACAAACCATTTGATGGGTATTACGTCCTGCTCATCAACTGATCCAGACAACCTACACCGTTTATCATTCCTATGGGATCCGACGACTGTTGTGTGGTCTCGTGCTCTAACTGGCATGTTTGTTAATTCTTTGAAGGCACCCGATAAAGTGGTTTTCGGGAGGCTATGTGTTGAGCGCTGAGTGGAATTACATGATCTTGGTCTAAAACCACTTCCTGCCTTTAGGGCAAGCGATAAACCATTTATCGCCCTTTTATCGGAACTCAAAGAATTTAGCTCCTTTTTCTTAATTTTATCACGTCCATTTTCCAAGATAACGTGCTTGCATGTTTTGACATGATATGCGTTGATCTCCTTTGACCGAACGATCTCCGCACTTGTTCTCTAATCCCCATCACTTGTGGTCTAAACCAATCATCGACTGCAACATCATCATCTATGATTAAATCATCAAGAACATGTGACTCTTTCTCGAGTTGCCACCTATCGTGCTGACGTAGGTATTGACTTTTGACCTCAATCTTTGGTTAGCTCTAATTTCCTTATCCGAACTCGGATTTGCATGTGGTTTGCACCATTGGCTTCATTTTAACGAGCTCTTCAACGTTCTTCCACTTTCACCTATATTTGGAGACTTATAATCTAGAGGCTATGTTGAATCCATTTTAGATCAGTTTCCCTCCAAATCTTTTTAAGTTACCTGTTTTAAGGCATTCTTTTGAAACCACCTTGTCCTCTCTGAAGGTGCCACATAAAAATGAAATATTACTATTCGATGATAGCTTCTCTATAATGACCAGAAATAAATATATGAAATTAGATCAACAGACTAAATAAAAATACAGTACCTGTGTCATGTTAATCCAATACAAGCAAGCACGCTCCAGGAGTAGAACTCATTCTTTGCGTAGTGAAAATAATGTTAGAATTGTTAAAACTCAACAGGACAACTAATTCTAATTATTTTCCTAAAGAAAAAAAATCAAAGAAAAATATAAGAATTATTGAAAGAAGATCCACTAAAAATTCAGGGCTTTATCGAGAGGAAAACAAGAAATGGAGGCATGTAAACCCCGACTGAAATGAAAGTGGAAAGAGAAAGTCCATTTGGTACCTTGTCTACGCATAGACATAATAGAAACTCTAGTGAGAATCTTGTCAGCTTGATGGGACTTGACCCAGGTTCAGGTTTAACTTCGAAAACCAAAAAAACCCTAACTGCTAGCCATTTTGGTAATGACCTGCATAGCGCAGGCTGCAGTCTCACCTAAAGCAATATTGGGGGATGCTAGAACCAATTTTCTACATCCAGAGGAATGTGTGATGGCTTCCTAAAGTTCTTGCAGCTTAGATCTTCCTTAACGCAGATCTAATCCTTTCATTAGTCAACTACTGCAACTCTAGCTAAATCACTTTTAGATCTTCACAAAGGTGGTCAATTATACTTATCTGGAGGCCTGTGTGATGGCTTCCTGAAGTTCTTATGGTTTAGATCTTCCTTCACGTAGATCTAATCCTTTCGACAAGCAACTACTACAACTCTAGCTAAATCACTTTCAGAGCTTCACGAAGGTGGTCAATTATACTTATCATGCATATTTATTACAGATCTACCAGCTCCACACAGTAAATAAGCGTTCATTCATATAAAACATATTATAGAGTGAAGATACATAAACTTTGCAGAAGTAAATAAAAGATCACAAATGCATTAATTTCGGCCCAAAACAGTCTTTATTAGATGTAAACATTCAAATACATATTTTATATTCCTGTGCACTTAGTTGCAGGGTCCTGCGCAATCATCTTACGAACTTACCAAGGTCTCTGTGCACTCAATTGCAAGAGCCTTCCCCTTTCACCTAAGTACATGAAACATACTTTTCTTGTCTTAGCACCTATCCCTTGCAATGATTCTTCACTTAAATTTTTCTTTTTAAGACTTGCGATGAATCAAATTTAAATAGCCTTTTCTTTACAATACCATGGGCTAAGGACCATGGGAGGGTCTCAAAACAACTATATTACCTACCCACCTAAGGGACTAAAGGCCCTTTGACTCTACTTAGCTTCGCGCTCCACTTTGCACATTTTTGTGGAGACTTTACCAAAAATATATTGCAAAAATTACTCAAAACTCAACCAAATTGACCTCAAAGACTCCATCCCAACAAATCTCAACATAGAGCAAACCAGTCCATGAAAAAGGAGTTTTGAAAGCTAGCACATGTCAAACCACTTACTTGTTTCAATGTGAGGTGGGTGCAGTAGAATCCTAATAGATGCCACAACAACTTGAAAGGAAACCCCAACTATTAGATATATCTCTTCTTTCATGACAATCTTACAGGAGTTTGACATGTAGAGGTTAGAATGGAAACTTCATGAATGGAGAAAATTACCCACCCCAACCCCATGGTAAGACAGGAGAAATAATGACTGTTGTTGGATAGAATACCAAGAAAATCTAACTATAGATGAATGGAAGGTACAACATTCCATGTGAAATTCACATGGGCCTAGCTTATGTGGTGCAATGTAATTCAAGCACTATAGCGAAAAAGCCAATATTTAAATCTGCTAGTAAACCAGTTAGGTAGAGGGAATAAATTGATAAGCATGAGACAACCATATAATTTGAGTTATACATCCCCCACACATAATGAAATTTGCATTCAAAACTTAATGTAGCTATGATCATGAGCTCTGACAACTTCAAAATTAAAATACGAATATTAAAACAACCTTAAGTGATATATGAATATAGGAACTGTTATTAATGTTCACATGTCACTTTGTATGGCAAGGTCATAGAAATTAATATAACAAAATAGGGCCTATTGGTCACATCATAAAGGAGATGACATGTCCTATAGTTTATATCTATCCTAACCCCATGTTTAGGATATCATACAATAGGTAATATGACTTAAAGATTATCCATACCATTGTTATATATAAACAACCAAAGTAGGCCATAAGGTGTTATTATAAAAGCTACAAAATTGATTTAATAAACCATGAAATAGAAATCAACAAGGGGAGAAATGGTAGGTTTTGAATAAACATTATAAGGGAAGTGGAAAGAAGAAAACAAAATTGTTATGGTATGTAGAGGACTATGGCAAAATGGTATCAGAGCCCTTAGTTCTACATTGTGCTTCGAAGGGCCAAATCATATTTAAATGTAGTATGGGTAGAAGGTTATTATGAATACTGCTAACAAATTCTATTGTTAATAAGGTACAAAAGTCTAACAGGCCATAACAAAATTGTGAAGAACTCACCACAAACCATTACAATTGGAGAAGATTTATACGTTGAGCTAGGGAATGAAAGTACTCCACCAACCTCTTAGTTTATGGAGGTTATCAAAAACCTACAACAAGTGTTAACTTATCTCAGAAACAATAATGAACACTTGGTAAAGGCCGGTAAGGAACAAGAGAGGATGATAAGAGAGTTCACTGAAAAGTGTAGCCATAGAAGCATAAAACTAGAAGGGTTGAAGACAAAAAAGGTGGAAAAAGAATAAGAGAAGTCCAAAAGTGGAGGTTTGTAACATCTTCCTACCATGTTTATGCAAGTAACTATCCAACTACGGTAAACCTGTGACGAGAGGTAACTATGATCTGATTCAACCTCCTAGGTCACCTTAAGGAAGTGGAACCAGAAAAGCACAACCAAAATGAAAATCCACGCATCCTACAAAATCTCCAAGACCTACCCCAACTTTCTAGGTGACCAACCCCTAAGGAAATTGAACAACTCAAGGACCTAAAACCCAATTCGCTCCCTTTCCAAGCCCTCCAAGTCACTGAGGGTACCAGTCACTCCCATGATCCTACCTTAGTGCGATTGTAGCCTTTTTTTGTCAGTGCTATATGAGTGACTGTGAGATTTAAGGATAAATTCTAGTTGCAAGGACCTAGTCACTTCCCATAACTTCATGAAATTTATAGAGATGAAAATAAACATAGAGACAATGATGCCAATACAAATTCTTGAACAAAGACTTGACTGGAGCCTTACTAGCCATGATAGGAATTTCTTCAAACATGTCAAAAATATGCATTCCACAAGTCCTAATAACCTATATGAGCATAAGGGTCTCATACTTATCTTAGAATCACTAAGAAGAATTGATTCCTTATCACATTAGATACATTATCATATATTAGGACATAGATTCATTTCTCAATCTTTTACAAATAAAAATATGAGGAGAACCATACATTTTCACTGTCATAAGACATATTCATAACCATCATATAAACAAAAGAAATAATGAGGATAGAACAACCATAAATCCCACATATGAACCAATACATTTTCTCATAAAATCCAAGGAAAGTAACTCTTATTAATGAATGCAAAAGTCAACCTGGTATGGGACTACCATGTTCCACCTAACCATAGATTGGCTGACCTAAGTCTCTCTTCCACTAACCACCCCCTTGCCATATTACAAGCATGAATGTGGGACTCAAATCAAAATAACCAACTAGGGCTTCCTAAGGCTAAACCACCTCATCCTCATTAAGAGGATTAGGCTTTATGTCAATCCTCACCAGATCATTAGGCCATAAACAAGCATGGATGCCACCATATTTATCCACCTACACCAAAAGGAATTTTCTTGTCTCCTAGTCTCTAGGTTTTACCGCAATCCACAGTCTGATCGAACGATCACTAGGCCATAATTGAGACAACACCCCCAAGGCTTTACCATATATCCTGCCATTCACTAGCAAGGATTCCTAGTCCTGATCAAGAGCAACCACCTCTAGGCTTTTCTGTATATCCCGCTATTCACTAGTCGGGGATTCCTAGGGCCACAATACCTATATTTGTCGCAACCCATAATCTAGTTCAGGGGTGACTGGGATAGTGGCTTTACCACAGACTACAATCTAGTTCATGGATCACTACTCCATGTGTTCTTTCATTCAGCTTGAATCCATTCGGAAATCTTTCTCAACTAAAACATGAGAACCCCATCACACCATGGCTATCGATAAATGGAAAGGAAAGGTTGAAAACATTGTCACACCTAGAAAAATGCATTCCCATCATAGCAAGAGAACCAAGAACACACATGCATAACCATGCATGCCAAAACTAGCAAGGAATTCATACATGCAAGTCGATACATGCAAATAATCTCATTGTAGATGCTTGATCCTACTTTTCCTTACATTATATTTTCTCCCTTTGCCTTCTTGTCTCTTCTTGATCCAATATTAGAGTGCTCCAAGAAAACTCTAAGTGTCCAAGAGTGTGAGAGAGAGAGAGATCCAAAACTCAACTAAAAAAATTATGAGTAAAAGCTTGCCAACTGATCCTGAGAAGCCTTTTTATTAATTCCATCTTTATTTTCTTCATTTTCCATTGTTTTCCTTCATTTTCCTCCTAACAAGCAGCCTGTGACCTTTCGCCCTCATTTTCTCTTAATTTCTATTACTTTAATAAATGAAATGGAGGTTAATTCCTCTTACCTTTCCAAATCCTTTGCCATTTCCTTTGCCAATTTCCTTATCCATAATAGCCAAAATGAACACCATCACTAGGATTTTTTTTCCTACCATTCACGTTCAAATACGTGTCCCATGACCGTGGTGTTATATTTTTTACATGAATTTTTAACTAGGGATGTTACAAAACCCTCCCCCTTTGGGGGAACACCATCCTCAGTGTTCAATGACACCTAAATCCATGAAGATTGTTGAAAAGAAAGGCATGTTTCCCATCGATCTTTATAACACAACTCATTGCAGTATTTACAATGACCACTAGCGAAACATGACATACATACTATTTACTAGAGCATTGTAAGACAACTTATTACGGTATTTACAATAACAACCATATTGTCTATGGATATGTATAGATCCAATTCAATACAGTATTTACAATAATATACACATATGCACATTCACTCAACCATAAAATTGAAGGATACAATTCTAGTATTAGAAACAAGGAAATCCAGAGGCTTACACCTCCACCCTGAAAAGTAATACCAGGATTCACCTCCTTCTCGAGAAGTTTAAAATCCACCTCCAAATTCAAAGCTGCATCAAGTGTCCTATGCTATAATATTGCATTGTTGTCCTCTCATTAAATAGTTGTTGTCTAATTCTTCCAAGTCACACTCCCAATGTGCATATGATTGCATTTGGAAATTATAATTACCAAAACAAATCCATCCTTCAACTTTGCTTCTCTTCTACACAATCCCTCAACAAATCCAATCACCCCCTTCCGTGTAGTCGCTCACCTTACAAGCTCCCCACCATCCCCTATCCCAGGTCGTCCATCCTTTGGAAAGGATTCCTCGCATTGGAAGGTCAACAACCAAGGCATATACCTAACTCAAAACCATCATACCATTCATAGCATGTTCATGGAAATCAATGGATACTATTGGGTACCAGTGCCCCAAAATGGCCAAGCTCCTAAAGTTCTTTATCAACATACTATTGCATGTTCCAATTTATTTCAATAATGTTACTATTTCTGGAAGTAAATTTCAACCACCCAACTAGGAATTTCCATGTTTTCCTGTACCAAGTACATAACTTCCATTAGATTCAATATCAATTGAAATAAATTCACATCATACATCATTGGTAGCTTGCCAATAAGGTACACTTTTAATCTTGTTTACTTCCTATCACAACAAGTAAAACTAACAACTTTGATCAAATCATTACATATAAACATATCACATTCAATTAGATTGAAAAAAAAACAATCATAGATCAAAATCATGAATCACATGCAATCATCATAAACCATAATCATAGATCACATGTAACCATCATTAATGACAAGCATAGATCACATGCATAGTAAAACGGAAATAAAATACTGATACTTATCCTTTAATTGGTCATTAGCTTTTACCTTTTTCCTTATTCCATGTGCACACCAGATCGGTTTCCACACCCAGCAACATCCATTTTCTTTTCTATTCCTCAATCATTTACACATACACAATGTACATCACAACACATACACTTACACTCAGCGTAAAACATGACACATATACCTACTCATTTACAACACAACACATACATCTATACCCAATGTACAACACCACACAATACATGTACCTACACCTTGCATATAGCACAACATAATGCATGTACCACACTGAGCAAAACACAGCGAATCACACGTCACAATACCACAACTACACAATACACATACATAGCCCGCAACATAGCATGTACGACATGCACACAATACCACATGTACACCAATACCATATGTACAACATGTACACAATACCACCTGTACATAGCACCACCTATAGAACGTGTGTGTGACATTAGATGTACATAGATCCACCTGCACAATGTGTAGACAATGCCACATGTACACCACACCACTTGTACAATGTGTACACAATACCACATGTACATAGCATCACATGTGTGACACGTACACAAATCCACATGTACACAACGCCACATACACGACATGTACACAACACCACCTGGACATAACACCACATGTACATCATGTACACAATACCACATGCACACAACACCAAAAGTAGAATCATGCACACAAAACCATATGTATAGCACCACATGTACCACATGCACATAACACCATATGTGCATAGCGTTGCATATACTACACATACATAACACCATATTTACATAGAAACACATATCCAACATTGACATAGCACCATCAATACCCCACATGGCATATTCAACATGCACACAACATCATATATCTATCATGTGCACAGTACAATATGTACAACATATACACAATAGTAGCACTGCAAATCTAAAACCACATTGTCTGTACCAAGCAACCTTGCTTCTAGTGTCTCTTTGCCATCCATGCTTATCATAGCATGTTGCAGATCACATTGTATTCATAATCCTGACATATCTCTCAACATTACCTATCCATAACGTAAACATAGGAATAGTATAAACACATAATATCTACTCATATCCACATGATATTGACCTTATAAATTTGTCAAGGCTACTTTTCCCACTTGATTCTTCACAAGCTAGGAACCTCATCATGCCACTCTACTGCATAAGAAATCATTCTTCCATAAGAATGATTCCTAATGACCACCTGAGACAACGACATACATACATGCATATATATACATATAAACATAAACATAAAACAATCATGATCCTTGATGACCCTGTTGGACATGACATACATAAATACAAACCTACATGTATACATATATGGACATCAATATAATCATGATCACAACATAATTACTAGACACCATAAGGTGAAGGTTAAGATAAATTTGTTTATGTATTCACATCATGCACAACATTGAGAACAATGATTCCCAGCATAGCCAATGCATCTGATGCCCCAAATCCATTTACTTTACCTTTACTGATTACTTTTCTCATGTTTGTACTGCCACCATCCATTTACCACAATGCACCCAACTAGTCCAACCGACTATCATATTCTTTCCTTCAACTGCCCTTATACATGCACTGAGCTTCATCGCATCCCTACATCACCTGTCAGGTTTCATTTAGCTCTTCCTGAGCTCCATTAAGTTTATTTTTTCCCAACCAATTCCCAAGACTCTCGAAACATGAAAGGAAAGAAAAATAGACAAACATGAAAAAAAAAATGAAACATGAAGAGAAAAACGACACCACAAACAAAGTGGTAAGGCCTTGCACTAGATGCAATCAAACCCCATAAATCATGCTCAAACAAATCACAAAATACCAAAGGAACAAAACTAGAAACAATCACCATGACTCAACCCCATGGGTTCACAATGCCTCGAAGGGAAATTCAACCTAAGTCTTCTTCAATATTTCATAGCAGTTTCTTTTATCGTCGAATCCCCCACATCATACTTCCATAAACACATAATTGTCAGCACATAAATAAATACAATAATATACTAGCTATCTTACCTTGATGTGCCAAGCATGTTGCCTTGTAGCTGAACACATTTGTGCCATTTGTCAAGGGACTCCAATTACCTTGACAAATCTAGCCATAAGTAGACACCAGGTGTCATAGTTGTTAAGTACATGTCCATGAATATAACACATATCCACATAATTTTAGATAATATTAGGGTTAAGAAGACTTCCTGTATTCAAAGAATTTATTTGTTTGGAATTGTGGTTTCCAAGCATAGCTAAATGAATTCTTACCCAATTCGTTTCTTTTACCATTTATCTTGATGCAATTGAGTCTTTATTATGCACTATCACATCACCCAACTATTATTTATATAACAAATCAAATGTTATCTTGTCATGCTAATACCAATCGTGCTGCCCTGCAACTACGCACATATGTCGATCACATGTTCCAAGATCAATACAACATGTTTATTGATTTTAAATAAACCTTTACCAAGTCTAATATCAATGTCATAATCAATAATCAACTCACTTGCATCATTCATCATAAATAATGCTACAACTATCACCTACTTACACTCGAGTACATATCAGTTGTCTCAACATATATGTATTAGTACAACCATTGTAAAATAAGATCGTTTCTTCATGAAATCTTATAGACACATACTCATATCGTGAAATTAATCAAACATTCAAACATACGATAGATGACATAATAAACATCAAACACTCAAACATCATATAGACAACATAATAAAACATTAAAGCATGATGTAGATGACATAAGAAAACTCATAACTTAATGTATCTAAGGTGAGGCTATCCTATCTGCATAATAAATCTATATTATCACGACATAACTTCACAACATATCAATTCAAACATAAACAAGGTCATGATATCCATAACAATAACTAGCTAACATGTTCACATCATAATCTCATAAGTAATTATCATTCACACATAACAATCGCATATGGAGACTCAAGTTGGATTAGCACAACACACTATCACAAATAGGGCGACTCATACCTCATTATCGTAACCATAATCATTTGCATAGGTCAATCCAACTTAGCACAAAACATAATAACATCAAGATATTGAATGTAATAACCCTAATCATCAAGTTAACTAACATATAACAATAGCAACTTAACATATATCATACTCATCAACAAAATATAACATAATCATATAGTTATCTATCATATAACAATCAAAAAGTTAAAATATAACATGCTTATCAACGACCTATAGCATAATCATCAAGTTAACTAACATAAAACAACAACAAAATTGCCTATATCAACAATTTTCTATCATTTATGACAATTTGACACATGTGCATATGACCACAATGATTCACTAGCATCTACCATGCATGTAATCACAACAACAATAAAATCACAAACATGTATATAACAATAATGAATATAAAAATCCATTAACTAATATACTTGCATGCCAAACATACAATATTTTTATGATGATCCACTCTTACCCTGAAGTCTAGTGTCACAACCTTGCTTTGATGATTTACATCTCCTTCTCTATCTCAGCTAACACATTAGCATCATAACAACTCATAACATCATGATCAACTAATTGCATACAATGACCTCACAATGCATGTCTCACCTACTATACATGCATAACCATAACCATGACAATGCATGCATAACAACATATAGACATTGAAATTCCGAACAAATGCATATAGAACCGACATGCATTCATGACAAGCACACCCTAATATCCACATCATCAACCTCTACATAACAACATAACTATAAAAATAACTATTACCATGCATACATAACAAGCACATATACAACCTACATGCATGCATGAAAAACACATTCTAACCATCCATTCCAAATGTTGAACCATGCTCTGATACCACTCTATGGTATCAAATATCACATAAGGAGAACGAAAACCAGACACCACCCAAAGAGAACAAAACCTGCTATGATACAACTTTATAAGACCCTCCTCCCACATCTACCCAATTAACCGGCCAACCAGGGTAAACATGTGACGAGAGGTTACTATAATCTGATTCAACCTCCTAGGTCACCTTAAGGAAGTGGAAGTAGAAAAACACAACCAAACTGACCATCCACACATCCTAGAGAACCTCCAAGAGCTTCCCCACCTTTACAGGTGACCAATCCCTGAGGAAACTCAACATCTCAAGGACCTAGAGACCTAGTCGCTCCATTTCCAAGCACACCAAGTGACTAAGGATCCTAGTTACTCCCATGAGCCTGCCTGAGTGTGACTGTAGCCTTTTTCTATTACTACTATGCAGTGACTATGTGATTTAAGGGTAAATTCCAGGGGCTAGGACCCAGTCACTCTCCATAATTTTATGGAATTTAAAGAGATGAAAAGAAATATAGGGACGATGATGCCAATACAAAATTCATGAACAAAGAATTAACTGGTCCCCTACTATCCATGATAGGCATTTCATCAAACATGTGACAAATATGCATTATACATGTCCTAATAACATATTTGAGCATAGGGGTCTTATACATATGTTTGAATCTATAAGGAGAATTGATGCCCTATCAAATTAGCTACACTATCATCTATTAGGTCATGGATTCATTGCTCAATAATTTACAAATCAAAACATGATGGGAATCATACATTTCCACTATCATGAGACATATTCATAACCAACATATAAACAATAGAAATAATGAGGATAAAATAGTCATAAATGCCACATATGAACCAATAAATTTTCTCATAAAATACCAAGGAAAGGAACCCTTATTAATGAATGCAAAAGCCAACCTGGTATGGGACTATCACAGTCCACCTGACCAAATATTGGTTGAGCCAAGTCTCTCTTCAGCAAATTACCCCCATGCCATATTTGAAGCATGAATGTGGGACTAAAACCAAGATAACCAACCAAGGCTTCCTGAGGCTAAACCACCTCACCCTCATTGATAGGATATGGATTTACCGCAACCCTTACTAGATTACAAATCCATAAAAAAGATTGCATACAACCATATTTCTCCACCTACATCATGAGGAATTTTCTTGTCTCCTAGTCTCTAGGATTTACCGCAATCTAGAGTCTAATCTAGGGATCACTAAGCCATAATGGAGACATCAACCTCTAGTATTTATCATATATACTACCAGTCACTGACAATGATTCCTAGGCATGATCAAGGGAAACCGCATCTAGGCTTTACTATATATCCCGCCATTCACCAGTCAAGTATTCATAGGCCCAATGAGGCACAAAATACTTGGCTTTACCGTGACCCACAGTTTGGTACAAGGGTCACTAGGACAGTGGCTTTACCACAATCCGTAGTTTGGTTTAGTGATCACTATGTCATGTGTTCTTTCATTCGTATATCCACTTCACTCAACTTCGAATCAATCCGGTAATCCAGCACAATGAAATCATGAGAACCTAGTGACACCATGGCTATCCGAAAATGGAAAGGAAAGGTTGAAGAAAACTATCACACCTGGAAAAGCCCATGCCCATGACAACAAGAGAACCAAGAACACATGCATAATCATGCTTGCCAAAACTAGCAAGGAACTCATACATGCAGATTGATATCTGCAAATAATCTCATTGTAGCTACTTGATATTTCTTTTCCTTTCTTGATCTTTTCTTCCCTTTTCCTTATCTTCTCTTATTGATAAAATACTAGAGTGCTCCAAGAAAACTCTAAGTGTCCAAGAGTGAGAGAGAGAGAGACCGAAAATTGAACCGACAAAATTTTGAGCAAGAGCTTGCCAACTAATCCTTAGAAGCCTTGTCATTAAGAAGGCCCCTATTTTATTCATTTTCCTCCTCACATGCAACTTGCGACTGTTCACCTTCACTTTCTCTTAATTTCCATTATTTTCATAAATAAAATTCCAATTAATGCTTATTGCCTTTCCAAATCCTTTACCATTGTCTTTATCAATTTACTTAGCCATAATAATTGAAATGAACACCAACACTGTGATGTTTTTGACACCGTTCAAGTTGGAATACATGTCTCATGACTATGGTCTTATATTTTCTTACATGGATTTTTACCCAAGGTTGTTACAATTTGAATCATATAAGACGTATTCAAAATCACAGAAAGAAAATAATAAAATGGAGTTACATGGAGAGTTTAGGAAAATCGAACCCCCTACTTTTGATGGGGAAAAGGAAGAAGATGCAGAGGCATGGCTTCTTAAGATGATAAAATATTTCTACATGTATGAGTACGAGAGTAACTTGAAGGCTTGACTAGATATTTACCAACTGCAGGGAAAATCTACTGTCTGGTGGGAAGAAGCCAAAAGCGTACACTTTTTGGAAGAGAAGAGAATTTATTGGGTGGAATTCCAAAAACAGTTTAAGTTGAGATACCTGAGTTAGCGACACTATTATGATCATGCCAATGCATTCCATGAGTTAAGGTTGGGACAACTAACCTTGGATGAGTTTGTGAATAATTTTACAAAATTATTATGGCATGTTCCCTATATTAAAGAATAGAAAGCCAAGGTACAAAAATTTTTGAACTATTTACCAGACCCTTACAAAGAAACGATTGAGTTTTCCAATCCTAAGTAATTGGATGAGGTGGTAAGGAAAGCTAGATTGTGCTACCAACAATTCAAGAATAGAAGTGAAGGGTTGAAACCATGGCAAAGTAAGGATAGAACCAAGTCTGCAATGAGTACAACAATATAGAAACTAACATATATTAAGAATTTTGGAAAGGATAATCAGAGGAAGAAATTCGATAAGGGAAATGTAAATCAGCCTACATAATATCACATTAGGTCAAAGCCCATGGAACTGAGTAGTAAAACGTGTATTGGGGTCAAATAAGGAGAACCATTGAAGTGTTGGGGTTGTTGTGAACAACACTTATTAAGGGATTGTCTGCATAAACCACAATTTATTCAGAATATTTAAGTGGTCTACAAAGCAACAACTGTGAATGATTTTTCTAGAAATATTCACAGGGTTAATGTGGTAGTAGAGGAGAGACATGATTAGCATCAATCATGGTATTGAAGGTACCATTTTAAACCAATTTGTTTCTTCTTAAATTGGTCTAGGGGGGAGATTAAGTTACATTAATCCCAAAATTGTGGAAAATTGTAAATTAAAATCTGAAAAATTCGATAATGCATGTTTGGTACTCTTAGAAACTGGTTCCAAAAGAAAGGTAACTAGTCAAATAAGACAGTGTCTCATTGACTTAAATGGTTATCCCACAGAAATAGATTTAAACATTCTTCCTTTAGGATCCTATGATATATTAATAGGCATGGATTGGTTGGAGAAACGAGGAGCTATTGTAAACTATCTAGAGAAACTAGTGTGTTGTGTGAGTCAAGATGGGTAATCCTGGTTAATTAGAGGTAAAAAAAGCCAATATTAGGTTGACAAATCTCATCTTTACAGCTGAAAAAGAGTGCAAGAAAAGGATGTCAGATATACATGGTGTAGGTGGAAAAAAGTAAACAAAAAATAGAAAAGGAAAATTTAGAGACTTTGCCAATCATTAGTGGATTACAAGATGTTTCTCTAGAGGGAATCCTAGGTTTACCTCCCCATATAGACAAGCCTCACCATCGATTTAGTACTAGGTGCCACACCAGTGTCTAGAGCTCCTTATCGAATCAATACAATAAAGTTACTAGAACTAAAAATGTAGTTACATGAACTCTTAGAAAAAGGTTACATTAGACCGAATGTCTCACCATGGGAGGGGTTGTACTATTTTTCAAGAAAGAGGATGGCACATTTAGAATGTGCATTGATTATCGCCAATTAAATAATTTAACTGTCAAAAATAAATACCCGCTTCCCCAAATTGATGATATATTCAATCAAGGGAGGGGAGACACTGTATTTTCAAAATTGATTTAAGTACTAGCTATCCCCAACTGTGGATAAATATGAAGATATTCATAAGACAACTTTTAGAACTAGATATGGCCATAATGAGTTCATAGTGTTACCCTTTGGTCTCACTAGTGCACGAAAATATTTTATGTGTTTAATGAATAATGTAATCGATAGAAACAATGATAGCTTTGTTCTGGTATTCATAGATGACATTTTAGGGTATTCCAAAAATGAAGAAGAGCACAAAGAACATCTAAAATTGGTGCTACAAACTTTAATAGAACATCAACTATATGAAAAGCTTAGCGAATGTGAGTTTTACGAAAAGAGAATACAATATTTGGGTCACATTATTTCCATGGAGGGACTATTTGTTGAACCTGAAAATGTTAGGGCTATTAAAAATAGGCCCATACCCAAGGATGTGTTAGCAGTCCTCTCATTTATGGAAATCATAGGATATTATCGAATATTTATATAACACTTCTCAAAATTGGCTTACCCCATTACTTCCTTACAGAAAAAGGGAACAAAGTTTGAGTGGATAGCCAAATGTTAGGAAAGCTTTAACAAATGAAACAATTAGTGACAGGAGCTCCTATACTAAAAATTACAAACCCGAACAAGGAATTCATTGTTTTCATTGATGCTTGTTTGAAATGCCTTGGGGGAGTTCTGATGCAGGTGAATCCAATAGTAGCCTATGAGTCTACGAAATTGAAACCATATGAAAAGAATTATGTTGTGTATGATTTAGAGCTCGCAACACTTCTACATGCTTTAAATACATGGAGACATTATTTGTTAGAAAAAAATTACTTTAGTGATATATCACATCATCTTGAAATATTTCTTCAACCAACCTGATCTAAATGCTAAACAAACAAGGTGGCTAGACTTCCTCAGTGACTTTGAGTTTGATATTAAACACATAAAAGGAAAAGAAAGAAAAGTAGAAAATGCCTTAAGTAGGAATGCACATGTTGTGGTGGGAGTATATGTTAGCAATATTAGTACAAATTTTGTGGAACATATTAAAAATTCAATACAAAAAGATCATAAATATCTAGAAATTCAATAGAAATTATAGCAAATGGAAGTTCCACGGTATGCTAAATGTTTTTTGAAAAATTGCTAACTCACTGAAATAGATTGTATATTACCAATGTGAGTATTTTAGAACAAATTATACTAGATTAATATCACCAGAAACCATATGTAGGCCATCTTGGATAACAAAATCTGTTCACAACATTAAATAATAATTGTTTTGGTTAGGCATGAAGAAAGATATGGTGAAATACTTAGCAAAATGTCTAGAAGGTCAACAAGTAAAGGTGGACTATCAACACCCTGCAGTATCGCTGACCCACTACCCATTCCTGAATCGAAAGGGGAAGTGATTTCATTGGATTTTATTACAGGATTACAAAATACAAAATGACAACATGATTCCATTATGTGGGTGGCAAACATCTTGAGTAAAGAAACACATTTTATAGCAGTGCAATCTACTTATGTAAGAACACAAGTTTCCAATACTTTTATGAAGGAAATTTTCCAACTTCATGTTACATAGCATTTTGTCACTGTCCTTGTACTCCTCGTTCCTTTATCTTGGAGGACCTCTACAGTGAACCCCACATGCTTTGCCTTCATGAAGAAACTCCCATTGTGTCCCTCTTCATGAGCAGATCATTCCCCTTTTTCACAATTTCCCCTGAAACGTTTGTTTTCCCCAATTTACAAGACTGGCGCTAATGACCTATGCCTTGCCCACTCTGATGTGTAAAGATTAGAATTGGCCCTCATACTGACTGGAGTGATCGAGCTGTGTTCTAGTCGCAAGAGTCCTGTTATAGAAATTTTTTAAATTAGAGCTGAAGCTTCTAGCTCTAGAAGCTTCGTAAGGGATGTCTGGTAAATGGTTTGGCTGGATGGGGTCGAGGATGACAGTTTGGGCTCCTTTCCCCTATAATGATGGAACTACCTCAAGGGCTAAGTCCTTCTCCCATCAAAAGAGGATCCATCTCCCATCCATATTTCCTATATAAGCCTCCCTTCTTCCCAAGCACAAGCTAGTGCGAGTGCTATGGTTGCAAAGTTTTGGTTGAGTGTTGATGCTGTTTTGGTTTGGAGTAGACAAGCAAGCTATTACTAGTTGTAGCTATCTAGTTATGTGAGGGAGAAGTTTGTTTTGGTTTGGAGAGAAGCCTAAAGGGAAGAGCTCTAAAACTATTGTTGTTTAAAGCCATCGTGGAATGCTAGTAGAAGTGTGTGGGAACCTGCTCTTGTGAGAGGAAGACTGCAATGTCAAGATGAATGGTTGTAATCTCGCTTTGCTATTAATATATGAAACTATCGATTGACTTCCTACATGTTTTGTAATATTACATATTAATGGCTTAATGTTTCTTGACTTGTTAAGTAGGTTGAATTGCAATTTGTTTATTGTTATGTTTGTTGTCTGTCAGTGTTTACTTGTTTCAGAAACTTCAAGAAGGAAGCGAGAGATAGTTGTAGTGAGCAAGCGAGGACATCATCAAACATGATAAATGACCAAGAGGTGGGCGCTCTTGATTGATTCTAACTTAAGGAAATCTTCCATAGAATGTATCTGTTATTGCTAGACCCATTATTGGGCTAGAGGAATTTGTTTGTGTCCGCACTTATAATTTTACTTCACCACAAATTAGTGACTCCACTGGGGATCCCAATCCTTTTGTTTGTCTTGGATTGCATGATTTCGTGAGAACTTTTCTAGTTTCACATTTTCCCTTTGGTTTCGCTTCTTTTCTCCTATTTACTGATCTGAGCCTAAATTTCATACTAGTAGATTTGGTCCCTGTTTTCAAAAAAAAAAAATAATTCCTTAGCTACCTCCATTAGTTCACTTAGTCCACTGATAGTCATGCTCACTAGTGCGAGTTGCTGAGAAACAGTTGCACCAACCAGCCTCTGGCACTTGTTATTAGTTAGGCATTCGCATCGATGCCTATAAGTGAATATTAGTGCTTGATCCCAATCTTGGCCAATGTGTTCTTCTCTTGTGGTTTTGACCCCGTAATCTTTTTGAACCATTTTCTCCCTGACTAGAAAGCTACTTTTCATTTGGTTTTGTTTAGTTGTTGGCGTGTCACCTTTTTGTTTAATTGATTGAGTCATTGAGTGCCCAACAACACTAGGGCATCCAGTTGGTCATCCATTCAAGGGTTTGAGAACTCACTAAATTAGGTTGTAGGTGTGTTTACTCTTTGCATTTTATTTTGGTCTTTTTTACAACTTTGACCTCTTTTTGCACAAGTTTGAAAAAGTTTTGTTTACTTGCCTGAATTTTTCTTTTCCAGCATAGATTAAATTGTCGGTCTTGTATTAGGTAAAGTTCGTGTTTCATTGACTTGAACAAACTTCTCTTTTTGTGTTTTAATCTACTTGGGGAGCTTATTGTGCCCAGAAATTTTTCACTGAAAGATTGTATGTGAAAATATTGTTTCATTGTTTCATGAAAAAGTATGAAATTCTAGCTTGTTGCATCATTGTGTTATGATAATTTGGATATTTTTAATGACTATCATTGCATCGGCATTTGAAAAATGAAGAGAATTTTTGTTTTTGAAAGGACTAATAGATAAGTGCTTGTCACGAAATTAGGAATTCGAATGCATTTTTCATTAGTTTACTTTTTGAAAAATTAAAGTAGTGAAATATCATTTTGTTTTCAGTTACCTGATTGTTTTCATTTGATTGAGTAGTTTCTACCCTCTATAGTGTAATCATTTCATCGAATTGAAAGTGTCTTGTCTCAGTTAGTTGCATTTGAAGGTTTTTCAAGTAACTTCGCTAAGACTTGAAAATTGAAATTTAACTCAAGATCAACTTTAAAATGAATTCAATTAACCTAAGGAAAATTTGACATTAACGATCATATCTAGAAGGTCTAGGCTAGAGATGTGCTCTGGCATCTTTAAACCTAGAAGTTGTCATTATCTTCGGCAATAGACAATGCTAGTACATATTTGTGCTCCATGTAATGTCGAGTATATAATACGAGACCCAACTAAGCTGCAATCCTTTTATCCTTAGGAAGCCGAGCTGGCCTCCTTTCAAACATGATACACCAGACACAAAATTCAGAGATATTTCCTTCTCGTACTTCTTGGTTCACTGGGAGGTATTCTGCAGTTCACAGTTACCTGGTAATCCTGTTTACCTAGATCATCCAGAGTAGTCATTTGATATTTTTGACTCATTAAATTTAAAAGATCATCTGATAACTTGTCCTTTCAAGCTCATTTCCAATCGAAAGCGATAGAGTCATCCTTTTTTCTTTCTCAACTCTTAAAAAATGAAAGAGAATCAATGTTTTATGCATCTTAATAATTGATTGTCCATGATCCAGAACATCCTATTAGTCATTTGACCAAACTGTGAGTTCCCTTAAAGGGACATTTTACAGCCATGAAGTTATTTGTTTCGTCGACTAAGGCAAGGTCATCGTGGTTGAACCATATGGCTCACCTAATTCCTCTTCCTCTCCTCCATTTGAAAGATTGTCTAAGGAGCAAATTCTTGACTCACCAGAGTCACTCGAGGACTAAAATTTTGGACTTGCAATTGTTATGCGTGTTCAAAAATTGTCATCTCATCCTCCGCTTACTTTTGATATAGGGTCATTTGCTGATCTTAGCCTAGAATCTCTGGAAAATCTCGTTCAAACTCCAGAGAACTCACCAACCACCGATGGTCAGCTTGCACTAGTTATCTATCCTCCAAACAATCTATTTGACATTGTTGATCTATGACTGCAGTGTCCTTACAGTCCGTATGACTGGCCAGGTGTTCCTTTGGAACTACCCCCCAGTACACATTCGACCATTCGTCATCGTTTGTTTTCAAACATGGAACCCGAAGGTGATGCTCCAATCACTTCTCTGGATGAGTCTAAAGTTTCTACTCCACACACTACTAAGGGGGAAGAATTGCAATTACAGTTTCCTCTTGAGGGTTTCCCTTTTTTGGAAGGTATTCCTACCAGTTTGCCACCAAACTCTGTGTCTTTGGGGCAGTTGGTTTCAGGCACACCTAGTGCCTCATCACTTTACCATGATCCTTTATGGGCATCAGGAATCAGGCCTATGTCAGGTCTATTCATCACGAACACAACTTCCCAAGAGGCTGTTACTTCAGTCCTGGTGCAACCCACCATTCTGAATACTCTTGTATCATCGATCTGAGTTACACTTTAGACACAACTAACAGTTTCAAAGATTGTCTCTATCAGTGGCTAGATTGTGCCACTTCTTGGGGGGAGAATCCAAATGTTTCTATGGTGTCAAGTTCCACTAATGTGAGCAGCTCGGAAGCTCACATTCTTGTTATAAACCAGCCTTCTTCTGGTATTATTTATAACCCTGTTGATCCTACTGGATCAAGTAATGTCCAGTACCAACAGGTTCAGAATCCCGTTGGTTCGTCTAGATAGAGCAATGTTCAGTATCAGCAGCCCTATGGGGCTCAAAACCAATACCAAAATCCTTACATTCCATATGGTTCTCAAGGATTGGTTAATCAACCTTACACCCTCTAATCTGGGCAGTACATCCAGCCTGGCTACGACCAGATTTATCTTGGTAATTTCCTGGGAATTGTTCAAGTACCCTTGCAACAGAAAGGAAAACCTCTACAACAATAAGGGCATTCTTCGTTACCGCAAGGGAAAAATTTGTTGCAACAAGGGCTCTCCGTGAAATAGAAAGGGAAAATTATCCTACAGCAAGGTCACATGCAACAACTGCAAGGTCAATCCTTACAACAGTTACAACAAGCCGTGTGGCAGTAGATGCAATATGTTCCACACACCTCTCAACCCATACCTTCACAGGGCCAACCTATGTAACCCCAGGGACAAATTTTGCAACTACAAGGTCAACCCTTGCAGTAGAAAAACCAACCAGGGTAGCAACAACCCTTGTATAGATACCAATAAGGTCAACCATTGTAGGGGTAGGGTCAAGGTCAAGCCTTGCAGTTGCAGGCCAAAAAACCTCATGTTTTAGGTCAACAGGTTCATAATACTACTTGCCAAGGGCACCAAGTACAAAACCTCTATGTCCAAGGGCAACAAGTGTGTCAACCTTATGCCCAAGGACTGCAGGTCCAGAATCCTCCTTCTCAGGGACAATAGGTTCATTAGTTGTATGTTCAAGGACAATAGGTCTCATATCCATATGTCCAAGATCAACAAGCTCAACAACCTTTCAACCCGTACATTGCTTATCAGAAACCTATTTTTGGACAGTTTCCAGGTAACAAGGCAAAAATCCTCCCTATGGTTAAGGTAATCCACAATGGGCGTAGCCTCAAATGCCATATGGCAAAAATCCCCCACTGTGGGGCCAAAATCCTTACCAGTAGGGATGGGCTCCTCCCTATGGACCCGCTTACCAACCTATCATGCCTTTTAACACTCAATTACCTTTCTTGGCTACACTTGAGTTGCCAGATGTATCGCGCCTTATGAATGCTTCGATCCTTCATTCATCGTAATGGCCTCTAGTGTCGTCCAAGATACAAATTGATTTTCCAAATTTCGATGGAAAAGCTAAAGAAAATCCTGAGGCCCATGTGATGACATATCACCCTTGGTGCTCATCGAACTCATACGTGGATGGTTCCATTAATCTTCATTTTTTCTAATAAACCCTCATGGGTGTTGTAAATAAATGGTACATCAAGCGACCTCGATGTACTTACCATGACTTTAACTCTTTAGCCATGGGTTTTGTCACGCATTTTCAGTTGTTGGTTTTCTATGAAACTGGCACCTATTTTCTCACATCGCTTAAGCAAAATACCGTGACACACATCTCTGATTACATCCATGAATGGAGGCGTAGACATTGCCTAATCAAATTTGAGATTTTTGATCAGTTGCTCACTGAATGGTTTATCAAATCATTCGTAGCACCAATTGCTCGTAATATAGCTATGGGTGGATGTGTCACTGAAGAGTAGGCCATCCCTTGTGCCCACTACTTGGACCTAGTTTACTCTCAGTCTATCACTTTATAGGAGTTATTACCCAATGTTCCACAGCCATCATCTGATCCTGCACCATCAAATTCACCAGTTGTTCCTCCCGTTGATGGAGTTATTGATTCAGTATCCCAGACCCATGCTAAAACATATTCCAAACTGAAGTTAGTTTCAAATGTTGCTCCTAATAGTTCATCTTAGAATCCACCTGGCCTAGGTAAAAGCTCAGAGGTTGATGCTATCCAGTCTACCACAGTGGAAAAATACTTGAAAGGAAAAAATAAAGGCAAAGGCAAAGTTAAAGCTGATGCCTCGAAACAAGGTCCTCCCAAATCGCTTGCTGGCGAATATTTGCAATGAAAACCTAAGTATCGCTGCCTCATTTGCGAGGAGGATCATTACACTAAGGATTTTCATTGATGATCCGAAGTTAGTCACCTGCTCAAAGGGACACTTGTTGTCCTCAAAGAGCCATTTCCATCTCAGCAGGCCCAAATGGTTCACCAACCCTGATCTGATTCCTCCGAATCTCAAGTGTTCATGATGAGCATGCCAATTAATGTGTCTAACAAATCGAAAGACTATCAAAATCCAGCTCCAACAGCTGGGAAAGAGAAAGAATTTTCACCTTCTTATTCTACCTCGAGTTTTGGCCCAATGCAAATTGAGTGCCCTAACCCTGATTCCACTATATGGCCACCCTCATGAGGTTTGTTGTGGAAATCCTCCTATAATCCCAACACTCGAGCTACTCAACACTATAATATTGTTGAGGATTTGCCTCAGGTGCTGTCAGCCATGTCGACTCTCAAGGTACTCCAAAGCTTCCCATCATAGTAGAAATCGTTGCTGTCAACTATCAGGGGCATCGATCCCATCGATCCCAATTTGATATGTTTTGATCTAGAGAACCATGTTCCATGGCTCCCTCATCAGATTGCCTTTCTTATTCAGATAATCATCAATGAGAAGACCATCCACTGCACTTTCATCAATGAAGGTGCTTCCACCTAGATCATGTCAACTGCATGTTGGAAGGCTATTGGTTCCTCTGCACTGAACCAGTCTCTGGACACTTTGGAAGCTTTCGATGGGCATGATTCTTGACCCTTTGGTGTCTTACCTAACCTTCCCATCACCCTAGAAGGCAAGACAATGCAAGTTGAAGTAGAAATTGTCAATGCCAATCTCAATTACAATCTTCTACTTGGCCAAAGTTAGACTCATTCTATGCATGCCATGGCCTCCTTCCTGTTTCACGTGATTCATTTTCCCCATCAATAGAAAATGGTCATCTGCAATCAACTATCTCTCTTTGCATCTTTCTCCTCGGATGGCAATGTTCCATACGTCAAGCACTCTAGTGCTCCCTATGAGAGTGTGGGGGCAGGTCTCTTCAAAGATTCTGCCTTAATGGGAATTTTTCCATTCCCACCTCCTCATGTTTCCTCTATAAACATGATCTCGGTCAAATCTGATCCCTGGGTCATACATGCACCAGATCTTGTTGATACTTGGGGTGAGGATATGCCACTTAGACTCGCCGAAGTCAATTAAGTGGAAATTGTTTCGGCTTCAAACTCTGCATCCTCTAATTCCCATATGTCAAAGACCTCTCTTGATGTGTACTCTTAACTCCCCTAGCTTGGCACTCTGCAATTGTCTGATCCCTTAGCCAAGACCTTCCTCGCTGATGAAGGTATCATGCAAATCATGTCTCTCGAGGGACCACCATGGATTGATAATCATCATCGCTCCTCATTCCTACCTTGCCTGGCGGTCATGTCTACCACTTTCGAAGAGTCGTCTTCTCCATTTCTGGCACCCACTGTTACCCATGAAGTATGATCGAAAGGAAATTTGGGTAATATTACCCAAACGATGTTAATTGACATTTCTATCAAACCTGGTATCATTGAAAATGTTCATATTGGGGTATCTTGTTCTCCGGATGAGATCAAAAAATATACTCATCTATTTCAGGAATTCCATGATCTATTTGCATGGTCTTATGAAGAAATGCTTGGAATTGATCCTAGAATTGCTTCACCTGATGCACCCTAGGAAGGCCGCTACCATTAAGGGTGAATTTGAAAAGTTTCTCAAGGCTAGGTTCATCTATCCCACCTCGCTTATAGAATGGGTGTCCAACATTGTCCCGGTGACTAAAAAACAAGGCATTATCCGCATTTGCATGGATTATCGAGATCTTAATTGTTCTTGTCCTGAAGACAACTATCCTACTCCCTTCATTGATCAAATCATTGATGAATGTGACAGGAGCGAGATCTTTTCCTTTATGGACGAATTTTCTGGTTATAACTAGATTAATATCGCATCGGCCGATCAAGAAAAGACAGCCTTTATCTACTCATGTGGTACGTTTGTGTACAAGAAGCTCCCTTCGGCCTCAAAAATGTTGGAGCCACGTTTCAATGGGCAATGTCCTACACAGTTCATGATATTTGCAACATTGTCAACCCTTACTTGGATGACCTTGCTGCTCATTCTCGTCAGTGCCAAGATCACCCATACCATCTTCGGCAGATTTTTCTATGCTGCAGACACTATAACATTCAGTTAAATTTGCACAAATGTGTTTTCTGCTTGGAATTAGGACGACCCCTTGGCTTCATTGTTTCCAAGGACAGTATTTTCCTAGATCCACTAAAAGTCGAGGCCATTGTAAATTTACCCCCTCCATCCTCACTGCACCAACTCCAGAACCTACAAAGAAAGGCCAAATTTCTCTGTTGTTTTATACCCAACTATGTCGGGCTAGCCACGAGATTTACTTGATTGCTCAAATAAGGAATGCCCTTTGCATGGGACGAGGTGGCGCAGAAATCTCATGGTCGTCCTCATAAATGCTCCTCTATTGCATCTGCTAGACTATTATCGAGATTACTTCCTTTACCTATCTGCAGCCCGTAGCACCATTGCTATGGTTTTGGTCCAAGACTATGACGAAGGCAACGAACATGTAATCTACTACCTTAGTCAGAATCTCATAGACACTAAAATGCGTTATGCACATGTTGAGAAGTCGGCTTTGGCTACCGTTCAGGTTGTTCAATGCTTTCGGTGCTATATCCTTTTACGTACGACTACAGTGATTTATGAATGCAACCCTATGACCTATATCCTGACTCGTCAGTTGCTGGGGAAAAAGTATTCAAAATGGATCATCATCTTGCAAGGATTTGATTTTTTCTTCACTACAGCCAAATATAGGAAGTCACTTGTTTTCACTGAGTTGATTTGTTCCCTCTTGTTCAAGGCTCTCCCTGCTAGTGCATATGAACAACTTCTAGATGAGACCCTTTTCCTGATTAGAACCCTTGATTCATGGTATGGTCATATCATCACGTATCTCCAAACATCCACATTTCGGTCCGCGTTGACCAAGGATGATTGTCAAAGGATTCAACATCATTCCCAACACTACTGTATTATAGGTGATACTTTATACCATGTTGGTGTTTATTGAGTTCTTCACCAATGCCTTACGATCGAGGAAGCTAAAAGAGCTCTCAATGATTGCCACTCCAGGGAATGTGGTGGTCATATGTCTGGTTACACTACAACTCAAAAAATCCTTCGCGGTGGTTATTTCTAGCCATCTATCTTCAAGGACTACATTCTTGCTGTCCGTAAGTGCCATGAATGCCAAATTTACCAATGCAAAATGCACGCCCCACCCGCTTACCTACACCCCATCATTACCATTGGTCCCTTTGCCAAATGGCGCATCAATTATATGACGTAACCCTCCTTCAGCCGGTGGACATGGATATATTATTATCGATATGGATTATTTCACCAAATGGGCTAAAGCGATGCCTACATATTCTGCAGATGGTAAGACGGTGGCTCAATTCCTTTTTAACCATGTTATTTTTGGGTTTGGCATACCCAAGCCATTTTCATAGACCATGGATCCCATTTTAGAGATTACATGATGGCTGGGTTGACAGTTGCATTGGGCTTGTGCCATGATGGCTTGACGCCATATTACCCTCAGGCTAACAACCAAGTTGAAGTCGTGAACAAAGTTTTGGTCATAATGCTTCAGCGTAATCTTGGGATGCACAAATAAAATTCGCATCTCTTGCTCCTTTTAGCTCTATGGGCCTATAGAACCTCAACCAAAGATGCAACTAGTTTCACACCATTCCTGGTAGTCTATGGTTTGGAAGCAACATTGCCAATCGAATGTGAGATTGCTTCACTCAAGTTAGTTGTTGAACTCCTTCCCAAAACATCACCTCAAGAGGAATGCATCTTATATTTAGAATGACTGGATGAGACTCGCCATCTCACTACCTTGGTCTTTGAAGCACAAAAGTAACGGGTCAAATCCCATTTCAAGCAATCTGTCTCCCCTTGTACATTCTCTAAGGGTGATTTGGTCTTATTATACAACCAAGCTAATGATAAGCTAGAGGCAGGCAAGTTCAAACCTATGTGGCATGGGCCCTATATCATGAAACGCATTTTGCAGAAAGGAGACTATGAGCTTATTGATTATGAAGGAAATCCTCTCGATAAGCCCCGAAACAGGCTTTACCTCAAAAAGTACCATGCTTAGGTAATCTTGTATGGTTACTTATGTACATTAGTGTGTGATTCATTTTCATACTGTGTGGTTTTCTGTGATAGCTTTCAAACAGATTTCATGTTTACTATTCTTTTCTTGCATTGCAGATGTCTGCGACTCTTCATGTTGGTTTCGATGATGGTTCTTGCCATAGCTCCTAGAACCTATCATCCACAACATGGGCTATGTATGACCCTAACGGTGAGTTGATTGATCTTAAAGTTATCTACCTAGGTCACAGAACCAACAACATTGTTGAATACAGTGTGGTCATCGAACTGTTGTCAGAAGCCATCGCTCTAAGAATCAAATAATTGGTTGTCAACCTAGACTCACAGCTTGTCGTCCTTTAACACAACGAGAAATATTCCATTAGGAACCCTAAAATATTGAGAATGTATCTCCGTATTCGTCTATTGGAAAGGCATTTTGATTATATTACGTATCATCATATTCCTAGATGCCTGAGTACATTGACAGATGCATTAGCTAATTACGTGTTGGATATACATTTACAAAACATGTAAAAGATAAGACAAACCATTTGTACCATAATAGAAAGGAAATACAACATATATATATATATATATATATATATATATATATATATATATATATATATATATATATATATATGTATATGTATATATATATATATATATGTATATGTATATGTATATGTATATATATATATATATATATATATATATATATATATATATATATATATATATGGTGATAATGTTTGATACATCAGAACCCCAAAAATAATATGTTTGTCTAAAATAATATTAGCGACCCACAGGCCTCATACATTTGTGGCACACAGGCCTAAAAAATATGTAATTGCTAGACCTAGGAATTGATCAGCATGGTGCTCATGGTAGCACGAGACAACTTGTGCAACATGACTCAACAATTAGCAGATCAGATCTGAGACTCCCACCATGTGTCTTTGGTAGTGACAGGGCCTTTTTCCTATTCGAGCATACTCTGGGATACCATGAGTTAACCCCTCAAGCTTCCTTGTGATCTCTTCCTCGTTGTCACTCCCTTCTTGATAAGGGATGACAACATTAATAGGGTAGGGGACATGCCTGGCTATTAGGGACATCCCAGCTAGCTGCTTTGGTCCAACATCTGCATAAACAAGAGAAATGTTATAAGCACATATATACCAAAAACAATTAAAAAATCTTAAAATTAAAAATTATATTTTTTACCTTCATGATCGAAGTCCTCTCCATCCGGTAAGGGCATATCTGGATCTCCATGGAAATAAGTGTCGCTGTATGGTCAGTCCTCCATGACGATATTCTATCATCATAGCCATGAAAAGAATGCAGGTTGGTATGACATATGTTGACCCCCACTGATCCTGGGAATCAAACAACTCCAGCGGGCCATCCACAAATCACGTGGCATAGGAGGATCTACCCCAGTCAGTTGATATTGGAATAGTGGTACACATTCCAGGAAGAAGATCACAAGTATAGATCCAAAGCCAAATTGCTTCAGATTCCCCGCCTTGGCCTTGGACAACTGGCGCTTAATATTCATCTTCATGGCCGCCGCCCAGTTGAAGATCGTAGGAGTTGTGTAGTCAATAGCATAAATGAACTTCGACTTGTTAGTCTCATGTTCTACCTAGGAACTCGGCAATCTATTGATAGTCAACATAAGCACCCTTAGTGTCAAATCCCACACATTGGAAATATTTATCTTCCCACTCTTGGATTTCAGGGCTTCAAGGCAGTGTTTGGCAAGCAGGGAAGATATGCTTGCCCCGATTGAGTATGACCCATATAAGTTCACTGGCTCACCTCTGTGAGATGGTCTAGTGATGAAGTAAATATTTGAAGTTGTCAACTCAAGTTCCTGGTGACCAATGAAAAAAATCTCTGATTGATGTCCCAAAGGCTTATCAGGTATCGAAGCAACTTGGGCTGGGCCCACATCCCTGGTGTAGGGAAGAATTTGAGGAGCCTGCAAGTCCTCAAAGCCTCCAGGAAATTTGGGTCTTTCATTTCTTGGGTGTCAACATCTTCATGTTCATCTTCCTTCCAATCCACCATTTTCGGCGATTCTCTCCTACAAAAGCGATTAATTTGAGTCAAAAATCATCATTGGCACATTAAGTTCAAATTTAAATGGTCAATTTTTGAGAAGATAGGGTTTTTCCCTATCCACGATGCCAATACAACTATTTTAAAAATAGTTCCGCTGATCGGCGTGGAAGGATTTGCTAATCACCCTCGGCAAGTGTGATTCCGTGCTTGGAAATCGTGCCAACCGAGGGCAAAAAAGATTTTCAAAAACCTCCCTAAAAATCCAAAAACAAATGGCTAAAAGAAAGAAAAAATATCATGGAAAGGGAGCTTAGGGCTTCAGCTATTACTTGGAACTGGCGGCTTGTCGATTGACATCTTAGATCTCCCGTAATCTGCTCCAGAACAATTAGGGAAAAAGTGGGTAAAAAGTCTTCACAGCAAAGGTAAAACGGTAAATGGTAAAAATATGTTTATTTTTTCCCTTTTATTCATTTTTTGATGAAAATATCAGGTTTTGTAAATATTTTGACCTATTTTTGCCTCAAGGACTCGATAATACACTTTACCTTATTTGTGCAGTGATAGGTGATGGATGTTCGACAATGATGATGAGTCACATTTCATCTCTTTTTTCAACTCGCTAAACTCATATGAAAATAATGTCCAATATTTTTTCCCTTTTTGACTTTAAAGAGAATAAAAATGGGGGGTCTACTTTTAGCTCTTTTCTGACACTTTAAAAATGAAAAGATAGTCGAACCCTTATTATTTCAAACTCATTAATGGATGTGAAACATCGTATGTTGAGTATACATTTACTCGTGTTTTCGGGCTAGGAGGCACTATTTATGAAAAATGTACTCCTTGATTGAAATACTCAAGTGGTTCTCTCAAGTATTTTTTTCTGCCTTTTCAGGCTCAAGAGACATAAATGTACGAAAAGGCACCATGTGGAGTTTTCTTTTACATGTCTTTTTCAAACTCTCTAAAATTCAAAAAGATACCAAGTTACACCTTTGTCGGACTCGTTAAACTATTAAATGACATCGGATTTGTCACCATGACAAACATGAGCTTATTCTTCTGAGGGTTTGTTCAACTCACTAGGTCGGATTTGTCTGAAGGATGAACTTACAGTGCAAGCATATGCTATCCCCTTCAAGCTTGTAATTAAAAAATAATTTGGGTACCTGCGAGAAATGGTGGGGGAAAATTTGGAAATCTATCAGTTGTGTCAGCAACTCACTCTTGAACATGACACTCTTTGCTTCGTGTCGGGTTGGGACATCGTCCTTTACATCATTAAGCTTCTTGGGTTTGGGCTGTTCATTTTTGTCTTCCATTTGATCTCTGCCACGTCATCATGACCACTGATCCCATGGATCCAAAAGTTGCCAAACTTCCAGTTGTGTCACCAATATGTTCAAGAGTTGTCCTTCCACAGTTACACTTACCTTTATTTCTCTGTATCATCCAAAATCATTTTGCATCCTCTCATCTCGCGTCGATGATGTGGGATTCATTATGGACCTCCTTCAACTTGGTCACTTTCCGTTGACTTCAGCTCATTATCCAGGGAGTTGAACGAGAGACTCCCTTCAAGTATCTTAGAGCGTGCATGCCCTAATGGCAAGTTCTTTGCACTCGATGGCAAGTTTACATCATTAGCTTTCGATCAAGTGATTTCACGGGTGTTCGACTTTAGTTCCTGTATTCGCATTCTGTGGATTGTGATGATAGTATCTTGAGGACCATTGTCATCATTGGTGGTTTCTCTCACACTTGTTAACAGTTCACATCATTGACTAGTAATCAAGCGACTTTTTAGTGTGTTCGACGTTGACACATCTATTCGCATGCTAGGATATGTACTTTGATCAGGTTGTGCTGGAGCACAAGACCCTGTACTCAGATAAAAAAAGTCTACGTTGAGAAGTGGTGTGACATGGTTGTGATAATATGCATGTCTCTTTCAGATGGCTAGCTATTAATAGAGCATGAGTTATCATATGTGATGCTTCTCATTATTGGATGGCTATGACCATACCTTGCTTTCATTATGATCCTCTTTAACGGATGGCTGCGCCAACACCTGGATCCATTTACATGATCATTCTCTGGATGGTTGCATCCATGCCATGATTCAGGTATCATTTGACAGAGATCTCAGTTTATGTATATGTATCTCTACTATCTTGCAGGTTTTCTAATGGCAGACTTGTTCCCTGCACTGATTTATAAAGCATTTCATCCCTCACTCTAGTTTGGCGTTCATACTTTAGGGGGCATCTGTTAAGCAACATTTTTTCAATGTCCCTGTACTCCCCATTCCATGATCCTGGAGGACATTTATAGTGAACCTCACATGCTTTTCCTTCATTAAGAAACTCCCATTGTTTCCCTCTTCATGAGCATATCATTTCCCTTTTGTGACATTTCGCCTAAAACTTCTCTTTTTCTTAGTTTACAAGACCAACGATAATGACCTTTTTCTCCTCCACACCAATGTGTAGAGATTATCACTATTCCTCGCGCTAGTCGGAGTGACTGAGCTATGTTGCAGTCATGTCGGTCATGTTATGGAAAGTTTTTTAAATTAGAGCCGAAGCTTCCAACTCTAGAAGCTCCGTAATGGAAGTCTAGTAAATGGTTTGGCTAGATGGGGTCAAGGATGATAGTTTGGGCTCCTTTCCCATATAATGATGAAACTACCTCAAGGGATAAGTCCTTCTCCCATGACAAGAGGATCCATCTCCCATCCATATTTCTTATATAAACCTCCCTTCTTCCCAAGCAAAAGCTAGTGTGAGTGCTATAGTTGCAGAGTTTTGGTTGAGTGTTAATGCTATCTTGGTTTGGAGTAGACAAGCAAGCTATTACTAGTTGTAGCTATCTAGTTGTGTGAGGGAGAAGTGTGTTTTGGTTTGGAATGAAGCCAAAAGGGAAGAGCTTTAAAACTATTGTTGTTGAAGCCATCGTGGATTGCTAGCAGAAGTGGGTGGGAAGCTGGTTTTGTCAGAGGAAGACTACAATGTAAAGATGAATTGTTCTAATCTCTCCTTGATATTAATATATGCAACTATCGATTGATTTCCTACATGTTTTGTAATATTACATATTCATGGTTTAATGTTTCTTGACTTGTTAAGTAGGTTGAATTGAAATTTGTCTATTATTATGTTTGTTGTCTGTTGTTGTTTACTTGTTTCAGGAGCTTGAAAAAGGAAGTGAGAGATAGATGGAGCGAGAAAGTGAGGACATCATCAAATAGGATAAGCGACCAATAGGTATGCCCTCTTGATTGGTTCTAACCTAATGAAATCTTCCATAGAATGTATTTGTTGTGGCTAGACCCATTATTGGGCTACAGGAATTCGTTCGTGTCCACACATATAATTTTACTTCATCACACTTCATGGGATATCAAATATAATAGTGTTAGACAAAGATGTTAAATGTTCCTCCAAATTTTGGAAATCTTTGTTTTGGGGCATGGGAACTCAATTAAATTTTGGCACTCCATATCATCCTCAAACAGATGGATAGACAAAAAGGGAAAATCAAATCTTGGAGGATATGTTGTGAATGTACGTCATACATAGGCCTATCAAATGGGAGGTTTTTCTACATTTAGCGGAATTTACATATAATAATAGCTAATAAAAGTCAATAAAAATAAGTCCTTTTAATATTTATATGGAAGAAAATGTCATACGTCACTGAGTTTGAGTCAACTAGAAGATCGATTGATACTAGGACCAGATGATTTATTAGAAATGGAACAAGTCATATGGAAGATTAGACAAAATATCAAAATTACAAAATATGGGAAGAAAAGTTATGTGGACAATAAAATAAGTCGTAAATAATTTAATATTGGAGACCATGTTTACTTCAGAGTAAAACTGAGGAAGAGTACCTTAAGAACTAGAACCTCTGCAAAATTGGCACCACGATTCCGTGGGCCTTTTGAAATCTTAGACAATGTTGGTCCAATAGCATCTAATCTCACTCTTTCCAACCATATTAAAGTTCATAATGTATTTCATTTGTCTTTTTTAAAGATATATGTCCATGATAATTCTCATGTGATTGATTGTAATTTAATATAGGTGGAACCAAAAGAGATTTATTACCAGAGCTAGTCTGCATCTTAGACTATAAATGCTCCCAAATCGAGTCGTTGCTCGAGTTAAAGTGTAGTGGAGGCACTTTACACCTAAGGAGGCTAATTTGGAGGGGGATGATACAATGAGAGAACCTTACAAATCATTGTTCAAGAATGAAGCAAACAAACAATAACCACTTAGGAAGATGTTAATTTAAAAAGAGGGGGAATATGTAATACCCCTCTATTACTATGTGAATATCTTTTTGTTTTTAGATTGAACTATTTCTAGTTGTGACAACTACAAATCCTTGGTGGACTTGACTTAAAATGAACAAGAAAGTATGATGATGTAATAAATTAACTTTATTAATGAAAAGGAAAACTGGAAATTACTCTAGAAAAAAACATTTGAGTTAAGATATTCTTCCCAAGATATGGAAAACAATATTGGTGGATGATCAAGAAAATACTCCCTTAAATCACTCCTAAAATTCCTTAGGGGTTTATTAAGAATATTTAATATGATGCAAGAGAAAATCTATTAAATCACTTAGTTGTAGAAAAACATTGAGTAAAGGTGAATAAAGCATCACAAGAGAGAAAAGCGGTCTTTAAAGAAAAAAGAAAAAACATTACCTATTATGAAAAAATGAAAACAAAAAGAAAGAAATCCTAGAACAGTGGGATGGCACACCCATGAAAAATGAGACACCTCTAAGGAAAATTCTGCTAGGAAAGCAATGTATAAAATACATTACTTAGAATCACATCACGTTGTTCATTCTTTGGCAAGCATATCTCATCATTGGGGAACTGGAGGACTCCGTTCAAGGCTGGGAGAAAAGTGGATCGCCCAAGTGTAGTTCCAGTTTGTAAATACGATTCAAAAAAATTTGGGGAATTTTTAAATGTTGGTTGTATAAAAAAAAAATTCAGCATGCTATTTATTTTCTAGCCATGGTAGTAGGGTTGGTAGTATTCATCATCTATTTTAGCGGATCTATATTTTTATATCATGTGGGTTACTGGAATGACTGTGCATGCAAAAAGGGAACTGGTTGTATACTTTAAGTGGAATTTGCATTTGAATAGAAAGAGAATTCATGAAGTATAAATCGATGGGAAATTTACTTGCTTATGAGTGCATATATGAGTGTTTTTTTTAATATAATGAAATTGGAGTAGATGAACCAACATACGAGAGTACATTTTACTAGTACCGAAATCACATATCTTGGTTTACACGCATAAATCCAAATGGTTTCTAAATATGTTTGCCTACATAAATTGAAATGGTGTATGGTTAGATATACAAATTTTCCTTTCCCGAGTAGGATATGCTGAACAAGGGGAGGAATCTTTCATTTTCATTAATGATGAATTTTTAACCAGGATTATAAAATGATGTAGATAAACTACCATTTGTTACTTGAGTATTTCTGAAGGTATTTTCTTGTACTCGACTGATACAGTTAATGCCCAGAGTTGCCAAAACAGAGTTAAAAACAAACCTCGCAAAGAACGATACTCGGAAGAAATTGATTTCAGACTTCGAGTTACTGAGTGACAGTAGGCTGTGTAATTTTGGGAAATTGTTGGGCTTGTAGATTCCATAGGTTAGTCCTAGCAACATAATTTTAGACGCTCAGTGGAGAAAAATAGCTTTATTAAAAGATATATTAAATTGTTGGTGTTGCTATACTCAACCAAAACAAACTAAAAATGTATAGTAAGTGGGGTTTTGAAAAACTAAATAGCTTATCATAAAAAGTACTAAACCATGGAATAAAATTCTACTAGAAAGGAAAATGTAGTAGTGGTTACAGAGTTATCTTTCTGATAAGGTAGATATAAGTGACTTGAAGTGGGAATGTGTTTTCCTTAAGTGTTTGACTGAAATCTTAGGAAATAAAATTTCTAGGATTGCCATAGGGGTTTCCGCTAGGTAGACAGATTATCTCTCTACCAGAGTTAGAACCTGTACCAAATGAAGGTATAGATGGATGAAACATAGGTTAAAAACAAAGTAAGACATTACTAAAAAAATAGAAAACAAAACAAAAATTGATGCAGAAACCACTTAGACATAGAATGTCCATAGTAGATACATGAATAAAAAAATATAACTCGTCGACTAATTATAAAAGGTTGCGGACAAGACTGTGCATAGTCAATATTCACCATAGAAAAAGGGCTTTGTGAGTTCTACTATTCATTACCTATGTACATATTTAGGAATAAAAGTGTAAATTTCATGATAGAAACAATAAACAAGACATTTCTAGAACGAATCCAAATATACAAGAATTTCATCCACAAGCCACTACAGTAATCAATTATTTAAACATAACTATAAAAGAATGAAATTTTCCATCACATGATAAATATTACACATAATTAAATAATTCATAATGCCTGGATTTAATGAAACTATCCATGTGACCATTGTAAGGAAAATAACTCCGAATATACATAGCATACAAGAAAATAAGAGTGCCGAGTCTTTTCAATGGGAAAATCCGCATCAAGTAAAATCCTCATAAATACATGTCCACATTGCAACCAAGCTCATCGAACGAACATAAGAAAAAAAAGGGGAAACCACTAAGGACCCCAAGCAAGGAGGAATTACCCCAAACAGAAAATGAAACTCACTAGTCTTTACGCATGAACTACTCCTTCATAAATTAGAGGTGACACTGGAAAACACACTTGGGAACCAGTAGGAGAGGATAATCAAGTGGAAGGAAAATTTTTAATCATCGCTCGAATTTAGAGGAAAACCCCTAAATCCTACAAGTGTCAAAGTTACCTATATATTGGAAACACTAAAATTACTGATAATCCTGTTACGGGGGAGATAAACTAACAAAATTAAGTAGGATAAGGGAATCTTCCAAATCGTTTAAAGCTACCTATTTTAAGGCATTCTCTTAGAACCCCCTTTTCCTCTCTAAAAGTGCAACATAAAAATTAAATATTACTATTTGATGATAACTACTCTATAATACCCAGAAATGCATATTTGAAATTAGATGAATAAACTAAACATAGACAGAATAGTTTTGTCACGCCGAGCTAATACGCGGAAGCTTTCTCCAGGAGTAACATTCATTCTCTGCATAGTGAAAACATGGTTAGAATTGTCAAAACTCAAGAGGACAGTCGATTCTAATTTGTTTCCTGAAGAAAAAAACAACTTTAAACATCATTATAAGAAATATTGCAAGCAGTGACAGTAAAAATTAAGAGCTTTTCTAGGAGGAAAACAAGACATGAAGGAAAGAAAACCTTGGCTAAACTTCAAGTTAAAAGAGAAACTCCATATGGTACTTTGTTTGGGCATAGACAACAGAAACTCTACTGAGAATCTCAACATAGAGAAAACCGGTCCATTAAAAAGGATTTTTTTAAAGCTAGCCAAGGTCAAACCACTTACCTGCATCAATGTGAGGTGGGTGAAATAGAATCCTAGCGGATGCCACCACAAATGAAAATGAAACCTTGGCTATTAGATTTATATATTTTTTCACGGCGGTGTTACACGAGCTTGACATGCATAGGTAAGAGTCGAAACTTCATGAATGTAGTGAATTACCCACCCCAAACCTAAGGTAAGACATGAGAAACCATGACTTCCTTTAGATAGAATACCAAGAAAATATAGTCATAGATGAATCAAAGGTATAATAGGCCATGTGAAATTCACATGGCCTTGGCTTATGTGCCACAAGGTCATTCAGGTGTTATAGCCAAAATGTCAATATTTAAATGTGCCAGGTAGTCAGAATAAATTGATAAGTATGAGAGAGCCATATAAATCAGGTCATATATCGATCACACATAACAAAAACTAAATTTTAAACTTAATATAACTATGACCATTTTCTCTCATAGTTTCAAAATTAAAATACCAAGATTAAAACAACCTAAAGAGTCATCCGAAAATAGGAACTCATGTTAATGTTCACATATCACTTTGTATGACAAGGTCGTAGAACTTAATATAAGAAAATAGGGCCTATTGTTCACATCATAAACACGATGGCATGTCCTATAGTCTATATCTCTCCTAACCCCATGTTTACGATATCACACAGTAGGTAATATGACTTAAATATTATCCACATTATTATATTTAACCAACCAAATTAGGCCATAAGGTATTAATATAAAAACTAAGAAACTGATTCATTGAACTATGAAATAGAAATCACGAAGGGAATAAATGGTAGGTTTTAAAGAAGCATTATAAGGGAAGTGTAAATCTTGTTTATATAAGTATAATATAAAAAATAAAAAAACTGTTATGGTATGTAGAGGATGGTTACACCTTCCTTCCTTTAACAATAAAACCTTCTTGATGCTTCATGTGCTTTTAATTTTCCACATTGCCTTGTAGGAATGTTTTCGTCATATCCAATTTTTCTACTTTAAAGTAAGAATTAGCCACAATAGATCAAACAAATATAAAATAATTTAACTTGGAAATTAAAGAAAAAAGTCACTAAATGCAATTCCCTCTACATAGACGTAACCTTTTGCCACTAACCGAGATCTTTATTCCTCCTCTCAACTTTTTGCATTCAAATTCCTCTTAAACTCCTATTTTCTACCAACATGATTTCTTCCATCTAGAAAATTCAATAGATCCCAAGCCCCAGTTATGTCTAAGACATCCATTTCTTCAACCATGGCCCTTTCCATAATTTTATGTCCTACGGTTGCACTTCCTCCCTAATAATCCTAGGACCATCATTAGTAATAAACAAAGAAACACTGGAATGGAAATTAGCTGGACTATTCCATTCTAGTTGCCTTATTTCTTGAACTAATCTCCTCAATACTAAAGTAGTAGTTCCTCTTCTTCTAATCCTATTTTTCTACAAATTTTCATTAATAATCTTTTAGTTCAAGCTCCATAATTTTTGGTTTTTTCTCCCTTGGTAGGACTTCCTTTTTTATAGAATCTTCGAATTATCTAAATAATACATCTTTGTCAAACTAGGAGTAACTCCATGAATAAATTCTTGTGTTTACATTAAGATAGAATATATATATACACAAGGAGAGGGAGACTATTGGGTTTCATCTTCCAATGTCTCTTCCTGTTCCAACTTCCTGTATTTCTCTATTTACACTATTTACATAGGATTTCCTAATCCTAAATATTAGGTGTCAAAATTCCCTCTCTTAATATGAAGGGTTGTTGTTGAGTGCAAGCATCATTATCAATCTTTCAAACATTTCCCCTCCAAGCACTTTGGTGGATATCTCTATAATATGCTCATTTGTGGAACAATGCCATAGGTGGATTGTTTTGGCCTAAACATGATGTCGAATTAGATGGTATTTTGTATTGATGTGCTTCATCCGATGATATAATTTTGGATTTTTTACTAACTTTATTGTAGAAGTGTTGTTAATCAAGAGAGGATTTGAATGCACTTATTCCTCCTGCAAATATTCTATTATTTCCCTAGGCCCACAATTTCCTTGGTTGCTTCAGCCGCTACCACATATTCTACCTCAATTTTGAAATCTGCTAGAACTGAATCTTTTCATGACCTCTAGGAGACAACTACTAATCCAAGACTCATAATGTAAACTAAAGTAGATACTCCAGTTTCTTTATCTCCATAAAAATATGAATCAGGGTATCCAATCAAGGTGAATTCACACACTTGTGTATACTTGAGTCCAAAGTCTTGAGTTCCCTTCAAGTAATTTAGAACTTTTTTTTGCAGTAGACCAATGACCCTCACAAGGCCTTTGCATAAACCTAGAGAGGATTCTAATAGAAAATGTGTATGGTCTAGTACTAGACAGGTATTGGAGACTTCCTATGAGCTATATGTACTTTGTTTCATCCTCAAATTATTTTCCCTCAGTGGAAGAAAGATTTAAGTTTTGTTCCATTTGAGTAGTAAAATGATTACACTCATCTAAACCAAAGTTGTTCAACAGATCTCCAATGTACTTCTTCTAAGAGAGGAATATAAATTCAATGTTGGGATACTTCAATACCAAGATAGTAGTGAACATAGCCCAAATCCATCATTCAAAAACTTTCCTCACTTCTTTCTTTATGGATGTAATGTAGTTCTCATATTTCCCTGCCATAAGAATATCATCTACATAAACCATAAGATACACAATCGTTTTCCCAACTTTCTTGACAAACAAAGTTGCATCACCAAGATCATAATGTTTGAAATTGAGTTTCTGAAGATGCTCAATCAATTAATTTCACTAGGGTCACAGTGCTTGTTTGAAGATATACAAGGATTTTAAATTCTTGCATACTTTGTATTCCTAGCCCCTCACAACAGATCCTTCTAGGTGGGACATAAAAACATTCTCTTTCAGATCTTCACTCAATAAAATAGTTTTTACATCTATTTGGTGGACTTCCCAACCATTCTAAGATGCCAAGAAAAAGAGTGTATGGATGGTAGCCCTTTTTGTTATGGGGGAAAAGTTATCCTCATAATCGACCCCTTCCTTCTGTGAAAAATGTTTTTCCATAAGCCTCGATTTATGCTTGTCAAGTAAGCCATCTTTTTTATACTTCGTTTTGAATACTCACTTGTAGCCTATTGGTTTGACTCCCAATGGAGGATCAACGAACTTCTAGATGTCATTCTTTATCAAAGCATCATATTCTTTCTGCATCGCTTCTTTCCATTCATCATGAGAATCAGTTTCTTTGAAGGAAGTTGGTTCAAAATATCTAGCCAAATTCAGTTGACAATAATAAGAAACATCTATATCAACAAGTGAATCAGAATTGTCTACATCCCTTTAATGTTTTCAGTCTTACCTATTTTCTTACTTACTATCCTTTATTTATTATAACCCTTGGTTTGATTAGTTTTCCAAATTTCTTTATCCTGAAGATGAACCGCAGTTGTAGGTTGGAAACATCGATATACAATTTTCCTTAAATGAAATGGATCTAGAAAACAATTTGTAACAAGATAAGAATCACAAAAACCTAAAATCTAAAATCGCCAACCTACACAGAAGGGAAAAAATAAATGAAGTATGAAATTTAAAATGATTTAAAGCACTGATAGTTAAAAGGAAAATCAGTCTCACCTTCTTAAAATGTTGCATGGACTCTTCTATCATCCCTGCCTTTGGTACAATCAATGACTCCCTCAAAAATAATAAGAATTACCATATTTTGAAAAAAGCAAGCATGGCACTTCTCCACAGCGGAATCAAAAAAAATATATTTGAATTGGATCTGATGTCCCAAAGTTTAAATTACACACTAGATTAGCCAACCAAATAGAGCCTTTTTTATGGTAAGAAACTGATGTTTCCTCTGCCCTAAAAGCATTCAGATTTGAAGAATTAAACTACAAACAATAAGCTCAATTTTTTAGAAACGTTTTTACCATGATAAATAATCACACCTACTTTGAACTCTTTAAATGCATTCCCAAATTCACTGAGCAATGCTACTATTTCCAAGTCTAAAATTTGTTCCTCCTCAATAAAATATTTAAATTCCATTATTAACAAGAATTTAATCTTGAACAATCAAATTAATCTTCCTATAACTATAATATAAAATTCTCCTAACTTAAAATTAAATTTGAATTCCACAAACATTGAACCTGCAACAATTAATAATATATGTTGTTTGGTCTACTCAAATAACAATGCTTAGTTATTCCATGACATCGTTCCAACATTTTTTTCTTCTGGAAATTCAACTGTAAAAATTACACCTCCTAACATCGTAAGACCTAGATTATCCCTCTCAATATCATCCCATTCTCATATCATGTTCTCTCCCATTAACCATCACCGCATTAGCACTGAGACTTATCGTAACACTACTCCATCATCTATGTAATTTTTCTGGAAATTTAGCTATGCCTCCCCCTAACTTCTCCCTATCAGTATCCTCCCATCCTCATATCATATACTCTCCTATTAACCATCATCACATCAATGCTAAAGCAGGCCATAACATTGCTCCATCATCCATGCATTTTTCTAGAAATTCAATTGTAAAAGTCATGCCTCCTATCAGCTTATCAGTATCCTACCATTCCTAGGTCACACACTCTCCCATTAATCATCATCGCATTAATTTGAAGTCCCAAGATCACGCTATAAGAGACAACCATCAAACCATACATTTCACTCCCCAATCCCTCACTACAAACATCGACCAACATCACATCTGAAATGACCATAACCAGAATCCTTCTCACAATCTCGAGTTAGTTATGAACCATAATTTATTGGGGCTCCTTTACATAATTTCAAAACTCATATTACACCTTTTGATCCTTTAACCAAATTATCAAATCCCCATCCTCCTTGAAACTTGCTAAACAACATTCATAAACGATCCCATTCAAATAATTTAGTTATCAATTTGTCCAGCCTCCAATTAAATGAACGCATCCTTAATCTTTTGAATAAAGGGGTTAAGAGTTTCAATTACTCCTAAAAAAATTTCAATTCAAGACATCCTTTGAAATATTCAATATGGCATTAAAGACATTCTTGACAACATTAAAGAACAAATTAGACAAGATTGTTCCATCATTCTTAGAAGATATAAATCCCCCAAAATAAATATTACCAAATACGAATACCTTGATCTACAACCTTTAAACTCCAATCCTAAAATTATAGTATTAAAGAAAGACAAAGGAGGAGCTATCGTCATAATGAATAGAAATTACTAGAATGAAAAAATGATAGATCATCTCAACAATAGTGGATGCTACAAAACATTAAACAAGAATCCTTTAAATAAAATCACTAAATAAGTTTTCCACTCAATAAAAGCCAACAATATGCGTAAAAAAAAGAACCTGATTGAAAGCAACTTATACACCCCTAGAATTTATGGTGCTCCCAAGATACACAAATATGGGAGCCATAGAGGTAGTTTGTAGAATAATTGATCTAGAGACATCTAAAATAATTTAAATGTGCCCCAAATGTACTTTCTTTAATTTCATGGGTGATGTGTATGAACAAACGTGTGGTGTAGCTATGGGCTTTCATCTATCTGCCATCATTGCTAATTTATTCATGGAATATTTTGAATCCAAAGCCCTGAAATAATCACCCTTGAATCCAAAATTATGGAAACGATTTGTAGATGACGCCTTTATAATATGGCCTCATGGGTGTGAATCATTAGAAACTTTAAAGAAAAACCTAAATAGTCTCTCTTCATCCATAAAATTTAGCATGGATGTAGAGGTCAATGCTAGTGTCACTTTTCTTGACATCCCCATCACTAGAAACCAGGATGGTCGCTTTTCGCGCCAAGTATACCAAGAAAAGACCCATACTGAGCAATACCTTCATGCCACTTCTTGCCATCATCCTACCCAAAAAAATTGGGATTCTAAACACTTTGGCAACCAGAATTGTAAGAATCTTGAATAAAGAACACTTAGCTATGGCAAAAACACATCTTATAAAAAATTTCTTAAAAAATGGGTACAGAAAACATTAAGCCCTCAAATCTCTCCATAATTACAACAAAGGGCCTAGAAATAAAAATATGGATAACTTTGTTGGAAAAGTAAATCTTCCATACATTCTTGGGACCACTGATAAAATTTACCACATCCTAAGAAGAAATAACATTATGACCACCTTCAAACCTTTAAACACCATCTGTAGTTGTCTCAAGTTAGTGAGAGATCCCATTGACCCTAAATGCCAGAAAAGTGTCTATTTAATTCCTTGTTCTTGTGGAATTCCATATGTAGGTGAAACAGTTATTTCTATCCATACTACAATCTAAGAACACTCAACTGACATAAAACATAACCATTCTAAAATTTATGCACTAGCTGAACATTCCAATAAGACCAGACATCAAATCTACATTGAAAAAACTCGCATCATAGCTAAATTGAAGAGTACGTTCACACCAAATATAGAGAGGCCATAGAGATTAATAAACACCCTAAAAACTTAAATATGGATGAAGAATGGAATATAAGTGAAAATTGGATTCCCAATTTAACATCAAAATCAACATCTCAGCAGGTCTACTCCCCTTAAGTCTCAATATTTATTAATTAAATATTAACAAAATTCATATAACATAACTTCCTACACCATTTAACCAACCCTATATATTTAAATATAATAATAAATACATTAATTATGAACTTAAAATAATCATAATTAATTATTGCTTAAAAAATATCACTATTAACACATAAAAACATCATAATCAATTATTACATTAAAAGTATCATAATTAAAAATTCATACCTTATTTTATAGTATTGAAAAACAAAAATATTATCAATATCAAAGCATACCACATTAAGAAACCATATCTTGAAATTTAACTTTTCTTTTTTACCCTTTAATGTTTTCATTGTCGACTATTTCCTTACCTACTATCCCATATTTATTATAGCCCTTGGTCTGATCAATTTTCCACATTTATTTATGTTGAAGATGAACCATAGTTGTAGGTCTTAATCGTCGATAAACACTTTTCATTTAATGCAATGGATTTGGAAAACAATTTGCAACACCTCCATTTTTTTTGGTTGAGTTTCTTGTTCCTTTCTTTCCAACCTCATTAGGACAAACACTTTCAAGTGTCTTTGTGAGACATTTTGGAGGAGGTTTTTAAGATGGCCCATGCTACTCAGTTGAATGAAATGGGGCTAAATTAGGATTTAGCCTCCCAATTTTGTCAATCACATCACTCAAAATGTCATCTTGCTAAACAGTTGGAGCTCGATGCAGGGGAAAGAGTGCTTTAGAAGAAGGTTCCATAGATTGATCTAGTATACGGATCCCTCATTCAAGTTGAGGAATCTCATTATCAAGCTCTTGAAAACACTTTGTATCTCTGAATCTATCCAAGGGATCATGCTGCCACTCAACAACATTATCAATATTGGAAGATTCAAGAAAGATCACATCTTTGAATATTATAAACTTCTTATTGACTTCATCATAGAGACGATATTCTTTGGAGGTACTTGAGCACCCCAATAAGATACATTTGTGACACATTGCACTAAGTTTTCTTCTCTATTCCTTAGGGATAAAGGGATAATAGGTGGAACCAAAAGACCAAAGATGCTTGACCAAAGGAATGTGGCCATACCATATTTCATGGGGATTATTGTTTTTTATAGCATGAGATGGACTCATATTCTTTATATACACAACACATATAACTGCATCAAACAAAAACAACCACTTAACATTCTTGAAAAACATCATGGAACGTACCATATTTAAGATTTTCCTATTCATTATTTTAGCTACTTTGTTCTATTGGGGATTATAAGGCATGGTTGTTTGATGTTTTTTTCCCATGCTAGTGAAGATTGTTTTCAAATTAATTTGAACTATATTCCTTTCCATTGCCAATATAAATAGAGGCAATATGAGATTGTGCATCATTTTCAATCAATGCATGCAAGTTATTGAATGTTTCAAAAGCTTCATATTTGTTCTTCAATAAATGAATCCAACACATTCTAGTGTAGTCATCAGTAAATTTGATTATATATTTATTACCATTTGCAGAAGGAGTAGGAATTGGGCCAAATAAATAAAAATAAATGAGTTCAAGTTTTCTATTTTCTTTGTAATGAGAATCATGAAAACACTGTTTATTTTCCTTTCCTAAGATACAAGCATCACATTCCTTAAGCTTCCTAGGAATTGTAGGCAAATATATAACACCATTTTTCTTCAACAAATAAAGGTTGTCATAGTTTAAGTGTCCAAATATAACATGCATAAAAGACGTAATGGAATTGTACCTTCATCATAGTGAGAATTGTATGAAAATTTTTGTCCACGAGTAGAGGTTCCTTGTAGCTTCGAAAATATTTTTCTTCTATCCTAGTCATGACAAGTGAGTGATCTAGTGCTTTTTTACCTCAACCTTACTTTCAAATATGTGAATGGAGTATCCTTGATAGCAGATTTGGACCAAAGAATGAAAGTTTCTCCTCAAATCCGAGATGAATAGAACATCATGTAGAAGCAACTCTAGAAGTCCAGAAATTTTGCACCTAATGGTGCCAAGATCTGATGGATTGCATTTTGACTTACCTAAAAGGTATATTGCTCCATCGACATTCTTAGTGAATTCTTCAAAGAAATATCTCCCGAAATTCATGCGACAAGTTTCTCCTGAGTCAAGTAACAACACATCTTTCCATGAAGCAAGTGAAGCATTGAATAAGTCTTCAGTTACTTCAATGTTGCAATGTGCCACAACATTATGAGAATATTATGCTATAATCCTATTTGTCACCCCACTATATTTAGTTAAACACAATATAAACTTACCTCAGTTGTTTGTATGAAATGCATCCCTTTCACCTTTTCTTTTACATATGTGAGATTTATGTAATGATAAAAGGTTGAAATTACATAATTGAGAAATTTCTCATAATTATTTTTTCAAAATATTATAATTATGAGATAATAATTATTTCATAATTGAGATATTTGAGAAAAAATCATAATTGTGAGAAAGGTTTCTAAAGTTTTCCATTCCCAAGAATATCAACTTGATCCACTTGTGTATGAGTTGGCTCGGGGTCCATTATTATAAAATTTCCTAATTTCTCAAGCCCCTAGGTGTTTATATATATTCTCCTAGAGGATAGAATGAACCTATATATTCTCACCAAGAGGAAAGGGGGTTAGATCAATGATACAAACTATACCGCGAGGGCTCTACTCTATTAGGAGAGTAGACAATACTAAAAGATTGAGGAAAGGATCTCCTTTGTTGGAAGGTATGTTGGCTTATGGGGTCATGACTAAGGTTTAGAGTTAGTTGCACCAAACAAACCCATACACTACTAGCCCTTTCGGCATCAATCGATGGTGCATGGATTGAAGTCTCACCTGAAGCAGTATGGAGGGATGGTAGAACCAAGTTTCCACACCCAGAGATTAGTGTGATTTCCTTTTAGCGACCTAGACCTGCCTTCGTGCAAACCTCTATGCTCTTGTAGCCTATTGTTGTAACTTCCTCCAATCGGCCTCTAGACCTCCTCAAAGGTCTATGACTGGCTTTTGTAAACTTTGAACAGGCGAATTAGCTACTTACGTGCACCATGGTTTACTCTTAGACCATTATTAGCTTAGATCTACTTAAGAATTTCATAAGTTTAACAGAAAGTGTTATAATCTTCATGTAATGAATGAACATTAATTGTGTTCAGATAACTATCTAGAACAAGTAAAGTCACACACAAATACATCATTATTTCATAAAACCATTATTTATCACATCATAAAGCACATCATACATAATAGAAGTTAATAGATAAATCACTAGAATTTTTGCAACAATCTTCTTTATTGATATCCAGTTAAGCTTACAGACTCAAGACTTCCCTTCGCACTCAGCTGCAGGGGTCTACGGACTTAGATATGAGCACTACTATAGGCCTCTGCACACATAACTACAGAGTCTTTACCTCCTCAAAGACTTCTACTTATGTGTTAGACTTCTTTGCTCGTACCGATAGACTTCTTCCATTACTTGCCTTTTTAAAAGACACACCTATTTATACAATCCCATGGCCCACAGACCATGGTTAGATCTTCAAAAGTTGACTCAAGTTACATAAAATAAGGGTAAAAGCCTTTTTTACTCTTAACTAGCTACGCACTCTGCGAACACAACTTGCGGAGAATTTACATCTTTTACATAAAAATTTTGGATTTTGCCCCAAAACTAACCTAGGGGACCCCATCCCAATAGGCCCCCAACACAAAGATCATGACTCTCCCTTGAGTCGCTCTGCTGACGTGGTGATCTTGCTTTAAAAATCCAACAGGTCCACTTGAACCACTACTACTTCAACCACGCTCTGCGTGGCTTCTTACTTCACGTGTTCGACTAGCTACTCTGTGGTTGGCCCTTCGTTGTGTAAGCTGCAGGTTTTCTAACTTATCATGTATGTTGGCAGAGACTTGGTAGGCTTCTTTCAAACAAGTATCCAACTACGCGTTAAAGAATGCCTCTTTTTTCTGTGCGGCTTCCACTTGTGCAAGGATTTTCTTCCCCTACTCCAACTTGGTGACGCACTGTACTGTAGCCACTATGCACACCGTCACCTGTACTTCGTCGTATTGCTACTAAAGGTCATGGGTCTATTTTTAATCTCTACAGGTTGGGATCTCCTACGGGGTCGTCACTAATTCCATGGCTTGCTCAAACAACATTGTGTAGTCCACTACCACGACATCGACAATGGCTATTCTATCCTTAACAACAACGTTTCACTGTTCCCTAACTTTTGGTGGAGTCAAAGGCTATGACCTGAGATCTACTGTTGTGATTTTCAGGTTCAGCTCGAACTGAACTCGGGCCACCTCTATCTTATCGTCATGGATAGCCACTGCAAGTTTCTTGATCTTGGCCTCAAGCGGTGCCTCCTCTAATATGTGCAAAAATGGCACTGTCCTACATGCTTCTGTCACCATGTCGGCCAGCTAAGTGCTTTGCGTTTGGATTGTCTCCCTTGCCTTCAATCCTATCTCTTCATGGAAAACATTTGCTTATTAATCACTTGATATTCATTGATTAGGCTGATAGTGTGCTACTCCAACACTCATAGCTCCGCTGTCACACCTGTCTGTAGTGTGTGAAGATACTCGTTGGGGAGTGTTGTGAGGTTGAGGCCATTATTCTTCAGAGTATTGACAATGACCTTGTCATCAACCAATTCTATGCTTAAATATCCTTCGGGTAATGCAACTGCCTAAAGATCGACTGATCTGACCATCTCTGTAGCCTAACTGGTCCCTAGTGCCATGCTCATTTGTGTGACACTCACCTGCCCTGATCCCACCTAGATCCTTGTAGTATGGATCTACATCTTGTGCAGATCCTTCTAAAAAGTTCCTAATGACTGCAGGTTCTTCTATTCGAACTACTGCAACAATTCCTTTATGGTATCATACACATTATCGCCCATCTCATCGAGATCACATTCTGTGAGCGTGATGGGATCCAGTGGTGGCCTTGTTGCTTTTGATTTCTTCTCGGGACCCTCCTTCTGTTGTTCCCTGTATCTCTTCACCTAGAATGGAGTGCTTTATTCTTCAACTTTTCCACCTCCCTTCTTTGACTACTCCTCTTTCTTGGTCTAGGATGAAGGTGGTTTACCGCTCCGCTCAGAGTGATGTTGTTCTTGTTCAGCCTGTTACTTTTTTGTGTGCTCTTTTTCCAGCTGGGCCTTATCCTCGGCCTCCTTCCTCTACTTCTCAGCCAACTGCTGGACCACCTGCTTTGCTGCCTCCTTCTTCTTTTTCTCCATGGAGCTCCCCGTGCCTTTGCTAGTGCCTGCAGCCAGATTGGATGGAGAATTCCAATCTGCGGGCCAGCGCATGATAGCCTCCTGAATGGCATCATCTGTGGAAAGATAAGGCATATCAAACCACTTCTGTTGTGGATCCTTCCACGTCCTGATATATACACGGTGTAAGTCTACCTTAAACTCTTTGTACTCTGATAACTAATCAAACACCATTGGGGAAAACCATGGCTTCTAGTTGATGGCCAGATGAATGCTCACCTCCATCAACACCTAGAAGACTTTTGTCTCTATTGCTAGTGCGGAGTTCAATAGCCCTAACTGATTCACTCCATGAATCAACTCGACTTCATCCAACATGGTGACACCAAATTCTTTATAGTACACTTGGTTCATGTAGTTTTTTGTCACGAGGCGAGGGAACCTCTCATGGTCCGCCAAATTGAGTCTTCCATTTTTAAATGGGGAATTCATGCTAGGTGTGGGACTTCAAAGGTGATACTTTCTGTTAGCAAGGGTGTATTTATGAGGAATTTTTCCACATCTGGGTTCTTAGTGACTTTCACCTTTCCCTTATGTGGAGGGATGTAATCCACTAGTTTGGAGATTGGATCCATGCCCTCGGCATCTATATCCTCCACACCTTCTTTGGGCTCCAAATCCACATCTTTACCCTTATCCTTCACCAGTTGTTTATCTTTCCTCTGGCCTAGGTAGTAGAGTGCTTCCTCTATCACTCGTGCATCGACATTGGCCTTTTATTCTTGTCTTTGTTGGGCTTGGAATTTTCAAGTGCTGGTGTAGGCTTCGGCATAAGTGACCTCGACATTGTAGGCACAGGAGCAGGAGCCTCCATGCTGACAACTTTTGGGGCCACTCCTTTGTAGGCAACAATTCCTTTGGTGCTTGCAGTCTTACCTGGTCTGAACATAGTGTTGAGAATAAAGTGTTGGGTATCCTTAGGCAAAGTATCAAACATAGAGATGGCAACTAAATCTGTAAAAAACTAAGGATTCATAAATGAAAAAAAAAATCAAAAATTCTAAGGACGAAAAGTCTTCTCTGATGGAAAACGAGATGTAATTTATAGGTGAATTTGAATTCAAATTCAACTGTTCCCTTCGAAATCATCCATAAATGTTGATTTGGCATAATATCTTCAAAGATTTCAACCTTAAATGCTACCCCCCCACTCCTCTTAACCATCTCTTGGCTGTCAAATCATGAACAGTGACTATAACAGTCATTTTCTAGCTATGCTGCATGGTGTCTCCCCTCATATTGCAGCTCCATTTTCCCGCCTTCTAATACTTTGACACCGCCCTTTTCTGTGCAATCCCTCTGTCACATAGTTCCACCAACCAGGCAATGTAGTTTACAGTCCCGTGCTCCCTTGCAGCTGCCTGGAGCACTAAGACTATCATGTCATCATGTAGTCATTGAGCTAGATCCCTTGTGTATGGCTTCAACTGACTTCGATTTGCCCTTGTAAGAAATGGTTCTCCATTCAACTTTGTGAGTTGAACTTCCCACCATATGTAATTTCTTTGACGACATATGGCCCTAGCCAGTGCATCTAAAAATTTCCTGGAAACATAGCAAACTTGCTATTATATAATAAAACCAACTCATTTACCTTCAAGGTGCACAATTTGATGTGTTGATCACACCAACCTTTTTTGCATTCCTTCGGAACCTGGTGATGGAATCTATCCACAAACCTATCTTCTTCTAGCTCCATTAGCTGCGTGAGCCATTCTTATAAGGCTCTGCAGTCTGCCATTCCTGTGAAAGCCTTTATGGATAGAATCAACATGATATATTCCAGCGGTATTACAACCTCTACACCATAAACCAATCGAAAAGGCGTTTGACCTGTTAGCTTTTTTCAAGTAGTTATGTATGCCCATAACATAGTTGGTACGTGCATGTCCTAATCATTTTGCTACATGTTGCATATATTCGTCAATACATTATCCAATATCTTATTGAAAACCTCAACCATTCCCTACACCTAAGGATGATATGGTCTACTTTTTTGATGGCAAACCTAGAACTCTTCTGTCAGTATGTTGATCGTTTCATTAAGAAAATGTGTACCGCAGTCGCTCATCAATACCTTTGGGCAACCGAACCTAGTCAACGCATATTCAAACAAAAAAGTTGTTGATGTTGCCCGTGTATAGTCCTTCACAGGCTATGCCTCCACCCATCTCGTCAAATATTTTGTCGTAGTGATGATGTAGCGTGCACCTATTTTCTTACTTGGGGGATGAATCAATACTACAAAATCAATTGCCCATTTCTCAAATCAGTGTAATGACCCTGGTAGATTAAATGGTAGCTCATCCTTCCGCAACAACCTTCCCATCCTTTGACATGCATCACCTATCTTACAATATACCTTAGAATCTTTATGCAGCATCGGCTACCACAACCCATCGCGCAAAATTTTTTGCGTTGTTGCATGTCCTGCATAATGCCCTCCCGCAACTCCTCCATTAGATTTAGCGAGGACACTATTTCATTCAAAGTTGAGCACATATCGTCGATGTATCGCGTCCAATCCCATGTTATACAAATGGCCTGCAATTATTGAGAAATTGTGCACACGCACTAGCAACGCTTTCTTTTATTGACTGGTGCATCATTTTGGAGCTATTCCTATAGTCAAGAAGTGGATAATATTCGTGAAGTGGTTATCCGCTATGCACACCACAAAGAGCTTCACATAGAGTAACCCTTCCTCCAAATTAGTAGGATTCTCTCCTATCTCAATGCATGATAGATGGTGAGGTCCTGCATTCAACCTTCTTGGCTTCACAATTACCTCAAAATCATACGCTTGGAATAAAAACAACCATCTTTATATTTCCTCCCCCAACACAAGCTTATTGACTAGGTACTTCAAAGTGGAGTGGTTTGTGTAAATCTTGGAATGTCCACCCAATAGAGAGTGTCTAAAATTTTGGAGTGCATACACCATAGCTAGTCCCTCATGCTTTGTTGTGGAGTAATTCTTCTTAGCCTTTGAGAATTTTCTACTTGCAAATGCTCTAGGGTGATCTAGTTCTCCTTCGCCAGCCTGTGTCAGCACTACTCCCAACACAATACATGAGGCATCAACGTGCACGTGGCATTCTTTCTTCTAGTCTAGGAAGACCAAGATTGGTGTGATAACCATTTTCTCCTTCAAAGAATCGAGACTGTGCTGACATTCCTCATTCCAATAGAATGTAGTGTCCTTTGGCAACTTTTCTATGGGTGCGGTAATCTGAGCATAAGACTTGATGAATTTTCGATAATACTCGGTATGGCCCAGTGTTTCGCGCAACTGTTTAACACTCCTTGGGGCTTCCAAATTGATTATGACTTTGATCTTGGCAGGGTCCACCATGATTCCTTGCCTAGATACCACATGACCCAGTGATGTCCCAAAGGAAACAAAAAACAAGCACTTCCACATGCTCAGCACAATCTGATACCTTCAGCATGTATCCAACATTACACTGTATACATGGTGCTTGACTAGCCCAAACACTATCAAGTCATCGAAATAGACCTCCAAAAATTTATGAATAAACTCTTTGAATGTTGCAATGATTACGTGAGAGAATATTGTCGGTGCATTCTTGAGTCCACAGGGCATCATCGTATATTGAAAACAACTTGATTTCATCGCAAAGGTTGTTTTACTCATATCTTCTGCCGCAATCTTGATATGATGGTATCCAGAGAACCCATTAGTAAACGAATAGGCCTCCCGTCCTCCAACATTTTCAAGGACCTCGTCAGTAAATGGTGTCGGTAAAGGATCATGGACATAGGCATTGTTAAGCTTTCATAGATCTATGTAAATCCTTATTTCATCCTTCTGCTTCTTTTCCTGAACTACCATTGGGCTCACCCAATTAGATTCCTCCACTGCTTCAATAATACCTGCTTCAAGGATCTTGTCCAACTCTAAGCAAACCTTTTCGTTGTATTTGAGATTAAGGTGATATGGCATTTTCTTAACAGGATTCACGTTCCATTTCAAACTTATTGTCATCGCTCCCAAATCACCTATGATGCCTTTCAAGTCCAAAAAGTTTTTAGGAAATAAATCATTATATTCACAGAGAAACTCAATGACTTTATCTACTGTAGCATCATCTTAGTAATCCCCAATCTTCGCAAGCTTTGGCTCTGCCTCTGTGCCAATGTTTACCTTCCTAGTTTTCAATGGCATGGTGATGTCTGGATTCTCTATCTACGGTCCCTCAACCTCACAGTGGCCTTCAGTTTCTAGGATATTTATATTCATTGGATCCTTATCCTCTACTTTAGCAGTCATATGGCATAGCTAGGTGCTCCAATCTAGTTGCATCAATTCCATATGATCGTGCGGGATTCGAAAGATCATTGCCTTAACCTGCTGTAGTGCCTTATCAATGCTTTCGAACCCATATTCAAAGTTGAATGTCCTCACAAACCCTTCTCTTAAGACATCCCACTCTGCAGTACCATGGTAGAGCTACATTTCCAAATACCAATTTATACGGATTATGTTCAAAGTGTGACAGAATAAATGCACCCATTCTCACTGTGGCTCTGTTCCATATACCTTAGTCCATTTGGCCAAATGATCGCGCGAATCATTCCTCCCATCATAATTCTCAGTTACTTGTACTTTAGCATGACCAAATCGCATTCTCATCATTCTTCTATAATTGCGCCATTCATCAAAGTTGTCTTTGTACGTACCCCACCACCGAGAAAGTGTACTGCACAGTGCCCAGTCCACCACCTGAAAGCGGCAATCCTCTAGAAATTCTCTTTCAAAAGCATCGAAAAATTTATCTATGTGAGTTAAACCATCGTAATAAGGAAAATTTCTTACCTCTGACGAAACACAGTGGAACGACTTCATCATCATGTTGTAGCTTAGTGTGGATACTTCATGCAACCTGTTTTGCCAATGTTCCAATTCTTCATCTGAGTTTGAGGTAGAAGAAATTTCGCAGTCCTATTCAATTCGTCCATGAGTTTTCAGATTAACCTAGTCTTGGTCTTGCACTGTAATTTTATAGATCTGGTCCAAATCATCATCACTCTCCTCATAGTCGCGAACCGGTTCAGTATAGTGTGCTCCTTATGCAGGGTCCAATGGTACTACAATGTGAAGTGATTTCCTTTCAAACGACATTATCCACTTCTTCAAATTGATGACCCCATTCATGTCCATATCCCAATCAATTCCCAGGAGAACGGGGTATAGATTGCTATCATAAACAATCTCTATTACTTCAAAATCAGCTAGCACACTCGCACCTTCTATATCTATGATAACTCCATGCAATCGTCCCATAGGGATAATGTTATGTTGGTTCACCATCCTCAGTTGAATTGGAGACCACTGTAGCGTAGGTATCCCCATTCTCTCCCACATTTTTTTTGGCAATACGTTCACGTCAGACCACGAATTCGTAATAACCTGGTCCATCTCATAGTCTCCGATTTGTGTTGTAAGCCTCATCTCATGCCTTGTTCTTGTCTTATGCTTACTGATCCTTCTGACTACGTGGGGTCCATCAAAGGTATTATCATTACTGACACATTTGTTTATCAACTCCTATAGCCCTTTTACAACCTTGCTTCTACACAGTAGTTTCATATAAGTATCCAAGAAGGTGGTAAGCAAAGAGGGGTCAATCTCTGTAGGAAATTTGTCCTAACTTCCTCAGGTAGATGCCTCAGTGAAGGTCTTCTTTGCTTCTGGGAACGTTTCCTTTATGTGCTCCAGACCAAACCGAACCTCCTTTTCTGGAGCCTTGCAGACCCATCCACCTCCTTCAAGTTGTTTTCCCTTATCATCACCATTCACGGTCCTTCTTCACAGTACGATATTCGCATTTAGGTCCTCTTCATGAGGTTCAACCCCCATCATCTATAAGTTTTGGGTAGGATGCTATGGTTGCACCCTCTTCTCCTACATCTTGGCCACCAACACAGGAAATTCTTCGATTGTGTGGTCAAACTGAGTACAATATTGACATGACAGGTGTGTATGATTCATACACTCCCACAGGTAGTGTCCTGGCATTCTGTAATTGTAAAAAATGACATGCTCTCGACCCCTACTAGGTCCTCTGCTGCCTCGGCCTTGTCCACGCCCCTGATATCGTACGCGCATTCCACTAGTGCCCTTATCCAGAGGCCGAGTTTTTGCTTGCATTCGATACATAGGCATCCTCTCCATCATTAACTCATAGCTTTGATAGTAGCGCTCATCATGGCCAACCGATTTGCATAAATCGCAGAAGAATTGTTGTGGTGTCTATACAAAGTTTTGCAGCAAATGACAATTCTATGTTACATGTTTTCTGGCTACTTGACAAATATCGCACCATAGTGCAGGCCCCGCACTTGGTCTTACTGGGGCTTCCTGCCTCAAGGGCATAGGCCCCCTTCCTGTGATGTAATTCAAGAAGACAGGGTAGTGATCTTTATCACGCCCCTGGCTTTTACACTTGAGACACCAAACTTATTCATGCACCTCCAACCAAGCCACTTTTTCCTTTCTTGAGCTCTGCAACTCTAAGAAGAGGTTCTGCAACTCTATATGAATCTATTGAACTCCAAAGGAAGCATCCTGGATATGTGACTCATGCAATCTCATTGCGATTGCCAGGGCTTCCGCTCGAGTTCCTATCTTTTGTTGTGATAAAGCAATCCTTATGTGGGGCAGGAGCGCATCTATAATCCAATCACCATGCTGGCTATCTATAAGATTCATATTGGCTTCATGGATCACGCACTTCAACCTTTGATCTAACTCCCACGGCATTTCTCTGGGCCTCATCATGACTTCCTTAAATCTAATTACCGACTCTGATTTAGATTTAGGCTTACCAAATTCCTTGTTCAAAGCGGTCTGAGTATTTACCAATGACACCAACAAATTATCATTGCAATACTTCACATATGATGTTAGTGCGCAATCTTGTAGAGTGGTGAGTAACTACTCTTTATTTATATTATCATTTGTAATTTCTTGTGTTGTCCACATTGCCTTCGTAACAAACCAAAAATGATTCAGATCCTCACTTCCTAAGCCTTTAGAAACTAACAACTTCATTGTATTTGACATATTGACTAGCAGTGTTGGTGGTGGTGGTGTGGGTGAAGGTGTATGTTTTGGAGGTGAAGGTGGAGGTGGTGTGCGTGGATGAGGTATCCATGGGAAACCCTGCCTTATCAACTGGATAGCACTCTATGGTGAAGCCTGTTCTTCTCCCTCATCATCACTTGAAGGAGGTCCAATCAATGGACTATATTCAGGAACTGTTCTACCTTAATTTCTAAAGGTTCATCCATTTCACGTAAATCCAAACATCAAGGTAATGGCATAACCCGCTTTTCACACAAGAGCATATTAATCCAAGTATTCAAGGATCTCAAGTACTTACCTCGCAGTCCCTTAAAGAAGCATCACTCTACTTCACTGTAACTAACTGAGGTATCAACCACAAACTTTGTAACAAATCCTCCAATGATGCGATCAAGCCAGTGATCAATTGAATGCGCTATCTTATCTTCATAAGCTTCCAACCTCCACATAAACTCCAGGATCCACACTATCAGAGTGTCAAGCCTCCATCTTCCTTCGTCGTCTCCCAATTTAGAGATCCACTTGTATAGTTCGATCAAGAAGCTACAGAAGTAGATTTCTTGTATTTCTGTGTATAATTATCTATCCAAACACTATTATTTCATCAAGCGCAGATTCTTGTTTTCTTGCACCAGACATTCATGGATCATTCTATCCAATCACTTCTCAATTTCGTTCTTGGTCAGATTTCAGTGATGCAACATCACACAGCTCTTTATGTAGATCCCCGTCCCAACAACGGAACCGGGGGTCCTAACCCAGGTTCAGAGTTAGCTACGCCGAAAAAAATCCCAACACTAATGTCCCTTTCGGCATCAATCTACAGTGTGTGGACTGAAGTCTCACTTGAAGCAGTATGGATGGATGCTGGAAGCAAGTTTCCACACCCAGAGATCAGTGTGATGTCCTTTGGCTGACATAGATCTGTCCTCGCGCAGACCTCTATGCTCCTGCAACCTATTGTTGTAACTTTCTCCAGTCGGCCTCTGGACCTCTGCGAAGGTCTACGACTGGCTTTTATGGACCTTGAACAAGTGAATTACCTACTTACACACACCATAGATTATGCTTAGACCATTATTAGATCAAATTTACTTAACCATTTGATAATTTTAACAAAAATTGTTATAATATTTGCGTAGTCACTTATCATTTATTGTGTTCAAATAACTATGTAGAACAAGTAAATTCACACATCAATACATCATTATTTCATAAAACCATTATTCATCACATCATAAAGCGCATTCATACATAACAAAAGTTAATAGATAAAAAACGGAATTTTTGCAACAATCTTCTTTATTGATAACGTGTTAAGCTTATAGACTCAAGACTTCCCTGTGTACTTAGCTATAGTGGTCCACGCCCTCAGTTGTGAACACTACTCTAGGCCTCTATGCACTCAGCTGCAAATCCTTTCCCTCCTCTAAGACTTCTACTTTTTCACTATACTTCTTCGCTCGTACCCATAGACTTCTTCCAATACTTGCCTTAGACTCTCTATGACACACCTATTTATATAATCCCATGGTTTGTGGACCATGCGTAGATCTTCAAAAGCCGACTCAAGTTACATAAAAGAAGGGTAAAACCCTTTTTGACTCTTAACTAGCTACGCGCTCCATGAACACAAATTGCGAGACTTTACATCTTTTTACATGAAAATTTGTGCTTTTTCCCCAAAACTAACCCAGGGGACCCCATCCTATCAAGGTATATCGATATAATTCCACTTATATGGTTAATACAAATATATCTTCCTTCCACTTATATCTATTTTGTAGTAACTTATATGCGTGATTTCTAGATTTTTTGAGCTAACGAACTTCTTTGGAACATCACTTGTCATCTTTGTTTGGTTTTGTTTGTGTGTGTTAGTCTCAATCTTTGCAGCCTTCCACCAGTTATCAAATATTCTCTTATAAAGTGGTATTTGGGTGTCAAAGTCAATTTTTTGTCATTTCAGTGAGTCTTCAAGTAATATTTGGTCACTAGGTATTAGGTCTAGGATTGTTTTCACTCCTTCCAAAGTTTTCCAAGTATTGGTCCATGTGACCAATTGGCTAAGTGTACCATCATTCAAAAACTTGTAATCATTATTGTAGGTTCCAATGGGTCATTTTACACCTACTTTGTGCTTCAGTTGTGCTTAGGTAAGGCTCATTTCCCTCTTCTAGTGTTTTGAAGGTCATTTTTCTTGGACGGTCAAATCATCAACAAAACTTGTATCCTGATGCTCATACACCTTCCCCTACCCTTAATATACCTTCTTAAGTGATTCCCATCACTGATATCCCTCAAATTCATCATTTTCCCATAAAACCTAGCCTATTGCTACAATTTGACACTTTTCTAGGTTAGGCCTGTGTTTTTCCCTTTTGGACCACTTCCCCTCACTCAATCCTTTAAATTCCACTTTCCCCTACTTCCTAAAATCCCTCCCTGCATCCCAAATGTTTCTCAAGAATTTAGAACCCCCTCATCCACTTCATTTCCCTTCATTTCTACAAATTCCCTGTTCCACATATCGGGATAGTTTTTATTAAAATGTTGTTTCTGACAAAGAAAATATGAATTTGAAAAAAGTGAGAAAGGTCATTGTTTAAAATAGACCAAAGAAGAAAAATGTCCTTGAAGTTTTACACAGGTCTCATGGTTTGGGAGAAATTTCCAAAACATTATTTTCCTCAGGAGAGTTGATGCACTTCCAAAATGACCTTGGGAAAAGCACTTTTCTCCTAGATGGCATGTCCAAAAGACTTGCTTGAAGAGTCAAATGATAACTATACATAGAGAAATTTCCAATGAGCTATCATGAGCTAAATTTCGAGTTGAGGAACACCTCCAAAGGTTGATTGCAACACCACTCTACATTTTGGCAACATCATTCTACACATTTTGACCAGTCTTGGGCGATTGAGCTTTTGATAGGTTAAATGAGCTATAAATTTATAAATTCAATATGTTATGGAATGTAGACAGGAATATCATTCCAACAAGCTATCATGGGCTCAATTTGGACACCGGTAAAGCCTCCAAAAGTGGCCTGAAAAAAGGCATTTCGTATAGAGTAAGAGGGGTTGCGCATAGAGGAGGGAGCCCTGCACATAGAGATGGAGCAATGCGCATAGGGCAGTTTCCCTAGTGTTAAATTGAAAGGTGCTATGCATAGTAGGAGGCATTGTGCAACTATAGGTGGTGTTGCACATAGGGCCATAGGGCTAGGAAGGGCCAAAACACTCTCCTGCCACCCAAAAGCATTGTGTTTTCCTTCTTTGGCCCTCAAGCAAGGGTAAACAACTTCAAAACTTAGCAAACATGGACAAAGAAGACAAATATTATGAGAAGGATAGAGAAAATTGGCTTGACAGGGTCAATTTGCATTTATAGAAGCTGCTATAAAGGTCTAACAGGGACAACCAAATCATCAGGCATATGGCTTACCATTACACGACCCGGAACAAAATTTGTAATATAAGGGCCAAGCAAATGAAACCAAGGCTAAGATGAGCACTCAAAGGAAAAAGAGAGGAGAATAGGCTTAGTTTGCTTGATGAAGCCTCCTTAGCTCATCAAGATACTTGAGGGTGGTATGTTTCACAAATTTTGAACAAATTTTGAAGAATTTTTTCCTTTTGACAAATTTGGCAATTTTGACACAGGAATTTTGGCTCTATGCACAGTGCCACTAGTGCTGTGCTTTTCCTAGGGACACCCAATGGAAAAATGGTTTGAATTTTTGGATTCATAGCAATGAGTACATGCACCCTATGCATTTTATAAGCTTTTGGAGCAGAACTAGTCTACCAAAAGGTCAAAAAACACTCCAAAAATGACCTTTCTACCCCTTTTTGGACACACAAAAGAATTCTTCAAAGAATTGGCTTTTTAGTGGCCAAATGAGCTTTAAATGAAGACATTTAAGATTTTATAGCAAGAAGACTTGAATAGCTTTGCAATGAGATATCATGAGCTCAATTTGGATACCAGGAAGGCCTCCAAAATGGACTTGCAAGAGGCGCTACGCGTAGGGCTTGGGCGTTGCGCATAGGAAAAAAATTGCACTGGGTGTCCATTTCACTATTTTCTCTCACGTAATGTGTTTTACTAATGTAAATGATGACTAAGCTTGTAAATATGATGGATAATAAGTATTATAAGGTAGATTAATTAGATTAAAAGTCATTTTGAGCACAAATGAATCAGTTTCCTCACTTTTAGAGGCAAGTTGTTAGGATGCCTAGATTCTAGTTTCTTGTTCAATTTTGGTTAGATTAGCTCTTCATCTTAGGGATTCGATCCATGAGGATGGCAGGAGGTTGAATCAATGTCTATATCTTCTTCTTCTTTCTCATTGTAAAGGGTTGGACTCAACTGGATGGTTATGCTTTGATTGAACATCATTTTGTATCAGTTTAGCAAGAGATTAATAAAAAATTGCAGCTATTTCTTTGGGATCCATGTGGTGTGATGTTTAGTTCAGTTTCCTCTGTTGTGATCATATGTTAAAATGTCTTTTGTACTTCATTAATCATTTCATTACTTCTAAGTGGATGTTTTCAAGTTGATAGGCAGAACCCATAACATTAATGCTCTGCTTTGGGAAAATATTCAAATTTTATGTTTTCTTCAATTTGGGAAGGATTCATGGTTATCACATGCTCTTCCTAGCTTCTCACCTATCTTGAAACACCTCATCCATAAAAACCTACAGTGCTGAGCCTTTTTCGTACCTTGCCCAAAAGGTAACTTGCCCAAAATGCTCATATGAAAGTTTGCATTCATGGTATGAGGAGAAGCAAAGTAATCCATTAGATGAGCTAAGTCCCAATGCACATGCATTTCAAGATCCTTACACAGTATTTTTGGAGTCAGATAGAGAATCCATATTATTCAATCTGGGAAAGTTTGGATCTGTTTACAAGTTTTCATGGGAGTTGCATTTCAGTAGTTCTTTCTTGTTGCTCATAAGCAAGCACTTGCCGAGAATTCAAACAGTAGCCAAAATGCTTACTTGGTTGCATTTGCTATTTCATTTCACTTGATTAGGTGAGGAATGGATCACCTAGAGTAGGGTGTGATTAATAATCTCACAAAAGTGAGCATGGTTCAGTCAGTTTTAGAGTCAGTTTGTGTCGTCAAGTTGACATTTTTTAGTCATGCATTTCAGTTTGAGTTTTTGACTGTATTGGCCCACATGGTTAGGCAGTTCGTCTATAGTGTTATTAACACGTCCAAGGAGCTACCATCCCCAATAAGGCCAATGTTAGTGTCAGTCTTTGCAGCCTTCCACCAGCGATCACATATTCTCTTATAAAGTGGTCTTGGGGAGTCAAAGTCAATTATTTTTCATTTCAGTGAGTCTTCAAGTAAAATTTGGTCGCTAGGTATTAGGTCTAGGATTGTTTTCACTCATTCCAAATTTTTCCAAGCATTGGTCCATGTCACCATTTTGCTGAGTGTATCATCATTCAAAAAGATTTCATCATTATTTTAGGTACCAATGTGTCATTTTACACTTGATTTTTCCTTCACTTGTTCTTAGGTAAGGCTCATTTCCCTCTCATAGGGTTTTGAAGGTAATTTTTCTTGGATGGTAAAATCGTCAACAAAACTTGTATCCTAATGCTCATACACCTTCCCCTATCCTGAATATACTTTCTTAAACACTTCCCATCACTGATATCCCTAAAATACATCATTTTCCCACAAACCTTAGCCTATTGCTACAATTTGACACTTTTCTATGTTAGGCCCGTGTTTTTCCCTTTTGGACCTCTTTCCCTCACACAACCCTTGAAATTCCACTTTCCCCTACTTCGTAACATCCCTTCCTACTTCCCAAAATTTTCTCAAGAATTTAGAAGCCCCTCATCCCCTTCATTTCCCTTCATTTCTACAGATCCCCTGTTCCACATATGGGGATAGTTTTTATTCAAATGATGTTTCCAACCATGAAAATATGAATTTCACAAATGTGAGAGAGGTTGTTGTCTATCATAGAACAAGAAATAAAAACCTCCTTCATTTTTTACATAGGTCTCATGGTTTGGGGGAAATGTTGAAAACATCATTTGCCTCAGGAGAGTTGATGCACTTCTAAAATGACCTTGGGAAAATCACTTTTCTCCTAGATGGAATGTCCAAAAGACTTGCTTGAAGAGTCAAATGATAACTGTACACAGATAAATTTCCAATGAGCTATCATGAGATAAATTTGGATTTGAGGAGCACCTGCAAAGGTTGATTGGAACAACACTCTGCATTTTGGCAGCCTCATTCTGCACATTTTGAGTAGTCTTGCAAGATTGAAATTTTGATAGGGAAAATGAGCTCCAAATTTAAAAATTCAAGATTTTGTAGAAAGTAGATAGGAATATCATTCCAGTGAGCTATCATGGGCTGAACTTTGACACCAGTAAAACCTCCAAAAGTGGGCTGAAAAAAGGTATTCTGCATAGCGCAGGAGGGCTTCCGCATAGAGGAGGGAGCGTTGCGCATAGGGCAGTTTCCCAAATGTTAAATTGAATGGTGTTGTGCATAGGAGGAGGCATTGTGCACCTATAGGTGGCACTACATATAGGGCCAACAAGGGTGAAAATGCTCTCCTATCAGCCAAAAGCATTGTGTTTGCCTTCTTTGGCCCTTAAGCAAGGGTACACAGCTTCAAAACTTAGCAAACATGGACAAAGAAGACAAATATTATGAGGAGGATAGAGAAAATTGGCTTGATAGTGTCAATTTACAATTAGAGAAGCTGTTACAAAGGTCCAACAAGGACAACCAAATCATCAGGCATATGGCTTACCATTACAGGACCCGGAACTAAATTTGTTATATAAGGGTCAAGCAAATGAAAGCAAGGCTAAGACAAGCACTCAAAGGAAAAAAAGAGGAGGATAGCCTTAGGTTGCTTTCTAAAGCTTCCTTGGCTAATCAAGATACTTGAGGGTGGTATTTTCCAGAAATTTTGAACAAATTTTGAAGAATTTTTTGCTTTTGACAAATTTGGCAATTTTGACCTAGGAATTTTGGCTCTATGCACAACGCCACTGTCACTGCGCTTTTCCTAGGGACACCCAATGGACAAATGGTTTGCATTTTTTGATTCAGAGTGATGAGTAACTACACCCTATGCATTTTCTAAGCTTTGGGAGCAGAATTAGTCGACCAAAAGGTCAAAAAACACTCCAAAAATGACCTTTCTGCCCCTTTTTGGACACACAGTAGAAGTCTTGGAAGAATCCACTTTTGAGTGCTCAAATGAGCTTCAAATGAAGCAATTGAAGATGTTCTGGAAAGAAGCCTTGAAGAGATTTCCAATGAGCTATCATGAGCTCATTTGTGATACCAGGAAGGCCTCTAAAATGGACCTACAAGAGGCGCTGCACATAGGGCTTGGGCATTGCGCATAGGACAAAAATTGCATTGGGTTTCCATTTCACTGTGCCTTGACTGTAATTTCGGTTTTCTCTAATGGAGTGTATTTTACTGATGTAAATGATGACTAGGCTTGTAAATATTATGGATAATAAGTATTAGAAGGTAGATTCATTAGATTAAAAGTCATTTTGAGCACAAATGAATCAATTTCCTCACTTTTAGAGGCAAGTTGTTAGGATGCCTAGATTCCAGTTTCTTGTTCAGTTTTTCTTAGATTAGCTCCCCATATTAGGGATTCGACCCTTGAGGATGGGAGGAGGTTAAATCAATGTCTATATCTTCTTGTTCTTTCTCATTGCAAAGCGTTGGACTCAATTGGATTCTTATGCTTTGATTGAACATCATTTTGTATCAGTTTAGCAGGAGATTAATAAAAAATTGCAGCTATTTCTTTTGGATCCATGTGGTATGATGTTTAGTTCATTTTCCTCTCTTATGATCATATGTTAAAATTTTTTGTCTACTTCATTAATCATTTCATTGCTTCTAAGTGGACGTTTTCAAGTTGATAGGCAAAACCCATGACATTAATTCTCTGATTTGGGAAAATATTCACAATTTATGTTTTCTTCAGTTTAGGAAGGATCCATGGTGATCAGATGCTCTTCCTAGCTCCTCACCTATCTTGAAACACCTCACCCATCAAACCCTAGAGTGTTGAGCCTTGTTCCTACCTTACCCCATCGAACACCCTGGAATTTTGACCTAATTTCCTTGCCCAAACTGTCTGGCTCCTCTTGATCCAGCAAAACCCCTTCAAAATCAAATCAAACCATGTGGTTCTATACCTAGCCTAATATCATTCTCTTGATCCAGTCATCTTGGCTGAGATCCTTACAGAGAGAGCCCTCTCCTGGCCTAACAGGGCTAGCTACTTAGGTAACCGTGGTTTGTGGTTACGCCAGCATTGCCTTCCTTCAGCATAGGGTTCAATCCAGGTGATAACAGTGTGCAAGCTTTGTATTGGGAGTGGATGAAAGAGATCAATTGATTGAAGTGAAAGGATTCTAGGTCACTCCCAAACTCCTTCACCAAAATGTGAGGAGGCAGGGTACTTGCTTATACTTTGTAGCATAAGAAATTGCATCGAAATTGCATGCATCGCCATCTTGATTGGGGATTCTTATTCGATTATCTTAGCCGTTATCCTTTTATCTATGTTCATCTCAATCAAGCATGACATCGTGGAGAAATAACTCCTTGAATAATTAAATAGAATAGATTCAAGTGCTTTCCCTTACCCTTTACCATGTGTTTCACCTTTTTCTTCATTTTTTTCCTTCTCAATTATGGCCTAAGGAAACTTATAAGGTGGAAGCATATGTCCATTTCTGCTACACTTTCTGTAGTGAAGATTAGACTTTTCCTCTTAGAAATTTCTGCCCCCTTGCCTATAAAATTATTCCTTCCTCTTCCTCCTCCTCTTCGACCAACTCTTACTCTAGAAGAATATTGTGCATGAATATTCTCTTTCTATGCAAGGGACATAACTTATTCAGACTATAGAGAAGTTTTATTCTTCCCAAAATCCTTCTCTCTTTCCGTAAACTTCTTCTCAATTGAGTCAAAGAAAATCTCCTTCGGTTTTCCGGTTGATTGTAATGACTCAACATAATGTGAATAGGTAGGATATAGTGCCTTGAAAATTTCTATGAGAGGAACATATATTTCAACACCAATGAACTTTACGTCGTGCATAATGGATCTTATTTCTAATGCTAAGGTAAGAGGGTAATCATTTTTTAACTCAAGATTGAACAACTTGATCATCAATTGAACAACTTCATGTTCAGAGTGTGATTCATACAAATCCTTCAACTTCTTTAAGGCTTCAGAGGAATTTTAAAATGGAAATATATGTCAACTCACCTCTTCATTTACTGATGTTGTAATCAAATCATAGGCATTGCTATTCTTATTTTCCAAAATGGAAATCTCTTTGCCCGAAGTAGGTTTTTCAAGTGCATTGTCTCGTTCTCCTTCACAAACCCTTTTCCACAACTCTTTAAAAAATTAAGGTATTATTTATTTTCCTAGACCACTCATGGTAGTTCTCTTTACTAGAGATAACTACTCTGACAATAGAAAGAAGGAGCACATTATCTACCAAAAAAAGCTTTAGCTCAAAGGCAAAAAAATATGTTCCAACTCTTACTACAACTCCCACCATATATTGAACATCACATAAGTTTAATCCATGCCATTCAGATCCTATTCCATAATATATACAATACCATCATATGCACTTCATAATATATTCTTACATATGCACTTCATAAGAGGTGAACTCAACGTGCCACTTTAGGATATAAATTATGGTCTTAAAAAATTACTCCAAATATGGTCTTCAAAAGTAACTCCACACTAAAGCTCAACCTTTAAAAGGAACTCAACATATATAAGGAGAATATATATATACCTTAATAAATGTACATAAAGTTTCTTCAACTCAATGCAAGGTTCAATCTTTGAGACAATTCAACCCAATGTATACCTGAGCATACACAAGGCAAACTCAATCCAATGTACATATTTGATTCATGATTTTCACGGCCTTGAGAGAGTGCAATCAATGCACAACCACACACCAAATTCCATATGAAATCTTCCATGCACAGTGTGAAATAGACCATAAAATAATATTCTCATACCATTCTGTATGTAGATGAGGGATCTGGTCCAAGTTTTTCCTAGCATTCATGCCAATGTATAGAAGGTAGACATTTCCAACAATGACCACAACACTTGTTCTCATAGATTCAATGTTCATGGCTTACGGTCCTCAAAACATATGTATTGAATGAAGAAACATACCTCCATACATCTTTACATGCATTGTATCCCAGCTTCATTCTTCAATACATTTATATAGCATGGTTATGATTCCAACACAAGCCCTCCAAATGCATTAAACTCATTAATTCAAACCGCTAGTTAATGCATGGTCTGGAATTAACACACAAACATATTGAAAACAGAGGATAGAGTATAACGATAGGATAATAAGAGTTATAAGAGTAGAAAAACTAATTCTGTGAGTTGGATTTGATACCATGTCAAGCCAAGAGTAACTCCATGAATAAATTATTGTATTTTAATTAAGATAGAAAATAGATCTCTCTCTCTCTCTCTCTCTCTCTCTCTCTCTCTCTCTCTCTCTCTCTCTCTATATATATATATATATATATATATATATATAGATATATAAGTAGAGTGAGACTATTGGGTTTCTTCTCCCAATATTTCTTTTTCTTCTATCTTCCTTTATTTATCTATTTACAATATTTACATATGATTTCCTAATCCCAAATATTAGGTGTCAACAATCTCAACTATATACTACCTTCCTAGTTTTTTGCTTCCCATGCTTATAGCCTTTCATACCATCTTTACTTCTAGTAAAGGTATAATTTTCAGTCTTCTTATCTAACTTCTATTCTCCTTTGGAAGAGTTACAAAAGCACCAAAACCAAATACCATGGGATGTTTGGGAGAAATTTTCTTACCAATTCATATCCCATGTGGAGTCTTTTCATCAAACACTAAAGGGACTAATCTATCTACCAAGTAGCACACAATGCCCAACGCCTCTTCTCAGAATTCATATCCAAACCTAACACCACTCACCATGATATTTTCTTTCTCCATTAGGGTCATGTTCACTCTTCCTGCAACTCCACTCTACAGTGGTGTGTACAGATCAATATTTTTCCTCTTCATACCTCACTTCTGACATAATTCATTGGATACGCTCCAACAAAATTCTCCATTATTATCTGTCCTAGGCACTTTAATTTTCTTTTCTATATAATTTCCACAACAAAATTAAACACTTTGAATTTGTTTAAATCTTCATAATTGTTATCGAGGAAATAAATCCATATATTAATTGATAGGTAATCTAAAAGTGAGACATATCACATAGATTTACATAGTGATAGAGGTCCAAGAAAATATATGCACCAACTAAAATATTCTCATTGAAATCATATAACCATAGTATAATCTTACGTGATTCTACTTCCCATATAAACAATTTTCATAGAAATAAAAACCCAGAGAGAAATTAGACATACCTTCTACGATACCAGTACCATGTAATACTCAAAGGATATTCTATTTTATGTGTCTCAATCCTTGATGCCACAACATAGTCGTTTCTCAAGAAGGTGTAGGATTTTTTCCTCCTACTCTAGTCTCAAGATCAATGGACCTTTTGCACCCATCACTAATAGTTATTCCCAATAGCTTGTATAGAGTTCCAATCTTAACTCTATTTAGAAATACCATTGCTCCTTGAACCAACCTTTTGAAATACTATTTCTACACCCATGTCACTAATATTGCTTATAGAAATCAAAATTCATTCCCATTATATGGAATTTCATCCTAAATGTTGCCTCCTAAAGAAAACTAATAAAATAACAGTTAAAATAATAAAACAAAATCTATGAATTTTAGAGGGAAAAGAAGAAAACTATTTTTTTATTGTATTTTTTAATTATATCCTTATAGGTTTACTCAAATTTCAATTGTATGCACTTGTTGGATGGGGAAAATAACTTCTATATCTAGGGAGTATCCATTATGCATACTTATAGGAAGACCCACATTGATAAAAATTGAAGATACATTAAGAAAGGTGGGTCTTCTAAGAATTATTCATAATGGGTACTCATTGGATGTGAAATTAAATTTTGCATCCAACGAGTGTCTACACTTGAAATTTCTGTAAAACTATAAGGAGATAAGCCAAACAAAATAATTAAAAAAAGTATTTTTCTTCTTTTCCCTCAAAAATATTTACATGTATCTATTTCTAAATTTAAATAATTTTCATTGGTTTACATATTATGACATGGAAATTACATGAATATTTCATGGACACTTTTAGGATGAAATTTCTTCTGATGAAAATTGGAATTTGCAGAACACCAAGGATTGTTCTAGTACTTCCACCTATGTGATTCAACTTTAATTTATGCATCCTATGATTTTGAATATTATGCCATCTCCTAAGAAAACATCACCACCTTCATCTCATCCATACTCATAGAACTACTCCCTATGATAAGTCATATGAAAGGAACTACCTGAATCAACCATCCTTTCCTCATTATCTACGTGTGTACTTGATGAATCCAAATACACATCCCCTGTATCATTTAGGGAGGTGTTCTCTTATTTAGAAGGAGCGTCATCATATCCCTTCCCCTTTTAAGTAATTTTTTATTTACATTCTTTCATTTAATACCCTTCTTTTTCACATGTCGAACCTACCTTTATGAATTTTCCTAAAGATTTCTATCTTCATCTAGATTTAGAATTCCCATTGAAGGATTTATTTTTATTTCTATTATGGGAGCATCCTCTTATAGACAATACATCTATTCTTTTTCTTTCCATATTTTATGTCTTTCTTACTATGATAAAAAGGACGAGACTATATTTTTAAACCTTAAGGTAGTTGAATTATTATATATTGAATCAACCAAACTAAACTTTGAGTTTGGTAAAGAAAAAAAATACACACTTGTCTTCATTTGGAATTTTAATATTAATAGATAATAGCTAATTTACCATAATATTGAAGGAATTCATACGATTTTTCATTAAGTCCCAAACCATCATCCGTAGGTGATACATATTCTTTTAGGAACAATTTTTGGTAACTAGATCACTACTGAGAGGGGGGGGGGGGGGGGGGGGGGGGGGGGGGATGAATCAGTACTAAGGGATTTTATACGATTTTAATATATTTTTTCAATTCATTAAAAAATAAGTAGAAAGAATACTATCAAAAAATATGAACATTTGAACAACATTAAAGCACAACATAAGAATCAACACATATGTATCATGATAATCATGAACATAGCACAAAATTGTTTCTAGTGAAATCCTTAACGGGAGAAAAACCAGCTTGCTACTTCGATTTTGTCTTCTTTTATAATTCTTCAATCTCTCTTATGTTGGTTTGTTAGCTTGTGCCAACTAGGAAGTCGCAAATCCATTTATATCAATTTGTTGGCCCTTACCAGCTCGAAGCCCAACTCCCTCGACATCAACTCGATGGCCTTTACCAACTAAGAAGCCCTAAATCCCTATTTTCTCAAGCAACTGCTTGTCAAAGGCCCCAAATTCGAAAAATGCATTGGACCACCATTTAATGTATTTTTATACTCAGCCCAAACAAAATAATCAACATAGATTTATGCAATGTCTTTCCTGCAATATAATCACTCTTTGTCATAACAACTTTGTTCAACACATCAATAGCATCATATTGACACACTCTCCACTCATAACACATCACATAATCATCAGTAACATAATCCACTCTACCAACTAACATAGACAAAGCTCATATAGTCAACAATGCAAAATACATGAAAATACATCCATGATTTATATATCATAACAACTGTAGTTGTATACAAATTCTATTTGTCTATAATAAACCATGTACTTCTATCGAGGTGAAAAAGTGAAAAAGACATGTTATTGTAGAGGCCTATTTGTAGTGGATATTTTATGATGTAGAAACTCATAGAAAAAATATATGGATATGACTATCAATACGTAGGTAATGCATTAGAAGAAATCCATAACAAGATCATAAAATATACTAAATAAATTAGGAGAAAGAAGATGAGTGACAAGAATTTGGACAAAGAGATTGTTGAGTTAAGGGAACAATTTAATGTGATGATGATGATTATATGAGAGAGAATTTTAGAAAATAAGAGATTTGGATTGGCGTTGAAGAAGAAGGTCAGGTGGCCTATTTTGCAGTTGAAGTTGAGAAAAGTTTATTGTAGAAAATAGTAATTTGATGTAAGACAAATAGTTAATTTTTGTGAATTATAATAGGAAACAACACTTGAAGAGAGTTAGGGAGAGGAGATACAAGACAAGAGGCTTTAAGAGTACTTGGTGATTTTAATAAAGCGTCAAAAGAGGATACTAGAGGTATCAATAGATGCAAAAGGCTCTCATGGTTTTCTCACTAAAGTTTCTTGTATGTATGCATGGTATAATGATAGATAGTCTGAATAATTTATCATGAAAGAAGATGAAGAATTGTCTTCTGAACTCATAGAATAGGAAAATACCAAGAGAGATTAATAGAGAGAAACAAATTTTAGAGAAAATAATCAGGATATCCTATTGAGGTATCCAATAGTAATTTGGAATAGATGGCATGACAAAAAGATTCTCTACTGAAAGAGAAGATTTATTTAGAGAAAGAGTTGAAATTTATGGAAGATTTGCTAGAAAATCCTAGATATGAAGAACTTCACACAATAGTTGTAGACATATAGCATCAAACAAATGTCCAACAATATTGTTATAGTTGGACACGCTAGAAGCAAAATGGTGAATTTAGAGGAGGAAGACAAAAATGAGCCTTCAGAAAGAAATATAAGGATATATTTATTAAGAGAGAATTCATATAAAATGGATGGAAGAATGCAAAGAAGGAAAGTCAAAGAGGAAAGAAAAGAAAAGATTTTAGAGTTTAGACAATGTTCCAAGAAAAGGAAAGATAGAGGAAAGTTTTTGAAGATAGGGTAGTATGAACTAGGTTATAAACAAAATGAAGAGAATGAAAAAACATTATGTCATCTACACAACAATATAAGAAGGACCAAGAGGATGTTTTGGAAATAATTAAGGAGAATATAAGTGTTAAACTTAGTAAAATTTGACATTTTAATAAACAAATTTGAGATATTGAATGTATAAAGGAGGTAGAAGAATATGTTAATATGATCAATAACACGGGGCTCCTCTACAGAGTGAGGGAAATATTTTTTTTGGAAATATGTTTGTTTTTTGTGTAGATTCATGAAGGAAGAGGAGTTCTACACATGAAATCAGTCAGTGTTCCATGCTTGAGCAAGAATATCGCCCAAGGAAGCTAGTTGGCTTAAAGGTTTGGGAAGAGGAAAGAAGACTTATTATAACTCCTACACATAATATTGTTGAAGCAATGTTATAAGAAAAGAAGTATAGTGTGCATGGGAAAATGTACATTATGATAAAAGAAGAATAGCCTTATGTAACTAAGGATTGAAGAAGATGTGGAATTATAGAAATTTGGAGTAAAAAGTCTGAACACATTTTTTCATTTACATATAAGAAAAGAAGAGTTAAAAAATTGTTTGGTAAGGAAAAGAAAAAGTTAAATATTCTATTGAATACATCATGAATGTAGAACTTAATCAAAAAATTATAAATTGTATACCTAAAAAACTATATGGTAACTTCTACATAATCAAAATACAAAGGGAACTCTAGAAATACATGAAAAAAATGAATCCTAAAAGTATGAATGAATGGTTGTGTGTTTTCATTAATAGTAAGGAATTAATTGTTTCGAAAGTTGAGAATATTCTACTTAAAACAATGGACAAATAGATAATTGAATGAATAGAGGAGGAGATATATGTCTTATGTCTATATACACATAGAGGGGATAAAACGTTCTTTATAGCTTATCAATTTAATCAACTATGGGTTGATAAACAAGATGAATAAATAGAATGAAATAATTGAAGCATATAGGATACAAAATATGATATTGATGGGTAATAAGCTAAGTATGTGGAGGAATTACGAATTAACAATGAAGTATGCGTGGACCGAATTTTCAAATCCTTTGAGGCATTTGAAAGATACCTATGTGATTGCATAGAGTATTATGGGCTAATGACATCGACACAATATGGATGTGTTGAAGATATTATAACATCCATACAAAGACTTTATACAAAAATAAAGAAAAAAATACAAAATAGAAGTACACTGGATATGGACCTCCCTTGAGCATTCACACAATATCTTAAGGAAATGCGTAGTGGGCTAGGTGTTAGGCCCCTATACTACTAGTGTAACCCCTTATTGTTATTAGTACAACCCACTTATTATATTGATGTACCCATGTAGTGCCCATATTATTACTCTTGTGCCCCATAGAAGCCCACTATTGTTATTATTGTGCCCTTACATTATTATTGTTATGTCGGCTCTGATTATGTTATAACCTCTTAGACTCCTATATATAGAAAGGAGTTATTTTCATTTGTATCATCCAAGAATTGTTCATTTATGTAATGTAAAGGAGGTTGCCCCCTCGAAGAGGCTGAATTCTAAGGCGTTGATCTATCTTTTCTATCTTTTCTTGAGCTGGTTCCATAACATTTGGTATCAGAGCTTTGGATTCTAGGGTTTTGATGCTCCAAACAGGTCATCGTGGAATTTTCGCTATAACCTGTTTTCTGTGACGTTTCAGAAGTCGCAAAAAAAACCCATTTGAGAAGAAATCACGCTGAACCTGGGGTCCGAATTTCAAATCTTTTCGTACGATATTTTCGGATATATGATCTGAGGAAGTTGGTCTTTTTTCAGACTCCTGAATTACATTCCAAACAGGTGACCTGGGAAAAATCATCATAACTTTCTTTCTGAGCATCGGATTGAAATTTCGCAAGAAGGTCACTACGGGAGATTGTGCATAACTCTTTCTTGGAGAATCCAATTTGGATCAGACTAGTGGCATTGGAAAGAGGACACAGAAGGCTACTACAGGTTGTAATTTCAGAACTTAAAGATCCAAAAGTACAGAGTTACAGTCGTTTCAAGGTTGAGCTCCTAAAATCAAGAAAAAGCAAGATGAGGAAATTTGATGGCAAGGATTCGGTAAATTGGATACTTCAGATGGAGCAATATTTTGATCTACATGGTGTACAACTATTACAAAAGGTATGTATTGCATCTTCATATTTAGAACCAAATCAATTTTTATGGTACAAAGGCTTTTTTCTCGTAAAAAACTTGTTACGTGGTCAATTTTCACAGAAGAAATGATAGCACATTATGAGGATACAAAGAGCAACACCTTCTTTAGAGAAACACCACAACAATTGGAAAGAGTAAAAGGACTTTGTGACATAGTGGAAAGAAAAATTATGGAAACCAGGAATCGTACCCCTCACAACTATAAAGATGGAAGTGTTGTTTCTCCTAGCCTTCCACAACCTACAAGGGTTACACCACAACAATTGGAAGAAAAAAGAGAAAAAGGGCTTTGTTACAATTGTGATAGCAAATGCACTAAAGGTCATAAGTGTGCTGAGAAGAAATTATTTTACATAGAATATGAAGAGGAGGAAGAAAAGGATCAAGAAACATCAAAAGAAGAAGATATATGCCAGGACCCCACCCCAGAGAAAGAAGAAACGAATCATACCATATCTTGTAAAGGATTGGAAGAAGTTACCACTCCTCAACCTCTAGAGATAGAAGGACATATCAAGAAGAAAATGGTTCAAGCAGTGAAAGATCACATCGAGCATCAACAACAAGTTCTCCAACTTTTAAAGGATAACGCCACTTCGGTGAAAAATCAAACGAAACAACAGGTAGATCAACATCGTAGTGAAAAATGTTTTGATGTAGATGATTGGTTATTTTTACCGCTACATCTAAAGCAAGCTATTTATGAGAAGGAAATGTTGGCAATACTACATGCGCTTAAAAAATGGCAACCTTACCAAATGGGAAGACTCTTCAAGGATGAGGATGTGGAAGCATTGTTTTGTGCTATTTATATTATCCAACCAGATTGGATAAACGAAGCAAGGGATGAAGGGAAGAAGGACGAAGAAGTATGGCCACTTATTCAAAAGTTGCAAAAGATCCCAATTCAAACAATATTGCCAGAAATTGAAGAGGAAGGAAAAATCATATTGGAACCTGGAGCAGTCATAGAAACAAGAACCCGACAGCTATGAAATCGATCAATTTCAGAGTATCTCATCAAGTGGAAGAACTTACCCGCTGAATATTCCACATGGGAGGACAAGAATTTTATACAGAAGCATCAAGAACTACTCAAGTGTTGAGGACAACACTTTTTGAAGGAGAGGGGCATGTTAGGCCCCTATACTACTACTGTAACCCCTTATTGTTATTAGTACAACCCACTTATTATATTGATGTACCCATGTAGTGCCCATATTATTACTCTTGTGCCCCATAGAAGCCCACTATTGTTATTATTGTGCCCTTACATTATTATTGTTATGTTGGCTCTGATTATGTTATAACCCCTTAGACTCCTATATATAGAAAGGAGTTATTTTCATTTCTATCATCCAAGAATTGTTCATTTATGTAATGTAAAGGAGGTTGCCCCCTCGAAGAGGCTGAATTCTAAGGCGTTGATCTATCTTTTCTATCTTTTCTTGAGCTGGTTCCATAACACTAGGCCAAAAGAGACATATGATATAAATAATGAATTTGATAGGTACTTAAGAATTGTCCATAAAAAAATGGAAGAGTGACCAATTATAGGAATATTAGCACAATATATTAAAGACACGGGTAGTGAGCTAGTCCAAAAGAGACAAATGTTATAAACAATCAATTTAAGACACACTTCAGCATTATCCATAAGAAATGGAAGAGTAGCCAATTAGAAGAGTAAAAATAAAAAATCATGACATATTTTCTAAGGAAATACTACAACCCAAATATGAAGAGATGATTCAAAGTGAGAACTTTATTTTTAAGATGACATACAATATTTACAACCACATAGAGAAATCAAGAATAAATACCTCAATTCTTTAACCCCATTTCTCTTTTTCAGAAATATAGAATTTTCTTAAATTTTTAGATTATAATATTTAATAAAATACAATAATGCTATAATATCATGGAGAATATGAATTTCTTAAAGTGACAAACTATATTGCATGTGAAAATAATAATCATACGGAAAAAGAAGGATAAGACAAAATACAATATACTGAAACTCATATGTGTATCACATATATGTATCAAGTTTGAAATGAAGGATAATTAATGCAAAAGGTGTAGAAATGGAAGTGAATGCAATGGTATAGGGTATAATGAAGAAAATGATCACTAAGTATTAACAAGAAGCAAACAAGCAACTACAAGCACAATAAATGGAAAAGAAAAGGAAATATAAACTGGTACCCTCCATGGGAATGGTGAGGAGTATAGGGGATAGACGAATGAGATTCACAATTCAATCTAAAGCTATAATGGATAAAACACTACTATAAAATAATGGGTTGGGTGATATATGAGAAAACTATGCTACACTAAGTAATCCCATCATCATAAAGATCTTAAGTTGGAGTTGTAAAAACGATGAATGGGGAAGGTTTATGGACCAACATGGATTTGACCATATAGTGACTTTAGATGTCAATATTTAGACTATAAATTACTACATGCATCACAAATTGGAGGTAGAATAAAAGTATATGTCATCTTCAAAATATAAGTGACTAGATCAGATAATGTTTAAAGCATGACCTATAAAAATACGTGAATCCAATTGAAAAAGATGCACTAGAATGTAATCATCAGCGAGAACATATCCAAAATGAAAACCTAGGCCAAGAGATATACCAAATGTTACTTACATTATTTCATGATTACGACCCTTATAGGATACCGACAAGGACATTTACATCAATTGAGCCAATTTTAATTTCTAAACTTAAAAAGTTTGCCAAATAAAAACATATTTCTCATTCACAATGACACCTTAACAATTAATCATCCATATATTCCTAGAAATATAAAATTAATCCTCTTACAAGATTGGCACACATGGAAATAACTACATGGTAGAATTTTTCATGCTATAAACAGGGATTATCCTATGTAGGTGAGAAGTACAAGTAGAATAACAAATGATAGGGTCAATTTACTAGCTAAGGCTATGGTTTTCCTCATCAATCCCAACATATAATTATTATTAGTAGGGACTCTACCACTTACCCCACTATTTATATAGTAATCCCACTTCCAATATTCCTTCCTCCCTAATCATTTCAAAACACAAGGAATGATATTCCCTTGAATTCTAAATATATCCTTAGGATATCCCACTTCCCTCTAGCTCTCTGAAATAGGTAGCCAACAAATCACTAATGCTAGGATCTAGGAAAAAACTATGCTATAAATCAAGTTCTCTTGACTCAATAAATAAAACATGGGCATAATCATGTATTGCAAAATTTCATGGCTAGATCTAAATGGAAACCATAATATAGAAACAACATGCTCTGATCCACTAACATATTAATTTAGAGAATAATTTTAGCAATGACAATTTCCCCAAAATAATTGAGATGAATCTTCTCCAATAGTTATAAGAACTATAGATTTGTTGAGAACCACATGAATCTCCCAAAAGCTTTGAAATAGAAATATTTAAGGTACATATGAAAGAGATACAAATCTTGGTATAAGGACCTTCAAAATTAATAACAAAAAATAACAATTCAAGGGTCCCTACTTTTCCTCATATTGCTTCCTTGCTACCATCACTCTATTTAGGAGTTATCACCCCAAAAATGAACTTATTTCTTAATCTGTTGCTTATATTATTCATTCAAATATAATGAAATAGAAAAATTACGAGGTAGTTGTCATAAATTACACAATATACTCATAAGTGTGTTACAAAAGGAAAAAAACAATCCAAATATTACATTTTCATAATCCATGGCGCCTTTAAAAAATATAAATATTCACATATGATCCATTAGATGACTGTGAGTGACTCGTTAAATACAATCAAAACTACACAAATGCAATGAATATTCATGGATTTAACAACAAAGATTCCAACCTTGTCTACTACTATTGACTTCCATGGGATCACATAAGATACAATCATACCCATAATGACGATAAGTTGAGCATCCATAATTATGTAATGAAGTCAATCAGGTGAGAATTTTTTTCTTATCTTGTTATCGTAAAGTTCATTTAAAATCATGCATTTAAGGTAAAGTCCAAATCGAGAACCTATAGCAATACTTTATTTAGGATCTTTGAAGTAATTAATTTTCATAACCATACCTTAACTGCAATTCAAATATTTTCTATAAAATTTCCCATGAAATGTGACATACAAGCAATTACGACACACCATATGCTCCAAAAATATCCCCTAACAATATGCATATATTCATTCATTTCTTTGAATATTAATTGAAATAATTTCAGATAGGTTATACATCATGTTCCCAACGCACTTTCAACAGCAAGCTTCTATAGAGTTTTCCCTTGAATGGGACACAAGAGCACATGTGACATGTTATATGTTCCAAAAAAATCCTCTAACAATGCATATTTTTCATTACTTTCTTCAAATGCCACTTAACATATTTTCAAATAGGATACACATGGTTTGCCTAACACACTTTCAAAAATAATTTCAATAATAAATATATGAAAAGGCTTCATTTTCCAGTGACATTTCTTCTTATTTAGGTTGTTGTAGTGCCTGCAACACCCTCGAAAATCTTGTCATACACTAGAATTTTGGAGCCTATTGTGGATCTTGTGATTGACCATTCCTTAATCATTTACTGGTCAGTTCATGATTTCAATCCCCTTCTTGGATATCAAGTGTCGTTCAGACTTTTATCTTTATATAGCAAGCATCATCGGCAAGCATGTGAATTATCGCTTGTCATGCAAAGGGGAGTTTTCGTTTGCATCAAGGGGAAACATTTGTGAAAATGAGTTTTTCTCATCATATAGACATGTTTCACACCCACTTTCAAGGTTTCACACACCATTACACAAGTGTCATCATTATCCTCAGAAAGTCCATTAGCAGGGCCGCACTTGTCATAACTTACCACAAAAATTGTTACATTAGGCAAAGTATGCATTCATATGTTCTAGATGATCTAAGTTGTATCACCAAGTATTCAACTGTGTGGTCACAGTGAAGTTCTATCAATGTTCACCTCAGTTCCATTAATCCCACACTTAGCCAAATTCTGAAGGATTCCTAGCAACCTAGCCTCATCAAGCCTTCCAAAATTGCACACTTCACATCTACAACCCTTAAGATTTTTATTTACCTGTTGGAACTGTGAAATGCGTAGAAAGCCCAACCTCCATTTTCCTCCACAATTGCACATATTCTCCCTCCAGTGTCCTTCCTGCAGTCAAAGCTCATTGCCTTTAAAAATTGCTCATTTCTATCTCTTAATCCTCTTAGCTGCCTAGTCCCCCTTGCCTCCTAAAACTACATGGTTTTTCCTCCCAGGGCCACATCTTGGAGTGGCCACTTCTTTCTTGAATTGTGCATTTTTTTCCCTTAATGGGCACTATGCAAATTTTTCCCTCTGAGGATTGTGCAAAAATGTCCCTTAGTCTAGCCAAAGTTGTGCATTGCGCAGTCTCAATGATCAAGCTTGACCCTTGGTTTCTTGAACCATGCAATTTCACAATCACTAGGCCTTCTCCCCTGACCTGTCACTCAGCTGTTGCCCAGTTCATCAATCCAAGTGCTCTATCTTAGGCTAGGGGTTTTTAGACTGATGTCATCGCATCATGAGTGAGTTGCAAATGCAGGTACTCTCTTACACTATGGTAAGATGATGAAGAAGGAGATATAGAAAGAGGATATGCTATGTGACACTTATGGAGCTGAGGAGAAGAGATAATCATCATATAAGAAGAACCACGGAACCTTGGGATATGATAGAAGATCAAATATCAAGACCACATGAAGACTCGATCTGATTCACAACCCTTTGGAGGGTAGCTACGAAAAACAAATCACATGTTACATGAAGTTTAAATTCACCTCTTAGTATAGTATGACGAACAACTTACCATTGTCATATCATTATGTCTTCAATGACATGTATGTTCGCAAACACTGAAATTCATTCGATGTGTTTTTTCTAAGTGTTTCACTCCCTTTCGAAAGATAGGAAAGATGTCATCTTTTTGCATGCCAGATGTCGCACTTTATGCATAAGCTCATTTTTGTGCTTGCAATGGCTCATCATTTGGTCTATGAGTTTTCCTAACCATGTAAACACCTATTGCACTCATTCACAAATTTCTGAGTGTTTTCGTACAAGTTTCATCACAGTCATCATAAAGTCTATCTTAGGTGTCGCACTTGTCATAGATGGTCATGAAGCTATCACACACAAGAAACATTATTGTTCATTTGTTATGCGTGATCAATGTTGTTGATTCATCAAGTATTCTAAGTGTTAGGACATATTCCAAGCTTCATCACTTCACCTTTCTGTCTCATTGGCCCATCACTTGGCCTTTTCCAAAGAAGCTCCTTGACCCTTCAACTTAGCTTCACCCAGCTTAGTTGGACTATGCATTGCATAGTTCCAGTTAGGAAGCTCTAATTCTAACTGTTGGATTTGTGCAATTTGCAGTTCCTGTCCCCAAGGGTTGTTTCACTACATAATTTTTTAGCCCAAGACCCAACCTTCCCTTCCCGAATTCTGTAATCCTTTCAGTCAACCTTCCTTTCTAGAACTATGCAAAAGCTACCTTTAGTATTCCTCCCCTCATCCCGATGCACTATATCCAAAAATTGCACAACAATCATTCATCCTTCTTCTCTAGAACTGCGCATAAATCTTCCATAGTAGCCACTCTTTCTGTCGGAATCAATGTCTCTCCAAACTATGGAGTGAATATCCCTCAACCTATCTTGGAATGTGCATTATGTAGTTACAAGCCTCAAGCCTCAACCCTATCTGCTGGGACTATGCAATGCACAATTCGTGATCCTCCCTCTTCAACCTACAACTCAATTCCGTCTTAGTCTTTGAATTTGAATGCACCATCTTAGTCTAGGAGGTTTTCGGGTTGAATTCGTCCCGTCATGAGCAAATTGTAGATACAAGAAGTTGGTGGGTTGATGATGAATGAGATGAAGGTGGAATACATGTAAAGGAAATTCTCGTAGCTGAGCATGCAAGTTGATCCATCAAGGAAAAGGAAAGGGACACCAACTTGTGATCACAACCCAAGACTTGAGATCATTGAAGATTCCTACCACCAAGGCATGAGGATGTGGAAGACAAGAGTATGCTCAAGAAGACATCACTAACAACAATAGAAGTGGCCTGACACTACCACAACATCCAAGTAGTTTACATCAACAATTCCATGTCATGTCTTTTCATAATTTGTCATATGCCACATCATCATTGCGAACAATGTACATTATATCCAAATGTATATTAATGTCGATGTCCAAAGGATACATATGAATATGGAGAGTCATGTAAGTTGAAAAGTCATGGGAAGTTACACACTCATGATGGTAGTCAAAGCTTCACAAAGGGGAAGCATCACCCCTTAGCTATATACCCCCTCATTGTATGAGCAAAGGAATTTTCACCTTGGCTCCTCCTGTAAGGCATTAGAGAGATCAATTAGTTCTTTGAGCAAGGAGTGGCTCCAATGTCCCACTATTGGGGCTAGTGATGTACATTGTAAATATGTGTCTTAGATTTTTTTATTAATAACAAAAGCCTCTTAAGGCCAACACGTTCTTCATGCATGACTTATGAATCTTTGTAAGACTATTATGTGGATGTTTGTATTTCATATTTTGTAAGACTATTATGTGGACATTTGTATTTAATGTTTTCTTTCAGATGTACTAGGATAGTTAAATTATTTCAGTTATTTTAGAGCTTATCTTTTTGAGAATGTGTTGTAATGGTTTTTATTATTGTCTCACCATTTTGGAATATTTCGTGGGGTACTAGGCAAACCTTTCCTTTCTTATCGGTTATAGCGACTGTAACATCCATTATGGATTGTTGCACTAGATATTAGATGGATCTTCCCTTGTTCATTGGTTTTAATGACTGTCACATTTTATGTGGACTATTCTCATGGAAGTTAAATAGGTCCTTACTTTTCATGTGTGTCTCTTCTTGGGTGGTACTATTAGCTCTCATTTAGAGGCTCACTTTTTCTCCGCCCTTTGGTTGTAAGAGAAGCTATACATAGTTGTGCTACACAATCACTAGGCACATTGCCATTTTTTTCGAAGATAACATTGCTTCACTCTATTATGCTGACTGTTAGAGCCAAGGAAACTCTTTAATGTTTTGGAAATTGGGCCTTTATACTGGATGGGACTCCTACACCAAATTGTTTGAGGTGTGATTGGGACTTCATATCGGGGAGATCCCCTTGGTTGCGGATTTCCAGCACCGTCAATATGTTGCAATATGTTTTCTCATCTCTTCTTGCACCAAAAATGAAAAGTGGATGAAGGAAAACCAAACCTTATTTCTACAGTTACCTTGATACTTTAATTTTTTTTTATGCATTATCATTGTTATATTTATTTATACTAGAGAAAGCTCTTCCTCTATAACCTTTTATGAAAGATATTTAAGGACAATGGTTTCATTCAAAAGGGGAAAAAATTTCCTACTCATTCATATATATCTATATCATATATATATATATATATATATATATATATATATATATATATATATATATATATATATATATATATATATATATACGTTTCATGGTTTTATTTTCCATTTAATATATCCTCCAAATATTGATTCTAAATAGATTTCCACTAGTTGAATAGATTCCCATAACCACATAGATTGGATGAATGGAAAATCCTTTCTCAAATCGAGCTTGGTAAAAACATCTAGTTGAGTGGTCCTGATATGTTTTTCCATCATGAATTTGACAAAAACTACCACTATATGCCTAGTCTCCTCCTATTATATTTGCAATGTATAGCCATATAGTCCATCCACTTCAGTCGCTTGACTAGCCAATTTAAACACATTCACTCTTCTATTCCTTTGTCATTTGCCTCCCTACCCTCCACCCAAACCATAGCTTCCAATTTTGTTCTAACTTACTTAGCTAAAATGCAATCCTATCCCTCACCAAAAATGATCATCCAAGGCATTTCAACTAACAATAAAGGCCATAGCTAACTCTATATTTTAAGCCTGTTCTCCTATTACCATCGAATGAACAATGACTACATTTCCACTACTTTTTTCAACTAATATGACAACATTTAATACATGTGCACTTACAATACATGTTTGAATACTTATAAAAGAAATGTATATTCTATAGAGGCAATTTCTATTGCCTCTCTAGGAATAATACTAGCTTGCTCATTACATTCTCAATGATGATATAAGCTTCATCAACCTAAAAAGTCTCTCTTACATTTATGGTCATCGATGTTATACATTCTTTGTCAATTAAAACATCCCATTTGAGAGACACTATTTTTTTCTTATTGGGGATCTCAAACAATTACTTCCTTTAAATAAATCATATATATGGAGGAGCATCTGGGGGCACCACCTTTTGGCATAGAAATGACACAATTTTCACACATGCAATTTGATCCATATCTTGAGGGGGGCCAATATCTGAGTAATTTCCACACGAAGAAGAAAAAGAAAAAACCTGCGTAGTATACCAAAAAAGCAAATTCATAAAACTAATTTTTTTATTATATCATAATGATGATTGCAACTACATTTTACTACGCAATCTGTCTCCTTACAAAGAAAGGTTGGTTATTTATAGCATTTTCAAGTTATATTACCATGGGTCGAAAAATACCATGGGCAAGTTATTTATCGCCTTTAGTTCTATTACCAGGGGTAAATTTCTATTCAGATCATTTCTCCACCCTTAAGAAAAAATGGTCCCCATTGCGTGAAGTTCCCTCTGGAGAATCCTTTGTTGAAGATGAGTTGTGGATGACCAAGTGTTGTGGAAGACAAGGGTTTCATATGGTTGACTCATAATTGAGGGTTTGTGGATGCCTATGACCATGATGAATGAATATTTGAGCGTAAAAATACCTTGTAGTGCTTGCGAGCCAACTCTGATATTGACAGTGTATGGCCAAGCAAATGGATTTCAATGGTGAGGGTTTTGTGTGGTTAACCCATAACCATAATGAACAAAGAGTCGAGGATAAAGATACCCTGTAATGTTGGTGGTCCAACTATGACATGGACAATGTGTGGCCTTGAAAATGGACTTCATTGGAGAAGGGTTTCTTGTTGTTCACCCATAACCATGATGAATTATAGTTCGAGGATAAGGATACCCTGTAATGAACCTCTAGATTGCTTTTCGATCTATCTGGTATAGATCTCATGGCTTATCTTTGTATATTCTCACTGGACCAATAGAATAAATCTATCAATAAATGTAGATGCTTTATCACGCTTAAGCACAGTGACTTTTCAGGTAGACTTCTGAGTACATTGTATCTAGTGATACCTCAAGAAAAATAAAATCCAGTGAAATCATATGCAGATGATGAACATGATCCTACATATCCATTTTGGCATGTGGTTTTCATGGGGGCTTCACTCAATGAACCTCTGACCTATCGTGTGCATTCATGTGATGCTTTTGAGGTAGACTTCCAAGCACATTGTATCCAGTGATACCTCAAGAAAAATAAAATCCAGTGAAATCATATGCAGATGATGAACATGATCCTACATATCCATTTCAGCATGGGGTTGTCATGGGGGCTTCACTCAATGAACCTCTGACCTATCATGTGCGTTCATGGCATATTAAATAATACCCTTAATTTGACTACGTATTGGAAAATACCCATAAAAATCACATTATTTAACCCCCTACCAGTATGACCCAATACCCCTTCCCAATTTAAAAAATCCCTACTTCCACTACATATTGTAGGTATCCATTTTTTCGTTAACATTTTGTATACCCCTTTATTTTTTTTCATCAACTTTGAGCTTCATGTTTTATACTTCCTAATATAAAAACCCTTTTCCCCTTATATATCCCCTAATATATCATGCCCTTTTTTCTTCAATATATATCCCCCAATATGAACCCACGTGGTATGGTATTGCTCCCCCTGGTAAAGCCCCCGTGGGGGTTGTTCCTATCATTACATCCTTGAATAACTAATTTGCTGGCCAAAATTACAATACCTAACACACATATTATGGTACAGACAAAAGTGATAGTTTTGAATAACACTTCTACTTTCAATATGCAAATAATTGCACACATCCGTGCCACATTTATAGGGACCTTGTACTTTGGATGTACTTTACGACAAATCCTTGAAAAGGGAATGACTTCAACTTGAGACAATGCATAAACAACTCGTGTAGCCGTGTTTGTTATTGAAAGTCCCTCAACAAAGAGAAGAATTATTGCACTTCTGAAACTATGATACTGCCCATCAAATGCATCATATAGAATATGTGTAGTTACAAATTGACTAGCTATTTCATTTTTTGTATGATATAAATATTTGAAGTCCTAGACGCTAAAAATAAGAGCTAAGATGTAGGCACATCCAAAAAATGATATAATTCCTAGACTTGTGAGTATGCCAATTGGAAGATTGATTTATGCACCTTTTGTATCTTTTGTTAGATGTGCGGTAGATTCATAACCATAGAGAGAATAGTGACTCATGAGGAAGGAAATAATTATAGCCTTTTCCTTGTTGCATATTCCAATCGAATCAGGTGATGTCTCAAAGTGTGTGAATACATATGATGTGGATTGAGTGTTGTGTGCATCTAATGGAAGCATCACAACAATAATTTCTTAGTAACAATGTTGTGACCATTCCTAGGTCACTTTTCAAAACCTTCTTTCCAAACATGGCAGTGAAACACGTACACTGGGGGACTAGCAGCTTCTCATGTCTACGACATATTTCTTACTATAACATGGAGAGTAATAAACACTTTAGCATTTTATCTATTTATGCTAAATTAACACTTGCATCTTCTTGCATGATAAGCATATAGTAAAAATTCTAGGCATATAAGGAATTTTTCATTATACAAAAAGAAATGAAATGACAATGATATGTCAAGATAGAAGTCATCTTGACAAAAAATTACTATTGTGCAATGAAGAACAAATAATCATAAGCAACATGTGGGTTACCTTAGACCTTGCTAATGGAGAAATTGGGAAAGTCAATTTCATTTTCTATAACCCTATTCCAAACTCTTAGAGTTGTATGTCATCTTTAACTTCCAAAGCCCACATTGAATTCAAGAAAAATTTTAGGGGCTCATATTTGTAGGTGGCATAATTTTCCATCGTTTTTCGAGAAAGCATATTCTGTAATTTCCATTTTATAAGTATCGTCTAAAATGACTAGAAAGTTCAATATTTCTACAAAAAAATTGTCAAACATTTTATAATTTTCATATTAAGTACTAGTAAAATTCCCCAAGTTGCTAAACTTTAAGATAAATTTCCATATTTAAAAATTTCCTTGCTAGAAATATTATTAATCCAAATCTCATTCCCATCCCGAAGTAAAAAATGATGTCTTAGATAGGTTTCCCTATGAATATATCATGGATTAACAATAATAAGTAAAAAAGAATGCATTGCTAAAGCAAATGAGAGACACTAAACAATGAGCATCAAAGACGTTACATTTATAGGCTATTATCCAAGTTACATCTTTGTATGACCTTCACTTGTATGTAGCCTTCATTTTTCGTTGAACATTTTTTGTGAGTGAATGACAATGTATATGCCAATCTTTAATTACAAAGGGAAGCCTTACTTAGCTTAAAATATTTAACCTTATATCTTTTCTAGTGTGTATTTTGAGTTCATTACACTTTCATTTTACATGTATTTCATTCTCTTCATTCATATATATATATATTTCAATGTATTTATTTTTTCATTTAATAAGAGTGTTTCTCTAATATTGAATTTCTTTAGTGTCTGCTCCTCTCTCGTGTATGTAATTTCTGGCATAATGCATAACGAAAAGAAGTCTCATACAAATCGACAAGCTTTAGTGTCTGTTCCTCTCTCGTGTATGTAATTGTTGGTATAATGCAAATCGACCAAAGAAACCAATGTAGATGGCCCTTTAAGTGTAGGCATATATTTTTCAATAGCATATCCACCAAACCACCAAAAGACCCAAAGAACGATCCTATCATAGTAAAGCCTCATCACATCAACTTGTTCAAGATGGTGAACCCGTCCGGCATAAAATATACAATTTTTATAACTAAAAAGGAAACTACTCTAAACTAGAACTTGAGTTTCATATATAGAAAATATGCACCAACTAATCCAAATTTGGGTTACCATACCCGTCTAGTTCAAAAGATGACTAGTAGTTAAAGGGTTAAATAATAGTTCTTGAAAACACATTGTTCATGTTAGAAGGGTCTCTCTGCAAAATCTGAAATCAAGTTAAACTTATAGTGCAATACAGAAACGCAGTATGTGTCTTTGGGAGGAGAACAATTGTTAGCCCAACGTGAGCACTCTTTAGTCAGCATTCTATCCAGAGTAATCTGCAGCTGCGTACTCTTGCAATCTTCCGTCATCCAAACTGACCCGAAAAGGATTTGTGGACTTTTTAATTGTTAATATCTTTTGGAATTCATTCTTAATAGCTGTATGTCATTCATTCTCAATAACTCCTTATGTTTATGGCATTGGGGCTCGACATATTTAATCATATCACATTGAATTTAATCACCAATTGGTTGAAGGTGCCAATTTGCAGGGACAAAGGTTTCAATCAACCCCTCATTTGGAAAATGGGTGGGGATACCATTTTCACCTAGAGTATCTCATACAGTGAATTGAGGTATTATATATAGATGGGGCATATTCACCATTTCCACGTATTAGTGTCACGTTGTGTTGCAAGGCAATAGAGCTTGAGTGTAATTATTAGAAAATGGAGGCCTCGCGAGAGTCTGAACCAGAAGAGAGAGAGCACCGCCTCTTCTTAAACCTGCAATGATCCATGTCACATATTTGGAGTGGGGAAGTGGAGGTGCTCTCTCTCTTCATGTTCAGGTGATTTTGGTGACATGCAGGATGGTGGATTGCTTAGTTATCTTCACTCTTAATTTCTCTGCCTGGTATCGTCTAATAATTTTACAGTTGTATACCATTCACATTGAACAATTTTTTTGTTCACTAACGCGTTACCCTTTTACGATGTTGGAGCATACATGCCGAGCGACGGCGACAAAATCTAACTCTTGAATTGCGATGCCTCTCGCTGTATTTGTGTTGAATAATTGCTAAGTGTGGGATATTTGTATGCATGCTATTTCAATGAACGAACTAATTGATAGGTACGAGTTATCTGTGCAAATTACATATTCATGGTTGATATTAAAGCATTCAACAGTAAGATATCTCGTTTCATATTTTGAATGTGCCAGTGGACCAATCCTGAGGATAGAGCATAACCAGGACTATGGAAGAAGACTTCAAATATTTTGGAAATCCCACTACTTTATTCTGAACCAAGATATTTTTACATTTGTCACTGTTAATCAAATTTTCTAAATATTTTGAAATTTATAATTCAAGTTTGTCATTGTTAATCAAATTTTCTACATATTCTAAAATTTACAATTCAATTAAAAGTATAGTTGTAACACATTAGCTCGCAACCCAAAATAGTCATAAAAAAAATATCTTGATACATTTTTTTACAAAAATAAATGTGTATCCGACCTTACATTCGCCATAAATATCATTGATAAACTATTTATACAGATCAATTCTTGGGTTTTGATTACCGTTTAGGCGTAGCGGATATCAAATGTATTGGTTTATGTTTCATGAAATATTTACTCTAACCTTCACTATGGCTTTGGATGGGTCTCAACCCTAAGGCACCATCCTCCAAATGTACACGATTTCTGCTATCCACATGTGATCATCATCGTCGTCGATTTAAGGGAGAGGTATTCGATGGTTGATATTAGTTTGCACCGCCTCCAAATGTACACGATTTCTGCTATCCACATGTGATCATCATCGTCGTCGATTTAAGGGAGATGTATTCGATGGTTGATATTAGTTTGCACCGGATAAGGGTAACTACCGACTAGGTAGTAAGGGTTTGTAGTCATTTGGTTCGACGCCTCTTGCTCCACTCATCCCTTAGTCGCAGTTCTTACTGGACCAGTGCCAAGCCCCCTTAGGTAACTTAGGTTCTTCCTGTTGTCATAGATCATTAGAATTTATGGGTGTATGGTGATTCCTTCTGCGGCATCAGTTTTTGGTAGACTGGTCTCACTACTACAGAAATGTAAATGGTCGCCACCTCTTCTCTCTCCATTTTCCAGAAGTAGCTCACACCAGTAACAAGTCCCCTCCTTCGCAAATTTTGCAGTTCTAAGCGTCTTGTCATGGTTCCTGTTTCATGGTATTCTTCTGGAACGTTTCAACCTAGCAAGAGAACCCCCTTCCAAGAGAGCAGGCTCAAGTATAGACATTTACGTCGCGTTCATAGTTCTGCTCTGTTAATTTGCTTCATTTGTTCATAAACCTAACTGAGTTTGTGGTTCTCATGCAGGGGAAGAGTAGGGTTCCAATGTGGTTCTCAGGAAATCAATTCCCAAGATACCATCCAACATTCTTACCCTACGATACAGGCTGGCCAAGCTCCTCTAGTTACTGGGAAGGATTTCCTGATCTTTTAATGAGTTTTTTTTTGTGTTAAAACCCTTAAGGGATTTTACCCCTATCCGTTTGGATACGACGTTCACCACATAACTATTGTTTGTATAAAATATTTGCATTTGTCTTAATCACTTATTTTGTAAGCCTTCGAGGTTTAATGTGAATGTATCTTGGCATCACATACTTCTACTAATTTAAACAGAAAATAGTTTTGGCAGAGGTTTTCAAGCTCATTGAAAGATAGGTTCTGTTTTTTTTAATTTCTTGCTTCTTTCTGGTTCCTAACTGCTCAGTGACAACTGTGTTATTTTGGTTAACATTTAATCTTGACAGTGGATTTACATGCTCAAGTAATTTTGAAGTGTTTTGCCCTTTCTTAATTACTGTGAGCATGATATGCCAGCCCTGAGTGACTTGTCGAAGAAGGAATTGGTTTCCTTAATTTGGAATTTATAGTTTCCTAGTTTGAGAATTATGTTTATGATAGTGCCCTGTGCTATGACTCTTCATTAACTGAATATCTATGATTTGACTAAGGTTCCCATTTAAAATCATGTGGTTTATTTTTCAACTTTATGAAATTTGAACCGGAATGATTTCTATACTAGCTTCCTCGGTCTCACATTCGTTATTGGTTAAGAAGGCATGCCCATGTCTTCAACAGAACTTGATGACTTGGATGTCCAGTTTCTAGTTTATAGGCTTTCCATTTTTCTCTATACCAGTATCATTGGGAAGGTTTCTCTGTGGATTTTCTTGAGGATTTTTTTTGTTTTCTTTAGAATATTCAACAAGAAGATGCATTTTCACAGTGCCCATCACAACAACACGACCCTATTATAGACAATATTTAATGTGAATTACTCTTACATTTCTTTTAAAATCAGTAGGAGCACTGCAATTAATCCAGTGATTCCTTTACATTTTTTTATTGTTAAATTCACTCTTTTACCCTTACTATAATGCTCCTGTAAAATCTACTTTGTAACCGAAAATCCGTTGCTTGATTAGTATATAAAAATTCTCTTATGGTAATTCACTAGCCTTGTCTAGATAGGTTTTACAACATTAATGATTAATTTAAAGTACTGCCAGGAGATTTAGATTACTTATCTATATTACTTGCCATGATTTAAGAAGATGAATTCAGTTCCCTTTCATATAGTCACTACATCAGAGAAATTTTCTTACTTATTCATTTTGTTTTCATAAAAGAAAATCAATAATGTATGAGTCGTAGGAAGAAAAGGTTCCACATAGTTTGTAAAGAAACCTCCTCATACCGTGTTCTCAATCAAGTATCTCTACCACCATAAACTCATAAAACTATAACTAATTTACCTCTTAACTCTACAGGAAATTATTTGAATGCATTATACAGAACTGCGTTTTCCTCATTTTTTCATTTACTTTTCTAAAAATTATTAACCAACAGGGTGTAATTATATATTTTGAATACTTTATATATTTAGAATACTTATCTGGATTTTGACGAGGAAACCTCGTTGGATACGACCACACCTCCCTTCCAATGAGAAGTGTTTGATCCGAGTTCTCCCCCAAGCTCTCCCAACTCCGAGATAATAGTTAGAGTAAAAAGCTTTCCTTTAAAGATTTGTCAACGCAATCAAAGTCTCCCTTGACCTAGCCTATATATTGATCATAGAGTTCGAGCCTTCCACTGGTCTTTACCAGATCAGGAAGTTAGCTCTCGGAAAACACACAACCTCAACTGAAGTTAGCTCTTGGACAACACACAACCTCAACTGATTTCTCTATTCTTGTTTTTTTGGTAAAAAAACAACAACTGCTTCCTTTTCCTCGGATTCCTTTCTTTAAAGGAAATCCATTGGAATAAGGAGTAATTATTTTCTCCAACTATCTTGGGAGTTAGGAACTCTTGTGGTCATCCCTCAGTTTTCCTTTCCTCAGATAACACATATTCTCGTAAATCCTAATCATTTATTTTAAATAAGAATTAAAAGTATTTCCTATCTCAATTAGGTCTTTAAGTAACAAAACAACTTGTCAACCTCCATAAAAGGTAATTTCTTAACAATTAAACATGTTTGTGAAAGACAGAAATAAAACCAAGGTAACTGGGGGTGTTACATCCCCCTCCTTATGTACCACATCGTCTTTGGTGTTCTCCTAGTACTAAGGAAAGCAAGATAAGCTTGTGGCATAAAGTCTTCAACTTCCCAAGTAGCTTCATCTAGTCTAATGTTCTTCCATTGCACTTTAACTTGGATGATAGCTCACTTCCGGAGCATTATTTCTCTTCAGTCTAGAGTACACGGGGATTCGACTAGGAATTCTCCATCCGGTTCTACCTACATTCATCATACATTTATTACTAATCATTTAACTGTAATAGTTGGAGGAGTAATAATAATAGTAAGATGAAATAGAGGAAAAGAAAAAAATAAAAATATATAAATATTGTCATTCCTTCCTTTACTTGCACATCCTTCTAATTAATGACATGCCTGGGGTCATATATATATCTTTTAAGTAATGATACATGAGACACATTATGAATTTGTAGGTGGCCTAAAAGAGCAAGTTGGTACGTTGCAGTCCCAACTCTTCCCAAAATCTTGAAAGGTCCACAGTAGTGAGGGTCTAGCTTTGCACATGCCCCCCATTTTAAACAACTTTTCCTATGCTTTATTCTTACGTATACATGAACAACCACTTCAAACTCCCCATAGGTTATCCTTTTGTCAGTGTAAGATTTCTGCTTATCTTGGGAAACTTTTAAATTCTCGCACACCTCCTTGACTTTTTGTTCCATTTCTATGAGCATGTTAGGTCCTAAAATTAATTTATCTCAAGGAATACTCCAATTTGTCAGAGGTTGGAACCTCGTCTCATACAGTACTTCGAAGGGAATCATTTTTAGGGATTCATGATACCTGTTGCTATAGGAAAATTCTACTAAGTGGAGGTATTCTTCCCACTTAGTACGTTGTTGCATTGCATACATTCATAGCATGTATTATAATACTTGGTTCACTCATTCAGTCTGCCCATCCGTATGTGTATGATAGGAAGTACTGGACTTTATCTAGGTTCCCAAACCTACAAGAAAAGATCTCCAAAAGGCAGAGGTGAACTTAACATCTCTATGGGATATTACCACTTTAGGCAACCGATGCAATCTATAGATATCTTTCATGAATATGTTAACAATTTCCATAGTGTTATAAGTAGATTGAACAGGAATAAAATGAGTTATTTCACTTAAGTCGTCCACTGCCACCATAATGGGATTGTTTTCCCTTTTGGATCTAGGCAGTCGAGTTATGAAATTGAATGTAATTGTATCCCATTTCCTTTCGGGAAAAGGAAGTGGGTAAAGTAAACCAGTCGGGTGCTAGTGTTATGCTTTAACCTACTGACACTCCAAGCATTTAGCCAGGTAATCTATAATATCTTTCCGCATCCCTGGCTAAGAATAATTATTTTTCATTGTTGAAAACAACTTTTGATAGCCTGGATGTGCCATATACAAACTTCTATGAAATGCATCCAGCATGTATTTCTTGATATATTTTTGATTTGGCACAAATTTTCTTTCTTTGAAGGTGAACATTTGATCACAGTTTATACCATAGTCACCTTGTTTTGATAAATCTATTATTTGTTTAGGTTGCTGCCAAAGAAATTTTTATTCAGGGTCCTTCATGGCAGCATCTTTAATTTGACTTAAGAGCTTACTCTCCACCTTGCTAAACACGATCTCATAGATGTGATGAAATTTTATTCTTAAGGAATCCACCACTCGATTCTCCTTTCCCTTCAAGTGCTTAATATCAAAATCAAATTCACTTAGGAAGGTTTTCCATCTTTCCTCCGGTGCATTTAAGTTTGGTTGCTTGATGAAACTGGTCAAACTACTGTAATCTGTCATTAGAAGGAATTTCTTTCCCAATAGGTAATTTCACCACATTTTCAAGGGGTGGACCATGACTGTCAGTTCTAAGTCATAAGTTTCATATCTTTGTTCATGATCGTTAAGCCTTTGACATTCATAAGCTATCACTCTCCCAAAACACAACCCCAACCCCTTCTTGACAAGCATCTATGCATACAGTGAATTCCTTCTCTAGATCTGTTATTCCTAGTATAGGGGTTGTGGTTAGTAACTGTTTCAATAGTTCAAAACTGCATCGACATTCCTCTGTCAAGCGAAAATCCCTTCCCTTCATTTATAGAGAAGTGATAGGGTACGCAATTTTTGAAAACCCCTTTATGAATCATCGGTAGTAAGCGGCCAATCCCATGAAATATTTGATATCAGTTACATTTTTGGGGACCGTCCAATTCATGATGGTGATCTTCTCAGGGTCTACTAGTATGCCCTCTAAAGATATAATTTGGCCTAAATATTGGATCTGATTTTTATAAAAATCATATTTGCTATTTTGGCGTACAACTTGTTTTCCCGTAGGAATTGAAGTACTATACAAAGGTGTTCTTGGTGTTCTTCTAAGTTTTTAGAATAAATCAGTATATCATCGATAAATACCAAAACAAATTTATCCAAATAAAGATGAAAGATGCCATTCATCAAACTCATCAAGGTTGTTGGGGAATTGGTGAGTCTAAAAGGCAATACAATAAATTTTTAATGCCCACAATGTGTTTTAAATGTTGTTTTGCAGATATCTTCTTCTTTTACTCAAATCTAATGATAACTTGATCACAGGTCTGTCTTGGAGAGAATAGTGGCTCCTTTAACTTGGTCAAATAAATAATCTATCCTTGGGGGTGGGTACTTATTTTTGATAGTCAACTTATTACATTGACGATAATCAATACACAGTCATAAAGTGCCATACTTTTTCCTTACAAATAACATAGGCACCCCCCAGCGTGACACGCTTGGACGAATGCGCCCTTTATCCAACAGTTCTTGCAATCGCATCTTCAGTTCGGTTAACTTAGGTATACTCATACAATAAGGAGCTTTCGACAGCGAGGCAGCCCCTGGTATCAATTCTATGGTGAAGTCGATATCCCTTTTTGGAAATAATCTTGGTATTTTCTTGGGGAAAATGTCTGCAAATTCTTGAATAATAGGTATGTCCTTCAATGTGGTTGTTTTATCCTTGGAATTCATATAACCAACTTGAAAATCATACACCTAATGTCCTTTTGAATACATTTGCTTAACTGGTTGGGAGTAGTAGGACGTAGTGTAACAGTTTTTTCGAATTCCCTCAATCTCTTATCTAACTACTTCCTTAGAGAGGTAGTTTATAGAATTATCTTTACAGTTCACGACTGACCAATGTTTTTCTAACTAGTTCATTCTGATGAGTACATCATAGGACCCTAAAAGTAACATCCTCAAGTTTACCCTTACTCGCTGCCCACCTATTTCTAATAGGTAGTTTTCTACCTTATCTGAGGCCCTACGCTTGGCCCTAGTGGCTAGCTGGACCAGCCAAGGAGTTTTAAACTTAGCAGAATTTAAGTGACATAGTTCAACTATATTAGGGATAACATAACTCAAACTTGCTTCTGGGTGCATTAGAATGGATGCGTGCTGATTCGAAATCTTACCTTCGAACTCCACCATGGAAGGTTGATACTCGGCCTGGTTATGCTCCAAGGCTGTGTTTATCCGCAGAATGCATCTAGCCAAATCTCCAATTGTAGAAGCTTCCTGAACGTTGGCTACTTTCCCAACTCTAGTGTGGTGGATGAAATTTTTTTAATAATGGGGTTCTCCACAACCCCGTCATTGCAGTGGCGTCTTCTTCTGCTCATTTACCTTAGGTTTTCTTTAGGCTTCTATAGCTTGACTCTCAATAGGTTGCCTTGGCTTCGCTTGATTTTTCCTAGGAACTCCATTCTGTGGTTTCCTAAACATATTTCTGGGATTGCCATATTTTGCATTTTTAGGACTGAATGCATTCTTCTATCCTTTTTTATCTATCCAGCCTTTGCTACCTACTACTTTTTCTTCATTTGTTGACATCAAATTCTAGCCTTTTCTATAGCTTCATCGATGGTTTTTAGACTATCAAAATCTATTATCTCCTTCATAAAAGCTGGTAAACTACTAACAAATCATTACACCTTATCTTTTTCCTCATGTATATAATATACATACCTTAATCGCGACGTCAATTTTGTCACGAACTTGTTCATGGTTTTCTACCCCAATCTAAGATCATGGAATTCTTTGGCTTTTTCATCATAAAATCATTCACTGAGGTACTTTTCCTTAATTTTTTTTTGAAATTGCTCCCATGTAACTTCTTTTTCATCAACCCCTCATACTATTTTGTCTTCCTCCCACCATAAGCTAACTTTTCCTTGCTCCTGAAAAATGGTGAGTCTGGCCTTTAGATTATCTTCGTATTCATAGATTTGAAAGTACTTGCTCATGTTGATTAACCAGGCCTCAAAATTTTCATATTTTTCTCTTTCATGCATGAGCGTTTTAATATTTTTAAATTCTGCTAGAAATCCACTCTTCTGACTCTTCTTAGCTTTACAACCTGATACATTTTCTGACCCTTCTTCATTTTCTAGCTTGAAATATTTTGCTCGTTGTTGGTGTTCTTCATTTCTATTCTCTTCCTCCCGACTAGGAGTTGGATTCCCTTGATTCTGTTTGTCATAAATACTCTTCAATATTCTTTCTTTTTCAAGTCTCAATCTTTCATTATCTTCCCTCATATTTTCCATCTCATCTCAGAGCTCTTTCACAATTTCCAATAGCATTGCATCTGTATTACTATCGGTGCCTTCTCCCAACTGCACCCACACTTCTGGAATAATTCCAATATGTGGTCTGGATTATGTTCCGATGGCCACTCTTCATGATGGTGTAGATGACGCTTCTCTGCGTATACTCTTCTCCCCGCTATGAAACAAAAATGTTTTTTTAAACTGTATTTTCCTTAAGGCCACAATGTTGAATCCTGGGCTCTGATACCACTAGTAACACATCACCTCATAACCCAAAATAGTCATAAATTTTCTTTCTATTTTGATACATTTTTTTACATAAATACATGTGTACCCTTCCTTACTTTCACCATAAATATCATTGATGAAATATTTACATAGATCAATTCTTTGGTTCCAATTACCATTCAGGCGTAGTGGATATTAAATGTATTGATTTATGTTTCATTAAATATTTACTCTAACCCTCACTATGGCTTTGGATATTTCTCTACCCCGAGGCACCATCCTCTATATGTACACAATTTCTCCTATCCACATGTGATCATCGTCATTGCCAATCTGAGGGATAGGTATTCAAGGGTTCAGATTATTTTGCATCGGATAAGGGTACCTACCCACCATGTAGTCAGGATTTTTAGTCATTTTGTTTGACGTCTCTATGAAGAGGGTAGCTCTGCCCATCCCTTGGTCATAGTTCTTACTCAGCCATTGCCAAGCCCACTTAGGTAACTTGGGTTCTTCCCGCTATCACAGCTCATGAGAATTTGTGGGTGTATGCTGATTCCTTCTATTGTGTGGCATTAGTTTTTAATAGACTGGTCTGATGCAGGAGCATCCAACTAAGGGTACCATGGCCAGGTGTTTGGTATTAGCTAAGGAGAACAGGTTCATTATCATTTGGTTTCATTTACATTTGTTGATAAAAAAAGTATTTAGGAGCTTGTTTTTTTTAAGTTATTAGTGAACTGGCATTTAGGAACAGCCAGTTAGATGAAGGTTGTTACATCCAAACTGCTTTGTTTTCTCTTTATTTTTTTTTACAACTGTCTTTCATTTAAAAAAAATAATATATATTCCACCAAGCAAGAAAACCCAAAAACAATTATCAACCATGTAACTGCAGATGTAACTGCTAGCAGTTTGAGAAACTATCTCGAAACAATACAAAAGAAAATGTATCACATTTTGTAAAGGGTTCAATATACCAGAACAGGAAGATAATACAGAAGTAGAAAATTTTCAAAAACCTGAGAATTTGAATCCATCTGTGATAAATAATGTTTGAGTTATTTTCTTTCTCTTTCCTTTAATTACTATCTGTAACAATTAGACAAAGTTGTGCATTTCTCTATTACCAGAAATCCTTCCTAACAAGCAAAGACACAGTTTCAGAATTCGAATGACAAAATAAGAGACATAGCATTAACGGGAAAGCCAATTATGTGGTTCCAGCAACAACATAAATTCTAGATGCACGAGTGCAAGCAACAACCATAGAAGCTAGCCAACAAACATAATCACTGAAGAATGCATTCACGACAGAGGTAGCCCAGAGCATTTCAATCTTTTCTTTTTTCTCTTTATAGACAGGCTAACACTAACTCTAGCATACAAAAGATATAATTGTAAGGTGCCTGAGACCAACAACAGCAAGGTCGAGTGATTCCCCCTTCGGAAAATGGTAAACAACAAAGTTAGGGTTTGAAACCCTGAACAACTACAGCACTGTCGAAAAAGGAGAAAATACATACAACTGGGACTTGAAGGCCATTTGAAATCAAACAATAGATGGAGGCACCAAAGCCCTTAGTTCCTAACCTAACAACAGACTACACCATAGAAGGAACTAATGAGTGAAACCCACAAACAAAAAGACTGTAACAAGGAGCAACCCTACTGATTCCCTTTGGTAGAAATCCGAACAGCGGTCCAACTAGGAGTCAACCCCAATCTACAAAGAGATAATAGACGTATATTAGTGTTGATTTTCCAGACACTATGGGACCAAACACCGAAAATTGGAGGAAAGAACCACAATGAAACTTACCAGAAAGTTAGACAGTGCCGGAGGAACAAACTCGCAATTGGGTCGCAGCCATAAGAGGGAGCCTTGCTCATGAGGAGTAGCCACTCTTAGTACTTAAGTGAAGCTAAGTAAATTAACTATAGTAGGGAAGGAAGGACTCACCTTGCTAGAGTCAAAAGAAGCTGAAGAAATGGTCCATTGTGACTGCAACCTGTAACCAAAGAAAATTACCAACAGATCAACCGGAGAAATAGCCACGCAGGTAACTAGAAACTTAACTAGAGAATCGAGGCATAGGGAGACAAGAAAATGGTAGAAAGAGAAGTGACCATGAAGAAGAGCAATAAGCCAACAAAGGAATGAAGTAAACCCTCTCACAAATTTGACGAAGCCACCAACAAAGTGCCCAGGCAACCGGGTAGCAAAACAAGATGTGCGGGAGGAGTTGCCCCTCCACCAGGCAAAGAAGTCCATAACCAGGAGCGGACAGAGCACCATTGCAGAGTTCAATATAGTTACAGGTAGACGAACGAAAAATTAACCCTCACCATGGCAGAGAGAAACCAAAGTGCTAAATTGAAGTGAAAAGGAGGGTTGGAGCATAATTGAAGAGCGGGAAGGAGAAACTCGAGGCAAGTACAGATGTCCTCACACCTACCAGCATACTAGCAATAAATAAAACCATCAATACAAATAGAGAAATATCTGCGCTAATCAACTGTGTACTGTTAATTATAATTACTTTGACCTGATCCTTATGTTTAGCATCATTTTATTAACATTAATCCACCAGTAAAGTGTTGGTCCCATCATATTGTGGTATCAGAGCAGGTTTTGGATTTTTCCTGTGAAATGGAAGTTGGAAGACGAGGTCATGGAAGAGGTGCTTGGACAGTAGCAGAGGAAGGATTACGGGAAGAGATTATGATCCTTAGTGCTCGATTGGAGGTAGTCGAAGCAGGGAGGAGAAGGGATGTGGAGGTAGGAGATGACAGTGAAGAAGAAGCTATAGTTACGACAAATGGATCAGATGAAGAAGGACAAGAAATCAGGTTGTTGAGGTCAGTCCTATTGGCTAGTTGTAAGCAAAAGCTAGAGATTCCAAATTATGATGGCAGATTGTCAACAGAAGTTCTGTTGGACTGGATTACCAAATTGGATAAATATTTTGAATGTGAAGAGGTCAACGAAGATCGGAGAGTTAAATTCACTGCAACCAAGCTAAAAGGACATGTGGCCTTATTGTGGGACAATGTCGAAGCAGAGAGAAGAAGGACGAATAAGTTTCCTATTAGGAAATGGATGAGAATGGTGGCCAAGATGAAGGGAACATTTTTTCCCAAAGATTACCAGATTGCCCTACATCAACCAATGCAGAATTTGAAGTAGTGAGGAATGATAGTGAAGGAATATACTGAAGAATTCTACCAGGTGAATTTGAGAGATGGGTACATGGAAGACACCACAGAAAAAACAGCAAGGTACGTGAATGGTCTAAGGCTGGAAATATTGGATGAGATAAGCATTCTCTCCCCAAAGAACATAGAGGAAGCCTACAAAAGTGCCATAAAGGCAGAGGAGAAGATCACAAGAAAACAAAATGCCAGGAGAGGATGGGGAACTGGCAGAGGAAGAGGACAATCCTATGGCAGAGGACGAACTGCCAACAATAGTGAAGAGGGTAGCAGTTCTAAAAATTCAAGGACAACGGAAAAGGGAGACAACACTAGAGGATTAAAGTGATATCAGTGAGGAAGGGGAAATGGCTGAGGAAGAGGCGTTGCCTACCAGTGCTACAAGTGCCAGAAGTGGGGGCATAGGTATTTTGAGTTTCCTGAAGGGGAACAAGCTGGTCAAAGAGGAGCGTATGTTGCACAGCCAGACGAAGCAGAGGCACCACCGCATGAAGTAGAGAATGTGCTGGAGATAGGGGAAGCCTTAGTATTGAATAAAGTTCAGATGAAACCAGAAAAGGAGACAGCTGAACAAACTCAAAGGAAGGAATTCTTCCAGACAATTTGTAAGTCGCATGGAAAATGCTGCAAGCTGATTATCGACAGTGGGACTACGGATAATCTAGTTGCCACAGAGATGGTGGAGAAGTTGAGTTTGAAGCAGTTGAAGCATCCCACTCTGTAACAAAGTGTCGTGGCTACAGAAAGGCCATCAGTTGTTGGTTGACGAATAGTGTGAAGTTAAGTTCCATATTCGCAAGTATAAGGACAACGTTATTTGTGATATTATGCCTATGGACGTATGTCATACACTGCTAGGAAGGCCATGGCAGTATGACTGAAAGGTAGTTCATGATGGAAAGACAAATTGTTACAATTTTGTCAAGGATGGGATTAAGAACATGCTTGTGCCCATCAAGGAGGAGGAAGCAACAGAAACAAGTAGAAAAAAAGTGTCATTAATGGGTGGAAAATAGTTTTTGAAGCAGACTGAAGATAATGAAGTGAACTATGATGTTGTGACAAGGCCAAAAATAGTGTTGTTGCACACAAAAATTTCTGAGTTACCTACAGAAATTTAGAAAATGTTGCAGGAATTCAGCAACATTGTGGTGGACGATTTACCAGATAAATTGCCTCCTAAGAGAAGTATCAGTCATCACGTAGACTTTATACCTAGAGATAGTTTTCCGAATAAGGCAACGTACCGAATGAGTCCTGAAGACAATGAGGAGATTATAAAATAGGTACAGGAGTGGTTGGATAAGGGGTTGATTAGGGAGAGTCTAAGTCCTTGCGCAGTCCGAACAGTCTTAGCTCCTAAGAGAGGAGAGTGGCAGATGTGCATAGATTCAAGAGCCATCAATAAGATCACAATCAAATATCGGTTTCCATTACCACGGATGGATGACATGATGGACTGTTTAAGCGGGGCAGCATATTTCTCAAAAATTGATCTGAAGAGTGGTTACCACCAGATTCGAATCAGGGAAGGGGATGAGTGGAAGATAGCCTTCAAAACCAATGAAGGACTATATGAGTGGCTGGTAATGCCATTGTGATTGAGTAATGCCCCTAGTAGTTTTATGAGTTTGATGAATGAGATGTTGAAAGAATTCATCAAGAAGTTTGTGATTGTATATCTTGATGATATACTGATTTTCAGCAATAGCAAAGAAGAACATTTTCGACATGTTCAATGTGTGATGGAGAAGTTATAGCAAAACAAGTTGCTGATAAATTCAAAAAAATGTTCTTTTCCTCAGAAAGAATTAGTTTATTTGGGTCTTGTGATTGTAGAAAATGAGCTGAAAATGGACCCAGAGAAAATTGCGGCTATCACTAGCTAGCCATGCCCAACAAGTCTTTTTGAGGTACATAGTTTTCATGGGTTGGCAAGATTTTACCATAAATTCATAAGGAATTTTAGTGAGATCTATGCACCTATGTTGGATACTATAAAAAAGGCAAGTCAACCTTTCCGTTGGACTGAGGCAGCAAAGAAAAGCCTTCAGATGCTGAAGAAGAAGATTACAGAAGGACCAATCCTGAGATTGCCAGATTTTAACAAGCTTTTCAAGGTTCGCTGTGATGCCAATGGTACAGCCATTGGGGCCATACTCAACCAGGAAGACAAACCTGTTGCTTATTTCAGTGAAAAACTAAATGAAATCAGGTAGAAGTACTCATCTTACGACAAGGAATTCTATGCTGTCATCTAAACATTGAAGCATCGTAGACACTATTTGTTGGGGAATTAATTCATTTTGTTTTCTGATAATTCTACATTATAGTACATTATGTAGTAGCATAAGTTGCATGACAAGCATGCCAAGTGGGTTGAGTACTTGCAGAGTTTCACATTTGTCTTGAAGCATATCAGTGAACAGACCAACAAGGTTGCAGATGCATTGAGCAGATGAGCTTTGCTCTTACAGGAGAGTGCGGTACAAGTATTGGGTTTTGAGCACCTGACAGAATTGTATCAAACAGGCATGGATTTCAAGGAGGATTATGAAGCTTGCCAAAATCCTTTATTGAGGAATAATAGTCCCTGCCTAGATTATAACTTACAAGAGAAGCTGATGTTTAAAGGGGGACAACTATGCATTCCCGACTATTTGATGAGGGAGAACATTATCTGGGAGAAGCACAATGGAGGTCTAGCTGGACATTTCGGCATTGATAAGACCTTAGACCAGCTCAGCCATTTTTATTACTGGCCAAAGATGCGAAGGGATGTGCAATGATTTGTAACTAGATGCAAAGTGTGTCAGTTGGCAAAAGGACACAGTCTAAATACGGGACTTTACACACCACTGCCCATTCTGAGTAGGCCATGGGACCCAGTCAGCTTGGACTTTGTCTTAGGGCTATGAAGAACATAGTAGGGTTATGATTCTATGATGGTGGTAGTAGACCAGTTCTCAAAAATGGCACATTTCATCCCTTGCAAAAAAACCAGCAATGCCACTCAGGTGGCCCACTTGTTTTTCACAGAGATAGTCGAGCTACATGGCCTACCTACGTCCAATGTTTCTGATAGGGATGTGAAATTTACAGAACACTTTTGGTGCATCTTGTGGAAAAGGATGGACACACAGTTAAGTTTAAGCTCTGCTTATCACACAAAAATCGACGGGAAAACAGAGGTGGTAAACAGGAGCTTGGAAAACCTGCTACGAAGTTTGAACAGGGAAAATTCATGGATGTGGGATCGTGTTCTTTCCCAGGCAGAGTTCGCTTACAATGACTCACCCAATGGCAGCATGGAATATAGTCCTTTTCAGATCTTATATGGCATGCATCCTCGTGGAGTACATGAGTTACGAGATCTAAGACAGCATGAAAGACATAGTGTTGATGGGGAAGATTTTGCCAAAGTAATGAATGACCTACACCAGCAGGTAAAGATGAAGTTGTAGGACAACAGTCAAAAGTATAAGCAGTGGGTAGATTTGAAGCAGTGAGAGGTACAGTTTAATGTGGGGGATGAAGTCCTCGCACATTTATGCAGAGAACATTTTCCTACGGGTGAATACAACAAAAAGAAATATAAAAAGATTGGCCCTTGCAAAATTCTGTGAAAATGTTTAGCCAATGCTTATGAATTACAACTGCCTCCAAGAATAGGCATATTGCCCATCTGCAATGTGGATAATTTTTTCCATATACTGCCAGCCCAGAGGATGAGAATACAACATGGCCTACACAGGACACACAGGAAGGGAACGAGACCTGGATGAGACAAATGCCTTCAGCTCAACCCCTTAAGATCAAGAGGATCCTTGACACTTAGGTGACCAGGTGAACTCGACGGAAGGAATACCTACAATATTTGGTCAAGTAGAAGAACCGTCCCATTGAAGACAGTTCATGGCTTGATGCCACACAAATACAGTAGGTAGGCTCATCAGTCGAGGAGCTCATGGACCGTAGCCATGAATTTTTCTTACCCCAGGAGCCTGATGTAGGAGCATCCAGCTGAGGGTACCATGGCTGGGTGATTGGTCTCTGCTAAGGAGAACATGTTCATTATCATTCGGTTTCATTTACATTTGTTAATCAAAACAGTATTTAGGAACTTCTTTTTTTTTTAAGTTATTAGTTAAGTGGAATTTAGGAACAGCACGGTTAGATGAAAGTTGTTATAGCCACACTGCTTTGTTTTCTTTTTATTTATTTTATAGTTGTCTTTCATTTAAAAAAAATAATATATATTCCACCAAGCAAGAAAACCCAAAAATAGTTAACTGCAGATGTAACTTCGAGTAGTTTGAGAAACTGTCTTGAAACAATACAAAAGAAAATGTATCACATTTTGAAAAGGCTTTGATATACCAGAACAGGAAGATAATACAGAAGTAGACAATTTTCAAAAGTCTAAGCATTTGAATCCATCTGTGATAAATAATCTTTGAGTTATTTTCTTTATCTTTCCTTTTATTACTATCTGTAACAATTAGACAAAGTTGTGCATTTCTCTACTACGACAAATCCTTCCTAACAAGTAGAGACATGATTTCAGAATTCGAATGAAAAAATAAGAGACATAGCATTAATGAGAAAGCCAATTATGTGGTTCCAGTAACAGCATAAATTCTAGATGTACGAGTGCAAGCAACAGCCACAGAAGCTAGCCAACAAACATAATCACTGAAGAATGTATTCACGACAGTGGTAACCAAGAACGTTTGGATATTTTTTTTTCTCTTTATAGACAATCTAAGGCTAAAAATGGCATACAAAAGATATAATTGTAAAGTTCCTGAGACCATCAACATCAAGGTCGAGCGATTCCCCCTTCATAAAAATGTAAACAACGAAGTTAGGGTTTGAAACGCTGAATAGCTACAACACTTTCAAAAAAGGAGAAAATACATACAACTGGGACGCAAAGGCCATTTGACATCAAACAACAGATAGAGGTGCCAAAGCCCTCAGTTCCTAACCTAACAACAGACTACACTAGAGAAGGAACCAACAAAGGAAACTCACAAACAAAAAGACTATAACAGGGAGCAACCTTATCAATTCCATTTGGTAGAAATCCAAACAGTGGTCCAACCAGGAGTCAACCCCAACATGCAAAGAGATAACAGAGGTATATTATCGTTGATGTTCCAAACACTATGGGACCAAACGATGAATAGTGAAGGAAAGAGCCACAACGGAACTTACCAGAAGGTTAGATAGCACCAGAGGAACGAACTCGCAATTGGATCGCAGCCACAAGAGGGAGCCCTACTCAGGAGGAGCAGCCACTCTTAGTACTTAAGTGAAGCTAAGTAAATTAACTGTAGCAGGGAAGGAAGGACTCACCTTGCTAGATCTAAAGGAAGCCGAAGAAAGGATCCATTGTGACCGAAACTTGCAACTAAAGAAAATTACCAACAGATCAACTAGAGAAATAGCCATGCAGGTAACGAGAAACTTAAATAGAGAATACAAGCATAGCGAGACAAGAAAACGGTAGAAAGAGCAATGAACACAAAGAAGAGAAATAAGCCAACAGAGGAATGAAGTAAACCCTCTCACAAAGTCGACGAAGCCACGAACATAGTGCCCAAGCAACCGGGTAGCGAAACAAGAAGTGGGGGTGGTGTTGCCCCGCCACCAAGCAGAGAAGTCCATAAGCAGGAGTAGACAAAGCACCATTGCAGAGTTCGACACAGTCACAGGCAGACCAGTGAAAAACGAACCGTTACCATAGTGGAGAGAAACCAAAGTGCTAAAGGGAATTGCAAACAAGGGTTGGAGCATAATCGAAGAGCGGGAAGGAGAAACTCAAGGCAAGTATAGATGTCCTGACACCTACCAGCGTACCAGCAATAAATACAACCATCAATACAAATAGAGAAATATCTGTGCTAATCAACTGTGTACTGTTAATCATAATTACTTTGACCTGTTCCTTATGTTAAGCATTGTTTAATTAACATTCATCAACTAGTAAAGGGTTTGTCCCATCACGGTCTCACTACTACAGAACTGTAAATGGCCTCCACATATTCTCTTTCCTTTTTCCAAAAGTAGCTCACACCAGTACCAAGTCTCCTCCTTCACAAATTTGGTAGTTCTCACGGTCTTGTCATCGCTCCTGTTTCATGGTCTTCTTCTGTAGTGTTTCGCACCAACACGAGAACACCCTTCCAAGGTAGCAAGCTTAGGTATAGACATTTCGATTGCATTCATAGTTATGGTTTGTTAATTTTCTTCGTTTGTTCATAAACCTAACTGAGTTTGTGGTTCTCATGTAGGGGAAGAGTAGGGTTCTAGTGTGGGTCTTAGGAAATCAATTCCTAGGATACCATCCAGAATTCTTACCCTACTATATAGGCTAGCCAAGCTCCTCTAGTTATTGTGAAGGATTGTCTTATCTTTTAATGAGTTTTGTTTGTGTTAAAACCCTTAATGGATTTTACCCCAATCCATTGGATACAACGTTCTCCACATAACTATTGTTTGTAGAAATGATTTTCATTTCTCTTAATCACTTATTTTGTAAGTCTTCAAGGTTTAATTTTAATGTGTCTTGGCACCACATACTCCGATTAATTTAAATAGAAAATAGTTTTGGTGGTGGTTTCCAAGATGATTGAAAGATAGGTTCTATTTTTCTTGACTACTTGCTTCTTTCTGGTTCCTAACTGCTTAAAGAAACTACTGTTATTTTGGTTAACATTTGGTGTTGATAGTAGATTTACATGCTCAGGTAATTTTTAAGTGTTTCCCCTTTATTTAATTATTGTGAGCATGATATGTCACCCCTTAGTGGCTTGTCGAAGAAGGAATTAGTCGCCTTAATTTGGAATTTACAGATTCCTAGATTAAGAATTATTTTTATGATAGTGCCCTGAGTTATGACTCTTCATTAACTAGATATATATGATTTCACTAAGGTTCCCATTTAAAATCCTGAGATTTATCTTTCTACTATATGAAATTTGAACCAAATGATTTATGTACTAGCTTCTTCGGTCTCACATTCGTTATTGGTTAAGAGGGCATGACCATGTCTACAACAGAGCTGGTCAACTGGGCTATCGAGTTTCTTGTTTATAGGCTTTCCATTTTGATGTATACTAGTATTGTTGGCAAGGTTTCTCTGCAGATTTTATTGAGTTTTTTTATTTTTTATTTTTTATTTTTTTCTCAAATATTTAACATGAACAAGACCCTATTATAGACAATATCCCTCATAACAACAAGACCCTATTATAGACAACACCAACAAGACCCTATTATAGACAGTATCTAATGTGAATTACTTTTAAGTTTCTCATAAAATCAATAGGAGAATTGCAATTAATCCAATGATTCATTTACATGTTTTTTTGTTAAATTCACTCTTTTACTCTTACTATAATGCTCATTGATGGGACCAACCCACAACACATTGTACAAAACTTAATAATGTTCGTCCAGTGTTAATTAACGACAAATTTTTGGCTTATGGTTAGTTGCTAATCACACTTTAATTAGGCAGCTGTTGATTACAATGATTTATGAGTAATGATATAACTAATCAGTGTTAGGGCGGATATTTAGGTTGGAACTTTATTGTTGTTTTTAGTGTTTTGGTATGCCTTGAGGACAAGTTTCCAACCTCGAGCTTCTGTTCCGCGTTTGGCTAAACCCTTGGGGCTAGGTTCTCCCAGTCATTTTCCACTTGCGTTGTTGTTTTGTGAGCTCTGCAACTCAGTAAGGGTATGGTTCTGTTCAGCAACTATCTCTGTCTGTGTTAACTATGGATTTCATTGGTAAGTTTCAGCTGTACATTGATATTGCTTTTCCACTGGTTCATTCCCTTGCTGGCTCGATTCCACTAATCTCTGGTCGAACTGTGTGAGGTTTTCTTATGTTTTTGGGTGCTCGTTGTTACTGCTTCTTTCTGGTTGCTCTCTGGTCCTTGACTTTACATTACAGTTCCATTGCCACTTGCTTGCTTACATTATTTGTTAATGGGTATGCATTTGCTTGTGCTCAGGACGTGGCCTCAACGGGACCCTTCCATCCGTGACTGCTTCTTCTGGCAAGGTAAGTTATCTTTCTCTACTACAAGTTATGTTTTCAACTTTTCTTTGTGCTAATGGACTCGACTCCTTGCTAGCAGGGTTCTGATTTAGTAATGGTTGCGTTCAATGGTAGATTTTCTCATTCAGTTATGTCATCGAAAAGGTGAGTTCTTCTAGAGGCCCATTTTCTTTTTATTAATTTCCACAGTTGTTGTTCGGTTATCAAACCCTCGTACTAACACCTGGTCTTATTTCTCTTGCAGGTTCTTGGTCTCTAGTGAACGTAACCCTCAACCCGTTCTTCGGATAGTCCCAGTAGGATCTTTCCTTGTTGACTCTGTCTATCGAAGGGTTTATGTTTGTGTTATTGTCTTGCTCAGCCCATTTGTTTGCAATGAGTTCGATTTGTAAACAAATCCAGTTTCTTGGTCTGCTAGTTGTATAGTGTAACTTTGGCCGTAGGCTGTATAAAACTTTGTTCAGGGTTTGAAACCCTAACCCACGTCCTATGCTCTGTTTCTGAAGAGGGTTTCCACACCCTCGTAACTGTTGGCTGTGGACTTGTATTCATGCATTTGATGCCATGATGTGGACTGTAATAATATTTGTAAAATATTAATGAAAAAAATTGGTGTACTCCTATACAAAGTTACCTCTTGTTTATGCTCAATGCTAGAATTGTATTGATGGTAATGCTTTACTGTAGGTTTGCAGCTCTGTAGCTTCTTTAGCGTGCACAGGTCTATGTGCTTGTCCTCAATTCGTATGTTTGTGTCTCAACTTTACTTATGCTTCTGCCTGACTTTGTATTTGGGAACACGCTTCTGCTCAGGAAGGAATTTGACAATTTGTCTATTTTTACATTGCATGAAAAATAATAGATTATAGGAGATACAGTATCAATTCATATGGATTCATGAAAAATAGAATGTGAAGAAAAATTTCACTGTTTGTATTATTATTCTCTGTTTCGGAAAGAATGAACCCCATCCATGCTGTGTACAATTGTTTATAATTCATTGCAATATAGTTAGCAAACTGTTATGCAGTTATTAACTATCTTGCTATTTGATCTTTTCGTTCTGTTACATACAATGACAATATTTTCTTTCTGGTTATTTTGTTATTTTTTATCTAAAGTAAACAACTAGAAAATTAAATTTCACAAAAGACCAGACAACCAAGTGTCTACAACTGTTTCTACCTAACTGTACTGTCCCTAACTGTATTATCCTTAACTACTCTTTAACAGAAAAAAACCAAAACATAAATAGATTCCTAATGTTGTCTTTAATTAACAAACACAAATGAAATTCTAATTGTTGATGACCTCTCCTCCTCGGCTGAGACCAACACCCAGTCATGGCGTCCCTAGCTACATGCTCCTACATCAGGCTCCCGGGGTAAGAAAAATTCATGAATCCAGTCCATGAGCTTCTCGACCGAATGACCTGTCTGCTCTATCTGCCTGGCATCAAGCCATGAACTATCCTCAATAGGATGATTCTACCACTTGAATAGGTATTGCAGATACTCCTTCCACCGAGTTCACTTAGCCACCTGAGTGTCGAGGATCCTCTCGATCTCTAGATGTTGAACGTAAGGCATTTGTCTCATCCAGGTCTCACTTCCATCTTGGGTGTCCTGTGTAAGCCGTGTGGTATTGTCTTCCTGTGAACCAATAGTGTATGGAAACATGTCTGCTACATTAAAGATGGGCGAAATGCCTATCCCTGGTGGCAGTTGTATTTCATAGGAATTCGTTGAAAATTTTCAGAGAAGTTTGTAGGGACCTATCTTCTTATAATTCAGCTTGTTGTATGCAACTCTAGGGAAACATTCCTTGCACAGATGTGCGAGGACTTCATCTCCCACATTAAACTACACTTTCCTATGTTTCAAATTTGCTTGCTATTTATATTTTTGGCTGTTGTCCTGCAATTTACTTTTCACCTGTTCATGCAAATATTTCGTTGCATTAGTGAAATATTACCCATCTACACTACGCATCTCCTGTTGTCCCAGATCTCATAATTTGTGCACTCCACGAGGGTGCATGCCATACAAGATCTGAAAAGGACTGCAACCCATGCTGTGATTGGGTGAGTCGTTATAAGTGAACTCTACCTGGGCAAGTACTCGATCCCACATCTGCAAATTCTCACCAATCAAGCTCCGTAGCAGGTTCCCCAGACTTCTGTTTACAACCTCTGTTTGCTCGTCGGTCTGTGCGTGATAAGCAGAGCTATAACTCAACTGTGTGTCCATCTTCTTCCACATGCTGCGCCAAAAGTTCCCTGCGAACTTCACATCCTGGTCAGAGAGAATAGACTTAGGCAAACCATGTAGCCTAACAATCTTTGTAAAGAACAAGTGGGCCACCTGAGTGGCATCACTGGTTTTTCTACAAGGGATGAAATGCACCATCTTCGAGAATTGGTCCACTACTACCATCACCGAGTCATAACCCCGTTATGTCCTTGGTAGACCCAAGACAAAGTCCAAGCTGCCTGAGTCCCATGGTCTACTTGGAATAGGCAATGGTGTATAAAGTCCCGTGTTTTGACTGTGACCTTTTGCTAACTGGCACACTTTACATCTGGTCATGAATCGTTGTACATCCCTTCGCATTTTTGGCCAAAAGTAAAAATGGTTGAGCTGCTCGAGCATCTTGTCTATGCTGAAATGTCTGGCTAGACCTCCACTATGCTTCTCCTGAATAATATTCTCTCTCATCGAGCAGTCAGGAATGCATAGTTGTCCTCCTCTAAACAGTAGTTTCTCTTGCAAGTTATAGTCCAACCATGGACTATTATCTCTCACCAAAGGGTTCTGACATGCCTCGTAGGCCTCCTTAAAATCTGTGTCAGCCTGATATAAATCTTTCAAGTGCTCAAAACCCAGCACTTGTATAGTACTCTCCTGCAATAGTAAGGCCCTCCTACTCAATGCATCCACCACCTTGTTGGCCTGCCCGCTGATGTGTTTCAACACAAAGGTGAAACTCTGCAAATATTCCACCCACTTAGCATGTTTGTGATTCATCTTGTGCTGTTGCATCACATACTACAGTGCAGAATTATCTGAGAACAAAACAAATTCATTTCCCAGCAAATAGTGTCTCCAATGCTTAAGTGCTTGGATGACAGCATAGAACTCCTTGTCATAGGATGAATACTTTTGCTTGCTTTCATTCAACTTCTCGCTGAAAAATGCAACAGGTTTATCCTCCTGGCTAAGTATAGCTCTAATAGCCATACCGCTTGCATCACAACAAACCTGAAAAAGCTTTTTAAAATCTGGCAATCTCAGAATCAGTCTTTCTGTGATCTTCTTCTTTAGTAGCTGAAAACTCCTCTCTGCTGTGTCAGTCCATCGGAAAGGCTAAATGGCCTTTTTGATTTTGTCCAACATAGGTGCACAAATTTCAATAAAATTTCTTATAAATTTCCGGTAAAAGCCTGCCAGCGCATGAAAACTACGTACCTCAAATACGATTTTCAGGGATGGCCAATTAACTATCACTGCAATCTTCTCTGGATCCATATTCAGCTCATTTTTTTCTATTACGAAGCCCAAATAAATCAACTCTTTTTGTAGAAAAGTACACTTTTTCAGATTTATCAGTAGTTTATTCTGCTGCAATCTTTCCATCTTTTTTTGAACATGTCAAAAGTGTTCGTCCCTTGTCTTGCTGAAAATTAATATATCATCCAGGTACACTATGACAAACTTCCCGATGTATTATTTTAGCATTTCATTCATTAACTGCATAAAGGTACTGGGTGCATTACTCAGTCTAAATGGCATAACCAGCCACTCATACAGTCCCTCATTAGTCTTGAAGGCTATCTTCCACTCATCCACCTCTCGAATTCGAATCTAATGGTACCCACTTTTTAAATCGATCTTAGAAAAATACGATGCCCCACTTAGGCAATCCATCATGTTATCCATCTGTGGCAGTGGAAATATGTACCGGATGGTGATCTTCTTGATGGCCCTCAAGTCTGTGCACATCCTCCATTCTCCTCCTTTCTTGGGAGCAAGAGGAGTTGGAACTGCGCAAGGGCTCAAACTCTCCCTTATCAATCCTTTGTCTAGTAGTTCATGCACCTGCTTTCTAATCTCCTCATTGTCTTTGGGGCTCATCCGATACGCTGCCTTATTTGGCAAACTTGCTCCAGGTATAAAGTCAATATAATGAATTATGCTTCTTTTGGGGGGCAGTTTATCTGGCAAGTCATCCACGACTATATCGGTAAACTCCTGCAACATCTGTTGAATTTCTGTGGGCAAATCTGACACCTCTGTGTGTAGCAGCACCACCTTCGCTCTTCTAATAACACCCTATCTCACCTCGCTATCCTCAACTTGTTTCAGAAACTATTTCCACTCATTAACAATACTCTTGTCTCTCTTGTCCCTGCTCTTTCTTCCTCCTTGATGAGCACAAGCGTGTGCTTGATCCCATCCTTGACAAACTTGTAACAGTTTGTCTTTCCATCATGCACCACCTTCCTATCATACTGCCATGGCCTTCCTAGCAGTATGTAACATACATCCATCGACATTATGTCACAAATGACCTTATCCTTATATCTACTGATATGAAACTCCACTTCACATTGCTCATCTACCAGCAACTGATGGCCTTTTTGCAGCCATGAAACTTTGTAAGGGGTGGAGTGTTTCAACTGCTTCAACCCCAACTTTTCCACCAACTTTGTGGCCACCAAGTTATCTGTACTTCCACTATAAATAATCAGCTTACAGCACTTACCGTGTGACTTACAAACCATCCGAAACAAAGCTTTCTGCTGAGTTTGTTCAGTTGTTTCTTTGGCTAGTTTCAGCAACACCTTGCTCAAAACTAGGGCTTCCTCTGTTTCTGGAGCATTTTCTGCTTCTTTGGGAGGTGCCTATGCTTCTTCTAGTTGTGCAACATGCGCACCCCTCAATCCAGCTTGTTCTGCCTTAGGGCATTCAAACAATCTATGTCCCCACATATGACACCTATAGCATTGATAACCAGCTCCTCTGCCTCGGCCATTTCCCTTGCCACGTTGATATGGCCTACCACCTCTCATGCTTTTACCTCTTTCTCCTATTCCAGAAGCTTTAGAACTGTTGCCTTCTTCATTACTGCTAGCAGTTCGCCCTCTACCATAAGGTTGTCCTCTTCCTCTATCGGTTCCCCATCCTCTCCTGGCATTTTGTTTTCTAGCAATTTTCTCTTCTGCTTTCATAGCACTCTAGTATGCTTCCTCAATATTTTTCAGAGGAAGAATACTAATTTCGTCTAAGATTTCTAACATTAAACCATTTACATGCCTAGTTGTTTTCTCCGGGGTGTCCTCTATATAACTGACCGTTAAGTTTACTCGGTAAAACTCTTCAGTGTACTCCCTTACTGTCATCCCTTTCTACTTCAGATTCTGCACTTGCCTGTGTAGTGCAAATTGGTAATCCTTAGGCAGAGATCTGCCCTTCAATTTGGCCACCATCCTATACCATTTCTTGATCATCAACTTCTTCAATCTCCTTCTCTCTGTTTGGACATTATCCAACCATAGGGTTGCATGTCCCTTCAACTTTGTCGCAACGAACTTAACTCTACACTATTCACTGACCTCTTCACACTCGAAATACTTATCCAGCTTGTTGATCCAGTCCAACAGAACCTCTATCGAAAAACTTATGTCATAATCTGGGAGTTCTAGTTTGGGTTTACTGCTTGCCATTAAGACTGACCTCAATAGTCTCATTTCTGGTCCTTCTTCATCCAATCCATTTGTTGTCGCTATAGCTTCCTCTTTTCTATCATCTCCTATCTTTGGATCCCTTCTTCTCCTTGCTTCAACTTCCTCCAAATGGGCAGTAAAGATCCCGATCTCCTCTCTCAATCCCTCCTCTGCTATCCTTCGAACACCTCTTCCACGACCTCGTCTTCCTACCTCCATTTCTCAAACCAATTCCAAAACCTGCTCTGATACCACTATGATGGGACCAACCCACAACACACTGTACAAACCTTAATAATGTTCATCCGATGTTAATTAACAACAAATGTTTGGCTTACGATTAGTTGCTAATCACACTTTAATTAGGCAGTTGTTGATTACAATGATTTATGAGTAATGATATCACTAATCAGTGTTAGGGTGGATATTTAGGTTGGAACTTTATTGTTGTTTTTAATGTTTTGGTACGCCTTGAGGACAAGTGTCCAGACCTCAGGCTTCTGTTCCACATTTGGCTAAACCCTTGGGGCTAGGTTATTCCGGTCATTTTCCACTTGCGTTGTTGTTTCGTGAGCTCTGCAACTTAGTAAGCGTATGGTTCTATTCGACAACTATCTCTGTTTGCGTTAACTGTGGATTTCGTTGGTAAGTTTCAGTTGTACATTGATATTGCTTTTCCATAGGTTCATGCCCTTGCTAGCTCAATTCTGCTACTCTCTGGTTGAATTGTGCGAGGTTTTCTTATGTTTTTGGCTGTTCGTTGTTAGTGCTTCTTTCTGGTTACTCTCTAGTCCTTGGCTTTACATTACAGTTTCATTGCCACTTGCTTTCTTACATTATTTGTTAACGGGTATGCATTTGCTTGTGCTCAATGGGACCCCTCCATCTACAACTACTTCTTCTGGCAAGGTAAGTTATCTTTCTCTGCTACAAGTTATGTTTTCAACTTCTCTTTCTGCTAACAAACTCAGCTCTTCTAGCAAGGTTCTGATTTAGTAATGGCCACATTCAATGGTAGCTTTTCTCGTTCAATTATGCTGTCAAAAAGGTGAGTTCTTCTACAGGCCCGTTTTCTTTTTATTAATTTCCACAGTTGTTGTTCGGTTCTCAAACCCTCGTACTAACACTTGGTCTTATTTCTCTTGCGGGTTCTTGATCTCCAGTGAGTGTAACCCTCGCCCCGTTCTTCAAATAGACCCGGTAGGATCTTTCCTTGTTGACTCTGTCTGTCGAAGGGTTTCTTCTTGTGTTATTGTCTTGCTCGGCTTGCTCGTTTGCAATGCGTTCAATTTGTAAACAAATCCAGTTTCTTTGTTCGTTGGTTGCATAGTGTGTCTTCGGCCGTAGGCTATATAGAAATTTGTTAAGGGTTTGAAACCCTAACCGTCATCCTATGCTCTATTTCTAAAGAGGATTTCCACGCCCTCGTAACTGTTAGTTGTAGACTTGTATTCACAGGTTTGATGCCACAGTGTGGACTGTAATAATATTTTTGAAATATTAATGAAAAAAAAATTGGTGTATTCGTATATAGAGTTACCTCTTGTTTATGCTCAATACTGGAATTGTATTGTTGGTAATGCTCTACTGTAGGTTCATGGCTCTATAGCTTCTTTAGTGTGCACAGGTCTATGTGCTTGTCTTCAATTTGTATATCTGTGTCTTGACTTTACTTATGCTTCTGCCTGACTCTGTATTTGGGAACAAACTTCTGTTTAGGAAGGAATTTGACAATCTGTTTGCTTTTACATTGAATGAAAAATAATATATTATAGGAGATAAAGTATCAATTCAGATGGATTTAGGAAAAGTAGAATGTGAAGAAAAATGTCACCATTTGTATTATTATTCTCTGTTTCATAAAGAACGAACCTCGTCCATGCTGTGTACAATTACTTATAATTCCTTGCAATACAGTTAGCAAACTGTTATGTAGATATTAACTATCTTTCTCTTTGATCTTTTCGTTCTGCTATATACAATGACAATATTTTCTTTCTGGTTATTTTGTTATTTTTTATCTAAAGTAAACAACTAGAAAATTAAATTTCACAAAAGACCAGACAACCAAGTGTCTGCAACTATTTCTACCTAATTGTAATGTCCCTATCTGTATTATCCTTAACTACTCTTTAGCAGACAAAAACCAAAACATAAACAGACTCCTAATGCTATCTTTAATTAACAAACACAAATGAAAATCTAATTGTTGATGACCTCTCCTCCTTTCCTGAGACTAACACCCGGTCATGGCGCCCCTAGCTGGATGCTCCTACATCACTCATTTATAAATTTACTTTGTAACCAGTAATCCGTTGTTTGATCAATATATAAATCTACTTTGTAACCAATAATTTGTTGCTTGATCAGTATATAAAAATGCTCTTACGGTAATTCATTAGCCTTTCCTAGATAGTTTTTAGAATATTAATGACTACTAGAAAGTACTACTAGGAGGTTTAGATTACTTATCTATATTACTTGCCCAGATTCAAGAAGATGAATTCAGTTCTGTTGACATAGTCATTACAGCACAATTTTTTTTTTTTTTTTTTTTTATTGCTAATGGAAAAACCTGTGAGCAATTTATGAAACCGACGTTTCGGACTAGCTAGGTGAGTCCATCATCAGGGTAATGAGATCTTTATTTTGAGAAGAGAGAGTCAAGAATTTGTGAACCTATTAATAGAAGGATAGAGAGATAACTAGGGGCTTGTGAGGTCGGCTAGATTTTCATCTATTTACTGATAACTTAATTAAGCTGATTTTAATTTAGTTTAAAATTTTAATTTAATAATAAACTTAAAACTAAATTAAAAATAAAATTAATTTAGCCTAAATTAAAAATAAAGTTAAAATTAGTTTAACCTAAATTAATTTAACCTAAATTTAACCTAAATCCAATTAATTTAACTTAAAATAATATAACCTAAATTAATTTAACCTAACTTAAATTAATTTAACCTAAATTAATTTGATTTAACCTAAAATTAAATTAATTTAATTTAACCTAAATAACATTAATTTACCCTACATTAATTTTATTTAGGTTAAATTAATTTAACCTAAATAAAATTAATTTAACCTGTATTAAATTAATTTAACCTAAATTTAACCTGTATTAAATTAATTTAACCTGTATTAAATTAATTTAACCTAAAAATTTTCTTACTTATTCATTTTGTTTTCATAAAATAAAATCAATAGTGTACCATTCATATTCATAGGAATAAAAGGTTCCACAATGTTTGTAAATAAACCTCCTCATACTATGTTCCCAGTCAAGTATCTCTAGCACCATAAACTCATAAAGGTTGAACTAATTTACCCCTTAGCTCTGCAGGAAATTATTTGAACACATTCTACAGAACTTCTTTTTCCTCATTTCTTCATTTACTTTTCCAAAAATTATCAACCAAGAGAATGTAATTATGTATTTAGAATACTTTATATATTTAGAATACTTCTCTCCATTTTGACGAGGAAAACTTCGTGGCTACCACCACACCTCCCTTCTAATGAGAATGGTTTGATCCCAGTTCTTCAATGATCTATCGTAACTCCCAGACAATAGTTATACTAAAGAGCATTCCTTTAAATCTTTCTCAAGGCAATCAAGAGATTTTCTTTAAAGATTTCTCAAGGCAATCAGAGTCTCCCTTGACCCAGCCTGTATATTGATGATAGATTTTGAGTCTTCCATTGGTCTTTACCAAAGGAACTTAGCTCTTGGGCAACATAGAGACTCAACCCATTTCTCTATTCTTTCCTTTCCGAAAAAAAAACACCAATCCCCTCCTTTTCCCCGGATTCCTTTCTTTAAAGGAAATCCCTCGTAATGAATAATTATTTTCTCCAACTCTCTAGGGAGTTAGGATCTCTTGTGGTCCACCACGAGTTTTCCTTTCCTCAGATAACACATATTTTGGTAAATCCTAATAATTTTTCTTAAATAATAATTAAAAGTATTTCCTAACTCAATTAGATCTTTAACTAAGAAAACAACCCATCAACATCCATAAGAGGTAATTGCTTAACAATTAAACATGTTTGTAAAACACAGAAATAAAATCAAGGTAACTTGGGGTGTTACAATCATATTTTGTCTTGAGGATGAAGCACATTGGATGGTTGGAAACACGTCCACAAAATTCTAATGATGTGATTTTTACCACTGTGAATTTCACCACTACATCATTGCAAATTTCACATATGGAATTTGAACTATGTTTTGGAGAGAGTATATTAAAATTGCAAATGTAAATTTTATAATAAATTAAATGGTTGGTAAATATTGGTAGTTAAAATATTAATATTATTAATTATCAAAAAAATCAATACATGATTTAACAAAATTCTTAACCATGGAGATTAACTCCCATTTTACCATGTATATTCTGAAGTTGTAAATAGTATTTGTGCCAGTACTATGAGACGATACCATGGATTATCAATATCACATACATACACAACATGATACATATTGATATTATATTACATTTTGTTATTTCAAATTAATTAAAAGAATATAACTAACTTAAATAGATAAATCTTAATCTTTGATTAATCAATACTACCATGAATATTCCAACATATTATTGAAAGATTAAGTCTCTACCATCCATATAATAATTATTCATAATTAAATTAAAATTTTATAAAATCAAATAAACATATCTACCATTATAAATAGTTGTGCAATTTTAAAAATATTATTAACTATATATATTATACATTTTTTTTATAAAATATCTCTTAATAATACTATATATATAAGATTAATATCTTATCCATGTAAAAGTAAAAATGTAAACCATTTTTAAAAAAAATTCCCCTGATGTAATCTTAATGGCCAGCGGCCGTAGATCTTGAGATAGATAGGATTTTTTTTAAATGTAGTTTAAATATGGACATGATCGCCGTGAAGTTGTACATGATGGAAGTAACTTTGGCTGTTATTTATTTTTTAGTTAAGATCGTGAAGAAGTTATGAACAGTGGCGGCTTGTATTCGATGAATTTGTCAAATATGGCAAACATATACCTTTCAAATTCCTTTAAGAATATAACTATATGTTAAAATATCGACGGTGACAGTACAACCGAAGCTGTATAAGGATGGGGAAGCCGTTAACTAAATTGTAGAGTAAGCCGACAGCTAGCGGAAATCAAATTGGATTTAACGTAAATACTTGACTGCAATGATTTTTGAATGTGTCAGTTTTAGATGACATGGGTTTTTAATGCTATATATGTTTAATTTAGTATAATTTTGTTTACTATTATTAATAATAATCATTTTGTTTAATAATTTATAACAAAATTATAATGGAGTCAATTTTTATAATTTTTTTAAATTTTAGTAATATGAGATATATATAATGTAGTGTTTTAATGTTTATTAGGTAGTCATTTAAATATGGATGCGCCAAATTTATAATAACGACTATGATAAGATATTTTAAATAGTTTAAAAAAATAGCATAATTTATTTGTGAATTCTTGGATGTTCGATTTTTGGATGTTGGTTGCTGTTATTGGTAATTTTATGTTTTGAATGCATTGAATAAAAGAAGTGATAAGTGTAGGAGAAAGAGTTATGAGGAATAAGATATGTGTGGGGATATGCGTAGAATAAAGGATGTGTAGAAGAGAGTTTATATGCAAGAGAATGGATGTGTAGAGACAATTTGTGCATAGAGTAAGGAATATATTTTTGTTTTTCAGCATGGATGTGTAGAGTAAATTTCTATGTAGATGATTTTATTTCCTTCTAATAGATTTAGTCAGAGTCATTTTTCCATATGTCATCGCCCTGTTTCTATTTTGGTCACCTACTATGCACTATATGTCCTATTGTAGTATATATAAGATTATGTGTGAAGTAGGAAAACTTTTCAAATATGAAGTTAAAAAAATTGTAAACCTTGATTATAACTATATTTGTTAGTAACTATATTGGTTAGTAAAGATATAATTGACAATTTTTTCAAATTAAATATCGCTATTGTGAAGACACAAATTTGATAATATATTGTAAATGGAATAATATCTTACTTAAGTGATTACAAGCTATGTTGAGAATTTCTGATGATTTCAAACACAAAAGAAATGCATAGAGAACAACGCTCTGATTTCAATACAGGATCTTAATCATAAAAAAAATTGTTACAAAATAGTCTTCCTCAGCAGAGGGGTTACAACAGGAACGCTCCAGTTCCAGAATCTGTTTTCAACTATCTTAGCACTACTGTGCGTTTACAGATAATTAAAAAACTCTCAGATTCTTTAACAACTTCTCTCTTACATCCTTAACAGAAGTGTTGTTCATTACATATATGTATATGTTAAAATCATATCTGATTCTAAGTGATAAGATAGAAGAAAAATATCCTACCTGCATTTACCAACCTCAATAAATAGCAATGATTACTCGGTTGAAAATATCCTATCCACGTTTAATGCAGGCTTATTACAATATCGCACCATCACATTGCGCCATTACAAAACATGGGAAAGTTGGCCGCTGGCAGAACTGAAATATCATACAGCACAATGCTATATGCCCGTCGGGTTTGGCTATCGGATCGCAAACATATATGTGCGAAAAGCCTGCTCCCTTTTGAAAGTGCCGATAGCGATACGCCGATGTGATATCGGCAATCGCTCATCGCAATGTTAACCCCGATGCCTCGGATGCTCCATCCCGCCGATACGCCCATCGGCGATCGTTGATCAGCAAGGTCCCACGTCGCTACTGCTGCTGCCTGCTTTCTCCGATTGCGATCTGCCGACGCAATCCGGATTGCTGATCGGCCAGATCCAACGGTTGATAGGAATTGAACCTTTAAACCTGCGATTTTTGATCTTTGATGGTTCTGGAGTGTTTTTACCTCCCGATAGTGTATTTTCGTGAAGTAACAATTCGCTGTCGCTGCACGGCAGTTGGAATTAATATTCCAACACTCCCCTTTAATTTCAACTGCTAGGCGTTCAAACATACCCAGACATTTCCTGAAATGATCAAAACTTTTCTTTGCCAATGGTTTTGTCAAGATGTCAACTAACTGATCCTCTGTTCTGCAAAACAATCTCACCATTGTTAACCAATTCACGTATGAAGTGAAATTTGGTGTCTATGTGCTTTGTCCTTTTATGAAAAACATAATTTTTAGACAATGCTATTGCCGAGCTATTGTCATAGTAAATGGTTGTGCCCTTTTCTTGTTCATGACACAAGTCTCTGAGAACTCTTCTCAGCCACACTGCATGGCATGCCGCTGCTGTTGCTGCCACATACTTTTCCTCTTCTGTTGACAAAGACACGACTGGTTGCTTCTTGGAAGCCCATGAGATGGTTACCGATCCCATATGAAACACATATCCCGATGTGCTTTTCCTATCATCAACACTTCCAGCCCAATCACTATCGTTGTAACCTGTCAACGTGAAACTTTTAGATGAGGAGTATAAAATACCAAACCCCTTTGTTCCATTTACATACCTTAGAATCCTCTTGGCTGCCTGCCAATGAGTCTCTTTCGGTCTTTCCATAAATCTGGAGATTAAACTCACAGCGTGCATAATATTAGGCCTAGTTGCAGTTAAGTACATAAGGCTGCCAACTATGCTTTTGTACAATTTTGGATCAAAATCCTTGCTGTTGTCTTCTTTGGTCAATTTCAACCCCATTACAGTTGGAGTCACAGCTGCCTTGCTGTTCTGCATGTTAAATCTCTTTAACACTGCTTCCACATATTTAACTTGAGAAATGAAAACACCATTTTCATTTTGGTCTACTTCAATTCCTGGAAAATATCTTAAGAAGCCCAAGTCAATCATTTCAAATTCACTTTTCATGACTGCTTTAAAATCAGCAATGAGAGAAGCACCATTGCTGGTAAAAATCAAATCATCTACATATAAAACAACAATAAGAATCTTACCGTTATTCTCCTTTATGTAGAGTGTGGGTTCACCATCACACTTATCAAGCCCATTCTCAATCAGATAAGCATCTATTCTGCTGTACCATGCTCTTGGAGCTTGCTTTAGCCCATAAAGAGCCTTTTTCAGTTTGCAGACTTTATGCTCTTGGCCTTCAACTTCATAGCCCGGAGGTTGTTCAACATAAACCTCTTCTTTTAACACTCCATTCAGGAATGCAAATTTAACATCCATCTGATAAATCTTCCATTTGTGTTGTGTCGCAATAGACAACACTGTTCTGACTGTTTCCATCCTTGCTACTGGTGCAAAGGTTTCATCATAGTCTTTGCCTTGTTGCTGCTTGTAGCCTTTCACAACAAGTCTTGCTTTGTGCCTGTCAATATTGCCTTCAACATTGCTTTTGGTCTTATAGACCCACTTAACTCCAATGGCATCTTTGTCTACAGGGAGGTCCACTAACTCCCATGTTTTACTCTTCTCAATTGCACCAATTTCTTCATTCATTGCTTCAATCCATTTATCTTCATTTACAACATCTTCAAAATGAACTGGGTCATCGACATGACAATACAAAGCGAATAATGAATTCAGACCGGTATTGTTACTTACCTCTCCTTGTTCATAAATCTCATTTAGATTTCTGAATCTTGGTCTTCTTGGTGTGCTTGGAGTTCCATCCGAACTTGAGGGTATTTCTGATCCCTGTGATGTGCTTGGAGAAGCACTACCTTGACTTCTCAAGGCTGTTCGAATTCCAGCTTGTGGTGTGGTTTGTTGTACTTGCTACGGTGGAGGAGGAGCCAACAAGGAAGGATTATTTGCTGCTGTCCCTTCCTCTTCTTCTTCGTGAGACACAATTGTCTTCACATTCACTGTCTTCTCTAAGCTTCCATCCCAAGCTTCATCTTCGATGAACTGCACATCTCTGCTTACTATCAATTTCTTGGTGGATGGATTATAGAGCTTGTATGCTTTTGACTCCTCACAGTAGCCAATAAAGACACACTTCTCCCCCTTATTGTCAAGCTTCTTTCTTATCTGATCCGGTACATGTGCATATGCTACACAACCGAATACTCTCATGTGAGTGACAGTTTGCTTTTGACCACTCCATGCTTCTTTTGGTATTTTGTTCATGACAACTTTAGTTGGGCATCTATTCAAGATATAAACTGCGCAAGTAACAGCTTCTGCCCAATACTCATGCGGCAAGTGTTTTGCCTTTAGCATACTTCTAACCATATCAAGAATGGTCCTATTCTTTCTTTCGGCAACACCATTTTGCTGAGGTGTATACCTCGCGGTGAACTGCTTTTGTATGTCATTCTCTCTGCAAAAACGCAGAAAGTCTTTGGAGATGTACTCTCCTTCTCTATCTGTTCTGAGCACTTTGATATAATGCCCACACTGTTTTTCAACAAGAGTTTTGAAGTGGTAGAATTTCTCAAACACTTCACTCTTCTGTTTCAGCATATACACCCATGTCTTTCTGGTGTAATCATCAATGAAAGTTAAAATATATTTATTTCCGACAAATTATGGTATTTGCATCGGTCCACACACATCAGAGTGAACAATTTCCAAGGGTGCTTTTTCCCTTATACTCTTTCCTGCTGGAAAGCTTTCTTTGTGTTGCTTGCCCAAGATGCAGCCTTCACAAAGGCTATCCGGTTTCTCGATCAATGGCAATCCCTTTACCATTCCCTTTCTGTGCAACAGATTCAAGCCTCCAAAATTGAGATGTCCAAATCTCAAGTGCCACAACCAATTCTCATCTTTCACTTGTTCTTGAAAGAGTTCTTGTGTTACAGCTGCAATAGTTCTTCCTTCCTTCAAATCTGCCTTGAGTTTGAGTGGAAACATTCTATTGCTAGTCATCTACACCTGTGCGATGATCTTCTTACTTGGAGGTATATCTCTGATTGTACACATATCATCTTGGAAGAACACATTGTAACCTTTGTTAATGAGCTCTCCAATGCTCAAAAGATTACATTTCAGACCAGGCACATAGTATACCTCTGGCACAATCATCTGTTCTCCATTTCTTGCTTGGATACTGACTCTGCCCTTACCCTTGACAGATATCTTACTATCAGTTCCTGTTGTTACCTCAGATTTCACATTTTCATCCAGATTGGCAAACATTTCAATGTTTCCAGTCATGTGATTACTACAACCTGAGTCTAAGAACCAAAAATCTTCTTGTTTGTCTTGTGCAATATTACATGTTAACAGCACAATTTTTGGATTCTTATCTTCTTCATTTGCAAAATTAGCATTCTTCCTACTATTCATGTCATTTTGTTTTTCTCTACATTCATTGGCATAGTGCCCATATTTCTTACAATAATGACATTGGACTTGGGATTTGTCATACCTTTGTCCATGAGCTTGTTGTTTGCTTGAACCTTCATCTTGGTTCTGGTTGCAGCTCCTTCCGCTTGTGCTTGCAGGATTATTTCTGCTTCTGTTTTGGCTTCTTCCACGACCTCTGTTATTTGCTCTGCCTCGACCTCTTCTTTGGCCAAAAGACATCTGAGTCTTGAATGCTTGCTCAAAAGAGGAATCTATTCCTCTATTCAGTATGTGTTCATGAGACATAAGAGAAGCACTCAGTTCATCTACTGTGAACTGTGAGAGATCCTTTGTTTCTTTTATTGCTACCACAATAGCTCCAAACCTTGAGGGTAAGCATCTCAAGATCTTTTCTACAATCCTTCTTTCTTCAAGAATCTCACAATGAGATCTTATCTGGGTTATCAACCCAATAACCTGAGTGAAGAATGAATCTATTGTATCAGATTCCTTCATGCTGAGTGTTTCAAAGTCTCTCCTCAACATCTGCAACTTTGCAGTCTTCACCTTCTCCATGCCTTGATAGGCAGTTTTGAGAATGTCCCATGCCTCCTTGGATTTTGTTGCTGCTACAAGCCGTGGAAAAACACTTTCATGTACTGATTGGAAGAGAGAAAAGAGGGCTTTCGCATCCTTCTTCCTGTCGCTCTTCAACTGGTCTCTTTCTGCTACTGTCAAAGCAGCCAACGCTGTTGCATCTGTAGGTTCAGTATAGCCAGATTCAACCAGCTCCCATATTCCTTGAGAAGCAAACAATGCTTTCACTGTTATGGACCGATAACTGTAATTTTTCCCATTAAACTGTGGCAGTTGGGAATTTGTCAAACCAGTTCCAGCATTTGCCATCTTGAGATGTATAAATAAAGAAAAGATACTGACTGTATAATTAAAACAAGCAAAGAACTTTCTCTGCTGGAGAAAATCGCTCACTAAGCTTCTTACAGCTCCTACAGTGAAAAACAAACTCTGTTTTTGACTCACTGAGTGCCTAGACTAGCTCTGATACCATGTTGAGAATTTCTGATGATTTCGAACACAAAAGAAATTCACAGAGAACAATGCTCTGATTTCAATATAGGATCTTAATCATAAAAAAAACTGTTACAAAATAGTCTTCCTCGGCAGAGGGGTTACAACAGGAACGCTCCAGTTCCAGAATCTGTTTTCAACTATCTTAGCATTGTTGTGCATTTACATATAATTAAAAAACTCTCAGATTCTTCAACAACTTCTCTCTTACATCCTTAATAGAAGTGTTGTTCATTACATATATGTATATGTTAAAATCATATCTGATTCTAAGTGATAAGATAGAAGAAAAATATCCTACCTACATTTACCAACCTCAGTAAATAGCATTGATTACTCGGCTGAAAATATCCTATCTACGTTTAATGCAGGCTTATCACAATATCTCACCATCGCATTGCGCCATTACAAAACACGGGAAAGTTGGCCGCTGGCGGAACTGAAATATTATACAACACAATGCTATATGCCCGTCAGGTCCGGCTATCGGATCACAAACATATATGTGCGAAAAGCCTGCTCCCTTTTGAAAGTGCCGATAGCGATACGCCGATGTGATATCAGTGATCGCTCATCGCAATGTTAACCCCGATGCCTCGGATGCTCCATCCCACCGATACACCGACTCGCTGATACGCCCATCGGTGATCGCTGATCGGCAAGGTCCCGCGTCGCTGCTGCTGCTGCCTGCTTTCTCCGATTGCGATCTGCCGACGCGATCTGGATCGTTGATCGGCCAGATCCAACGACTGATAGGAATTGAACCTTTAAGCCTGCGATTTTTTATCTTTGATGATTCTGGAGTGTTTTTACCTCCCGATAGTGTATTTCTGTGAAGTAACAATTCATTGTCGCTTCATGGCAGTTGGAATTAATATTCCAACAAGCGAGGTAATATTTTAATTTTTTCATTGAACAATTCCACAGTCTATTTTGTCTTCGTCTTTACAAATTCATAAATGTTAAAAGGATGAACACTTACATATACCATGCATATGCTATAATATATAGACGGCTTTGATAAACATTAAAGCTCAGAAAAACATGAAACCTAAAAATATATTTGTTAATTGACATGGAGATTGATTTTGAAAGTGAATTCAAATCTATATCTTTTTTTCGCTTTAAAAGACGATATAAGTAAAAACAATTGAATACTTTTAAGTATCTCATATCATGGTACAATTGAATACTTTTAAGTATCTCATATCATGGTGTTGTATTATTTATTAGTAAATACGAGAATTTTGTGATGTAATATTAGCGTCACATGTCTTATCTTAACATAAATTATTACGTAGCAAAAGTGAAATAGTTTGAAAAGTTTTAGTATTATGTGTGATTTTTAAGTTGTAATTAAAAAAACTTTATTTTCATAACACCTAATTCTAGTGACTCTTATATTGTGCCGCGATATAAACGTGTCATTGAATTTTTACTTATGCCAATGGTTAGGAAACATGCACTTGAATCTCATTTTTACTACTATGGGCAATTTCTTCTTAAATATATATCTGTAAAAATATATTTATATCGTCTGTACATTTACAAAGACTTCAAAATAAAAGAAACACTAAAATGAATAAAATTGGAAATTAAAATATATTAACATATAATAATATAAGATATATGAGAATGATAATTATACTTATACTTATTTTATAATAAAATAAATCTAAATAAATCTATATAGTTTTATTTCAATTTATATTTTTATGTAATAATTATTATATTTATATTTTATTTTATTTTTGTTATTTTTCATATTTATTAGATTTGAAGATGATTAAAATTTAAGTTGGACTATTTTTTTAGATAATAATAATATTTTTATTGAGAAAATAAATTTATATTTTTGTGTATGTATTCAAAATTCTCACTCTCCTAAAAAATAAAAACTAAAAAAGGTGTTTAAAAAATAAAGCAATGAAGTGTGTGTCAACAATGACAAACTTTCTTCTACAGAAATATGAAATTTGGCGTAGAATATTTAGATAGTTCACTTGCAAAGTTGTAAAATATATAGATTTTACACTTATAAAATTGTAAGAGAACGATGATTTTTATTTATTTTTTAAATGTTCAATATGAACCATTCTTAGAATTTATATTCACTTCATTTTTAAACATTGAAAATATAATGTAGCACCTCATTTTATATTTTGGTTGTGTTATTCACTATAAAAATTATTACAGTATATATAAGTTGTATATATATTTAGTTCCCTTTTCAAATTTAAAGTTTGGAATTTTTTCAAATATAAAATTAAAAAAATGTAAATGTTGATTATAACTATGTTTTTTATAAACATATAACAAAAAATATTTATCCAGACCATATATATTTAATAACATAATAAAGATGACATAACGTCTTACCTAAACAATCATAGCGTCTTACCTAAACAATTATAAACTAAGTAATATTTTATTTTCCCATTCAACAACTTCAAAATTTACTTTATTTTTATTATAGATGATTTTGACAAACATAGAAACTCTCAAAACAATAAACGAATTTAATTTTTAATATTGATAAAAAGTATTATATGCTTAAACAGAAATCCCACTCTCTCAAAAAACAATCCTTATTAAGTGGCATGAAGAATGATTTTAAATTGGATTTCAAACTTGTATATTGTTTTCACTTTAACAGAAGACGTATATTTTTTATATTGTGTAACATGGTTTTGCGTTGTTTATTAGTAAATAGGAGAATTTTGTTTCGATAATATTAGTGTAATGTGTTCTATTTTAAAAGAAATTACTGCATAAAAAAAGTAAATGGATTAATACGCTCTAGTATTTTTTTTTTCTCAGTAAAACTATGCTAAGTAATTATATTATGTACAAAAGATCATTACAGGCAGTAAAACAGGTTTCCCATGGCCATCTGTGGCACTATGGGTTGGCAGCTGGCTTTAGCAAAGAGATGTGTCCAAGTTGCCTCAAAACTCATCAAGATTTTCCTTTTAACATTTAACATTGCTCACGCAGGGGCTGTGACACAAGAAACCACCCTCGCAGGGGTGACCGTGGACATGTGCAATCGCCCAGAAAAGACTTACTAACTGAAACAAAGTCACAAAAGACCTGCAGACGAACTAAAAGACCCATACAAAAACATTTGATTTATCCCAAACATAGAAAGCGACCGAGACAAAAGACCTTGAAACTGGACCTGGACAAAAAGATGGATGACAGAGCCAATGTCTGCTACTCCTCCGGTTCCTCCTCAATGATCGGGACCCAGCCATATTCTTCCTGGAGTCCTGCCCGTTCTTCTCCTGCCTTGGACGTCGACGCCTCTTGCGTCTGAGGTTGGGCGGGTGCCTTCTCAGGTGCCCCCTTTGTCTTTTCCTCAGCCCTTCCCGATTGGTCATCGGAGGGCGATTCTCTGCTGCTCGACCCGGCATCATCCTCCTCTGTGTCCCTAACGAAGAGGACTGAAATGTGTGCACTGAGGTGTCCCAAATTAAACACTGCGGTGCCAAACGCTGGAAGCGCTGGTGGTCCTTCAATTGGGTTGCCCGTATCCAAGAACTGTGATGCCTACAGGTGGGGAGTTCCAGCTCGTCTATAACAGTAGCAGCAACAACAATGGTGGTGGGCATCCGCTGCTGGAGGGCGTGAGGAGCCCCCACGACCAGTTCCGCGTCTACACAGCTGTCTTTCTCTTGGCCTAGCCATGTTGGCAATGGAACAGGCTGAGTGAAACAGAGCTGCCAATGCAGGGCTTCTCCTCTCGGCACCTGAAGATCGTGCTTTGATGCCCCTTCCTTGAATAGCAGAGAATTCAAAGTCCTCAGCGTCTGCCTGAAGGCAGAGAATGTCCAGGCTCGACTGCGCAGCGTGCCTATCTTGTTGAGAATGGCGTGACCCCATACCTTCATCCAACTTAAATCCATTAACATTCCTTTGAACCTTGAGCGCCATGAATGCACCCTGCCCTCACAGCAATCCGTCTTTAATTTCATTAAGGGTTCTGAGCGGGGGCCTCCACATTTATGTCTTCGGCGGCGTCCCTGGTGTCCTTCCGCTGGCTGGCTCGTGTCATCACCTGCTGGCCATGTGGCCTAGCACTCTCTCCTGTGCTAACACCCGCATCCGGGTCAATACGCTCTAGTATTAGGTATCATTTTTAAATTGTAATTAAATTTATTTATTTATTTTTATAACACATACTGATTTTGAATTTTTATTTGTATTAATTGTTACTTGAGAACTGTGAAATTAATGTATCTTATGTTTTTCAATTTCATTCTTATTTATGTTGATGGTTATTTCATAAATAATTATTTTTATATTATTTTAACATTGTTTATATATATGAGAGAATTTATCTATATAACATGTAGATGTGAAACTTTGTAGATATTCAAAAAAATAAAAAATATTATTATTAATGAAAATGAGAATTAAAAAATATTGATGTTTATAATGTTATATATAGTAAAATGGTAATTATAATTTTTATAATAATATTAATTTATATATCACTCCCGTAAAAAAGGAAATAAAAACTAAAAGAATTGTGTAAGAAGTGAAAGAAGAAAGTGTGGGAGAATAGGTAGGCTAAGGGAATGCATGTGTGAAGCAAGGAACACAAATTTAAGAAATGTGTGATTATCAATATCTTCTATAAACACTTGAAAAAGTAATGTATCCTCTTTTTTCTATTTTGGTTATCTACGATGCACCTTAGGTATTATTGCAATACATATAACCTTTCCTTGTTTATAAATATTCAACCTTATCTAATACCAAATTTAAGAAATGTAACCTATAATTATAACTATATTTTTTTTGTAAAGGTATAAATAAAAAATATAGACTTAATCTATATATATTCCATGGATTACAATACTAACCAAAATTATATATCTCTTTAATGAAATAAATGATTTCGTAATATATTGAAAATAACATAACTGCTCAGCTAAATAATCCCAAGCTAGATAAATTATAACATTTTCCATTAAGGAACTTAGAAATTTACTTTTTCTTCGTAAGTACTAATTTACATGGTTTTTAATACAAAAGAGACAAATAACCCTTATTGCATGATGTATACACAAATATGAAATAATAGTTGTAAACAATGGTAATTGTCTTAAATCATTAAAAATGAAACAAAGGTTGTAAAAACACGTTTTCCTATATAAACATTATGTAATCAATCTTCTTATATATATTTTAATTAACGGTTTTTCTCTCGGCCATATTTAGAGTGCATAAATAAAATAATAAAAAATAAATCAAATAAAAATTACGCATTATCTCTGTAAGATTGAGAAAACATCATATTTTTGTTATTTAAAGAAAATATAGATAAATTACATTTTTTTAAGTAAATACATTTATTTTAATTTATATTTTCAATTAATGATTATTATAATTTTAATACGTTTATTTCAATTTATATTTTCAATTAATGATTATTATAATTTTATTTGTTTTGATTTTTTTTATATTCATTAAACTTCAAAGTAAGATAATATTAAGTATTATTTTTTTCAAATAATAAAAATAATTAATTTTTTGTAATTTTTGTAGGACTACGTCTTGATCATGTCCAATAAATCACTATGTGTCACAGAATTCAAACGGTGACTCCCTGTGGTAGGGAATTCAACCGGGCGACTTCAAATTAAGAAGTGCCTTAACAAAACACCCCATTACCTTTTATTCAAGACCCCATGGAAAATAATAGTAATACTTTTATAAAAAATAAATGAATTTATATTTCTCTATATGTATATGTATTCAAGCCATTCACAGTGATAAAAAAATAAAAAACTTATTTAGAAAAGTGTTTAAAAAGAGGGATGTCTAGGAGAATGTGTGTGTGGAGCAAGGAACAAAAAAAAAATTAGCACACATAAAATTTGGCTAAGAATATATACATTTTGTCAATAGCAAATTTGTAAAATAGAGATTTTTTTTTTTTTTTTTAAAGGGTTCAGTCTCATATAAATGTAAGTTGGATTATTTTTTTCAAATATTAATAATATTTTTGTTACAAAAATAAATTTATATTTCTATGTATTCAATATTTTCACTTTCATAAAAAGAACAAATAAAAACACAACTAATCCTCTGGATTAGGCTTGTGTTATGGTGAGTGGTTATTAAAGTCCAAGACGATTTGGAAACTGAATCAACTGTTTCTCTATGTATTTATATGTACAATGTGTACGTCATTCTTTGAGACAATCATTGATATATTGTTGAGTTTAGTGACCAATACGCGCTGTCTTACAGTGGTATCAGAGCGGTACTTCAACCACCCCGTTGAGTAAGTTGGGCCACTATTTGTGACCTTCAACCACCCCGTTGAGTAAGTTGGACCACTATTTGTGACCTTCTTGAGCGTTTCCCTCCTCCTACTTTTTCCCTCGTATAGTTTTGTTGCAACTATGCAAAGTATGATTGTGGAGTAGTAAAGGTTGTGTGAAAGAGGAGCACGACACGTAAAAACGACCAGGAGAATTGGTATCAATGAATTCATTTCATACAGCCAGAGTAAAAATGCAATAAGGGCCTATGCGATATCTAATGGGCGATCATTATGATGGTAGAATACCAAGACACCGTGTTGGTGTTTCTATGATAAGGTTTCGCTGCAGATGTCACCTTACGATGCTTGTATTAACAGAGTTTTGATTTTCTGAGAATGAAGCTTGGCTTATTGGAAGGCCGCTTATGTTGTAGACTTGTGCAGGAGATGTTGTGGAACTCTGCTAAGTGTCAAATTTCTTGTGACTTTAGATAAAGTAAATGATAAAAGGTATGAAAATTTGTATATGCATTGACGCAGAAGATAATAATAGAGAAGAAGATGTTGTAGGTTGAAGAGTGAAAATTAAAGGTATGAGGACGTTGTCCTGGTAATGAAAATCAATTTAATGTATGTTGTGTGAGTCTACATAGAAATTAATCTATGAGAGCTCGTTAAGTATACTTCCACCCTCGCCCGTTCCTTCATTGGCCGCAACCCAGGGACCTGAACAGATGTGTTTATAATTGGTTTGCAATAACAATTGGCCAGAGGAATATTTATGGACTATCCTCGCTGGCAAAACGAAACTCATATTTTCCCTTTGTTGTGCACACCCTATGTACGTCATTCACAAAACAGTGTGGATTGAATTTGAATTGATGAAATTCAAATTATGCTCGGTATAAACTTAGGTATGTAAAACATAACCAATGCATTCTACAACTAGAAAGATTCACAACTTAATCAATCTCGAAAGTAATGGTTGTGTCCTGTAAAAATTACTCTAAGTAGGGTGGTCTGAGCCCTAGTGTGGAGCTCCTGATTCTTTTAATTATCATTCTAGTTTGTCTATTTTTTATAGTATTGATTATTGTTCTAAAACATTCATCTATTTCATTGGTATCTACTTTTGTGAGGGACAGAATTGCTACATACCAAAATAATTCTATAAATTATTGTTGGAATGGGTCACCTCCTCTACGTCTCTCAGTGGGAGTTTAACCTACGAGTAATTATTTGGCTATTTTGGATCCTGATTTTTTCATAACTTTGCGTGTTATCCGATAGGTTGAGAAGCGTTTATGTGACTTGAACGTGCTGATTCCAGCCGAGTTTTTGTTCTGCTGTGAAAGGTCATCCCAAAAGGATTGTAGCATTATGTTCCAATTCTATGTTGCGTAGGGGTACAGTCTACGATGGTGTCGAGTAATGCATGATTTTGCAGCATTTGCTGAAGAATTTGCTATTGTGCCAGTTAATTTGAGAATTTCAACCAGAGAAAATATTTTGTTCAAATTTATCAGAGGCTTCTTTAACATATATGCCTTCTGTTTGAAAATTTTGATTTTTACATTTTTGACTTGCATTTTTGACTTGTTATTCGGAGGCATTTGTCTAGAAAGGGATCATTTATACTGAGAACAAGGAAAATATGTGATTTTGACTTAACTCATTTTTTTGAAGGAACTAAACAACTACTGAGATTGAATTGATGAAGTCTTAAGGAGAGAAAATAGGGAATATAGATAATTTCACTGTGAATATTAGTGAATGTCTAGTTTTTAGTAAAGATTTGGCTACAAATAGAGAAGAGATCGTTGAAAAATGAAGTAATCCATAAATTCAGCCTCGATAAAGGAATCTTAAAATTGTAGTTTTCTTAGGAGGGAATAGTAATCTACTCTCATTCAATGTAACGTGCAGTTTAGTCGAAAGCACAGGCAAAGAAATCTCATATAAAAGAGTAAGAGTGAGTGCCTTTGAAGGAAGTGCCCCACATTGGAGTCATGCTACAGGAATGCTCTATTCTAGAGGTCAGAGCATTGATCCGTTGACGAGTCACATTCGAAACTGATATTATAAGGATTTTCCTTTGATAGCATGAGTTTTCCTTCACGTTCTTGGACGCTTATTTGAAACTCAGATGTTGTTTTACAACTGATTGAGACTCTTCCTTTATCTGACATATTCCATGGTAAATGGGTGCATTCTCGCTGGTAGCTAACACCCTTTTCAAAATTGATTATGTTTTGATAGTGAGTTGGAGGAGAGAATTGTGAGAATCAATGATTTGTTAAATTTATGAAGAACTTTAATTATGTATACAGTTAATAACATTGTCCAAAGCAATAAGGACAACCTCTCTAAAATTCCAACTCGTTTAAAAAATGCAGAAGAGATGATCAAGTTGGATCCCAATTCCAGCGAGGATCCCAATTCTAGTGAGATGAACTTTAGTAGATGAAATGTAACTTTTAACCTATTCTTATTCAAAATAATCTTTTGTTTGAGCCTCATCATTAATGAGGGAATGATTAGAGTAATGAAGTGACTTCAAAAGAAAATTTCGAAGAAAGAGAAAGTAATGTTCAAGCAAGTCTATGCGAGAGTCATTTGCATACATATGTGAAGCTTATCATTCCTAAAGCCTTTATAAGACCGTGGGAAGAAATGACACATAAAAAACACAGAATTGGTTGGGGATATAGCAAGGATATCTTGGATGTATTTTTTCATATCACTACTTTTTCTAAACCTATACAATTTTGTAGTGTTTGATTTCTGAATGGTGTTGTTCTAGAACAAATTGATGGATGTCAACAATTTAATAGAGTTAGACATTAGACATGTGAACTATCAACGTTTTGATCTTCACCTGTGCTAGCATTTCACCTGTGTGAGCATTGTGGAAAGTGAAATCACCATTCAAACACATGTTCCAAAAAGAAGACTACTGCAAGAGAGAAACTTAATTTCGGATGGATTACTTCTTGGGATTGGTCAAGAACAACCAAGAAGATTTATAGGTCATACCGCAAGATATGTTCTAGAGTGTTGAACAACCTTGAAGTGATGAAGAATACTTCATCTTCTCACCTTGTATCCGATAGGGGGAAATTGTTGATGGTTTTCTATAGGTTCAAAAATATTTCAAGCGAGCATGAGTCAGAGATCCATAGCCTAAGCCACAACCTATACCAATTGGAGCCAAAGTTGTGGCCAAAGAAACTTCAGTTCTTTCTAAATGATTTTTTTATGAATGAGCACTTCGAGATTCATAATTGTTTGAGGAACTACACTGATGGTTCTAGAGTTGGAATTTCTTATTGGTGTGAGAACTACTATGAACGTTCTAGATGTGGGTATCGTTTGTGGTTTTCTCTTAAAACCACCATCCTTGGTTTGTGGTCATCGTTGGAAACCATTTTTGAGAGACATTCAACTATTGGTTGAGATGCATTTTTTCATTTTGAGCTCTCAAACTTGCATTGATACATCCCTTCATATTAAGGGGGAAATATTAGACTACTAATCCTCAGGAATAGGCTTGTGTCATGGTGAGTGGTTATTAGAGTCCAAGAAGACCCAAAATTCAAATCAACCATTTCTTTATGTATTTATATGTACATTGTGTACATCATTCTTTGAGGCAATCATTAATATATTTTTTAGCTTGGTTTCCAATTTCAATTGTCTTACAAAACCAAGGAAAATGTCTGAAAAGTGAAACAGAGAAGTGCGAGAAAATGGGTGTGTGAAGAGAATGCATGTGGATAAAAGAACACAAACTTTTAGTAAGAAATAATAAATCAAAAAGAAAGTATGTATCCTCTTTATTAGACTAAGAGAACATCAAATATTTTGTACTTTGGAAAAGAGCTTGGATAAACTAGGGACATTTTTCAAACTTCAAACTGACTTTAAAGTCTTGAAATAGAATAACCAATCACAAATCAGAAAGAAACTATGCATTATCTCAATAAAAATAAGCAAAAATAAAATATTTTCTACTCTAAAAAAAACTAAACTAAGTGAGCAATTGTCTTCTAATGAGATTTGAATTCTAAAAATAAAATAACAAATAACAAATCAAAAAGAATTTATCTAAATAAAAATAGGAGAAAATAAATTATTTTCTTTCCTAGAAGGAAAACTAAACACTTCAGTAAATCCCCTTCAACCAGCGTTAAAATCCAGAAATACAATGACAAAATAATAATCATTTGAAACAAAGATAGGAAACAAGAAAGAAATAAGAAATTGCAACCATAAAATTATATCATTGTAACCTCAATTATATATGTGTGAATTTACCTATATCCTCTATAGATGACAAACTTTGTAGATGTTTAGGAAAAAAATATATCAATAAAATTGAAGATTAAAAAATATTATTATATAATTATAATTTTTTTATATTTTGAAGTAATAACTATTATATCTCTATTTGTTTTAAAAAAAATTATATTTATTAAATATGAATGTGAGATAAATTTATGTTGGATGTTTGTTTCAATAAAAATAATATTTTCATTAAAACAATAAATTTATATTTTTGTGTATGTATGTGTATTCAAATCTTTCACTCATCGTAAAAATAAGGAACAAAAACTAAGAGAAGAGTCTAAAAAGTGAAGCAAGGATGTGTAGTAGAACCTCTTCAGAGGGAATGCATGTGCACAACCAATAACATAGACTTTCTTGAAGAAACATGAAATTTGGCTCATAATGTATAAACTGTTTCATTGGTAAATGTGTATGGGAGACATGATTTGTATGTTTTTTTAATGGGTTTATTAATAAAAAATAAATTAGAAAGTAATTATACATTATCTCTGTCATAAAAAATAAAAAATAAAATCAGAATTTTTTTTTTATATATTATCTCTGTAAGACTAAGAAAACATGGAATATTTGGTACTTCAGAAAAACATCTAGATAAAATATGGACTTTCTTCTAAGTTATGGCCGACTTTAATATCAAGAAATGAAATAATAATAATAAAAACTATCTCAATAATGTTAAGCAAACATAATATTGAGTTCTCTAAAAATACTAAACTAAATCATGAATTGTCTTCCGACAAACTTTGAAATTTAAAATTAAATAACAACTAACAAATCAAAAAGACATTATCTCAATAAAAGTAAGAAAAGCTAAATTAAATAGTCTCTTAGAAGAAAAACTAAACAAATCAACATGTCTCTTCTAATCAACTTTAAGGTCGAAAAATAGAATGAAAAAACAATAATTATTTTAGATGAAAAAGGGTTAAAAAAAAAGGTAAAGTGAAGAATGAACCAAGAATTTGAAACCATAAAACTATGTTATTTTAATATCAATAGAATTGAATATTAAAAACTATTGGTGTATAATAATATTATATATATATATATGCTAATAATATTTATAAAATTTGTTAATGAAATATATATATATATATATATATATATATATATATATATATTAATCTATATTTTCAAGTCATAATTATTATATTTTTTGTTTTAATATATATTTTTTATGCCATGTATATGTTTGTGTGTATATGTATTGAAATGTTTCAGTCTAATAGGAAGAAGGAATAAAAACTAAAAATAGGTTAAAAAGTGAAGTATGGAAGTAAGGGAGAATGGGTCAAGGAACGTAAAGTTTATTCCACACACGCAAACTTTATTTTACACACAAGAAATTTGGCTTAGAATATATATATTGTTTCACTAGTAAATTTGTAAGAGAAGTTTATTCCGCACATGCAAAGTTTATTCCACACACAAGAAATTTGGCTTAGAATATATAGATTGTTTCACTAGTAAATTTGTAAGAGAGATGATTTTAATTTTCTTTTAAAAGGTTAAGTAATGAAAAATGAATCACAAATAAAAGGCACTCTCTGGAAGACTAAGAAAACATAAAAAGAATAGATAAACCAGAAACAACCTGTTTTTGAGTATTGAACTAAATTTAAAGTCTGAAAAGAAAATAACCAAGAATAAATTAGAAAGACAGTATACATTATCTCCATAAGTTTATGCAAACCAAAATATTTGTTATTACAGAATAAATCCATATTAATTTAGGGATGGTCTTCCAACCATAAATTACAAGAAATATCTCTATAAAAATAAAACAATATAAAATGTATGATTTTCACAGAAAAACTAAAGAAATGAAATTTTTTTTTTACCAGAAACTTTAAAGTCTAGAGAAAATGTGTTTTCCCTATAAAAAATAAAAAATTATATAATAGTTAGAAAGCATAAGATATATGGGATTACGACCTAAGAATTTGAGAAAATTAAAAGCTAATTACTTTGTTGAATAAACATTTTTTGGAATCCTCAAAGTTTCCAGTGACAAAGAATCTATTAGTAAAAATTACAAAAATGTAAATTGTTCTTGAGATACATCTCCTCTCATTTGTTCCTTCCTCCCATCACTCTCCTTAGGAGTTATCTCCCCAAGCGTACATTTTTATTAATTTATTGATTATTTTCTTTATTCAAATATAATGAAATAAAATAATTTCCAAATAGTTATCATAAACTTACACAATATACTCAAAAGGAGTGTCACAAAAACAAAAACAAAAAATAAACAAAATCTTAAATATATATAATATATGTAACATGTTAGTGTTAGTTTTCTCAGCCTTCCTCCAGTGATCAAACATGCCCTTACAAAGTGATTTTAAGGTGTCAAGGTCAAATTTTGTCATTTTAGTGAGTGTTCAAGCAAAATTTGGTCACTAGGCATTAGGTCTAGGGTTTGCTTTTACTCCTTTCAAAGTTGTCCAAATGTTAGTCCATGTCACCATTCAGCTGAGTGTACCATCATTCAAAGGGTTGTCATCATCATGTCAAGTTCCAATGGGTCATTTTACACCCTGTTGATGTTTCAGTTGCGCCTAGGTAAAGTTCATTTCCCTCTCCTAGGGTTTTAAAGGTAATTTCTCTTGGATGATCAAATCATTAGCAAAACTTGTATCCATATGCTCATACACCTTCCCCTATTCTTAATGTACCTTATCAAACACTTCCCATCACTGAGATCCCCTGAATTACTCATTTTTGCACAAAGCCTAGTTTCTTGCTACAACTTCGCAATTTTCTAGGCTAGACCTGTGTTTTGCCCTTTTGGACCCCTTCCTCTCACTCCATATTTGAAATTCGACTTTCCCCTACTTCCTAACATCTCTCCCTACTTCTCAAAATTTTCTGAAGAATTTAGAAGCCCCTTATCCCCTTCATTTCACTTCATTTCGACAAATCCCTTGTTCCACACATCAGGATATGTTTTACTCCAATGATGTTTCTGAGCAAGAAAATATGGATTTGGAAAAACTGAGAGAATTTTTTATCCACAATAGGCCAAGGAAGAAAAACCTCTTTCACTTTTTACACAGGTTTCATGGTTTTAGAGAAGTGTCAAAAATACAGTTGTCGCGGGAGAATTGATGCACCTCTAAAGTGACCTTGGAAAAATCAAGTTTTATCCTATCTTGGTTGGCCAAATGACTTGCTTGATGAGTCAAATGATAGCTAGACACAAATAGCTTTCCCATGAGCTATTGTAAGATCAATTTGGAGTTGAGGAAGACCTTCAAAAGTTGACTGCAATAGCATTCTGTCTTTGGGCAGCCTCATTCTGCACATTTTGACCAGTCTTGGGAGATTTGATTTTTGACAGGGCAGATGAACTCCAAATTGGAAAATTTTAGTTGGGTTGAAAGTAGACTCAATATTATTTCCAACGAGCTATTCTACACCCAATTTGGACACCAGTAAGGCCTCCAAAAGTCTCCTGCAAAAATCACTACGGATAGGGTTTGGTGGCGCAACGCATTGGATTTGTGGCATGGCACATAGAGTTGGAAGCCTGATTTCACTCACAAACTCTCCTAAATTGCAAAATTTTCCCAATATTCTTGTGTTCAAGTAAGTTAACATTTATCCCATGACCAATGAATGAGTTACCTTGGTTTTTATGGTGATTTAGTGAGAAATTTTTCAAACCCTACCTCCTTGAAATGTTTCCTCAAAGGTAATTGCTGCCTAGGGTTTGTATTGAATGTTTAGCCATCAAGTCCATCTTTCTACTCCCTTGCCCCATTTTCCATCATTTCCCTATTCCTTAAACTCATGTATCCTTAAATTCACCAATCCCAATTCCCAATTCCCATTTCCCAAAGTCCCAAATAGAAATTTCCAAACCCTAGTCCTATACTAAAAGTTCCAAAATTGTTCTCTAATTCCCTGTTCCCTTAACTAAACCCTACCCCAATAGTCCCTAAATCCCTCATCGTTTCTACCCTCCATAGTCCCACATATCACTCTTTCCCTTGGTGGCAAAAGTCAAAACACATCACAACTCACCTACTTCTCATCAAGAAACCATCCAAGAGTAGCAGGCCGACATCAAGGCCTTGTCCCTCAAAATGGAGAGGGCTAAGTGGATTATAAAATATTTGGAGCAGAGAAATAAGTAGCTTGAAGATCAACAAGCAATCATGGAGTTACAAAACATTCAGGAGAATCGCCAAGCTACCCAAAGGAGGAGGGTGGAGCTCACTTCACTTGAGCAAGAGATCAATGCCGATTGGGAGTCTTGGCTTGAGAGAGCCAACATCCACTTAGAGAGATTGTTGGAGAAGGCCAACAATGAGAAAAACATATTGAGGAACATGGCATATCATTACTTGGCGAAAAACAAAAGTTGCAAGGCAAGAATCAGGAGTTTGAAAGCAAAGTTGAAATGGGCATCGAGGAGGCGAAAGGAGCATGATAGACTTTAGATATTTGCTGAGGCTTCCTTGGCCCAACACAATGCTTGATGGAGGAGACTCAACCCAAATTTCAAAAAATTTGGGGCACTTTTTGCATTTTTTAAATTTTTGGCACTAAAACAGAGAAATTTCTTCTGTATGTGCCGCGCCACCCAGCGCTCGCTTTTGATGGAGGCATCATTTCGAGAAAAACTCAACATATTTGTATTTTTCATGACAAAATATGCATGCTCACTAATGGCCAAGAAATTTTGACAGGTTTTGAGTCCCCAAAAAGGTCAAAAACACCCTAAAAATGACCTTTCTGCCCCTATTTTGACACATAGGAAGCAGTAGTGGGAGAACGGAGGTTTGGAGGAGCAAATGGAGGCCAAATTGAAAAATTCTACTTGGGTTGGAAAGTAGACAGGTAGACATTTCCAACAAGCACACTTGGAGTGAATTTGGACATCGGGAAGGCCTCCAGAGGTGGGTCCAAACAGGCACTACGCATAGATAATCAGGCATGGCGTATAGAGGAAAAATTGCCAGTTTGAACAAGTATTGCTTTGTTTTTCGCCTAGCTTTGGCCAGTTTGACTTTTTCACTTTCTTAATGGAAAACTTGTGATGTAATTTAAGGTACATTGATGGATCATGATGTAAATATGTCAAATTTTCACTTATGGAGGTAGATTCATTGGTTAAAATGGTGTTTGAAACTAAATGAATCAATTCCCTAGTTTCTAGAGGCAAGCTGTTCCACTGCTTGATTTCTAGTTCTTAGTTTAGAATTAGTTGGAACAGCTCCTAAACTTGTGAGATCAACCCCTAGAGGATAGGATGAGTTATACTTTGTCTATATCTTGAGATATTTCAGTCATTAGCATGGTTGGACTTTTGAGAGAGCCTTGAGCTTCATTGTACACTCATATCAGCATTTTGGCTAAGGAATTGAGACCAGCGTTTGCAACACTCTCTAGGATCCATGTGGAAATTGTCTTGGTATAGTGCTTTTCTTTGTAATTTTGAATTTTCTTATATGTCATGTATGTCATTCTCTATCTTGTTTCTTCTGAACTAAACAAACAAGACTGTAAGTAGAATCCATTGAAAGTGCAGTGCTCTACTTGAAGTTTGCTTTAGGTTCTTGATGTTTTCAGCTGTTTGGGGAGGATCCATGATTACTCTTGCCCTCTTCAACACCTCACCTATCTATTACCTCCATATCATTCAATTTTAAGTGCCAAAAACAATTGCCTACCTTGCCCCATTGAGATCTCTGTAGGACTGAGCCTCAATCCCCGCACCCAAAATCTACCTTTCCGCCTGAGCCAACAAAACTCCATTTTATCAAATTAAACTCTCTTGCACTTATACCTAGCCTAAGATCAGTACATATTTCAGTCATCTCAAGCCCTCATCGATCATAATTTGCTGAGATTGACCCGGAGAGAGCCCTCTCCTGACCTTGTAGGGCTAGCTACCAGGTTGAGTGTGGTTTGATGTTGGCCCTAGATCCTACCTTTTCAGCCTGACGTAAATCTAGGCACTAACATCTCCTTTAAACAAATTAAATACTTATATAGTATCCACAAGATTCTTGCAATCAACCCATTAGCTACATTTAAAACTACACAAATTCCATGAATATTCATCACTGCACAAAAAAGGCTCTAACCTTCTCTACTACTATTGAGTTCCATAGAAGTTGCATTCTACCTCTTCTTTGGTCATTGATGACTGTGGTCATAGAACATATAACCCTATCTATAATGATGATAATTTAAGCATCCATAATTATTTCATGATGTCAATCTACGGAGAAAATTTTAGCCACTAGCATGTATTCTCTCATCATGCTGTCATAAAGTACATTTCAAATCATGTATTTAAGGTAAGGTCGAAATCAAGAACCTACAACCATATCTTTTCTAGGATCTTCGAAGCATAGATATACATGGCCTTATTTTAATTGTAATTCAAATACTTTCTATAAAATTTCCATTGAATCAGAGAATGTTATATTTCATATGCTCCAAAAATGTCCCATAATGATGTGTATCTATTCATTCATTCATGGAATGATAATCAAAATATTTTCAAATAGGTTACACATAGTGTATCCTACACATTTTCAACCACACGCTTCATCACTGTGTGTATTTTAAACTAATTGGTGACCAATATTTGGTCTTGTATGTGGGTGATGTGTTGTTTCTTCGAAATGACAAAGAAATTATCCAGGATTTGAAGACCTAATTTTCCTCCAAATTCGACATGAAGGATCTTGTTGCTGCAAATTATATTTTGGGAATGGAAATTAAATGAGATCAGGCAAAGAGGAAGCTTTTGTTAAAACAAAGGAAGTATGTCGAGACAATACTACGAAGGTTTAGTATGCAGGATGGTAAACCGATGAAGGTTCCTATTCCTATAGGTGTAAAGTTATCTGTTGAAGAATGTCCCAAGACACAAGAAGAGGAAGAGGACATGTCTTGTGTTCCATATGCAAGTGCATTCGGTAGCTTGATGTATGCAATGGTCTATACTATGCCATAGATTTCACATGAAGTGGGAGTATTGAGTAAGTTTATGTCAAAACCAGCAAAGTTTCATTGGACAATAGTAAAGCACATTTTCAGGTATCTGCATGGCACTAGTGATTATGGTAAGTGTTACCAAGGAAGACTAGGATTGGACAGTGTTTTGGACATCTGTGGTTTTTCTTATGAACACTAGGATATCTATTTTGATCAGAGAATATCTACAAGTGGGTATGTGTTTAACTTATTTGGAGGAGCAGTCAGTTGGATGAGCAAGAGGCAGTCTATAGCAGCACTTTCATCTACAAAGGAGGAATACATGATAGCCACTCATGGAAGCAAGGAAGTAGTTTTGTTGCAGAGATTGTGTTCAAGTATGGGGTTAGTACTAGAAGCTGTAAGGATAGACTGTGACTTCCAAAGTACAATTTTCTTGGCAAAGAACCCTTCTTATCATTCGGGGATAAAGCACATTGATTTTCAGTATCACTTTGTGAGGGATATGGTTGAGGACAAAAGGGTGTTGCTAGTAAAGGTTGACACTTTGAAGAATGTTGCAGATCCATTGATGAAGTCTATAAGCAATGATAAGTTTTATTAATGTAGAGAAATAATGGTCATTGTAGGATGGGGGGGTAGACCTAAAGATGGTGGGTAGACCTACCCATGTTTTTGTACAAATGGTTTTGGGCATGATGGTTTTCTTCCCATGTATTTTTTAGATCCAGTTAAGGTAACTATAGTTATGTTATAATCCAGGGTTAATGGATTAGGTTTTATGAATGCTTCGATGTGTATATATATGTATTGTAACATTGAAAGGAATTTAATGAAAAATAAATCTGGTAGTCCTCATTTTGGGATCTAGGGGAAAATATCTATGTATTTGTTTTATGTTCTTTCCAATGTATATTTTCTATTTTAATAATTCATTTGCAAGTAATTACTATACAGGTTAAAACTTACAATGTAAGAAGCTATCATCATCATGCATCAGCATCTCAGCCACCACAACGCTCACTTGACAAGAATATTTCCTATATGATTGGAATACTTAGTCACCATAATCATAAGAATAATGGGACATGTCTGCTTATATAAAGAATTTGTTATCATCATTTGTCCAGAGAATTTCCATCTTTCATCCTCAGTCAAGGTTTTTCCCTACTCATCTCCCCAACATGTTATTTTCTCTCTCAAGAAGTTGATCAAAATATGAGTCAGAAAACAAAAGTGTGATGTATTTCAGTTATAGAATTTCTCCTAACCTCATACATCAAGGGGAAATTGTTAACATGGAAAAATAATACACACATTTGTACAATCTAGGTGACACCCAAAGTCATCCAATAGAACATACAGGCAACGAATTTCCATCTGAGAACAACTTGAAGTACAAAAATCAATACTTCTCCAAAGGTTTCAATGATAAAATTTACTTGCACAGCTCATTCAAAGGTCGAAATTAGCTACCACCTGAATTTTCATTCGATAGTCATGCGATCAAACAAAAATCCCACTCAATAGTCTAGGACTACTCCACACACTTGGAATATTATATTCCCTAACATGTGCCAATCAAGGACAACCGATTCGGAGTCGAATCAAAGATATGCATCCCCCAAGGGATCCTCTTGCCCTACTCATAGGTTGTCTTCTCATTAATGCACCAAGAGAGGGAAGAGGAATTCAAAATTCTATATAAATAGACCATTCGAAGACCAAAAACATTGCAATTTTATGTTGGCAAAATTGCTCCCAAGCAACCCTACATTCCATTTTTAAAGAATTAGGGCATTGTTATGGTGGCAAAATTTCTCCTTAGAAATCTAGCATTCTAGTGGAAGAGGATTTCACCATTGAGAGAGTCTTCATACTTGTTTGAGAGAGAGGAGAATCTTTTAAAGAGATTCAGGAAAGGAACATCCTTGTTGAGGAATTTTTATCACCATTTTTCAAACAATTATCTCCAACTGTTTAACATTCATCAATTGTCTCTCTTCTACATTCAAGAGTGAATAAAGGGAGCCCTTTTTGATTACTTTGTTTACTTGTTTGCTTCATTAAACATTGTTTAGATGTTTCTCTTATACTTTTAATGTATGTTTATGTATGCATCTTTTTCACCATTTATAATTCTTTGTTATCTCATGTTTTTTCACTAATAACAACGAATTCTCTGTATTTTCGTTGCAACAAACAACCAACTGCTAAGAAGTCTTTTGGTACCCCATAGAAACAAAAACACAACTACAAAGTTCAATTTAAAATTAAATATATCCCTTAGGATCTTGTTATTATTTTAATTTTAAACTATGATATGTTATAAAAATTTATCTTGTTGAGATTTGGTTATATCCAAGGTTGATATTTTCACTTTGAAATTATTTTCATTTCCTTTTTAATGCTTTCAAGAATATTGATTTTCTTGCATAATAGTTAAAATTTCCCATAGCTCTAGTTTTATAGTATTTTAAGTTTATATCAATTATTTTTCTTTTATTTGTGTTTAATTTATTTTTTTCTTTTGATCTCATAATGTTTTAAAAGTTTTATATGGGGAATCTCTTCAAATAAACAAAAATTAGTGGTGCATTGATTATATTCTTTATAATTACAGACATGGCTTCATTTATCTAAAATGCATCCTTATGAAGTTTCCACTCTTTTGCATAAGATAGGGGTTATTGAGGAACACTAGCACATGAATCAAATATTAAATATCTCTTTTAATAAAAGAAGGAATCTACCTTAGTCATTCTCTTTGAATCCCACCCTTTATCCCACCACATCTAGATCCTCTAGATTGGTAGGTCAAGGTAAGAATTTTGTAGTCAAAGCTATAAATTATTACATCTATTTTCTCTTAAAATACATAAGAAAATATGTTATACCACACCACTCTCTATGTGTAATTTCACATTGCAATGTTCAACAAATCAAATATAAAGGGTGGAATTTAATTACAAGAGAGTTAAAATAACAACAAAGTGTTGGAGGTACAACTAAACCCATCAGAGCTATGGATGATTGATTTAGGTTGGGCTATGCTTATATGGTAATAAGTGATCTTTTTTGGTGCTCTAAATTATAGGAATTGAAGCAATGTCAAGAAAAAAAGAGATAAATTATGCACCTAACAGATGTTGATTTTACAACATCAGAAGGTCTTCTATATAGGCTAGGTGTCTAACTTGTAGGAGAGAAGTCCTCTTTAGGTTCTTGTTTAAGAGGATAAAGTGATATGATTTATTTCTGAATTTTTAGCATAGGAAAATCACATCAATTAAATTAATTGATTGATCTTGGCTAGTTAAACAAATTTCTAAGGATAAATAAACTAATTATATAAGTGACTTATATCCAATCTCCACAATTGATCTAAAATTTTTAGGATATAATGAAATCCCTCTATCACGTTGGATATTAATGATTTAGCCCAAGTGAAATTATAAAGGGGACCTAATGGGGAGGATGGAGGCACATCACATTTTGATGAAGCGATATTTTCATGAATGAGAGACTCGTGTCACCAAGGGGAAAGATGAAACATGTGTAGCTATAGGATTCAAGTGAGGATATGTAGGAAAATCAAGTTGTAGTAGAAAATATGAGATAGGTTGAGTTGTAAAAGGTAAGATGAGAAGCCTAACGTTGATCTATAGTTAGGTTGATAGCGCCAAGTAGAAATTTGTGGCTAGGTTGAGTGCATGTTCAGAGAGGAGAATGTTAGAATTGTGGCAAGAAAAGGCTTCATTTGACTTCTTCCTTAATCAAATGGAAAAATTGAATTTTCCACATCAACATGATGACTTGGATTGCACTGAACTGGAGTGACATGGTTTTCTCTACTAGTTAAAGCAGTAAATTTGAGATTGTAGGCTAGAAATAGAGTTGTGCATGAGATGATTTTTACGATGTAGAAATCTACTATAGTTATTATTAGTTTAACTCAATTAACTAATATCTAGTTACCGTTAGAGTCAGTATGACTTCATTTCAATAGTTATAATAGTTGTTAACTCACTAATCTCTTAGTTAACTAATCAATTTACTAAAAATAGCCCTAGTCATGCATGGAATTTCAACCCCGTAGTTGAGTGGAGGAAAAAAGACTCAATGCATTTATTATTGTATATTATAGAGTTTATATAGTTTGTATGCAGTAGATGAGGCTTTCATATTGGGTATTGCACAAGAAAATAGAGCTTCCTCCTATTCATTAGGAGCTAATTTCCTCCAGAATTAAGCAAGGAAATAGGATGACAAGGAGGACAAGAATTGGTTAAGTATTTTGCAGAGCAGTAGCAAGAGGAAGAGATCATTATTTTAGTGTAGGTTATGCTTCAGGATTGAGGTTGTGATTGTAATAGATCATTTGTTTTCTCATGTTATATAATACGAACAAAGGAGGGGTTTTTTCTAGTTCGGCTCACCAGTAAAATCATTGTGTTCTTAGTGATTGAATGGTTGCATGTTATTCCATGTGTTTTCATTATGTGTTTTCCTTTCTGCAAAATAATAGAAGAAGTTTGTGTCTCTTTTTTTTAAAGTTTGAATTCATAAGAAGTAGAAAATTTCTTTCCATTTCTACATGGTATCAGATCTATGAATGACAACAGAGAAACTAGGTTCCTGATCAATATCTCAAGAAATTTAAAATACCAAATTTTGGTGCAGGAATTTTCTTTAGTGCTTGAACAATGTCCTTCTATGGATTTAGGCTTATGTACGCATTGGAGGGAACTTTGAATTTCATAACTTGGAAATACAAGATGGAAGATATATTATATGACAATAGAGTATGGTAATACACACAAACTAATATTCCAAAAGTAGCAGCATTAGATGCAAAAGTACTTGCTCAGTGGAAGAAAGATGCAACAAAAGGCAAGATGGTTATTTTGGAGGGTGTTAGAGATCATGGGGTGTCAAACTTGCATGAAAATGATACTCCTCTTTGTAATGTGGAAAAGTCTCATAAATCTATTCCACCACAACAATGATGCTAGGAAATTGAAATTCAAAGATAAATTCAAGAAAATTTGAATGCAGAAAAATGAAACCAGTCAAAAATACCTATCTAGATTCACCTAGGTTCGAGAGGAACTTGAAGGAGTGGGAGAAAATGTGTCATCATCTAAACTTGTGAACTTTGCACTCCTTGGTATTTTGAGGTCCTGACACAAATGTTAGGATGCAATTAATGGAAGAGACAAGCTCCCAAATTGGGAGAGACTTTGGTTTGACTTGGTCGAGGATGAGATCTCGGTGAATAAGAAACCATGGCAAGAAGAAAGATATTGGTGACATTAATCCTTTCATTTCCATGAGTATTGACACTATGCCACTAAGTGTCCACATAATAAATCCAATAAGGATCTGACAACAGGACCAGGAAGAGATTCTCTTGCATCACAATTTGAATTATATTTCATGCTCACTGCTTGCCTAGAAAGCACACTAAGAGGGAGTGAATGGTACCTAAACTCTGGTGCTTCATATCATATGACAAGAGAAAAGGAGTTCTTCAACAGCCTAGAGGAGGACCTACAATTACACATAGATCTTGTAGATGATGGAAGGTATGATACCAAAGGGATTGGCACTATCACTGTTAAGAGTGAGTCAAGCTCCTATTGGGTGCAGGAATTGCCTTTAGGCAAACTCCTTCAACACTTAGTTGTCAACCCGGGGCTTTCGTAAACTTAGAGGCGAAGCACAGGAAATTCCAGAGATGGTTTGAACTTTTCCTAATGCTATTCCTACTTCCTAAATTACAAACTTGGAGAATCGAAAAGAAAATATCACTTGAGAATTTACACCAAAGGAATTCTAGTGCTAGAATGTGAAATAAAGTACTCTTTTCGAGAAATAAATGAAAGGAACTCTCAAGCTCTTGTAAGAAATCCTAACTAATTGAAATGCAAATATATGTCTATCTTCAGTATAGTTGAATGTCACATTAATAATTGGGCCCTTGAAGATGTCTGACTTTTCTATAGATCTTTCTCCATGCACTAAGTTGTTATTCCTCTACTCTTACAATATTCTTGCACTAGTACCAGAGCAAAGTTTATATGTTGGAAGTATATTTTACAATTTTACTAAAGATTTGTGTCCTCATGTAGGGGCTCTAAACCTTACAACTAGAGCACTCTACTCTTGTATCAGGATATTGATTCCTGTACCGAAACAAAGATTCTTGCACTAAGTTTCAAATTTCATTTAAAGAGTGTGTTGACCTAATGAAAGAATTTGCAAAGGTGAACAAAACTTTGAAATAAGTTCCATAAGCATAAAGATGCTTCAACCCAACTTAACTTCAAAATAAGAATTAATTTCTTAAGTTAAAGCACACTTTTATTCAATCAAGGAACTCCTTAACGCAACTAAAGAAATCATTTAATTGTGACAGTAGGCTTTATCCCTGTAATAGTCATTTACACAAATCCGATCTACCTTTTCAACCCTCTTAATTCATAAAGATTCACTTTGAGATAATTACATATGAAATTCAATCCTTCCCTCAAGAGTATGAAATGCGGGTAAATATTAATGTGTTATAACATCGTTCATTCTTTAATTACCAAAGCATATCGAATTCAAGATATCAAGAATACTTTGGAATGATGAACACACACTTGTTGAAATGCATCAAGGCTCTTATGATAGAAAAGAACAAAAGATTGTTACTGCAATGAACCAAAGAAATCAATTTGCGAAATTGTAAATGCACTAGTGCATGAATAACATGCTTGCATGATCCAGGAAGAAATAATGCTAAGCTTTGAAGAGAAGAAATCACAAAAGGATAAAATCAAACTTAGTTAAGCATGAACACCACGGATCCATCACACAGTGGTTATAAATGAAATTGAACCTGGACTTTGTGGAAGAATGAAAATGTTTATTTAATTCACACCTTGCATTAAACAAAATCAACACACCTTTAATGAGAAAGAATAATGCGAGGGAGAACGAGTTGGGTTGGTTGGGCCCTAGCTAGCTAGCTCATTTCCTTGTTTACAAAACATGGAAAATCATCTCTCAACGAGGTATCGACATAGAATTAAAATGTAGGATTGAAATAACATGGTGTAATCCATTTATATTAAACATTGGCAAATATACATGGTGAGTTCGATTCCAACCTGGAACGAGGGCGATACCATCAAAATAACAAAAGACCACAATCATAATATCATTTCTATCACTAGCACTCGCTACCATTTTCTATCTGAATCCTAAATTATATACATCCTTTTAGGCCTGCGGCCGCAACCAAATTACATTCAATGTTACAATCTAAGCCTTTCGGTTGTAACAAAATAAAAACAGTACTACATGCTAAGCCTTTCGTCTATAAAAAATTGCTAAACTTGAGCATTCGGCCGATGACCTAATCTTCATCATATCCCTAACTTATATTCACTCCTGATCCCAACTCGAGATGATCGATCTTGAACGAGATGTCTACATTAGGTAGTAAGCTGTGACAAAAGTTTAGGATTCGCCAACGGTGCAGCAATCTTACCTACACTTGACCATGCTAATGAAGTGATTAGTATGTTGCTTACAAAATACTTAGGAAGGAAAATATTAGTTGCAAATAATATTAAAGGTATAAAATCTATAAAAACAATTAATTAGGCACATTTGTAACCCTTAAATATGAAATATAAAGCTAGTGCAAGAAAAGGCATGCTTCTTGGAATAGCGTGGGAATAAGGAGGTTGGAAGGTTAAAAAAGAGGTCTAAGGTTATGATTTTGAATGGGAAAGGGGTTAAAAATGAAGAAATTAAGCATACCAACATCCTCCCTTCCATATTCTATTGTGGGTCCTCACAAAACCATTACCTACTGCAAAAAAACCAAAACGAGGGAGCCTCCCTTCAATTCTGAACTTGTATGTTTATCCCTTCTTTCACTATCTTTGCCTTTCCGCCTTGAGCCTTATAGATTTTCTTGGTCACCTTTTTAAGATGTTCATAACACTTTGAGGCCCAAAATTTTCCTATATTAACTTGTCATTTTTGCTTCTTCACCTCTCCTGCCAACTCCGCATTCATTTGCTTCTGCACTGCATTCTACTCTTTCAAGGCTTGATTTAATACCCCCAATCCATAAACATGCTGCTTGATCTCTTCTATCTGACTTCTCAGACAAAGGGTAGAGTTTTCTACTCCCAATTCCTCTAGTGTAGACTTCTCAGCAATCAATTCCAAACATGTGCCGACATCGCCAGGATCAAGGTAATCTTGGCCATCTAGTTCTTGCATTTTGACATCGTCAAGGGTTTCAATACATGGAGTTTCAATGTTACTAAGGGTCTCAGTACCTTGCAAATTCACTTGACCAGGTGTTTCAGTACCTTTCTCATTCAATTTACCAGGGGTTTCAGTACCCAGAACATCAAAATCGCTTAGGGCTTTAGTTCTCGGAACTATCAAGGGCCTCAGTGCACTTCTCATTAACCTTACTAGGGGTTTTAGTACCTGGAACTTCAAAATAATAAAGGGCTTCAGTGTCTTATGCCCTATGATCTCTTACCCTCCGTCGAGTCTTTTCTTACACTTGACATTGTTTTTCTCTTCTTCATCCTACCAAAGAGGGCTAATAATGGTGTGTCAGCTTCCTTCCCCGCATAGTCTTCGTCAACCACTGTATGGAACGCCACCTCATCGAGGAATGAGAGGTTACTGTTACCTGGTGAAGTGCATTGTGATTCGTCCAACAATATGAGGGAGGTTGACTGAACATGACTCGCCCTCGAAGAGGCATTCCTTCTCATGGCCGACCTCCTGGTCTTGGTAGGATGTGGGGTCATAGTTTCTGAGTTCTATTTCTTGCTTTCACTCCGCTTTTTGGTCGACTTCCCTGCACCTCGTCTGTAAAACTCTTTTAAGAATTCTTCCAAAGTCATGCTTTTATCCTCTAGTTCCTTATTGATAAAAATTTTGATCATCCCGTGGTGATATAACTTGTATGCAACCTTGCTTGACTTCCCTCTTTGAACAACTTTTGACATTTTTTCTAGGCTCCTGAGAAAATAAAAAGGAAAATTAATGAGCTTACCAGAATCAAAATGGAGGAGCAATCGTATGTGATATAGGAAGTTCAGTGAGTAACGACCCTCGCAAGTAAGAAACTTTTGTAATACATAAAGGAGATCCTTCCATTTTCCAATCATAGCATTATGCTGGAGATAGCTCTTCCAGTCCACCTTTTTCTTCAGGTTGACCATGAATCACCGCGACAGCTTCCTCTCTATCTCCTCCTTCTTAAACCATTCTTCCCCCACTGCTGTAAACCTGTAGCCTAAGATAAGGAGTCATTTGTGACAACAAATTCCAATGAACCAACCTTGGCTCGACTTGCATCAAAAGTCTGGGCGAATGCTAGTGCCATGGTTGAGTCGAATCCATCAATTTTTTGCAAAAACAGGAGGAACCCGGATTCCTGCAATATTACAAGATTGTTTCTATACTCATCCATTTTCTCCATCTCCTTTATGAACTGTGGTTTTATCCTTATAGGCACAATTTCTCTATTTGAATTCACCCAATCTATGTCTAAAAATTTTGGAAGAGTATTACCATATAAAGAACTCAAAATGATGGTCGAGATATACGTCCGCCACTATATTGGCCACTTCCTGAATGGTCATGCTTCATTATTAAAATTGCGTGGATGTGAATACGAATTGGTTCAATTACAAGCATGCGATGATGATTGTGAAAAATGGTAGTTTAGATAATGATTCAATGTAACGACCATGCAAGGTCAGATATGGAGTAAGGCCATCATTAATGGTGATGAGTTTTTCAATAAGAGATAAAAATTGGATTTCAGGAGAATTGTACCATCTCACATTTACTTCATCATCTCACATAAGGTGTATTGAGTACTCATAAAAAAGATGTTATTTCATATCCTAAAATATCTTTGTACTTAAACGATTTCTTCCTAATTTAGTAAATGATAAAACAAAGTGTCAAGCATAATACAAATTATTGAATTCCATGGTATACAGGTGGTTCAATTATTTTGACCAAACAAACATTTATGAAACAGAGATAAACTTTTCAATAGGCATTTTTGCACCAGGTGTTACTGCATTAGAGAATGTGTTTTTCTAACTGGGCGCATGTAGTAGTGCAGATTCCTATAATGAACGTGCCTACACTAAGCGTGTTTGCACTAAAAATGCCTGCACTTGAACATGCCTGCACTTGAGCATGCTTGCACTGAACATGCCGGCACTTGAACATGCATGCACCGAACATGCCTGCACTCAACATGCTTGCACTCAAACACACATTCCTGCACCAGGGATATTTGTAGCATATTTGGGAAGAGAAAGAAAAAGTTTTTCATTTTGATAGGATATAGTTCATAGGATGGATAAAAAAAATTGTTGGATATACAAGGGAGGCTTTATTCGCCATTCTTTGGTGTTGATATATTCCTTCTGATATGATTTGTGACATCGCATTAGATCTTGCAATCAATCCATGAGGGAAAAAAAGAAAATGGGAAAAAGGGTAAATTTTAGAATGGGAAGGAAATTGTGACAAGGAATTCAAGAGTGAGACCATAAGGAGGGAAGAATCGAAAAGGGATTTTTGGAAAAAATTTCGAGGGGAAAAGAGCAAAATACAAAGTCAGATAGGGAAGGTTTCTAAAGAAAGGGATGGCAAACTTCATGCGATGAAAAAGAAGAAAATAAAGGGGACTTTTTTACAAAAATGGGAATGGAAGAAGTGTATAATTTCACTTGATATATGCCTGTATAGTGCTAATCTGAAAAGTAAATGCAACAAGAATTGACTGTTGATTGGATAACAATTTCCATGCCAGCTATCCCAAACTTAGATAAGGGCTTGGTTCCTACACTTGAACTGGCTTCTTCTTGGTGACAATTAACACATCTAAAGATCAAGAAAAATTCCAATTTTATTAGATTTTTATCTTCCTACCAGCAAGCTAGTTTTTACGTTGATTACAATCATGTCAGTAAAATTGATTTTCACAATCATAGGAAAATATTTTTTTTTCTTTACTTGTTTTCTCTTCTTAAAATTTTCTCCTTACATATATATATATATATATATATATATATATATATATATATATATATATATATATATATATATATATATATATATATATATATAGATATATATTATTTTCTTTAAATTCTGTTTCAAGAGAGATGAAATTAGATCACAATAGGATAGCATAGCAACCTACTAACTGAAGCTCAGATAGTTGCTACACTTGCTGCATGAAATCTTCCTTCATGATGGGTTGAGAATATGCTTTAAGCCTATTCCCATTCATAAGGAAAACTTAATTTCTCAAATTGATAGTTTTGAATTCTACAACCCCATTGTCAAAAACTTGAATTACCTCATACAGTCCCATCCAATGGGTGTGGAACTTCCCTTTAAAATGGTTAAATCTAGAATCGTAGTGAGGAACCCAATCACCTGGCTGGAACTGTTTCTTCCTGATAAACTTGTCATGCCACTTCTTGCATTGTTGTTGCACCAAAATATTATGTTGAACAACACCCCTTCAAAATTCATCCAACTCGTTTATCTACAATAGACGTTCTTGTTGTTCTTCCAAGAGATCTAGACTGAGCTGAACTACAGTTCTCAAAGTCTTTATCTGAAATTCCATCAACAAAATGACTTGTTTTCCATACACCAGATCATCTGGCATATGCCCCATGATATTCCTCCAACTGGTTCGATAAGCCCATAAGCCTTCAGAAAATTGTCTTGCCCAATCCTTCCTGTGCATGTTTATTGTTTTGGTGGGGATGGATTCAATCACCTTGTTTGTAGATTCCACCTAGCCATTTTCTTATGGGTGGTATGGTGTAGATTTCATGTGCCAAATCTTGTACTGATTCATAAATTCCTGTAGAAAGTTAGAAACAAACTGTGGTCCATTCTCAGAAATAATTTCTATAGGAACACCAAATCTAGTAAAAATTTCATTAAATAGAAAATCAACAACAAGTCTTTCAGTGGAAAAAGAAACAGCTATAGCCTCTACCCATTTAGTAGCAAAATCAATACAAACCAAGATATAATTTTTAGTTAAAGATGTGGGGTTTATGGGTCCTCCGAAATCAATAGTCCATTTTTCGAAGGGCTCAATCATGACTTGAGGACATAAAGGCACTTCATTGGTTTGAACAGGTTCACCCATCTATTGACAACTATCACAAGGCCTAGCATATTTCTTGGCGTCCTTAAACAAAGGAGGGCAAAAATAGACAATGCATAAAATTTCATATGCATTTTGTTTATCAGCGAAGTGGCCACCACAAGGTTCATCATGGGCATATTTTAAGATATCAAACATTTCTTCCTCTCTCACACATCTATGAATAACAAAATCTGGTCCAGTGTAAAAGAGGTCTCCCTGTACACAAAAGTACGAAGCACTTTTCTGAATGATATTTTTCTTTTCATGAGCATGTAAGTGAGGTGGCGTTTTTCCAGTGACGAAATAGTTAGCTATGTCAAAAAACCATGGGGATTTTGCTGACATGGAAAAAAGATGTTCGTTAGGGATAACATCATCAATAGGAATTACTTCACCAGGATTATTTAATCTAGAAAGATAATCAGCTACAACATTAAACTTTCCTTATCTATCAATAATTGTAACATTGAATTCCTATAATAAAAGCAACCACATAGTCACTATACCGCTAGTTAAAGGTTTATTCATTAGATATATTATATTAGAATGATCAATATGCACATAAACTTCATATCCTCTAATGTAATGTCTGAATTTATTAATAGCAAAAATAATGGCTAAAACTTATTTCTAGGTCACTCTATAGTTAAATTGGGCAAGCGATAAATTTTTATTGATGTAATAAATACCATAGGATTGTTTATTCTACTCTTGTCCTAAAGATGCGCCAATGGTAGTGTCTAAGCAATCAAAGGAAATATGAAATGGCAAGGACCATTTTGGTCCTCTCAAAACTACTGCTTGTACTAATTTTTCCTTCAATGTCTCAAACGAATGTTGTCAAGTTGTGGACCAGGTGAATTCACTATCCTTAGCTAATAATCGAAAAACAAGAATAGAAATGAATCTCTAGTAATAACCATCATGTCCCAGGAAACCTCTAAATTCCCTCTATGGTTTGGGTGCAAGGAGACGAATAATGACTTCAACTTTAGTAGGGTCTACCTAGATACATTTTTCATAAACCAAATGACCAAGAACCACTACTGATTTACACATTAATCTACGTTTTTTCTCACCAAAAGCAAGATGAGCCTCTTGGAAACATAAAAGAACTTTTTCTACATTTTTAAGAGCTTCATCAAATGAGTTACCAAGCACAGAAAAATCATCCATATAAATCTCAACACATTCATGATCAGAAAAAATATCCAGCACAACGCTTTGAGAGGTGGTGGGTGCATTACACAACCCAAAATGAAGCACTCGATAAGCAAATATACCCCAAGGGCATGCAAAGGTATTTTTGTCTTTATCTAAGGGTGCGCTCTAGATTTGGTTATACCCACTAAAGCCATCTATAAATGAAAAGTACCCTTTACCAGCAAGGGTATCTAGCACCTGATCGATGAAAGGAAGTGGAAAGTAATCCTTGAGGGTGCCTTTGTTTAGTTCTCCATAGTCAATGCAAATACACTATATCCCATATTTCTTGGGGACTATCACTAATGGGGAGGCCCACTGACTGTCAGAAATGGTATAGATGAAATTAGTGTCTAAGATTTTTTGTAATTGCTCTTTAACAATATCTTTTAGGACAAGATTCATTTATCTCTAGGGCTGTCAGATAGGTCAGGCTCCCTCCTAGTTATAGATATGATGAGTACAAGTCTAAGGAGGAATGCCTTTCATGTCTTCGTAACTCCAAGCGAATGCATCCAAGTGATCTCGCAACAGGGTAACAAGCTTCTATTTCTGAGATGAATCTAGGTCTGAGCTAATGTGTAAAGATTTGCCTGGACTGATTTCAAAAAGAGTGGTTTCGGACTCAAGAGTATAGGAAGATGATGCCACAGTATGGGACAAAGAAGGATGAGAATTAGAATTTTCTTGAAAATCCAGAGTAAAGATCAGATGAAGTGTGTCAAAATTAGCCATGGTGTCTAGATTGTTCAAGAAATCTCACAATTCACCATCTTGGGTGGACTCAGTGAGATGCTGAATCATAGAGACAGACTGGGTCTCCTCATCACTGCTGTCATAATCTACCCATAGTGTCCTTGAGTTGTCAAATAGATCTAGCAGGTGAATATAAGATGACCTTTTTCCTAGAGTCTCCATGTGAAATGCACATATCACCATAGTGACATCCAATATAGGCATCGGCCATGGCAAGCCATGGTCATCCCAGGATGGTAGGATGTCCTCCCACTGGATTCTCTCACTGAACCACAATGAAATCAACGAGGTGTTCTTGGGAATCTATAGAGACAACCACATCATCTAATACCCCATCGGGCTTGATTTTAGATCTGTCTACAAGTTAAAGCACAATGGGTGTAGGACAAATATGGCTGAACCTAAGTTGTTCCATGGTTTTCTTGGTCATAACATTGATGGATGCCCCCCAGGTCTATTAATACATTAGATACAAGGATATAACCTATCTGGACAGAGACAAATTGGTTTCTAGGATCTGTGTATTTCTCCATTGATACACATCCTATCATCAACTGATCTACTCTACCAATAAATTGAATGTTCTAAGGTTCTACTCTCTTCCTCCCTGGATTTCTAAGACATAACTCCCAAATGATCTTTGTACAGATGGGAATTTCTGTGATAGCCTGAAGTAAAGGGAACTTTATACAAATATTCCTTAACTTTGAAGCCAGAGTGGACTCGAGGTCACTCTTCCCCATATCCAACCTCTCTGGATAGGGAGGCTAGTTTGAAGAATATGGTGAATATAAAGGTACGAGAATGGGCTGAATGGTGACATTGTTTTTCGAATGATCAAGAATTGCCTCCTCATTTTTCTCCTCAATGATCACCATGGATTATTTTTTTGTTTTTCTAGTTTAACTACCCTTCTTGATTGCAATTGAAGCTTATTTATCCCAACCGGTAGGGTTCGATAGGTAGGAGAAGGGGACGATCCAACCAAATGAATTAGTTGTACTACCTTATTATTAGGATTTGGTATCGGTTGAGCAAGTAGTTGAGGTGGTGTAAATGGTGGTGGAAAAGGAAATGGTGGCAATGGTTGATTCTGTTAAGGTAGACATGGAAAGGATGGTTGTGAGATATGGTGAGGTGCATATGAAGGAGGATATGACGACATCTGAGCAAGAAAGGAATGATACAAATGGTTTGGTCCTCTCCATCTTTCTTGCCAAGGTTGAGAGGACTATCCATGGTAAAAATGGTTTATGTGCTACCAATGTTGAGAGTGATTATTATTATTATTATAATAGGAATATGGACGTGCATTATAACCATAAAAATGTGGTTCAGGAACCATACCTGCACTTACTTGTAGCCACTTCCTTCATGCTCCCATGGCATGGAACCACACAGGTTCATAATGCTCTCCTTCAAGTAAAGCTTTCAATGCAGGTATGGAGGGGCATTCCTCGGTGGCATGGTTCTCTGCACATATCACACATTTATTAGTACTTTTTATATCAATAGGACACTCTCTTAAAGGATGATTTTTCCTACATTTTGGACAAAATTGATAATGACTCTTGTTCTTTTTCTAGTTTTTGCTGCACTTTCAAAGATTCTATTTGTTTGCTAACAGTATTCATTATTTAAATTTTCATGTTTTCCATTTTATTCTCCAAGCCAATGATCATAGCATTTGTAGATCCCAGTTTGTTAGTTTTTCTTTTACCTCCTCTAGTGGATCTAGATTGATTTCGAGAGAACTTCTGCACAAGTCAAAAATTTGTTCAAAAGTTTTCTGAGCAAGGTCTCCTTGTCCTAACAAATTCAAATTTTGTCTACCATCCTCAGTAAGTCCTTGTAGGAACAAGGTTTGAATAATACTTAAATCAAATTTGTGTTTGGATCTTTGGAGTATATATAGAAATCTCTCTAAGTAATCCTCAAAAGTCTCATCATCACCTTGTACAATGGTGAAGATTTCGGACTGCATTTCTTTAGTTTTACAATATTCCTGATATTTATTGACAAATACTCTCTTCATTTGTTCCCAAGAACTTACAGTGTTTCCTCCTAGTCCCATGAATTAGTGCACGACTCAATCCTTGAGGGTTGCAGGAAACAATGTTAATTTTTGGGCATCGGAAGAATAATCATAACTTTGACATAATATATCAAACTCAAAAAGAAATGAATCTGGGTCTTCGTGCACCATACCATGAAAGTGTGGAAGAGTTGAAGGTGAGATATTCTTCATTTGCACATTGACTGCTGAGTTCACTATTGGAAATCCAAAAGTGGACTGCTCTTCATTTACCTAATTCTCACCATTCCCCTCTACATGGTCTTCATGATCAACCATTGTTGTGCCTCCAATCATACCACTTCTAGAAGATGAAGGTTGACTATTTCTGAATTGGACTTTCTAATCACCATTAGTCTCCTTCTTCCCCTTTTCGGGTTGTGTCACACCTGAATCACTGTTTCCAAAATCCAAGTGGGCCATTCCAGCATGATGAGTCCCGGTCTGCTTGGACTTCTTACCTACAAAGAAGGTCCAATATGAGAAGAGTTTTCCTATTTTTTAGTGTTTTGTCAGCCCATATTGGGCTTCATACCCCTAACTTTCTTAGGCATTCATTTCAAAAAATCAAATCCAAAAAAACAAAATTCACATGTTGTAAAGAAAAGAATCTATCACTTGCTGCAATGAATAAAAAAAAATTCAGCACTTGTGAAATCCTTAAATCAGTAGAAGCATACTACAGGAAAAAATAATAGTAGACTTACCCCTATTGAAAAAATGGAGAGTTCGTACCGATTTCAAATCGCCTCCCCAACAATGGCGCCAAAATGTTGGGTGCAGGAATTGTGGTTACGTAGACTCCTTCAACACTTAATTGTCAACCCGGGGGTTTCATAAACTTAGAGGTGAAGCGTAGGAAATGCCAGAAATGATATGAAGTTTTCCTAAGTCTATTGCTACCTCCTAAATTACAACCTTGCAGAATCAGAAAGAAAAGATCACCTGGAAATTTACACCAATGAAATTCTAGTGCTGGAATGTGAAAGAATGTACTTTTGTGGAGAAATAAATGCAAGGAACTCTCAAACTCTTGTAAGAAATCCTGACTAATTTAAATGGAAATCTATTTCTATCTTCAATATAGTTGTATGTAATATTAATAATTGGACCCTCGAAGATGTCTGACTTTTCTATAGATCTTTCTCCCTGCACTAAGCTATTATTCATGTACTCCTACAATATTCTTGCACTAGTACCATAACAAAGTTTATATGCTGGAAGTATATTTTACATGTGTACTGAAGATTTGTGTCCTCATGCAGGGTATAAACCTTAGGAATAGAGAAATATTTTCCTATATTAGGGTATTGATTCCTATATCAGAACAGATATTCCTCCACCAAGTTCTCAATTTTTTTTAAAGAGTGTGTTAAGTTAATGAAAGAATTTGCAAAGGTGAACAAAACATTGAAATAACTTCCACAAGTAGAAAGATGCTTCAACGCAACTTATCTTAAAAATAAGAATTAATTTCCAAAGTCAAAGCACACTTTTCTTCAATCAAGGAACTCCTCCATGCAACTAAATAAATCATCTAAGTGTGACAATAGGCTTTATCCCTGCAATAGTCATTCACACAAATCCGATCTACCTTTTTAACCCACTAATTCATAAATATTCACTTTCAGATAATGACATATGAAGTTCGATCCTTCCTTGAAAAGTATGAAGTGCAGGTACAGATTAAAGTGTTATAACAACGTTCATTCTTTAATTACCAAAGCATATCTAATTCAAGATATCAAGAATAGCTCAGAATGATGTACACAAACTTGCAGAAATGCATCAAGACTCTTATGATAGAAAATGACAAAAGACTATTGTTGTAATGAACCAAAGTAATCAATTTGTGAGACTGTAAATGCACTAGTGCAGGAATAACGTGCTTGCATGATCCAGGCAGAAATAGTGCTAAGATCTGAAGAGAAGAAATCACAAAAGGATAAAATCAAACATAGTTAAGTGTGCATACCATGGATCTATCACATAGTGGTTATAAATGAAATCGAACCTGGACTTTGTGGAAAAATGAAAACGTCTGTTTAATTCACACCTTGCATTAAACGAAATTAACACACCTTTAACGACAAAGAAGAAAGCGAGGGAGAACAAGCTGGGCTGGCTAGGGCCTAGCCAACTAGCTTGTTTCCCTATTTAGGAAACTTGAAAACTCAACTCTCAATGATGCATTAACACATAATTAAAATGCAGGATTGAAATAACATGGTGCAGTCCCTTTATATTAAAAATCAACAAATATACATGGTGAGTTAGAATCCATCCTAGAATGAGGGCGATACCAACAAAATTACAAAAGACCAAAATCACAGTATCATGGCTATAGCTATCGCTCAGAACCATCTTCTATCTAAATCCTACATTATATACATCCTTTTAGGCCTATGGTTGTAACCAAATTACATCTAGTGTTACAATCTAAGCCTTTTAGCCATAACAAAATAACAACGATATTACATGCTAAGCCTTTCGGCTATAACAAAATGCTAAACTTGAGAATTTAGTCAGTGACTTAATCTTCATCATATCCCTGACTTATCTCTACTCCAAGCCCAGCTCGAGATGATAGATCCTAAACGGGATGTTCGCGTTACGTAGTGAGCTTTCATGGAACTTTAGGATTCACCAATGGTGCAGGAATCTTACCTGCACTCAACCATGTTAACGAAGTTATTAATGCATTGCTTACCAAATACTTTAGGAAACAAAATATTAGTTGGAAATAATATTAAAGGTATACAATCTATAAAAGAAATTAATTAAGCACATTTGTAACCCTTAAATATGAAATATAAAGCTAGTGCAGGAAAAGGCACGATTCTTGGAATAGTGCAGGAATAAGGAGGTTATTTTGTCTTTGAGGTTTCTACGAGTTTCATCATTATGTAGATCTTCCGGATACATCGCATTAGGTTTCTTTCTGATTAACGTTTCGAACCAACAATGGTGGTTCATCTTTAGGATGTGAAATATTTATAGAAAGACTGTTCTCATTTTTCTAAATAAATAGAGATGAGATGCTAAGCCGACAGATAATAGATTTTATTTTATTTTATTTTTTATTTTATTTTTTTTAATTTTTATTTTCTTCTATTATGTTTTAATTATAATTTTAATAGTTTTATGATATTATGGTAATTTAATTACATTTTGTGACATATATGGATTTTAAATTCATTATATAACTATTATTATCTTAATTAGGGTTACTGTCATATTAGTTTTATTAGGGTTATATCTATTATGTTTGTATTAATTTTTAATTAATTTTATAATTATTTCAATTATATTTATTTTAATTTATTATATTATTATAAATTAAAATAAAATAATAAAAAGAATAATAATATAATAAATTAAAATAAATATAATTGAAATAATTATAAAATTAATTAAAAATTAATACAAACATAATAGATATAACCCTAATAAAACTAATATGACAGTAACCCTAATTAAGATAATAATAGTTATATAATGAATTTAAAATCCCTATATGTCACAAAATGTAATTAAATTAGCATAATATCATAAAACTATTAAAATTATAATTAAAACATAATAGAAGAAATTAAAAAAAAAAAAAAATAAAAAAAAAAAAAAAAACATAAAAAAAAAAATTAAAAATCTGTTATCTGTCGGCTTAGCATCTCATCTCTATTTATTTAGAAAAATGAGAACAATCTTTCTATAAATATTTCACATCCTGAAGATGAACCACCGTTGCTGGTTCGAAACATCGATCAGAAAGAAACCTAATGCGATGTATCTGGAAGATCTACATAATAATAAGGAGGTTGCAAGGTTAAAACAAGGTCTAAGTGTTAGAAAATTATATATTACAGAGCAATGGAACACATAAAATATTGCAAAAATATAAACGCAAAAAACGCACAAAACAAGAGAGACACAAATATACGTGGTTCACCCAGTTTGGGCTACGTCCACCCTAAACAGCCAGTCCTTCCTTTCTATTATCCAGCAAAATGAAGAGACACAACCTACAGCAAATCCGCTGTAATATCCTCTGTTTTCTCTCACAGTCTCACCCCTCTGTTTCTCGCTCACAGAATACACATATATATAACAACCTCAAATACAATACCCTCATACAAAGAGAGGGGTTGCCTTCTAGAGAAAAAAACCCTAAACTAAACATAAGTTCTACCGTCAGATCATCCGCCTAATGAACGGCCCAGATTGGCTAGAAATTACTATACATTTACAAGGCAATTTTACATTTGTTTTTACCCCGCCGGGGGACTGTTGGCCCCCAGACCCCCCAGCCGGGGGGATCGGCCCCCTCGGACCCCCGTGGGGGGGACAAGTCCCCCCGCACCCCCCCGCGGGGAGGGGTGTACAAACTTCCTGGGGTATTCATCCGGCTGAAACAAAGACCTCTGAACAATCATGCTCCACACACAACACTAAGGATATGATTTTGAAGTGGGAAAGAGGTTAAAATGAATAAATTTAGCCTACCAGCAAATACCATCTTCACCTAAAGGATGTAATTTATGTACCTGATCTGAAGAAAAATCTAGTTTCTATAGTTGTACTTGGAGACTGTGGTTATGATGTGGTTTTCAGTAGAGGGAAGGCATATTTGAATCATGTTTCTACCAAAAAAGTAAAACAAATTGGTGTTAAACTTAAAAATCTCTACAAGTTAGAGGTATATTTCGCCATGCATCCAACTATACTTCTAGGAGTGAGGTAGGGTGAAAGCCTTAGTCCCAGAGTTGCAAATATTTGGGCAGGATCCATATGAGAGCATTAGCAGTTTTGTATAACCTTCTCACGGATAATTACCCTTGTTAGAGGGGCCCGCAATATTCAATACAAGGATTACAGTTAGCTGTTACAGTCGAATCTTGAGAGATGGTTGTAAAGCCTAGTAGTGGTTAGAGACTCAGGAGACAGTTGTAGCTCGGAAGCACAACTCATTCAGTATTTTGGATGCTTCTCTGTTATAGTTGTTGGAGTCGTAAAAAAAAATGAGAGGGAGTGGTAATTTTTGACAGTGAATTCCACTGGAGTAGGATTGAGGTTATGCAAAATCCTTTTCTTGCTAAGAGGGAGTGTTAGAATTGTAACAAGAAAAAGCTTCATTTGACTTGTGCCTTAGTCGAATGGAGAAATTCGATTTTCCACATCACCATGATCTCTTGGATTATAGTTAAATGGATTTATGGCTTTGTCTCGTAGTTAAATTTTTCAATTTGAGTTTCTACGCTAGAAGTAGAGTTGTGCATGAGTTGATTGCTAAGATCTAGTAATCTAGTCAAGTTATTATTAGTTAAACTGAGTTAACTTAGCTCTAGTCACTAGTTGAGTTAGTAAGAGTCAGTTGAGTAGTTATAACAAATTTTAACTCACTCATCTTTCAATTAGATCATCAATTTACTCAAAACAACCCTATTCATGCATGGAATTTGAATTCCCTTCTTGAGTGGATGAAAAATGCATCAATGTATTTATTATTGTATACTAGAGAATACATACAGTTTGTATGTAGCATGTGAGGCTTTCCTCTTGGTAATTACACAAGAAAATACTAGCTTCTCATATTCTTTAGAAGCCAAATTCCTTAGGAATTTTGCAAGGAAATAGGAGGAGGAGGCCAAGAATTGGTTAAGTATTTTGCAAAGCAATAGCAAGAGCAAAAGATCAGTATTCTACTTAAGGTTGTGCTTCAGGATAGAGGATGACAGTGTAATAGGTCATTTTTTTTCTTATCTGATATAATACAAACAAAGGGGTTTTCCCTAGTTGGATTACCCATTAAGATCATTTGTTCTTGGTGATTGAATGGTTGCATGCTATTTCATGTGTTTCTATTGTGTGTTTTTATTTCCACATAACAGTAGAACAAATTTTTGTCTCCTATTTTCAGTTTGAATTCATAAGCCATAGAAAATTTCTTTCCATTTCTACACAAAAGTATGTAACAACCAAAAAGGATTGAGTTCTAATAGGTTGTGGGTGTGATGCCTTGAGTAGGAGGTCGAATAAGTAAGGTTAAATTATAGTGAGTAGGGTGAGTTTCTAAATCGATGTTAAAACTATTCAGTCTAATTCTATGGGGATTTGAATAGATACATGTTTTATTGCTACATTTTCTACGAAATTTCCTTGTAGGTATAGACCCTATATATTTTATATATTCATAAATTGTGAACCATCATTTATAGGGAAATCTGTTTTTTGCTATCTTTTCGTGATCTCCTATTTAATTCTCTCGCATATTTTATTTGTAAAGGTTTAGACAACAAATGTATTATTTTCATAGTTTTAGATTTCAATTTGGGTATAAATTATTTTCCATGTATAAATATTTGTGAGAGAAAACAATCAAATCTTGTGTTAAAATTTCAACATGGTATAAGAGCACTAGAAACTCTAAGAGAGATGGAAGACTAGTAGCACAAGGGTTTACAACAACATATTTCTTCTTTTTTCCTATAGGGTTTTTGTGATTGAGGGTTTCATCTAGGAGAATGAATTCAATCTAGTTATGGTATTATTGTAGCAGCTACAACCACCCTCGAAAATTTTGGCTCACATGCAAATTTCGGAGCCTACCTTGAGTCCTGTGATCAATCATTCCTTGGTCACTTGTTAGTAAGCTAATGATCTCAAACTCCCCTCCTTGATCTTAACATTTGTTCACATTCTCATCTCATGCAATATGTGTCATCTGTAGGCATAAGGATTATTGTTTTGTCATGCAAAGGGGATGTTGTTATGCTTCAAGAAAAATCTTTTTATGTATGGGTTTCTCTCATCACATAGACATGTTTCACACTCACTTCACACATGCTTATTGTGAAGGTTGTTGCATCAAGCATAGTATATTTTATATGTTCTGGATGTTCTATGTTGTATCACTAATTGATCGTCTGTGATCATAGTCAAGTTATGTCACAGTTTACATCTATTTCACTAATCTCACACTTAGTTGGTTTCCTGACTAACCTATCCTCATCCAGCTTTCCATAACTGCACACTTTGTTTCTGCAACCCTCAAGCCTTTTCCCTTTCCAATTAAGACTATGCAACATGTTGAGACCCCATCTTCCCTTGGCATCCAAAACTTCGCAGTGGTTTCCTACAGTTTCGTTTCCCATCTGGAACCCACTATCATCGGAAACTATGTGGAACTGCACCTTAATTGTTTAGTTTGTCTTGTAACCTAAAAATTTGTAGATGTGTCCTCTTGGGACCCATCTCACAGCACTGCATTGCATTCAGAAACTGACCAGTATTGCCTCCCAAGACCGCATCCCACAACAATGTCTTGCCTCTCAAAACTACCTAGTGTTGTCCTAGTTGTCCAATCTGCATTGCACTCAGAAATTGTGCAGAGAAAGTAGCCAACCTTGCTCTCGAAAATTAGGTGGAGCAAGCCATCAACCTTGCTCCCATAAATTGAACAGAGCAGGTAGCCCACCCTTGATCTAGAAAACTGTGCAGATCATCCTGCGAGGAGTCATTGTTCATTGAAACTGCACAGATCTATCTCTCAATGATTACAAGAAAATATGACATGTTATATCACTCTCAAGGAGTTGAGGAGAAGGAACAAGAAACCATGTTATCATTAAATATCGGGACCTCATGAAAACTCTGTCGGATGCATGATCATCTCGAGGGTAAGTATCATAAGTAAAGAATATACCTTGAAGTACATCTCTTAGTGTAGCTTGAAGGACTTATTGTCATTGTCATATAATTTTGTCTTCGATAGCATGCATATTTGCAAAGCACAAAGTCATTTCATGTGTTTCCTCTACGCGTCTTCATTCCTTTTCTCTTTTTTGACCAACAACCTTCTTTGGCATGTTGATTGTTATGCCTTGCTTGCAATTTTGTTCTCACAATTTTGAAGATTTGTGTTAGTGCGTATGAGTTTTTTTCCCTATGAACATTAGTTGTACTCATGCACAAACTTGCATGCAATATCGTACAAGTGTCGTCACAGTCATTCAAAGACATATCTCAAGTGTTGCACTTGCCCCTCATAGCCTTTGAGTCAATCTCACTAAGAACATGATTGTCTTTTTGGTTTGATGTGTCTTTTCCTCGATTCATGTTAAGTGTGTGATCACAATGTCATGTATGCACAAGTTCATTGCTTTCACACTTAGTCATTTTTCCTGAAAATCTATCAACTGAAAAACCCTCCTTCAACCGGTCCCTTATTTTAGTGACCTTGCTATTGCTACCTAAAATTGTTCAGAGCTTGACGTTGTCTTCCAGGGAGCCTGTACTATGCAATTCTGGAAATGAGCCAATTGACTCTATCCCAAAACTGCATAGAAGTTATCCGAGAACTTGATCCAGTTAGTGCTTCCAGCAAGATCACCCATTAAGCCTCCTTTTCGTCAACCATAAATGCTAAGATGAGTTGTGACCCAGGGTTGCACTCATTTCCAAAACTACAAAGAGATTTCCCAATGTGCCTACCTTTCACTCCCAGTAGAAAATGTGCAGACATGTGGGACAGGCCTCTGCTTCTTGTGAGTACATTATCATAGGAAATTGTGCAGATCTGACAAGTAGGCCCCCTACTGGCCTACTCTACTCTACCTCAGAAAATTACACAGTTTTCACAGTCACTTGTCCCGCTACCCTTCTCTACACTCATCCAAGAAATTGCGTAGTTATGTCTAGGAGCCCTCGCTGCCTGTCTCAGATTGTCTCCTAGAATTGTGCAATTTTGGTTAGGAGCTCTTGTAGCCTGACCCTGTCCTCCTCTGGAAAACTGTGAATATCTTCGTAGAAACTGCCTCTTGTTTCCCACTCTGTCATCCCTAGAGAAACTACACAAATCATAACTAGATGACCTACTTAATGCTCCCCTTGAAAATTGTACATATTGGCCCAAACATTCCCCGACACCCTTCCTAGTCTTCCTCCCAAAAATTGCTTACTTTTGCCTCAAGGCTGGGTTTTATCCCACAACTTTCACTGTTGCCCCGAATTGTGAAAAATTGCCTCCCAGTGATATCTTCGTAGTTTTTCTTGACAGTTCTCTAGAGCCTTGCATACTGGCTTATGTTGTGCTCTGCACAGTTCTAGTGTCTTGTCCCTCTCCCAGTCAGCCGCACCAAAACAAAAAACAATGCATCATGTTAGACTAGGAAATTTCTAGATTTGATGTTGTTTCATCACAAGTGATTGCAGGAACAGGTACATTCATGACACATGACACGACGATGAAGGGGATGAAAAAGAGGCGCATGCTAGAAGACTTGATCACAACATAACGAACACATGAACCAAATCGAGCAGTAAGTGAAATGGACACCTACACATGCACCATCAAGAAAATACGAAGATCATCGAGGACCCCACAAACTTTTCCATGCATAGGTGAAGACATGTTACACTGAGTGCATACCATCACTCAGTAGTACAATAGGTCGACACGGACACCACAGACAACCAGTACATGTCAACAGTGTCATGTTGAGCTGTTCCATGAGTTGTATCGACCACATCACTACTATGGGCCATACTTGTTGTAATCAATGTAATCTAATTTGAAATTCCAAGAGATGCACATATGAAGTTAAAGAGTCATGTAAGTCAAAAAGTCACAGGAATTCAAATGGTCATGAGGGAAGTGGAAGAGTCACCAGGGTCAATCATTTCCCCTTGGCTATATATACCCCCTCATTGTATGAGAAAGGAATTTTCACCTTCGCTCATCCCACATAGCCATGAGAGTTTGTAGTATGTTCTTTGAGGAGCAATGAGTGGTTCTAATGTCCCACTACAAGGGCTAGTGATGTATAGTATACAGATGTGTCTTGGAACTTTTTCTTAATTCAGAAGCATGTCTTAGGGAAACACATTTTCACACATGTTCTATATTTGTTTGTAAGACTATTCTTTAAAAGTTTGTAATGCATGCTTTCTTAACCTGTACTAAGATAGTTGAACTACCTCAGTTATTTTTGTACTTACATTGTTGAAGATGTGTTGTATTGTTTATCACTATTGTCTCACCCGTGTGGACTACTCCGCCCGACACTAGACACACCATCCTTGTGTTTAACAACCTTCACCCTGTGTGGACTACTTCATTGGATGATGCACGTGTTTTCCCTTGAACTTTGGTTTTCACAACTGCCGCATCCATTGTGGACTATTCCGCTGGATGTTGGACATACCATTTTTGTTGTTTGCATGTGGTTCTTCTTGGCTTGGGACTATTCCCTCTCATCAAGAGGCTCACTTCACTTTCCCCTTTGACAGTAAGTGAACCTAGACACAAAGTTACATTATGCACTCACCAGGCACACTCATCTCACTTACTCACAAAAAGATAGAAAGGATAGATGAACACCTTAGAATTCAACTTCTTCAAGGGGGCAACCTCCTTTACATTACATAAATGAACAATTCTTTGATGATTCAAATGACAAAACCTCCTTTCTATATATAGGAGTCTAAGGAGTCACAATATAACTCAGCCAACCTATCAATAATACTATAAAGACACAAAAATAACAATAGAGGGATTCTATGGGGCAGAGTAATAGCAATATGAGGACAATAGGGGCACAGTAATATTAATAAGGTATACAACTACAATAGTAATGGGGTAATCACTAGTATTATAGGGGCCCGACATGCCCCTCTCCTTCAAAAAAGGGTTGTCCTCAATGCTTGAGTAGTTTTGGATGCTTTCATATAAAATTCTCATCCTCCCATGTGGAATCTTTAGCAGATAATTTCTTCCACTTGATGAGATACTCCGAAATTGATTGATTTCGTAGCTGTGGAGTTCTTTTTTCTATGACTGCTTCCGATTCCAATATAATTTTTCCTTCCTCGTCAAGTTCTGGCAATATTGTTTGAACTGGGAGCTTGTCGCCTATAACCTTCTTTAAACATGAAACATGGAAAACTGGGTGCACTCGAGAAGCTATAGGAAACTCTAATTTGTATGCCATAGTACCAATCTTTTGCAACACCTTGTACAGACCATAATACTTTGGTGATGATTTATTATCCTTCTTAGCTTGCTTTAGGGACATTTGTTTATACGGTTGTAGCTGTAGGAATACCCAATCACCTACATCAAAACTTCTTTCGCTGCGATGTTGATCTGCCTGTTGTTTCATTCTATTCTGCTCCAACAAGAGGTTATCCTTTAAGAGTTGTAGGACTTGTTGTTGATGCTCAATGCGATGTTTCGCTGCTTGAACCTTAGAATTTTCTTTTAAATATGATGTGATGGATGGTGGTTGATATCCATAAAGTGCCACAAATGGGGTCACTTTTGTTCCTGTATGGAAGGAAGTGTTATACCACCATTCAGCCAGAGGCAACCATTTGACCCATTGTGTCTGTTTATTAAATACAAAGAAACGAAGATATCCTTCCAAACAATTGTTTACTATCTCGGTTTTCCCAACAGATTGAGGATGCTAAGATGAGTTATGATCTAACTGAATACCAAGACAAGAAAATAATTTTGTCCAAAAATTTCCAATGAAAATGGGATCTTTGTCACTTACAATAATCTTTGGGTTTCCATGTAGCTTTTGAATTGTTTCCATAAATGTAGTAGAAACTATATTGGCTTTAAATGGATGTGATAATGCACAAAAGTGTGCATACTTTGTAAGTCTGTCAACCACCACCATCATGACACTCTTTCCCTCAGACTTGGGTAAACCTGTGATAAAATCCATTGAAACCTCCTCTTAATGTTGGCTTGGAATGGATAAAGGTTGTAATAGACCCGGGGTCTTAATTGTTTCAACATTATTTTGTTGGCAAACCAAACATTCCGCCACAAACTTTTGAATATTCGATTTAAGGCCATCCTAAAAAAATTCCTTCTTAACCCTGTGGTAAGTTTTTAAAAATCTTGAGTGCCCTCCTAACGGAGAAGTGTGTAATTCCATAAGAATATTTTGTTTGATTTGGGAATTCTTACAAAGGTATAAGTAATATTTGTACCATAACGAGTCATTTTGTCAGCTAAATGTATCAGATGTATTGGAATCTTGTTGTAGCTTTTGAATAAGTGCCCACACTTCTTCATCATTCTTCCTTCCTCCCTTGCTTCGTTTATCCAATCTGGTTGGATAATAGAAATGGCGCACAACAATGCTTCCACATCCTCATCCTTTCTTGAGAGTGCATTTTCCACCACATTTTGCTTCCCTTTTTTGTAGATGATTTCAAATCCATAACCCAACATCTTTTTTGCTCTTCAGAGGATAATCTTTGTTCTAAAAAGTATTTAAGGCTATCATGAACCGTTTTTATCTTGAAGTGTCTTCCCATTAGGTAGGGTCACCATTTCTTAAGTGCATGTAGTGTTTCCAACATTTCCTTCTCATAAATAGCTTTGTGTAAAAACTTTCCCTTGATTGTACGACTTTCAAAAGCAATGGGTCTTTCATCTTGCATTAAAACAACACCAATTCCATTTCCTGAAGCATCACATTGCACAATAAAGGTTTTGTGAAGTCCAGTGTAGCTAAGACCAGTGCTTGGCACATTGCCTCTTTAAGATGTTCGAAGGCCTTTGTTGCTTCTGGTGCACATGAAAATGCATCTTTCTTCAATAATGTTGTTAGAGGTGTTGCTATTCTCCCATAGTTCTTAACAAACTTGCGATAATATCCTGTCAACATGAGAAATCCTCATAGATGCTTTATGGATGTGGGGATTTTCCATTCCTTAATGGCTTTAATTTTTCTAGGGTCTACCTTAACTCCTTCATGAAATATCATATGACCCAGATATTCCACCTCTTGTAGTCCAAAGAAACATTTGCATCTTTTTACATATAATTGTTTCTCGTCCAATCGTTGTAGCACCCTGTCAACATGTTCAACATGATCCTTCCAAGACTTGTTGTAGACTAGTATGTCATCAAAAAATACTAACACAAATTTTCTAAGGAATGGTTTGAAAATGGAATTCATAAAACCTTGAAATGTAGAAGGTGCATTGCTAAGGCCAAAAGGCATGACCAAAAATTCATAATGACCCTCATGAGTTCTAAATGTTGTTTCCGGAATGTCTTCAGTCTTCATTCTAATTTGATGATATCTTGAACGAAGATCCAACTTGGTGAAGTAAATTGATCCATGCAATTCATCTAGCAATTCATCAATGACAGGAATGGGAAACTTATCTTTAATAGCAAGCTTGTTGAGCTCCCTATAATTGGGACACATGCACCATGACCCATCCTTCTTATGCACCAATACTACTGGAGTAGAGAAAGAACTTTGACTAGGTTGAATTATACCAGCCTCTATCATTTCTGCAACCATACATTCAATTTCACTCTTTTGGGCATAGGGATATCTATATGGCCTCATTTTTGGAGGAACACTTCCTAGAATCAGATGAATAGCATGATCATGATCACGAATAGGTGGGAGACCTTTGGGAGTCTCAAATACCTTGAAATGATTGTCCAAGACTTTTGGGAGATTTGGAGAAATAGATGATTCCGATGTGGAAACATCTAGCGAACATAATTGTGCAATTACACCTCTTTGTTCCTTTTTTAGAAGCTTTGTCATATCGTTAGAGATGATTATCTTTCCTAGTTTCCCTACAATACCCCTTGATTCAACTTCCTTTCCTTCCACATAAAATTTCATGAGAAGTTCTTGAAAATTAAAAGCTATTGTACCCAAGGATTGTAGCCATTGGACTCCTAGTACAACATTAGCACCTCCCATTGGAATGAAAATCATTGGGCTAGTCAATACATATTCTCCCATGGATAGCTTGATATTATGGCACTTTCCAGAGAAATTTATCGTTCCTCCATTTGCAACCATCACTTGACACTCTGGTGCTTGATATAGGAGGCAATTCAATTCTTTTGCTATCTTACAATGAATAAAATTGTGTGTACTTCCTGAATCAATCAACACTATTACCTTTTTCTTTTTGATTTGTCCTTTTATCTTGATGCTTTGAGGAGTGTTAATTCCAACCAATGCATTACAAGATATGGTTGGGTTCATTTCTTCTTTATATAGGCTTTGTTCCTGGAGTATATCCTCTTCTTTTGACCATTCTTTCTCCTTTTCTTCTTCCTCTTCACAATCTATGTAGAATAATTTCTTCTTAGCACACTTATGACATTTAGTGTATTTGCTATCACAACTGTAACAAAGCCCTTTTGCTCTTTTTTCCTCCAATTGTTGTGGTGTCAACCTTATAGGTTGTGTAAGGCTAGGAGAAACAACACTTCCATCTTTATAGTTGTGAGTGGTATGCTTCCTGGTTGCCATAATTTTGCTTTCCATTTTTCTTGCTAACTTGAATGCCTTCTCTAATGAATCAGGTTCCCAAAGGCAAACATCATGTTGGATATTATCCTTTAAAGTCCCTATGAACACATCAATCCTATGCTCCTCTAGAATATTTTTTACCCTTATGTTCAATTTTTGGAACTCCTCAATGTGCTCCATTATTGAGCCCTTTTGTTTGAGACTTATCAATTGGCTAAAAAAAATGTTGCTTTTTGTATCCTCATAATGTGCTGTCAATTCTTCCATAAAAATTTCCCAAGTGATAATTTGTTTACGAGAGCAAAGCCATTGATACCATACAAACTCATTTGTTTCCAAATATAATGTTTCAATATGTACCTTTTGTGTTTTTTGCACATTATTGAGATCGAAAAATTGCTTCATCTGTAATATCCATGTTGCAGGATCCTTGCCATCAAACTTCCTCATATCAAGTTTTGGAATATGGTGGGTCTTCGATCCAACATTAGAGTCTATGAAATCATGATTAACATTTCTTTTGTTCTCATCATGAGTTTCTTTTACTACCCTTTCACCATTAGTAAGCATTTCTTGTAGAAACTTTGTCAAATCTATCTTCTAATCTGTCTTCAAATCTTCCATGACTGTCTTCAAATCTTCCATGCCTGTCTTCAAATCATCCATCTTAGCTTCCACGTCATTCATCTTAGCTTCTATGCCTTTCTTTAAACAATCCATCTTAGCTTCTACACCTTTCTTTAAACCATCCATCTTAGCTTCTACAGCTTTCTTTAAACCATCCATCCTAGATTCTATTACTTTTTGTGCAAGTGACACTTGTTGAACTTGGTCTCATAATTTTGATATATCATGTTGCATTTATTCCTCTTCTTCATGAGTCATGCTAGAGCTTTTAGGTTGCTTACTATGTGTTTGAATTTTCTTTCCTCGAGGCATCAATTACCAATAATAATGCTTTATTATGCCCTTTGAATTCCTTAAAACTAAATTTTCAAACCAAGCTTATGCAAAAATTTAAAAAAAACTACACACCTTTTTTCTCTTTGTAGGAGCTTGATATTGAATCTGATGTATCTCTGTAATTTTGGATCATCCAATTCTAAATTTGTGACTTGCAGTAGCCCTCTGCGACCTCTTTCCAATGCCACTAGTTTGATCCAAATTGGATTCCCCAGGGAAGAGTTATGCCAAATCTCCCACAGTGATCTGATTATAGACTAGTTCAGGAGAGAAAACTTATACGATATGCCACGTGTCACTAAAAAAATATATACAAAAAATTACAGTCCGTCGTCTTTCTATACATTCTTACGAAATTTCAAACTGATGCTCAGAGAGAAAGTTATGACAATTTTCCCCAGGTCACCTATTTGGAATGTAATTCAGGAGTCTGCAAAAAGACCCACTTCCTCAGATAATATCTCCGCAAATATAATGCAAAAAGCTCTGAAATTTGGACCTGAGATTCAGTGTGATTTCATCTCAAATGGTTTTTTTTTTGCTTCTGAAATGTCGCAGAATTATTTTTTAGCGAAAATTCCACGATGACCTATTTAGAGAAGTGAAACCCTAGAATCCAAAACTCTGATACCAAATGTTCTGAAACCAGCTCACAAAAACATAGAAAAGATAAATGAACACCTTAGAATTCAGCCTCTTCGAGGGGGAAACCTCCTTTACATTACATAAATGAACAATTCTTTGATGATTCAAATGAGAAAACCTCCTTTCTATATATAGGAGTCTAAGGAGTCACAATATAACCCAGCCGACCTATCAATAATAATATAAAGGCACAAAAATAACAATAGAGGGATTATATGGGGCACAGATATAACAATATGTGGACAATAGGGGCACAACAATATTAATAAGGGATAAAACTACAATAGTAATGGGGTAATCACTAGTATTATAGGGGCCTAACATATATATACCTCCTCATTGTATGAGCAAAGGAATTTTCACCTTGGCTCATCCCACATAGCCTTGAGAGTTTGTAGTATGTTCTTTGAGGAGTAATGAGTGGCTCCAATGTCCCACTACTGGGGCTAGTAATGTATGGTATACAGATGTGTCTTGGAACTTTTTCTTAATTCAGAAGCATGTCTTAGGGAAACACGTTTTCACACATGTTCTGTATTTGTTTGTAAGACTATTCTTTAAAAATTTGTAATGCATGCTTTCTTAACCTATACTAAGATAGTTGAACTACTTCAGTTATTTTTGTACTTACATTGTTGAAGATGTGTTGTATTGTTTATCACAATTGTCTCACCCGTGTGGACTACTCCGCCAGATACTAGACACACCATCCTTGTGTTTTCTTGGGTTTAACAACCACCACCCCTTGTGGACTACTTCGTTGGATGGAGCACGTGTTTTCCCTTGAACTTCGTTTTTCATGACTACCACATTCGTTGTGGACTATTCCGCTGGATGTTGGACATACCATTTTTGTTGTTTGGATGTGGTTCTTCTTGGATTGGAACTCTTCCCTCTTATCAAGATGCTCACTTCACTTTCCCCTTTGATAGTAAGTGAACCTAGACACAAAGTTACATTATGCACTCTCCAGGCACACTCATCTCACTTTCTTGAAGTTGCAATCATAATACTCTCATGTGCTTAACAACAAGATCTAAGAAAAAACTATAAGATAATGGAAACTAAGTCATCGTACTAGATGGGAATCCTACACCAAATATGTGAGGTCTAGTTGGGACTTCGTATCGGGGAGATCACTTGAATGTTGGCAGGTCCATCACCATCAATAGGTATGAATCCAATTGTAAGGGGAATCGAATTTTAGTTCATGAAAGGAGAGAATTTTATTGATTTTTATTTAAAATAGCTAATGGGAATTTTTTTCTATTAAAATAGAAGCTCCTTTGGATGCTACAACACATACTACTCAAAATTTGAAGGATGTGAAACCTAGACACATCATCATGGACATTGTGATGGATCATGTGATCCCTCACATACCAGGAAAGAGGAATTTCTATGAGATGTCCAAAAATTTCACAAAGCTGTATTAGAGTGGTAATGAAAAATGAAAGATGGTATTGAGAAAGAAGTTTAAAAAAAGCAAGATGAATGCGATAGACATAGTGGCAACATAGTTTCATACGATTCAAAATATTTCTGATGAGATTGTAGATATTGGTGAATTTTTGTTAGAGGATGAAAATGTTAAAGTAGACTTGAGGCATTTTCAAAACAATGGGATACCTTTGTGATAGGGATCCTAGCAATGATAGACATCCTAATTGGAAGAAATTGGGTGATACCTTGACTCAAAAGGAAATTTGGGTGGAGTCATTGTCTAGTGGATAGCTTAGGAGTGAAGATGAGGAATATAAGAGAGCCAAGTCTCTATTGGCTTAAGGGGGTCTGACTCAGGTTTAGATTTGTTCATGCCAACCAACAAAACCCTTACTACTTGCCCTTTCGGCAATAGCCTGTATAGTGTAGGCTGCAGTCTCACCGAAAGCAGTATTGGGGGATGCTAGAACCAGGTTTCTACATTGAGAGAGCGTGTGATAATTAATATGAAGCCATTGTAGCTTAGATATGCCTTCGCGCACTACAAAGAACTACACATCCAGCAGTCCTTCCTCTTGAATATTTGGTTCTTCACCTGTTTCAATCCTTGATAGGTGGTCGAGTCCTACATTCAGCTTTCCTGGCTTCATGATCACTTCAAATTCATATTCTTGAAGCAACAATAACCATCGGAAAATCCCCCCCCAACACATGCTTATTGACCAAGTACTTCACCTTGGAGTGATCTGTATACATTTTAAAGTGTTTGCCCAACAAATAGTGCTTAAACTTCTGCAGCGCGTAGACCATCGCCAACCCTTCATGCTCTGTAGTAGAATAATTCTTCTCAACCTTTGATAACTTTCTGCTCACAAAGGCTATTGGATGATCAACTTCTCCTTCTCCTACCTATTTTAATACTACACCGAGTGCAATACAAGAAGCATATATATGCACATGGAATTCTTTCTTCCAGTATGGAAACACCAAAATAGGGGGAGTTACCATCTTTTGCTTCAAGACATCCAAATTGCATTGATAGTCTTCATCCCAACAAAACATCCCATCTTTCTTCAATAATTTCTCCATCGGTGCGGTTATTTAAGAAAATGACTTGACAAACTTTCTGTAATATCCATTGTTCCCCAATGTCATGCGTAGCTGTTTTACATTCCTAGGAGGCTTCAAATTCACAATCACAACCATCATCACAAGGTCCACCATCAATCCATTCTTACATACTATATGGCCAAGAAAAATTCCAAAGGGCACACAAAATATGCACTTCTTTAAATTTAGTGTGATCTGATACCTTCGACATGTATCCAGCATAAGGCACAGACTCGCAACATGTAACTTCACAAACCGAAACACAATCTTATCATCGAAATAAACCTCCAAAAATTTATGAATAAATTCCTTGAACGCTACAATTACTACTCCAGAGAAAATTGCATGTGCGTTCTTCAATAGAAATGGCATTACTCTATATTGAAAGCAACCCCAGTCCATCGTGAACGTTTTCTTTCTTCGATCTTCCAGCACGATCTTTATTTGATGGTATCACAAAAAGCCATCAGTAAATGAATAAGCCTCCTATCCTCCAACATTCTCTAATACTTAATCTATCAATGGTGTTGGAAACGGATCGTGCACGAATGCATCATTCAACTTTCTTAGATCTACGCATATCCTCATTTTTCTTTTATGTTTCTTCTCTTGTACAACCATTGGGCTTACCCAATCATATTCCTCTACTGGTTCAATAATACTGTCATCCAACATCTTTTCCAATTCTTGCAGCACCTTTCCCTTATACTTTGGATTTACCCAATAAGTTCTCTACTTAATGGGCTTCGCATCTAGTTTCATTGTAATATTCATAACACCCAAATCTCTAATGATCCATTTCAAGTCCAAAAACTTTATTGGGAATAGACCCCGGTACTTTTGCAGTAGTTCAGCCACCTTATCAACCGTATCTTCATCCCAATAGTCTCCTATCTTCATGAACTTAGGCTTTGCTTTGGATCCAATGTTTACTTGTCTAGTTCTCAAAGGTTATGATACATTCGGGTTCGAAACTTTTGGTCCCTCGACTTTGCACTGTCCTTCTATCTCTAGAATGCTAATATTCCCTAGGTCTTCTTCTTCCTCTTCAGCAGTGACATTGTAACACTTTAGCACATGGCACAACTATGCAATTCAATCAGCTGAGCCCATTTGACTGACTCCTTAGAAATTTTGAATATAGCTACTTTTATCTCATCTAGTGCTTCATCAATGCATTCAAACCCATCCTCAAAGCTGAAAGTATATAAGAAACTCTCCCTTAAGATGTCCAATGGCGAAGCTCCGTCTCCAAATACGAGTTCATTGAAATTGTGTCTAATGTATGACAGAAAATGTGTACCCATTATGGTTGTGGTTCTATTCCCCAAGCCTTAATCCATTGTGCCAAATGATCATGCAGATCATCCTTCCCACTATACTTTCTATCATTCGAGTATTAGCATACCCAAACCTTAATCTCATCATTCTTCTATATTCCTTCCATCTAGTGAAGCTCTCCTTGTCCGTACCCTACCAATGCACAGGCGTAGCGCGCAGTGCCAACTCTAGCACTTGGAAGCAATGTTATTTCAGTAATTTCCTTTCAAATTCTTCTAAAAATAGATCCACATCAGCCAAACCATCATAATGTGGAAGCTTTCTTACCTCAATTGAGACATACCATAGTGATTTAGTCATCATATTACAACAGAGCGTAGAGACTTAATGCAACTAATTCTGACAGTGTTCAATCTCTTCATCTAAGTCTGAGGTAGAGGAACTATCCCTGTCCCATGCAATTCATCCATCGGTAGTAGGATTGATCCAATCTTCATTTCACGCTATGATCTTGTATATTTGATCCAATTCATCATCAATTTCCACGAAGTCACAGACAGGTTCATTATAATGCACTCCTTCAACAAGGTCTAGTGGCACCGCAACCCTGAGTGACTTCCTTTCAAACATCATCTTCCTCTTCTTCAAGTTCATTACCATGACTGTATCAAAAGCCCAGTCAATTCCTAGTAGTGAAGGGTATGGTTTAGTATCATACACTATTTGAATAACTTCAAAGTGAGCCAGGGCACTTGCACCCTAAATGTCCACCATTACACCATATAAGTGCCCCATCGGAATAATATTTTATTAATTTTCCATGCATAGCTGAATAGGAGACCACTGCAGCATAGGTCTTCCCATCCTTTCCCATGTCTACTTAGATATCACGCTTGCATTAGATCCCAAATCCAAGATTACCTAGTCCATTTCATATTCTCCTATTTGGGTGGCCAGTCTCATCTCACCGCCCATTCACTTCTTATGCTTAATCATTTTCCTCGCGGCGCATTGTTCAACATGATTCTTTTAATTATTTGCCCATTTGTCGATTAAATCTTGCAACTCTCCTACTGCTTTCTTATCGTGCAGTAACTTCATACAGGACTTCAGAAATGTAGCTAGTACCAAAGGATCTACCTCTTGTGTGGTACTAGTTTTTGGCATTTTCTCCAACCTTCCTGAGGTGGATGCCCCAAGGAAGTTCCTCTTCTTCCATGAAGGTCTCTTTAGTGCAATTAACGTCAAAGTATACTTCTTTCTCGATAGCCTTGCGCACCCACTTGTTAGCCTCAGGTTTCTTTCCTTTATCTACTCCAGTGGCCATACTTCTCCCTGTTACTATATTTATGCTGTGATCCTCTTCGCGAGGCTTTTCCCTCATCATTTGAATGTTCTGCGTAGGTTGCTGGGGTTGCGTCTTCTTTTCTTCCATTTTTTCCATAACGAGTGGACTTTCTTCTTTCACATGGTCAAACTGTCAACAATACTAACATGACAGATGCATGGGATTTGTGAAATATCGCCCGAAGTTCCCTGCTTCGCCACAGTTATATAAAATTACCCGCCCTCATCCTCGACCAGTTCCACCCCCTCTTCCTCGTCCTCGGTCGTGAAATCCTCCATGCACTACTCCAGTGCCCTAACTCGTAGGTCAGTTCTCTGCTTGCATTCAGTAGGTAGGGTTTCTATCCATCATCAGGTCATAACTTTTACAATGATGTTCATCATGTCCCACAGATTTATAGAAATTGCAAAACAAATGTTGAGGGTTTGTACAAACTTCTGTAGTAAATGGAAATTATTAGTTGTGTGATGTCCTGTAGCTTGACAGATAGCGCACCATAGCGCAGCTCCTACATTCGGCCCAACATTATTCTCTGGTTTCAAGGGAACAGGTGCTGCCCCCATAATATAGTTCTTATCAGCTGGGCAATGGTCCTTATCGTGTCCATGGCTCTTTCATTTCAAACATTAGACCTTAGCACACACCTCTGGATCGGCTTCCTTTCCTTTCTTTGGGATCTGCAACTCCAAGTGTAGGCTTTCCAGCTATGAGTGAATTCGTTGAACTCCAAGGTTGATATCTTATATGGGTGAGGCATCTAGCCACATCGCAATTTGTAAGGCTTCAGTTTGCGTTTTTACCATTGGTTGTGATAGAGGCACTCTCAAGTGCGGCAAGAGCGACGCTATATACTATTCGTGATGTTGGGAATCTGTAATTACCATATTGGCTTGTCTGATCAGGCATTTCAAACATTCATTGAAATCCCAAGGTGTCTCATCTACCTTTTGTCGAATTTCTTTAAACTCACTCACCGACTGCGCCTCTGACTTAAGCTTTATAAACTCCTTGTGCAAATCTTGTTGGGTCTCTTTCAATGTCGTGGTGGGGTTATTAGTGCAGTACTTGATGTACCATGTCAATGTTCGATCTTGTAAGGATGTAACAAGCTGCGCCTTCTTGATGCTATCATCCGTAATCTATTGCATCTTCCATACACATCCTGCGACTAACTAGAATTCTTTAGGATCTTTACTTCCTACTCTAAAAATCGACATCTTCATTATGTTCGCCACGTTGAAAAGTGGAAGTGGAGGGGGAGGGGATGAAGGTGTAGTTTAATGAGGTGGAGGTGGAGGTGGAGGTGGGGGTGCATTGGATGGATGATGTATCCTCAGGATAACCTATGTAATTAACTGAACTACACTTCCTAGCATAGTCAGCATCGTCCATTCATCGTCACTTGAAGGGGGTTCAATAAGCAAACTATAGGCTGAGCTTGATCCTTCGTTTCTTCTAACGAATCTCCCACTTCGAGTAACCCCAAATGTCAAGGTAACTACATAACCCTCTTTTCACAGAACAACATTTAAATCTAGTCCTTAATGAATTTAGGTACTTACCTACGCGGTCCCTTAAAAAGCCTTTGTTCCACTTCGTTATAGCTAATATTTCTATTGATCGCGAACTCACTCACAAAACATCCGAGAGTGTGATCAATCCAATGATCCACAACCCGTGCCATATTGCTTCCTCGTGCCTCCAGATGTTGCACTAGTCTAGGATTCCACACTATAGGGCCGTGAAGCCTCCACGTCCCTTGGCTCTCGGCCAATTTAGACAACCACTCATGTAGTTCATCAGGGAAGAAACAAAAGAACGCGTCGGTTTTGTCTGTGTATAAACATCTCTGCAACCACTACTCCTTTGATAGTTTAGGGCTCCTGCTCTCTTCAGTTGCACTTGTGTGCACTTTTTAGTCAATCCACATCTCAATCTCCTTCTTTGTAGGATAACATTTATCAGACATCTATGAGACAGATCCCGGTCCTGGAAATGGAGCCATTTGTTGGCTTAAGGGAGCCTGACCAAGGTTCAGATTTGTTCATGCCAACCAAAAAAACCCTAATTGCTTGTCCTTTTGGCAATAACCTACATAGCATAGGGTGGAGTCTCACCCAAAGAAATAATGAGGGATGCTAGAACCAGGTTTATGCATCCAAAGACTGTGTGATAAGTAATCTAAAGCCCTTGTAGCTTAGATTTGTCTTCGCATAGATCTAAGTCTTCCTATAGTTTGCTACTGTAACTCTATGAAAACGACGCTCAGACCTTTGCAAAGGTTTGTAGTAAATACTAATCCTAAATCTACCTTAGCGCAGATCTACCCGATTCTAATAGAGACCATACATATTTAGCTAATCCCTTTGCGAAACTTGATCATTAGTTATTTCATCCATATATATTTAGGTTTTAACGCATTCACACAACAATTACACTTTATTCCATAGAAAACAAATCAATAAGAAATAACACATAACTTGAATAGAAATAAGAATAAGACCCAGATGCAAGATATATATTCCCAAAATTAGTCTTTATTATATTCAATGTTCACATTATAGACTTTTCCACCCTGCGCACCTAACTGCAGGGTCCCACGCAATCAGCTGCGAACTTACCAAGGTCTTTGTGCACTCAACTGCACGAGCGTTCCCCTTTTGCCTAAGCACAGGAAACAGAGTTTTCCTGCCTTAGCACTTGCCCAAAACAATAATCCTCTATCTTAGTTACCATTTCTAGACTCGCTAATACTCAAATATTTATAACTTTTCTATTACAATACCATGGCATGTGGCCTATGGGTGAGTCTCAAAACCGACCTATCACTTAGCCATAGAAGGGGCTAAAGCCCCTTCGGCTCCTACTTAGATACATGCTACACTTTGACATTTCATGGAGACTTTACATTCTTTACAAAATTCCTCTGAAAATTTGGATAAACTAACCCAAAATTGACCCTAGAGACCCTATCCCAACATTCTCCTTCAAACTTTTAATTCTTGATGAATCCATCATGGCATTTCACATGCTCTTATTTGACTAGAATAGTATACTTTAATGGATCCTAACAAATTCTGTAATTTCATTGATGTGATCAAGCCTATTTTGTTGTTAAATATTACAATAAACTATTTCTTCATTTTTTATTCTTTGAATTTCAATAAATTTTTAGATTTAATTTAACAATATTACAAAATAACACATATAATTTTATTACACTTACTACCGACATATTAGTGGACCAAAACCCAAAAGTATAGTATTTGGCAATGATTTTCCTACTACCAAATAATTATTCTGAGTTGTACGATTTTCCTTAAATAACTATGAAGAATTGACATACATTACAAATGATACCAATAACAACTATGATGAATTAACACCTTAATTATAATTATTCTTTATACTATTTAAAATATCCTATAAACTCATTATTATAAAATAATGCATCCATTTAAATTACACGGGAAAACTACACATCAAAACATTAAGTTATGATAAATCTTGCATTACCAAATTTTATTTTAAATTATTATTATTAATCATAAAAATATAAATAAAATTTTAAATACTTTTTTAATTAAATTAAAGAGTAAAAAATTCAAATTAACTCCTATCATTTACTTATGATTATTAATAATTAAACTCAAATTATAAAAACAAAAATTAAATATATTAATTACTTTAATCTTCCGTAAAAATGTCACATTCAAAAATCATTGCAATCAATTATTTACATTAAACCCGTTTTGATTTCCTCTATTTGTCCAGGGCAATTCCTATTTCGCACCCTATAGGAATTTTAATGCGGCCTGACATGGGGCCGGTATAAGGCGATACAACACGCCGCTAGGTGATGAGAGAGAAAAAAAAAATAGCAACGTGTTGTATCGCCTTATACCGGCCCCATGTCAGGCCGCATTAAAATTCCTATAAGGTGCGAAATAGGAATTGCCTTTGTCCAGGGACTCTGCAATTCAGCGAACAGGTTGTACTCTCTCGTTTACCTTATATGGCTGTGGTACTTATATTCTCAAAGGAATTTCAAACCTGAACAGATACGTTTGGCAAATTGAGCAGATTCATCGAATACAGCCTGCCGCTGATCATAACTTCGTCACAAACATAACCAAAATAAAAGGCAAACGTATTTCCATCATCTACAACTTCACGGTTGTCCTATCAATATTTAGATTTCATAAAATATTTCTATCCATTTCAAGATCGAGGGGCGTCGGCCATAAGAAATTATTTTTTAATGGTGTTTCCAAAAGAAATTATTTCGTTTTTATTTTTTTTGAAATTATTTATCATATATTAAGCATGGTCAAAAATTCAAACCTTATAAATTCAGACATTTTAAAACAATAATATCAAAAATCATTATAAATTTAAATATTTTCACATTTTTTTTTCGAAATTATTTTTTATATATTAAATTTGGCCAAAATCCTTATACATTTCAATACTTCTCCACGCTAATTTTTTTTTTTTCATTAATAAGTTAAAAGTTTCACTAGAGTTTATAAACATTAACATAATATACCTATGTAGTATGCCCTAAAACTGTTTTTGCTTGGTTAAGTGGCTCTGTTCCTCACCCCTAAAACTGTTTTTGCTTGGTTAAGTGGTTCTCTTCCTCACTTAGAGGCACGTCCCAAGAGTGAAAGCCTGTCCTAGGAGTGAAAGCTTGCCCCTTACCGACCACCGTCTGGTTACTCTAGGTGGCATAGTTTTCCAATAAAAATAATAAGTCAGCGTGGTTTGACAAATAAATTATGATAAATTTTCGTGGTTTGACAAATAAATTATGATAAATTTTCAACCTCTGGAAAAAAAACATTAACATAATTTTGGGTTAAAAATTTGTTCACACTAACACATTCAAAATAAAAAATAAAAACGTGATATTTTACTAGTGAATGCTTTAATTATCAGCCATGAAACTGAGATGAAATTTCAAAACATATAACTCGTACTTGTCAATCATTAGTTCATTGAAACAGCATGCGTTCCAAGATTCCACACTTGTAGTAATTATTCAGCACGGACGCAACCAGACGTATCCTAATTCCAAACTCAGATTTCCTGGGCGTCGCTCAGCATGTGCGCTCCAACATCCTAAAAGGGTAACGAGTTAGCCAATAAAAAACTGCTGGATGTGAATGATATATAATTGCAAAATTAGTGAAGCTTACCAGCGGAGAAATTAAGACTGAATCTAACTAAGCAATTCGCCATCGTGCATATCGCCGGAATCCCCTGAACATGAAGAGAGAGAGCACCTCCACTTCTCCTCTCCGAATAGTTCACATGGACCATTGAAGGTTTAAGATAAGAGGCGTTGCTCTTTCTCTTCTGGTTCAGGCTCTGGAGAGGCCTTCTTCTTCAAATAATTACACGCAGGCTCTATTGCCTTGCAACACAACGCAACACTAATATGTTGAAATGGTAAATCTGCGCCATCTATATAGAATATCTCAATTCACTGTATGGGATACACTGGTGAAAATGGTATCCCCTCGTGTCCTCCAAATGTGGGGTTGATTAAAAAATCCGGCCCTGCAGAATGGCATGTTCAACCAATTGGTGATTAAATTCAATGTGATATGATTAAAATTTTAAATATCTCAAGACCCAATGCCATACAGCTAACAAGTTAGGGAAAATGAATGACATATAGCTAAAGAGTTACTGAGAAGTTGATGGATGCCAACACATATTAACAATTAAAAAGCCCACAAATCGTTTCCGGGTCAGTTTGGATGACGGAAGCGTGCAAGAGTACCCGGCTACAGATTACTCTGGATAGAATGCCGGCTAAATAGTGCTCCGGGTGGGCTCACAACTGTTCTCCCCACACCTTCCCCCAACAGACACTGAATACGTTTGTGTCAACCAAACCAATCATGATGAATTGCACTATAAATTTAACTTGATTTCCGATTTTGCATAGACCCGCGTGACATTTTCAATGTGTTTTCAAAAGCTATCATTTAACCCCTTTAACTAGTAGTCATGTTTTGAACTGGACATCTATGGTAAGCCAAGTTTGGATGAGTTGGTCTATAAGTTTCTTATATGGGACTCAAGTTATAGTTTAGAGTAGTTTTGTTTTCATTTATAAGAATTCCTTATTTTATGTTTGTTTGGTTCTACATTTGGGAGGAAGTTGATGTGATTGAAGCTTTACTAGTGGTAAGTGTGAAAATTGTATTAATGTTACGACAAAGATCGGTGCCACAATTGTATCAATGTTACGACGAAGAGTGGTGCCACAATATGCTTCTCCATATACGATTGTCTTTCAGAAGAGGCAATAGTTTGAGATTATCACCAATATGGAAAAACTAGTGGCTCTCAAATGGGATGTTTTAATGGAAAAATAATGTCTAACATAGAGAACTATAAGTGTAGGGAAGTTTTGGGAAGTTTTTTTTGGGTTAAGAAGTTCTTATTATCAATGTGAATGCAATAATCATGCTTATAGTTTTTATGGAAAGGCAATAGAATTTTTTCCTCTTGAGAATACATTTTCTTTTAGAAGTTTTCAAACACCTATATTAAATGTTGTCATGTTAGTTAAAGCATTTAGTAGCCAAGTACTTTTTATGCTAGTAGACGGTAATAAGAGAAAACACATAAAATATATAGTTAAGTATAAATTTTATTGTACTTTGAAATATCTTGGATGACCATTTTTGGTGGGCGATATGATTCTCTTTTATTTGAGTGCGTTAGAACAATGTTGAAAGCTATGGGTTAGATGGCTGACAAGGAGACATTCTACCTATGAATGGAAGAGGAGACATCTTGAAATTGATTGGTCAAGTGATTGAAGTTGATGAATTATATCACTATCTCTTGCCAATGTAATGCAAAAAGACTAGGCATATAGTAGTTTTTTTTGTCAAATTCATGATGGCCAAACATATTAAGACCATTAAGCTAAATATTGTTACCAATTTGTATTTTGAAAATTAGGATTTCTCATTCATCCAATTTCATGGGGTGATGGGCATCTATTGAGTCAATGTTATTGAAGAACTTTCAAAAACATTTTTCGACAAAGAGATCAGTCTAATAAAAATCATTGTAGCAATTGTATTCAATAGAGTGAATGGAAATGTCTCACAAAAACCTGAAAGATCATAGTTAGGTTTTTTGTCTTCCAATTTTTATATTTGAGATAAGAAGAAATGGACCAATATATTGCAACCTCAATAAGCAACAACGTCCCTATAAAATAAGGCATTTTTGTATACACATTAATGCCTTTCCTACAGTGAAGCCATGTCCCCATTTATATGTATCAAATTTCTAATACCACATCCTTGGTGACTTATTTTAACCCATATAGATATTTTTTAACCTGCATACCATTTCTTTCCTACCCTTCACTGCAAATCCTTGAGGTTGCTTCATGTAGATATTTTCTTCTAGATCCCCATGAAAAAATGTTGTCTTCACATCCATTTATTCTATATCAAAATCAAAACCAACATCGATAGATGAAATTAAACTAATAGAACATAACTTCCCAACAACAGAAAAAATATCGCCAAAATCAATCCTCGGCACATCGGAATAACATTTTGCCACAAATCGATCTTTGTATTTCTCCACCTTGCATTCTGCATTCATATTCTTCTTAAATACCCATTTTTTTTCTTCCAACCGGAAACTCCACCAGATCCCAAGTGTCATTTTTGTCCAAAGATTTCATTTCATAAACCATGGCCTCTTTCCATAGCTTTCCATCCTCTGAATCTACTGCCTCCCTGACAGTTCAGAGATCATCATCAATAATAGATAAAGCAAAATTTGAACAAAAGTTATTTGGACTATACCTCTCTAGATTCCCTCTTTCCCAAATTTCTCTTCTCAAAGATGGATTTTGTGGCTCTTCCTCTTCTAATTCCACTTCTATTGTAGAGTATGAAGAATATACCTTCTCAGGTTCCTTTGGTAGGACTTCACATTTAATAACATATTCCACCTCTCTAAACACCACATCTCAACTATAAACCACCTTCCTTATTTCTGGGTTCCAAAGCATATAACCTTTTAAACCATCCTTATACCCAATCAAGATGCACCTTTCATATTTACTATCCAACTTGGTTCTTTTCTCCTTTGGAACATGTACATATGCATCACATTCAAATACCCTTAGATGTGAAAGAAAGAGTTTATTTCGAGTCCATACCTCATGTGGAGTCTTATCCTCCAACATTGATGAAGGTGATCTATTAATGAGGTAACGTGGAGTCTCCACTACCTCTTCCTAGAATTCTTACCCTAACCTGACACCACTGAGCATGCTTCTTTCCTTTTCCATCAATGTCGTGTTCATTCTTTCTACAACTCCATTTTGTTGAGGGGTGTATGGAGTAGTATTTTGTCGTGCTATACCACACGTCTTATAGAACTCTTAAAATTCCTTCTTGTAGAACTTTATACCATTATCTATCCTTGACACCTTCATCTTCTTCTATGTTTGATTTTCCACCAGAGCCTTAAATTCTTTAAACTTGTCAAAGACTTCAGATTTCTTCCTAACGAAATATATCCATGTATTCCTTGAGAATTCATCTATAAGGGAAACATAGTACACAAACTTACCCAGTCAAAGAACTAATATGGGTCCAAACACATCTCTATGCACAAGCTTTATTATCCCTTTCTCCCTCTTAGCACCAAAAGGGGAACTCACACGATTATAATTCCCATATACATTATGTTCAAGAAAATCGAAATCCAAAGAGCAATTAGACATACCTTCTACCCTAACATTACTATGCAGTATTTTAAGACCCTTCTCTCCAATATATCCAAGCCTTTGATGCCATAACATGTTCTCTTCTCCAGAGACCACTATGTTTTATGCTCCACTCGTAGAAAATATGATGGAAGGTTAACCCAATAATGCAATATAAATCAAAGCAGAATACTATAACCAAATTCTACTATCAATTTGCAGAAGCTTAAAGATTGAGTTGAAAAATATAACCAGAAGAAGAAGAATCAATGGAACAATACACATGAAAATACTTTGCGGAATGCCTCAGCTAAAAACCCCACACTATTGTATTATCATACATGGTGGAAATACATAGGAATTATACAAAGCCTTAGCTCTCACGGCTAGCCAGCTCTCAGTACAATCCTCACAGATGCTCACAAAGCAATCTTGGCTTCTCTCTAGCCTTCCTCTCTACCCTCCAAGATCCTATTTCTTTGTGTTGTTCCTTGTGGATGATCTTCCTATTACCAAGTGGAAGACCTCCATTCAAAACTGCGCAATCTTGAAGGATAAATCCCTTGACTGCATGCACAATTTTTCTCCATGACAAAACACACGCAACTAATAGTACACTTTCCTTGAACATTAATCTCAACTAGGTCTTTCTTAGAATAGACATGCATGAGTTTCTGATGAGGGAATCTTCAGCTAACTAGAGTAGCACTAGTTGAGTGCATTAATGCATCAACTGACTCTTAACTCACTATTAGTTCCTCAAACAGTTTGGAACTAATTTAACTAGACTTAACTCAGTAAACTGAGTTAACTAATTACAACTCAAATATAACTCAATCTTATCTCCTTAATTTAAGGGATAGCTCTTGCATGACTTCAGAAAGGATTCTAACTTGAATTTCTCCAACTAATTAATTTAAAATTAGTTAATTAATTATTTCCAAGTAGCTATTAAGACTAAATTCAATTTTAATTGACAATTTAATTCAAGGACAAATTAAATTAGAATATTCTTGCTGCCATATTTCAAGACTCTCTCTCAACAAGAAAGGGATTATCTGCCACCCCGATCCTGTCTCTATGGAACTTGAATTTACATGTTGACAATGCCTTTGTCAAAATGTCAGCATCTTCCTCCCCTATCGAAATATACTGCAACAACATGATCCTCCTCGCTACACAGTCTCTGAGATGATGATACCAGATGTCAATGTGCTTGGATCTATCATGAAATACTGGATTCTCAGAGATTTTGATACAACTGTAATTATCATAATAGATCATAGTTGGATCCATCCTCTAATCAAACAAACCAACTAGGATTTTCCACATTCAACTGGCCTCACATGTTGCCTAACTTGCAGCCATGTATTCTGCCTCTCCTAAGCTCAGTGTAGCTGACCTCTATTTCCTTCTGCACGAAGAAACTGTCGTTGACCCAAGGTTGAAAATCCCTCTTGATTTGCTCTTCCAATCTGATGGAATCCCTACCCAATATGCATCAGTGAAGCCCTGTAGCTTCACTCCCTCTATCTGTCTGTACCATAATCCATATTGAGATGTGCCTCTTCAGTATCTCAATACATGCTTTTCCACCTTCCAAAACATCTTGGTAGGTTGAATCATCGCTTGACTTAGTTGGTTCACCACATAGCACAAATCTGGTCGTGTGTTCACTAAGTAGATCATTGAACCCACAAGCTGGTTGTACACAGTAGCCTTTACCACTTCTCTTGAAGTAGCAACTTCAGTTGTGCATGTGTGCACTTTTCGGTCAATCCCACATCTCAATCTCTTTCTTTGTAGGAAAGCATTTATCACACATCTCTGAGACAGATCCTGGTCCTAGAAATGGAGCCATTTGTTCGCTTAAGGGGGCTTGACCAAGGTTCAAATTTGTTCGCGCCAACCAACAAATCCCTAATTGCTGACCCTTTTGGCAATAACCTGCATAGCGCATGCTGGAGTCTCATCCGAAGAAGTAATGGGGAATGCTAGAACCAGGTTTCTGCATCCAAAGATTGTGTGATAAGTAATCTGAAGCCCTTGTAGCTTAGATTTTCCTACACATAGATCTAAATGTTCCTATAGTGTGCTACTGCAACTCTATGAAAATGGCCCTCAAACCTTTGCGAAGGTCTGCGATCAAACTCTACAACCCTAAAAGAAGTACGGTGACAACTTTCGTGTAGTAAATACTAATCCTAGATTTGCCTTAGCACAGATCTACCCGATTCTAATAGAGATCATACATATTTAGCTAATGCCTTCGTGAAACTCGATCATTACTTATTTCTTGCATATATATTTAGGTTTTAACACATTCGCACAACAATTACACTTTATTCCACAGAAAACAAATCAATAAGCAATAACTCATAACTTAAATAGAAATAAGAATAAGACTCAGACTCAAGATATCTATTCCCAAAATTAGTTTTTATTATATTCAATGTTCACATTATACACTTTTCCACCCTGCGCACCCAACTGTAAGGTCCCACGCAATTAGCTGCAGACTTACCAAGGTCTCTGTGCACTCAACTGCACCAGCCTTCCCCGTTTTCCTAAGCACAGGAAACAAAGTTTTCCTGCCTTAGCACTTGCCCAAAACAATAATCCTCTATCTTAGTTACCATTTCTAGACTTGCTAAGACTCAAATATTTATAACCTTTTTATTACAATACCATGGCCTGTTGCCTATGGGTGAGTCTCAAAACTGACCTATCACTTAGCCATACAAGCGGCTAAAGCCCCTTCGATTCCTGCTTAGATACGCACTCCACTTCGACATTTCATGGAGACTTTACATTCTTTACAAAATTCTTCTCAAAATTTGGTTAAACTAACCCAAAATTGACCCTAGAGACCCTATCCCAACATTCTCCTTCAAACTTTTAATTCTTGATGAATCCATCATGGCATTTCACATGTTCTTATTGGACTAGAATAGTATACTCTAATGCATCCTAACAAATTCTGTAATTTCATTGATGTGATCAAGCCTATTTTGTTGTTAAATATTACAATTAACTATTTCTTCATTTTTAATTCTTTGAATTTCAATAAATTTTTAAATTTAATTTAACAATATTACAAAATAACACACATAATTTTATTACACTTAGTACCGACATGTTAATGGACCAAAACCCAAAAGTATAGTATTTGGCAATGATTTTCCTACTACCAAATAATTATTCTGAGTTGTATGATTTTCCTTAAATAACTATGAAGAATTTAACATACATTACAAATGATACCAATAACAACTATGATGAATTAACACCTTAATTATAATAATTCTTTCTACTATTTAAAATATCCTATAAACTCATTATTATAAAATAATGCATCCATTTAAATTATAGGGAAAAACAAACAATACACATCAAAACATTAAGTTATGATACATGTTGTGTTACCAAATTTTATTTTAAATTATTATTATTAATTATAAAAATATAAATAAAATTTTAAATACTTTTTAATTAAATTAAAGAGTAAAAAATTCAAATTAACTCCTATCATTTACTTATAATTATTAATAATTAAACTAAAATTATAAAAATTAAAAATTAAATATATTAATTACTTTAATCTTCGATAAAAATATCACATTAATATATTAATTACTTTAATCTTCCATAAAAATGTCACATTCAAAATCATTGCAATCAATTATTTACAGTAAACCCTATTTGATTTCCTCTATTTGTCCAGGCACTCTGCAATTCAGTGAACAGGTTGTACTCTCTCGTTTACCTTATATGGCTGTGGTACTTATATTCTCAAAGGAATTTCAAACCTGAACAGATACGTTTGGTAAATTGAGCAGATTCATCGAATACAGGCCATCAATATTACAGAACGAAAATTATGAAAACATCCGTTTCCATGAGAGACATGCCTCATCACATTAACAAGATTTATAAAATTACACATATATTGTTTTTTTTTTGTAAGCTCAGGTATTACTCATTCTATTACTGAAAATTTTTCAAGAAGATACATCGTCCAAACCATAGAAGCCCGCCCTCAAGGGGAAACCGGGTCAAAAACCATCTGTAATTTTTCAGTCCAGCCCAGAAGTAATAGGCTCTCAGTCTAACCAAAGTAGCTAACACAGCATAGCAATTTTGGAACTTACAGCAAACCCTATTCGTGACTATATTTTTGTTCCTACTATTCATCTATAAAGACACGAAACAAAATCAGAACAAAACAGAGAAACAGTATTCAACATATCTCCCGTCATGCATTTTCCTTTTCCACTGGCCGGCTGGCTCCTTGCGCAGGATTCGGCTGGCTGTCTCCTTGAACAGGATCCTGACGATCACTCTTCAGAAGGTGAAGAATCTCATCCATTTTATCCTCCTGTCTTGACAAGGCTGTACGAATATAGCCTAGCTCCTTGCTCATATCCGGTTTCTTCTGAAGTAAATCAGCCATTTCTTTGGCAACCTGTTCCAAGGCCTTCGCCATCAAGCCTTTCATTACCCAATACATGTGAAGGGACTGCTTGAACAGAGTTCTACGACCACGAGTGTGGCCCGGGTCGTGGAGGATTGTTGCCCATTCTTCCATCTCGTCTGACGATTGCTCCTGAATGGCCTCCTCTTCAAGATATTGCATTAACCTACGAATATCAGGGTCAGCATTGTTTTGAAAGGCCTTTTCCGCCTCTCGAATTTGGTGCATCACTGTTCTTTTAGGCTTCGCAGATTGCTGCTGTCGCTTTCCAGAATTTTCCCCTTCCTCATGCTCTGTCGTGCTCTGGTTCCTATCCCCCTTCTGTGTTTTGCTTTGACCACTGCTCAGTGGACGACCCCTCTTGCGAAGCCCCGAACGTCTATCATCAGAGGCATTTAGCATAGGCGAATTTGTCTCCGGCTGGGGCGTGCTACCTTTCAAGCTCCTCTTTTGCATTTCCTTAAATCTTTTCCCAGAGACTCCAACGTCTTCCTCTTCTGAATCATCATCTATATCCCAAATTATGAATGGGGAGTCTCGTTCTATGGGGCTTTTGCCCTTCCCTTGCTCCCGATCTTCATCAATTGCATTCCACCCCCCTACACCACGGCCTCTCTGTCGAGTTTCCATACCACCTGCAGTCCTGTCGCTCTTCCTTCTCTGCTTATTTCCCCCCTTTGAATGCCTCTGCTGGAGACTATGGAAATGTTTCCGAATTATCCCGCAAGGGTAGTTGTTTCTCGGTCTCTGTTTCTCTTGACTTCGGAGATTAATAATACGGTGAACATAGGATGAGGCCCAAATTTTAATTCCCGGCTGCTTCCCATCCGGATCCGGTACCCCACTACCATCGGCCGTTCCATCCGTAATCACGTCCACTGCAATGTATCCTGTCGCCTCGTTAATCTCCCCTCTCAGCTGATGCCTATTAATTATCGCATCAAATGTGTAATCTTTGGTACTCATCCCCTCTGCCGCCATAATACCTCCTTTTAATTCCTGCTTCATCATTGTGTGGATTTGCATGCCACTTAGCACCTTATTCAATCGAACCTTGGCCATGGTTCGACCGTGCCTCTGCCAATTAATAATCCCTTTCATTGATCGAAGTGTGATCCCCGATAGCACCATCATGATCAACCTTAATGAGCGTAATCAGATCTTTCCACTCTCTATTTGCCTCCGCATTCCTCCACTGACTATCTATCCTGCTTTGCTGGCCACGGCTGCCCCAGTTGGCAAGCCAGTCTGCAGTTTTATTGCCATTTCTTCTAACATGATTAAAGATATAGTAGTCTATTCTTTTAATCATATCCGCTATCTCCTGTACGATACCTGCTGTGCGCCAGCTCTTAGTCACCTTTTCCCACCCCTTGCCATTCCTGAGTTTCTTTACCATTTCAATGGCAATTTGGGAGTCGCCCGTAATTTCCAAGTTGGAGTACCCATTTCTGATAGCAATTCTCAATCCAGTATGGAGAGCCCAGAACTCGGCCTCATTGTTGGTCATCTTCCCTCCCCAGTCGGCACATATCCATCTTACTTGTCTGTTGCTGTCACAGAATATACCCCCGAACCCTGCATCCCCAGGGTTGCCCTTAGAGGCTCCATCGAAATTTAGTTTTATAAATTGTCCCCTAGGATAGGTAAACTTGTCTGGGCTTTTAATCCTCATGTCCTGCTCTCTCCTTAATTGATAATGCACCATTTCAAATTTAAGGTTGAGTCTGTTCAAAATTTCTTTCTCCCTTGGATCTGCTTTCCAATCCTCATCCTGCCATCTCTCTACCAGAATGGTTTCTCTCATCGCCTCTACCACCCGCTCCCAGATTACCTCAGGCTCCTTATTGATACTTTTGAAAATTCTAGCATTGCGTTCCTTCCATGTCATCCATATTACAAAACCTGATATAAGATTCCAGGCTCGCTGTATGACTTTGCAGTGGAAAGTTTCTTCCCTCCAATGGAAAACCATTTCGAGAAAATCTCTAACCTCCACCCCAGGTTTATTAAAGGTGCGCTTGGTATTAGACCAGAGTTGATTAATAAACGGGCAGTGGATCATGATATGATCTCTGTTTTCTTCGTGTTTTCTGCACAGATAGCAGCTCGAAGGTCCCGAGAAACCCCGTTTCTGGATGCGGTCCCAAGTTAAGATTTTGTTTTTCGAAGCTAACCAAGTGAAAGTGGTCACTTTGGGCCACCAATTTAGATCCCAAATTTTCCTCCAATCCTGCTGGCCTTCATTGTTATTGTGAGAATTTACCAAATAATAAGCTTCCTTAGCTGAGAAAAGACCTCTCATGGTATTACCCCAGCGTAGGATATCTTTTCCGTCTCTTACTCTGATTTTCCTTGAGTTCATTTCCTTTTTGAAAGCCGTCTGCATGTCAGGACTAAGATTCTGATCCCACTCTAACGGGTCCTTCCAGGATCTCCACCAGTCATCCATGCTGGCAGGTTTCCAATAATCCTTGACACTTGTTCTATTCCCCTCAATTCTTCCTCTGATTTGATGAAGATTCTGCATATTGTTCAGTCTTTCTCTTTGCTGCCATTTGTCGTCCCAGAAGTGAGCCTCATTCCCTCCTCTGATTTCCCAGAACGCATGCTGCTCGACAATGTTTCTATTTTGGCTGGCCAATTCCCATATAGCAGATCCGCGAGGCGTTTCTTCTTGTCTTAGAATGTCTACCTGTGAGTCTGGCATTCGATATTTTGTTCTCCATATTGATTTCCAGAGGTCATTTCCCCCTTGCAACCACCTCCACCAAAGTTTAGCTCCCATTGTTTGATTGAGCAATTCTGGGTCTCTTAATCCTAACCCACCTCTCTCTTTCCTCTCTGTAAGCTGATTCCAGGCGACTAAGACCCATTTCTTCTTTTCCTCCGACCCTCTCCAAATGAAATTTCTGATAATTTCTCTAATCTTCCCATAAACTCCTCTCGGGGCTGCCATAATTGAAAGGGGATAAATAGGTATAGCCTGAAGAACCGATTTGGCTAAAATAATTCTGCCAGCAATATTCAGGGCCCTAAAGGCCCAGCTCGAGACTTTTTTCCTCATTCTATCTAAGATTCCCTGCCAATTCTTTAATCTTTTTGACGTGAAGTCCAGCATGTTACCCAGATACTTGGTAGGTAGTTCACCCGTTTTGAAGCCCAGAATTCTAATAAGGTGAGTCTTCACTTGATCCACCGTGTTGAAGATAAAAACACACGATTTATCCCGGTTAATTTCAAGTCCCGATGCCTCAGCAAACAGGTCTAGAATTTTCTTTAGATGTTTGACTTCCTTAACAGTTGGCTCTCCAAAGAGCATTATATCATCAACAAATTGTTGATGCGTTAGAGGAAGTCTGTCTCCCCATAAGCGAAGTCCTTTTAATCTGTGAGCTGCTCTTTCCTGAGTAATATACCTTCCTAGACCCTCTGCTGCTAAGATGAACAAGAAAGGGGACAACGGATCACCCTGATGGATACCTCTGGAGGCATTAAACGTGTTCGAAGGGTTTCCATTGACTAAGATTGAAAAGTTAGGGGAAGAAATGAGATTGTGGATCCAAGTAATCCATCTCTTGTGAAAACCGAAACATTCCAGAACTCTTTCCAGGTACCTCCAGTTAAGCCTATCGTAAGCCTTGGATAAATCAAGCTTGATCATCATTCCCTTTCGTTTTTTATCTTTGAGTGAGTGAATAACTTCTTGAGAGACAACTAAGCCATCCAAGATCTGCCTCCCCTCCACAAAACCAGTTTGCTCCGCCGATATTAAACTTTCCAGCAAGGGTTTTAATCTTCTAGCAATTAGAGAGGTTATGATCTTATACACTACATTACAGAGAGCTATCGGCCTAAAGCCATTAGCATCCTCCATATTTTCTCCTTTAGGAATTAGAGTAAAGAAGGTTGAGTTAAGAGCCGGCCATACCTTCTGCTGCACCCTTGACTCTTCTACCAAATCCAGTATGTCTTTTCCAAGAAAATGCCAGCCAGCCTGGTAGAAATCTACTGTAAAGCCGTCCGGGCCCGGTGCTGTGCCCTTCCTCATTGCTTTCACTGTATCTTCCAGCTCTTCCAAAGTAACCGCCCTCATTAAGGCTTTGTTCTGGTCCTCCGTAACTAGTCTAGGTATAGCAGTACAGATCTCCTGGATAGCTCTCACTCGATCTACCTGAGGTTCAGAAAGGATTCCTCTATGATGATCCACTAGTGTTTTCTCAATTTCCTTTTGCTCCACCAACCTTATACCATTATTTCCTTTAATGGAGAGAATTTTGTTTCCCTGTCTATGCTTAACCATTGCCTGATGAAAAAATTTTGTATTTCTTTCCCCTTCCCGAAGCCATTTAATTCTAGATTTTTGTCGCCATAGAATTTCCTCTTGCTTTCGTCTTTCTTCCATTCTTCCCAGCAGAATCCCTTCTTTGGTGATGCTTTCCTCAGCCCTGCCTTCCAAAATTATTTTATGTTGGAGATCCTCCATTTCCTTTTCTAGTTTTTGCTTATCTTCCAAGATGTTGCCAAATTCCTCTTTGTTCCACTTCTTAATCTTCATCTTCAATTCTTTCAATTTTAAATGAAACGTGTGCATCTTTCCTCTACCCTGCACTCTACTTTGATTCCACCATTCTTCTACCTTTTTTATGAAATTCGGATCCCGTAACCAGAATGCTTCAAACCGAAATGGCTTCTTACCCTGGATTTTTTTAATGTCGATTTCCAATCGGATTGGCCAATGGTCCGAGCCCAAGGAGGGGATAATCTTGGCCTCGACAAAGATATCCTTGTTCAAGATGTCTTCAGATATTAAAAATCTGTCTAGTTTTGAGGCAATTTGGTTCTTGCCTCCTCTTCGATTATTCCATGTATAGACTCCATTGATGGTTTTAAGATCTACTACTCTTAGGTCCTCTATCATCTCATTAAATTTATCCATGAACTGATCCAGCCTTCTAACCCCACCTTTTTTCTCTTCCAGGGATCTGATTAAGTTGAAGTCTCCTCCAATGATCCAAGGTTGCCCAGAAAAAAGTTGTCGGATAGTTCTTAAACTTCTGATGAAGTTTTCTTTTTCTCCAGGGTTTGTGGGTCCATAAACACCTGTAATGACCACCTTTTCCTTGGTCCCCACTATCCTGCCCAGCCCGGTCAAGATTCCATGCATGCTAGTCCAATTATCTAGAAGGATTTCATTCGGGTTCCACAATATTGCTATTCCCCCAGCAACTCCTATGGCATCCTGTCCCATAACTTTGTAATTCAATCTATTTTTTTCAATGATTTCTTCTAACTGGTGTACCCCAATTTTAGTCTCCTGCAGTATCAAAATGCTAGGTTTTTCTTTTTTGAGTTTATCTCTCAAATATCTTTGCTTTCCCTTACTATGCAAGCCCCTAATATTCCAGCTGACAATAATCATTTAAAACTTTTGGAAGGAAGGAAAAAATACCTCTGACAGAGGTATCACTTTACCAGAGTTGATCAATGTTTCGCCCACCGATTGGATAGTTTCATTTAACGTTCTCCGACCTCTTTTTCTGCTACTTTTGCCAGCATTGCCCATTTCCAGCATTTCTTTCTGCTGCTCACCAACCTCCGTTATTTGTTTTTCCAGGTTTTCCCCTTTCCGTTCCTTGTATTTCTGGAAAGCTTCCTTGAATAACTGTTTTTGTTTTTCTGGTATAAATCTATTATCCAGATACTTCCACTCCTGGAGTAGTCTCTTCATTAACTTTTCCTCTTCGGCCTCATTTTCCATTTGGTTTTCAATTTCCATATGCGATTCCACTGTTTCTTCCGCCTCTTTTTCCTCTGTTTGTTCCTTGTTTGGTTTGTTTGGGCTTTTTGCTTTCTCTTTCTCTTCTCGGGAAATCTCCATGGGCGAGTTCTCTGGATCTTCATCATCATTCAAATTTATTTCATACCCTTCCGTGTCATCTTGCAGCGCCTGGAACTTATTTTGACTTTTTATTGTATTGGATGTTTCTTGCGATTTGGGTTTCAGGTTTTCCTTATTTTGCCGTTTCTTTCTATAGACTTGCTGGAAGCCTTCCTCTTTGTCTGTTGCCCTATCTTTATCTGTCTTCCCCCCTTCCTCCTTATTCAATGGGCATTGCCTATATAGGTGGCCGTACTCATGACATTTCCGGCATCGAAAGGGGATGTGTTCATAATCAATCGGCTGCGTCCAGACCTCATCATGGTATTCCAATTCGATATTTTCCGGGAGTGGTTCAGCCAAGTTCATGAAAACACAAATTCTGGCAAAGGCATTATACTTTCCTCTTCTGGTGGCCTCTGCAGTCTTGACAAAGCTACCTATTGAGTTTCCTATTCCTTCCAAGATTTCCGGATCCCAAAACTTATCGGGTAACCCAAACAGCCTAACCCACACCCGGACATCCATTAGTTTTTCTTTGTCAAGGTTATACCGTTCTTCCCAATGCTTCATAAACAGACCTGCATTGTTCAGGAAGTACGGCCCTTCCTCAAAAATTCTATTCTTGTCTTCCAGGTTCGTAAAGATAGCAGTGAAGAAACCCTGCGCTCCCAGTTTAAGATCTATATGACCCCGGGGTTTCCATCGCTGTTCTATCCATCTATTTAACTCCTTTTCTGAAGGCCAATAGCCAATAAATTTGCAGATTAATGCATGATCCTTCATATAGCTATTGTATTCCTCCAGTTTATTGAAGGGAATGACATACCTGGGTTTTTTCTGAGCTCGAGGAAGGCATTTTCCTTTCATTCGTTTCTGCCATAAGTTGCCCATTACCGGGGCCAGGTTTTCCTTGTTTCCGTTTGGAATCCCTTCTGAACTGGTTTCTCCCATCACTATATTTTTGAAGGAGGGGTTTGCACCCCCCCCCCTTTGTCTCGTCCATCCCGTTCAGTACTGTCGGCTAGGTTTTAACCCCAGTTCTCTTTTAAAAACAACGAAACTGCAAAAAATCGTTTCAGCCGAAAGAGCCGCAGACCTTATCTGAGGATTCCGTCCCCCGACTGAGGAACCGTCCCCTGGCTGCGGATTCCTCTGTGAATCCTGCGCACCTGCGTAAACCCTAACCAGAGGCGCCCGCCCTGCGTTCCAGCTCGTTCGTGTCCACATTCGAAATAGTGTACATTTTCCACATATATTGTTAAAAACTTTAAAAGTTCAAATTTACATTTACAATTTTAATATACTTTTTGCTAAAAGTATGTCATATAAATTGTATTAAAAAAATGTTGTGGTGAAATGTCCCGTAATATTTCATTCTAATATCTTCCCTGTATTTTAATTTATTTTAGAATATTTAGTTGGTCTTTTGAGATTTTTTTGGAAGGTTTTCTTGTGGGTTTTTTGCTCTAAAGTCTGGCAGGAATTTATTGAAATCACAAATATGATGGATAACTCTTATCCAAAAAATTACACTAAAGACAACTCATTTCAGAAATCTAATTAATAAGAATAAATAATGAAAATTTCTTAATATTTGTAGTGATTAACATATATATCCCTTTATGGTTTATCATTGAGATTGGCTATGAAATTTTTTAGTAATAATATTTGGCATGCTAATTATTTTTTAATAGGGTCCAAAAGAAATTATTTCGTTTTTTAATTTTTTTAAAAAATTATTTATCATATATTAAGCATTGTCAAAAATTCAAACCTTATAAATTTAAATATTTAAAAAAAATAATATCAAAGATCATTATAAATTTAAATCTTTTTACAAATATTTTTTTCAAAATGATTTTTTATATATTAAATTTAGCCAAAATCGCTATAAATTTGAATATTTCCCCACACTAATTTTTTTTTCATTAACAAGTTAAAAGTTTCACTAGAGTTTATAAACATTAACATAACATACCCCTGTAGTATGCCCTAAAACTCTTTTTGCTTGGTTAAGTGGTTCTCTTTTTCACCCCTAAAACTCTTTTTGCTTGGTTAAGTGGTTCTCTTCTTCCCCCCTAAAACTGTTTTTGCTTGGTTAAGTGGTTCTCTTCCTCACCTAGAGGCACATCCCAAGAGTGAAAGCCTGTAGTAGGAGTGAAAGCTTGCCCCTTACTGACCACGGCATAGTTTTCCAATAAAGATGATAAGTCAGCCTGCACTGGTTTCACAAACAAATTATGATAAATTTTCAACCTGTGCAAAAAAAACATTAACATAATTTTGGGCTAAAATTTTGGTGACTCTAACACATTCAAAATAAAAACGTGATATTTTACTAGTGAATGCTTTAATTATCTGCCATGAAACTGAGATGAAATTTCAAAACAGATAACTTGTACTTGTCAATCATTAGTTCATTGAAACAGCATGCGTACGAAGATTCCACACTTGTAGTAATTATTCAGCACAGACACAGCCAGACGTATCCTAATTCAAAACTCAGATTTCCTGGGCGTCGCTCAGTATGTGCGCTTCAACATCCTAAAAGGGTAACGAGTTAGCCAACAAAAAACTGCTGGATGTGAATGATATATGATTGCAAAATTAGTGAAGCTTTTTTTTTTTCAGAAGAAAAAAACCATATATATTATATTACGGGAAATATAATGTCCATGAATACAGCATAACCGAATTGTCTGGAGACCCACGGCAAAAACAGATAAAAACCATGTATGAGAGAAATGTGCAAGGTTTACAGATGATCAGATGGGTGGAGCAGTTAGTCTCACAGCAGAAAGAGACCAATAAACTAAGAAATCTCCATATGGACCATGTGTACCAACAGCACCAGATAGAGCGAGAGCTCCATAATCAGACAAATCCAAAAAAAAACATTGATGCGCAGCAGCAATGACGACCACAAGTAACAGTTCTGTTCCAAATAAAACATTGATGCGCAGCAGCAATGACTACCTCAAGTAACAGTTCTGTTCCAAAAAAAACATTGATGCGCAGCAGCAATGACGACCTCAAGAAACAGTTGGAATAGAGATCCCTACATATCAGGGGAGACAGATGAATCTGTAATCCGCAGCAGAATAGAAGCAAGAGGAGTTCTGAGGTCTTGAAAAGTACAATTATTTCTCCACTTCCATAAAAGCCAGATGACCATGACAAACATAGAGTGTAGGGACAAGCATTGCTCACTCCACCACCTGTAGCCCTTACCAGCGGAGAAATTAAGACTAAATCTAACTAAGCAATTCGCCATCGTGCATATCGCCGGAATCCCCTGAACATGAAGAGAGAGAGCACCTCCACTTCTCCACTACGAATACTTCACATGGACCATTGAAGGTTTAAGATAAGAGGCGGTGCTCTCTCTCTTCTGGTTCAGGCTCTGGAGAGGCCTTCTTCTTCAAATAATTACACGCAGGCTCTATTGCCTTGCAACACAACGCAACACTAATATGCTAAATCTGCGCCATCTATATATAATACCTCAATTCACTGTATGGGATACGCTGGTGAAAATGGTATCCCCTCCTGTTCTCCAAATGTGGGGTTGATTAAAAATTCCGGCCCTGCAGAATGGCATGTTCAACCAATTGGTGATTAAATTCAAATAATATGATTAAAATATTAAATATTTCGAGACCCAATGCCATACAGCTAACGAGTGATGGAAAATGAATGACATACAGCTAAAGAGTTAGCGAGAAGTTGATGGATGCCGACACATATTAACAATTAAAAAGCCCACAAATCGTTTCCGGGTCAGTTTGGAAGACGGAAGCGTGCAAGAGTACGCGGCTACAGATTACTCGATAGAATGCCGGCTAAATTGTGCTCCGGGTGGGGTCACAACTGTTCTCCTCACACCCCCCGCCAACAGACAATACGTTTGTGTCAACCAAACCAATTATGATTTATTGCACTATAAATTTAACTTGATTTCCGATTTTGCATAGACGCTCGTAACATTTTCAATGTGTTTTCAAAAGCTATCATTTAACCCCTTTAACTAATAGTCATGTTTTGAACTGGACATCTATGGTAGGCCAAGTTTGGATGAGTTGGTCTATAACTGTTCTCCTCACACCTCCCCCAACAGACAATACGTTTGTGTCAACTAAACCAATTATGATTTATTGCACTATAAATTTAACTTGATTTCCGATTTTGCATAGACCCGCGTAACATTTTCAATGTGTTTTCAAAAGCTATCATTTAACCCCTTTAACTAACAGTCATGTTTTGAACTGGACATCTATGGTAGGCCAAGTTTGGATGAGTTCGTCTATAAGTTTCTTATATGAGACTCAAGTTATAGTTTAGAGTAGTTTTGTTTTCATTTATAAGAATTCCTTATTTTATGTTTGTTTGGTTGTACATTTTGGAGGAAGTTGATGTGATCGAAGCTTTACTCGTGGTAAGTGTGAAAATAGTATTAATGTTATGACAAAGATCAATGCCACAATTGTATCAATGCTACGACAAAGAGTGGTGCCACAATATGCTTCTCCATATAGGATTGTCTTTCATAAGAGGCAATAGTTTGAGATTATCACCAACATGGAAAAACTAGTGGCTCTCAAATGGGATGTTTTAATGGAAAAATAATGTCTAACATAGAGAACTATAAATGTAGGGAAGTTTTGGGAAGTTTTTTTTGGGTTAAGAAGTTCTTATTATCAATGTGAATGCAATAATCATGCTTATAGTTTTAATGGAAAGGCAATAGAATTTTTTTCTCTTGAGAATACATTTTCTTTTAGAAGTTTTCAAACACCTATATTAAATGTTGTCATGTTAGTTAAAGCATTTAGTAGCAAAGTACTTTTTATGCTAGTAGAGGGTAATAAGAGAAAATGAATAAAATATATAGTTAAGTATAAATTTTATTGTACTTTGAAATATCTTGGATGACCATTTTTGGTGGGCGATATGATTCTCTTTTATTTGTGTGAGTTAGAACAATGTTGAAAGCTATGGGTTAGACCGCTGACAAGGAGGCATTCTACATATGAATGGAAGAGGAGACATGTTGAAATTGATTGGTCAAGTGATTGAAGTTGATGAGTTATATCATTATCTCTTGCCAATGTAATGGGAAAAGACTAGGCATATAGTAGTTTTTTTTGTCAAATTCATGATGGCCAAACATATTAAGACCATTAAGCTAAATATTGTTACCAATTTGTATTTTGAAAATTAGGATTTCTCTTTCATCCAATTTCATGGGGTGATGGGCATCTATTGAGTTAGTAGAAAGATATTAAGAAGCAATATTTGGAGGATATATTGGCTGCAAAATAAAACCACATAACATATTTTTTTTATATGAATAAATAGTAAGTGATTTCTTCTTGAATGAGATCAATGTTATTGAAGAACTTTCAAAAACGTTTTTCGACAAAGAGATCAGTCTAATAAAAATCATTGTAGCAATTGTATTCCATAGAATGAATGGAAATGTTTCACAAAAACATGAAAGATCATAGTTAGGCTTTTTGTCTTCCAATAGACCAATATATTGCAACCTCAATAAGCAACAATGTCCCTATAAATAAGGCATTTTCGTATATACATTAATGCCTTTCTTCTAGTGAAGCCATGTCCCCATTTATATGTATCAAATTTTTGATACCACATCCTTGGTGACTTATTTTAACCCATATAGAGATTTTTTAACCTGCATACCAGTTCTTTCCTACCCTTCACTACAAATCATTGAGGTTGCTTCATGTAGATATTTTCTTCTAGATCCCCATGAAAAGATGGTGTGTTCACATCCATTTGTTCTAAATCAAAATCAAAACCAACATCAAGAGATAAAAGTAATCTAATAGAACATAACTTTGCAACAACAGAATTTTTTTTGCCAAAATCATTCCTCGGCACATGGGAATAACATTTTGCCACAAAACGATCTTTCTATTTCTCCACCTTGCATTCTCCATTCATATTCTTCTTAAATACCCATTTTCTTCCAATCGGTTTCTTTCCAACTAGAAACTCCACCAGATCCCAAGCGTCATTTTTGTCCAAAGATTTCATTTCATCAACCATGGCCTCTTTCCATAGCTTTCCATCCTCTGAATCTACTACCTCCCTGACAGTTCATAGATCATCATCAGTAATAGATAAAGAAAAATTTGAATAAAAGATATATGGACTATACCTTTCTATATTCCCTCTTTCTCAAATTGCTCTTCTCAAAGATGGAGTTTGTGGCTCTTCCTCTTCTGATTCCACTTCTATTGTAGAGTATGATTCTTCCTCCTTTAGCTCAAAATATATCTTCTCAGGTTCCTTTGGTGGGACTTCATGTTTAATAACATATTTCACCTCTCTAAACACCACATCTCGACTATAAACCACCTTCCTTATTTCTGGGTTCCAAAGCGTATAACCTCTTAAAGCATCCTTATACCCAATAAAGATGCACCTTTCATATTTACTATCCAACTTGGTTCTTTTCTCCTCTGGAACATGTACATATGCATCACATTCAAATATCCTTAGATTTGAAAGAAAGAGTTTCTTTCGAGTCCATACCTCATGTTCAGTATTATACTCCAACATTGATGAAGGTGATCTATTAACAAGGTAACATGGAGTCTCCACTGCCTCTGCCCAGAATTCTTATCCTAACCTGACATCACTGAGCATGCTTCTTTCCTTTTCCATCAATGTCATGTTCATGCTTTCTACAACTCCATTTTGTTGAGGTGTGTATGGAGTAGTATTTTGTCGTGCTATACCACACGTCTTACAGAACTCTTAAAATTCCTTCTTGTAGATCTTTATACAATTATCTATCCTCGACACCTTGATCTTCTTCTATGTTTGATTTTCCACCAGAGCCTTAAATTCTTTAAACTTGTCAAAGACTTCAGATTTCTTCCTAATGAAATATATCCATGTATTCCTTGAGAATTCATCTATAAAGGAAACATAGTACACAGAGTGACCCAGTCATGGAACTGACATGGGTCCAAACACATCACTATACACAAGCTTTATTATCCCTTTCTCCCTCATAGAACCAAAGGGTGAACTCACACGATTATAATTCCCATATATAGTATGTTCAAAAAAATCGAAATCCAGAGAGCAATTAGACATACCTTCTACCATAACATTACCATGCAGTATTCTAAGACCCTTCTCTCCAATATATCTAAGCCTTTGATGCCATAACATGTTATTTTCTCCAGAGACCACTAGGTTTTATGCTCCACTTGTAGAAAATCTGATGGTACGTTAACCCCATAATGCAATATAAATCAAAGCAGAATATTATAACCTACTTCTACTGTCAATTTGCAGAAGCTTAAACATCGAGTTAAATAATATAATGAGAAGAAGAATGATCAATGGCACAATACATATGAAAATACTTTGGGGAAAGCCTTGGCTAAAAACCGCACACTATTATATTATCATAAATGGTGGAAATACATAGGAATTATACAAAGCCTTAGCTCTCAGAGCTAGCCAGCTCTCAGTACAATCCTCACAGATACTCACAAGCAATCTTGGCTTCTCTCCAGCCTTCCTCTCTACCCTCCAAGATCCTATTTCTTTGCATTGTTCCTTGTGGATAATCTTCCTATTACCAAGTGGAAAACCTCCCTTCAAAATTGCACAATCCTTAAGGATAAATCCCTTGACTGCATGCATGAGTTTTCTCCATGAGAAAACACATGCAACTAATAGTACACTGTCCTTGAACATTAATCTCAACTGGGTCTTTCTCAAAATAGACATGCATGAGTTTCTGATGAGGGAATCTTCAATTAATTGGAGTAGCACTAGTTGAGTGCATTAATGCATGAACTGACTGTTAACTCACTTTTAGTTCCTCAAATAGTTTGGAACTAATTTAACTGGACTTAACTCAGTAAACTGAGTTAACTAATTACAACTCAGATATAACTCAATCTTATCTCCTTAATTTAAGGGATAACTCTTACATGAGTTCAGAAAGGCTTCTAACTTGAATTTCTCCAACTAATTAATTTAAAATTAATTAATTAATTATTTCCGAGTAGTTGTTAAGACTAAATTCGATTTTAATTGAAAATTTAATTCAAGGACAAATTAAATTGGAATATTCTTGTGCCATATTTGAAGACTCTCTCTCAACAAGAAAGGGATTATCTGCTACCCTGATCCTGTCTCTATGGAGCTTGAATTTACACTTTGTCAATACCTTTATCAAAATGTCTGCATCTTCATCCTCTGTCGAAATATACTGCAGCAACATGATTCTCCTCGCTACATAGTCTCTGAGATGATGATACTAGATGTCGATGTGCTTGGACCTGTCATGAAATATTGGATTCTCATAGAGTTTGATACAACTCTAATTATCACAATAGATCACATTTGGATCCATCCTCTAATCAAACAAACCGACTAGGATTTTCTACATCGAGATGGCCTCACATGTTGCCTAACTTGCAACCATGTATTCTACCTCTGCTGAGCTGAGTGTAGTTGACCTCTATTTCCTGTTGCACCAAGAAACTGTCGTTGATGCAAGGTTGAAAATCCCTCCTGTTGTGCTCTTCCGATCTGATGGAATCCCTACCCAATATGCATCAGTGAAGCCCTGTAAATTCACTCCCTCTGTCTATTTGTACCATAATCCATACTAAGATGTGCCTCTGAGGTATCTCAATACATGCTTTTCTGCCTTCCAAAACATCTTGGTAGGCTGAACCATCGCTTGACTCAGTTGGTTCACTGCATAGCACAAATATGGTCATGTGTTCACTAAGTATAGCATTGAACCCACAAGCTACCTGTACATAGTATCCTCTACCACTTCTCTTGAAGTAGCAACCTCCATCCTCTAGTTACCTGCTAGAGGAGTCTACATGGGCTTGCACTTCTCCATGTGGAATCTCCTGAGTATCTTGTTGGCATACTTGCCCTGAGACACAAACAACTCCCCATATTTCTTCCACACTTCCATGCCAAGGAATTAATGCATGAGACACATATCTTTCATCTCAAATTATCTTGCAAGGTCCTCCTTGCAAGACACGATCAATTGATCATCACCGGTCCATATGAGATCATCAACATGAAGTACAATGATCAACAACTTACCTTTCACCACGATGTGGTACAGGTTCACATTCGCTTCACTCTTTGTGAAGCCCAACCCGGTGAAGTAGTTGTTTATCCTAGTGTACCAAGCACGAGGTGCTTGCTTCAGCCCGTACAACGGTCTCTTGAGTCAGCACACATGCGACTCACTATCGAAGGTCTCAAAACCTTTAGACTGCTCTATGTACATGTCTTCCTCAATCTGGCCATTGAGGAATGTAGTCTTCACATCCATCTGATTGATCTTCCAACCCATTTGTGCTGCTAGTGCCAACATAGATCTGATAGATGCATACCTTGCGACAGGAGAAAAATTCTCATCATAGTAAATCCCCTCGACTTGTGAAAAGTGACGGGCAACAAATCTTGCCTTATGCTTCTCCACACTACCATCAGTAGCTTGCTTTACCTTATAAAGCCAACGAGAACTCACAACTGACTTGTTCTCTAGTCTCGAAACCACGTCCCAAATATTGTTATGAACTATGGAGTCATACTCCTTGACCATAGCATCAACCCAAATCTATTGCTGCACTGCTTCCTCAAAGGTAGATGGCTCGGATTCAACACATTCCCTAGCAAGGACTATGTATCTAGAGTACCTCTCAGGTGACTTCCTATGTCTGCACTGACAAGATGGTGCTCCCACATTCTCTCTCGCATTGTACAACAATCTTTCAGCTTCTCTTTTGTACTTCCTTCCATCTCTAGAAGACTCTGCTTGAGTGGATGTCTCTACTCTTGGAACCTCTGAATGCTGCTGCTCTGCATCAGTCTGAGGCTCCTCCTGCTTAGGAACCAATAGGTCCTCCACAGCCTGTAGTTGGAGTTCTATCTCAAGGGAAGCTTGAATGGCCTTCTCCTCATCAAACTTGAGATCTCTGCGAACCACTGTCCTCTGACTGGTATGCAAGTACACCCGATAGTTGTGAGGTGTATTAGTGTACCCCACAAATATCCCCACCTCTGTTGTCAGCTCAAGCTTCTTTCATGCATCCTTTGTCACATGGAAATATACTGATGAGTGAAAGATCCTGAAGTGACCCACATCTGGTCTCTTCTCGGAGAAAGCTTCCTCTAGTGTCTTCATCCCAAGTATGTGATGCAGGCTTTTATTCTACAAATAGACAGATGTGTTGCATGCCCCAGCCCACAAGTGAAGTGGTAGGCCTTGGTCATGTAGCATTGCCCATGCTGCCCCTGTTGAGAATGCAACAAGATGATGGAGCTTAGTGGAAAGAAGTTGCCTTCACTAAGTGGGCCCGCAGGGTATTTCAGCGCAAAGTCTATTTTTAGACTATGTCTATTTTTAGACATATGGATCATGGTCTATGAGTTGTAGAATGTTGTTTATGGATGATTGGTCATGTTGGGAAAAATAGATGGACTTCTATTTCTAGTTCACAGCAGGAGTGATCAGAGTCTATTTTTAGACTGCCAGGCTAAAAATAGAAAAGTCAAATATTATTGTCTCATAATAATATTTGGACTGTAAACTTTATCTTATCCTCTTGGAGCACTTCAGTTTGAGCTACAGATGTCGCACATGCAGCTGTCAGAAGGAAATACACTTTTCTTGTGAGTCAGTTGAGCTATTGCATGCAGGACATTAGTTAGAACTCATGCATGTGAGTTCTATGGAGTTGGATGTGGAGTTGATGGAGTTGTGTTCAGTTTGACTTGGTTAAACTAGTTGTAATTAGTCTAATTGCAAATAGACTAATGATGAGTGATGTGAATTAATTAATTTAATTAATTCACTAATTATTAACTCATAATGCAACTGAAGAATACATCAGTTAACTCAGTGCATGTACAGTTCAGTGGAGACAGGTGTTAGAGGTTGAGATTGCTATCAGTTGTGACTATAGTTGTGCATGAGATCTTGCACAATCAATGGATTAAGTATGCCCATGAGAATTGCATAGTATATGCCCAGTGAAATAGCCTGTGCTCATGTGATTTCCAGAGTGAGTGATTTTCACTTGGTATTGTGCAATAGAGGCAAGCAAAGCAGCAAAGAAGATTTGAACCTGTGACTTGTTTGGATCTGAGCTAGTTTTGTGTGTAACAGGTGGAGATAGTGTTGGATACTTGTGAGGAGTATTGTACTATGTATTGTTATATGTTCTCAATCATTGATATACAGATAGTTTGGGGTTTTTAGCTGTAAGCTTTCCCCGAGTTACATATTGTTTTAATGTGTGCATGCGATTGATGTTTCATTGTTTTTGATACTGCTAAATTGATGTTGAACATAGAAGAGGTTATGTATTGTGCATGTATTCTCCAATAGTGTATAATCAGGATAATCTCTGTGAATAAGTGTTTATTATTCAAAATTTCTACATGGTATCAAAGTTGTTGATCATCATATCTACTATTCAGGAAGTTTTTACATCTTATTTCTTCAGGCAGAGTCTGTAATCAGGCCAGGTAGCCTCTGGATTCATCCTTCCTTTGGAAGGTGAGATATCCAATAAAAGCCCATACAGTCAATCTCTGCACGAGAAATACTTTAATCTCACGAATCTTAGATCGGAGGTGGTTGAGTTTGGAGCTGGTGGAATTCGAATTTGCAGCAGTGTTTTCTTGGTATCAACATGGCAATGTCTTTCAACGGATTGCGATTGGAGTATGCTCTTGAGGGAAGCTCAAACTATATTGCATGGAAGGATAGGATGGAGGTAGTGTTGGATGATAATGGGTTGAAAGATTTCATAGAGGCTAATGTCCCAAAGCCTACTGATGTTGCGCAAGTTGATGCTGGGCAAAAGAAGATAGCAAAGTGTCGAAGGATTCTATTGGAAGGCGTCAAGGATCATATTATGTCTAGCCTGCATGGTAAGACTTCTCCATACTTGATGTGGAAAGCATTAACTGATCTATTCCAAGGCAAGAGCGATCAGATGAAGCTGGAGCTCAAGAATAAACTCAGAAACATCAAATGTGAGAAGGGAGACAGTATGCCCAAGTATCTCACGAAGTTCACTCAGTGTAGGGATGAGCTGGGAAGTGTGGGGGTGACTGTCGATGATGAGGACATGGTGAGCTTGGCTCTCGTTGGTCTTCCAAAGAGTTGGCATTCCTATCAGGACATTATTAATGGTTGGGAGAAATTGCCAGGATGGGAGAGACTTTGGTCAGATCTTGTGCAGGAGGAGATCAGGTGAAATACCAAGGACGGATCTTCATCAAAGGGACCTGATGAAGAAAATTGCACTTTCGCTACCAAAGCAAAGAAGGGGAAGAGCAAGAAAGCTTCTCAGTCTAGTGCGAAAGGCAAGAAGCAGGACATGTCCAAGCTGAAGTGATTTCACTGTCACCAACACGGACACTATGCCACTAATTGTCTGCAGAAGAAGAAGAATAAGCAAGCTGCTAGATCTGCAGCAGGAGAGGCTCTAGCCTTGTAGTTTGAGCTTGATTTTTCATTGATCGCATGCTTGGTTTCAAGTGTGATGGGATCAGTGTGGTTCTTGTATAGTGGTGCGTCTTTTCACATGACAAGAGATCGAGATTTGTTTTCTGATCTGGAGGACAAAGATCTTGGAGTGCACATCAAGATGGGCGATGATGGTAGATATAGTGTGACTGGTATCGGTACCATTTCCTTTGAGAGGGAGTCTAGTAAACCCTTTGTATTGAAGGAAGTGATGCATGTTCTAGGATTGAAGAAGAATCTTATCTCTGTGGCGATGTTAGAAGACAAGGGATATGATGTTGTTTTCAGCGAGGGAAAGGCTTTCCTGTGCAGCAAGACAACTGGAGAAACCCGGAAGATAGGGGTTCGAGTGAGGAACCTTTATCAGTTGCATGTAGATGGATGCGCAGCTATGGCATGCAAGGTAGAAGAATTGGTGAGCCGGGATGATGGCAAGCTGTGGCACAGGAGATTGGGTCACCTTCACCATGGCTTCCTAAAGGCACTCTTGCGCAGTCAGATCAGTGCAAGGGGTGTACTTTGGGAAAGTTTGTGAAAGCCACCTTTCACGAGAAGGATAGTCGCGCCACGACGATCCTTGAGAGAATTCACATAGACGTGTGTGGACCTTTCTTAGTAGCTTCGACAGCAAAACACAGGTATTATGTGATCTTTGTTGATCATTTCTCTCGTAAGTGCTGGATCTTCTTCATGCAAAAGAAGAGCGAGACATACTCAAAGTTCTGTGGGTACAAAGCACTGGTCGAGAAGGAGTCGGGGAAGAAGGTGAAGGCTCTTAGGAGTGATAATAGTGGTGAATACATCTCTGGCGAGTTCAAGGAATTCTGCAGTGCAGAAGGGATTCAAAGAAAGCTCATAGCTCCCCATAACCCACAACAGAACGGGGTTGCTAAGCGGAAGAATAGAACGATCGTGGGTGCTGCACAGGTGATGTTACATGATGAGGGCCTACCGCTTCACTTGTGGGCAGAAGCATGCAATACAGGAGTTTATGTGTAGAACCATTGTCCTCATAGGATACTTGGCATGAGTACACCCAAGGAGGCTTATTCTGGTAAGAAGCCTGATCTTTCTCATTTGAATATTTTTGGTGCTAACGTTTACATGCATGTGACGAAGGATGCCAGGAAGAAGTTGGAGCCAACCGTAGAGGTTGGGATATTTGTGGGGTACACTGATATGCCCCACAACTATCGTGTGTATTTTCTAGATAGTGATAAGACTGTTGTGCGACGAGATATAAAATTTTAGGAGGAGAAAGCCATGAAGTGTTCGCTTGAGAGGGAGCTACACTTGCATGAAGATGAGGAGCTATTAGTTCCTAAGGATGAGCTTCAGGACGTGGATCAGCCATAGGACGAAGTTCATGGAGTGGAAGATACCACTCATGCAGCACCAACCATCAGAGGGCGAAAGCGCTTGACAGAAGCTGAGCGACTGGCTCAAGATGCAGAGAAAGTTGTAGGACCACCTACAACCCAATGCAAGTAGAGACAGTAACCTGATCAGTACACTGGATACATGGCTCTTGTGAGAAAATGTGTTGTGACTGAGCCATCCTCTTTTGAGGAAGCTGTGGAGGATCCCGCATGGGTAGATGCCATGGTGGAAGAGTATGATTTGATTGTCAGAAACAATGCATGGGAGATTGTTCCTAGACCAGAAGGGAAATTAGTGGTGGGTTCGAGATGGATCTACAAAGTTAAGCAGGCAGCTGACAGGAATGTGGAGAAGTACAAGGCAAGATTTGTTGCTCGAGGCTTTTCACAGATAGAGGGGATCGATTATGAGGAGACCTTTGCACCTGTCACAAGGTATTCTACCATACGAACGATTCTTTCTCTCTCAGCGCAGATGGGATGGCACATTCATCAGATGGATGTGAAGACTGCATTCCTCAAAGGAGTCATTGAGGAGGAGGTGTACATAGAGCAACCCGAAGGTTTTGATATCTTCAGCAGCGAGTCGCATGTGTTCAGGCTCAAAAGAGCAATGTATGGGTTGAAACAACCACCACCTGCTTGGTACACACGGATAGACAATTATTTCACTGGACATGGATTCTCCAAGAGTGAGGTGGATCCTAACCTATACTATATTGTGGTGAAGGGTAAGTTTCTTATCATTGTAATTTATGTAGATGATTTGATTCTAATGAGTGATGAGCTGTTGATACTTTCATGCAAGGATGATCTTGCTAAGGAGTTTGAGATCAAGGACTTGGGCCTCCTTCATTATTTCCTGGCATTGGAAATTTGGCAGCGCAGTGATGGACTATTTGTTTCTTAGGGTAAGTATGATCGGGAGATACTGGATAAGTTCAACATGCATGGTTGCAAGCCTGTTGATACTCCTCTTCCTAGAGGTTGGAGGAAGGAGGATGCCACTTCGACAGAAGAAGTGGATGACATTGTTTATCAATAGTTGGTGGGGTCGCTTATGTGTTTGGTCAATACACGACCCGATATATGCTATGCTGTTAACCGGCTTTCACAAGCTATGGTTAAGCCAACCAAGCTCTTCTAGAAGGCGGGCAAGCATGTATTGTGTTATTTGAGAGGCACATCGAGATATGGTTTGTGGTACAAACAGGAGGATGAGGTGAAGCTATGTGGCTTCACGGATGTAGATTGGGCAGGGAGCCCAACGGACAGAAAGAGCACATCAGGAGGGCTCTTTAGTATCGGGTCGACAGCAGTTTCTTGGTACAGCAGGAAGCAGAGATCCGTGGCACTCAGTTCAGCAGAGACCGAGTATATGGTAGCAAGTTTGGCTGCATGCGAGGCTATATGGATGAGGAAGATCCTGGTCAGTTTGTTTGGTTCTCACTTGGAGCCTACTGTGATTTATTGTGATAACTAGAGTTGCATTAAACTCTCGGCTAACCCTGTATTTCATGATAGATCTAAGCACATTGACATCAGGTACCATCATATCAGAGATTGTGTGCAGCGGAGAATCATGTTACTTTCATACATTCCAATGGAGGATCACGATGCTGATATCTTGACGAAGGCGCTCACCAGGAGCAAATTCGAATACCACCGAGGTAGGATAGGGGTTGCTGATAATCCATATCTTGTTGAGAGGGAGTGTTGAGAATGCAACAAGATGATGGAGCTTAGTGGAAAGAAGTCGCCTTCACTAAGTGGGTCCGCAGGGTATTTTGGCGCAAAGTATATTTTTAGACTATGTCTATTTTTAGATATATGGATCATGGTCTATGAGTTGCAGAATGGTGTTTATGGATGATTGGTCATGTTGGGAAAAATAGATGGACTTCTATTTCTGGTTCACAACAGGAGTGATCAGAGTCTATTTTTAGACTGCCAGGCTAAAAATAGAAAAGTCAAATATTATTGTCTCATAATAATATTTGGACTATAAACTTTACCTTATCCTCTTGGAGCACTTTAGTTCGAGCTACAGATGTTGCACATGCAGCTGTCAGAAGGAAATACGCTTTTCTTGTGAGTCAGTTGAGCTATTGCATGCAGGACATCAGTTAGAACTCATGCATGTGAGTTCTATGGAGTTGGATGTGGAGTTGATGGAGTTGTGTTCAGTTTGACTTGGTTAAACTAGTTGTAATTAGTCTAACTGCAAATAGACTAGTGATGAGTGATGTGAATTAATTGATTAAATTAATTCACTAATTATTAACTCATAATGTAACTGAAGAATACATCAGTTAACTCAGTGCATGTACATTTCAGTGGAGACAGGTGTTAGAGGTTGAGATTGCTATCAGTTGTGACTATAGTTGTGTATGAGATCTTGCACAATCAATGGATTGAGTATGCCCATGAGGATTGCACAATATATTCCCAGTGAAATAGCCTCTGCTCACGTGATTTCCAGAGTGAGTGATTTTCACTTGGTATTGTGCAATAGAGGCAGGCAAAGCAGCAGAGAAGATTTGAACCTGTGACTTGTTCGTATCTGAGCTAGTTTTGTGTGTAACAGGTGGAGATAGTGCTGGATACTTGTGAGGAGTATTGTACTATGTATTGTTACATGTTCTCAATCATTAATATACAGATAGTGTGGGGTTTTCAGCTGTAATCTTTCCTCGGGTTACATACTGTGTTAATGTGTGCATGCAATTGATGTTTCATTGTTTTTGATACTGCTAAATTGATGATCAACGTAGAGGAGGTTATGTATTGTGCATGTATTCCGCAATAGTGTATAATTGGGATAATCTCTGTGAATAAGTGTTTATTATTCAAAATTTCTACAACACCTACACTAGTTTTGTTCTTCCTCTCAGCCACCCCATTCTACTGTGGGTTATGAGGTGTCGTCAACTATCGTTTAATTCCTTCCACTGCACAGAAGTCCTTAAAATCTTGAGAGACATATTCTCCATCATTTTTGCTTCTCAAGGTCTTGATCTTCTTCCCTAACTCTTTCTCGACCAAAGCTTTGAACTCACAAAACTTTGTGAAGGTTATGTCCTTCTTCTGCATGAAATAAATCTAGCATTTATGAGAATAGTCATCAATGAAAATCACATAATAAATTTGCTTCACTGTGGATGCCGTCGAGAATGGTCCACATAAATGAGTATGAACTTGCTCTAAGATAACCTCTGCTCGACTGTCTCGATCATGAAAGGAAGACTTGGTGTACTTTCCCAAGGTACAACCTTTGCATGTGTCAACTTGCTCAAGTTTACCTTTGGGGAGTCCTGCAGATATATGTTGCATTATCTTCAAATCCCCATGATGCAAATGGCCCAACCACCTGTGCCAAAACTCACCAATGTCTTGGCTTTGCACCAATTCTTCTTTCGTAATCAATGCTGCACAATCATCTACCTCTAGTTTATAGAGATTCTTCACCCAAATCCCTATCCTCTTGGTCTGACACATGTCTATGTGTCTTAGGAATGCCTTTCCTTTACTAAAGACAACATTGTAGCCTTTGTCCTCCAACATCACAAATGATTCCAAGTTCTTCTTTATTCTAGGCACACACATCACATCTGTTAAGGTGAGAGGAGCTCCATGCTCCCTCCGAAAGTCAACCATGCCCACTCCTGAAACACTATACATTCTGTCGTCACCCATCTTTATGCGCATCTTAAGGTCTTTCTCCTCCAAGGCATTGAGTAAATTTTTATCATTGGTCATGTGGAATGAGGCTCCACTGTCAAGATACCAGACACAACCCATCATCGATGACACCATGCATGTGATGAGGGTAAAGTCCATTTTGAACTGAGAGGTTAATGCCTCACCTTTCGATCATTCTAAGGATCCATTCTTGGACTTCTTCGATAGGGAATTAGTCGCATAATTTCCCACCTTGTGACAATTAAAGCATCTTACTTTAGACATGTCACCCTTCTTCCCTCCATGAGAATAATTCAATTTGAAATGGGAAGCCTTCCCCTTCCCTCTCCTTGCCTTACCTGTTAAGGCCATATTTTCTTCATCATCATTCTTGGATGAAGAACCATCTCGTGTGCTCCTCCTGATCTCCTCCTGCATAAGATTTGACCATAGTTGTTCCCAATCTCACAGTTTCTCCCTTCCATTCACAGAGTCCTAGTAGCTATTCCAACTCTTCAGAAGGCCAAGGAGAGTGAGGCTCAACATATCATCATCGGTAGTAGTTATTCCCACATTGCCAAGCTCGTCTCTGTAGATGGTGATCTTGTTCAGATATGTGGAAATAGTTTCACCCTTCTCCATCTTGATTCTTCGAAGCTTATCCTTGAGCGCCAATTCCCTCTAGTCGCTATTTTTCTGGTAGAGGTCCTTAAATGTCTTCCACACTGAAAATGGAGTATCCTTCCCATGGAGACTCGAGAAAATATGGTCTCGAACTCCCTCAAGGATGATCTGTCTGGCCTTCACCACACACTTCTTCCACTCATCCAACTCTTGTGCATTAGTGGAAGTTGGCTTTGGGATTTCTTGATCAATGAATTCCTTCAAGCCATTGTCTTCTAATACTGCCTCCATTCTATCTTTCCATGCTATGTAATTGAAGCTACCTTCCAAGGCATACTCAAGTCTCAAGCCATATAACACCATTGGCCAACCTTGAAGTATGATATGAATTCGATTTGCACCTGCAACCCTGGACTTCAAACTTCGAATTATCTTCTCAGTATAATGTTCACAAGTCTAATACCATGTAGAAAACCTATTGGTAGGTTAACTTGATAATGCAATATAAATCAAAGAAGAATACTATAACCTACTTCTACTATCAATTTGTGGAAGCTTAAAAATTGAGCTGAACAATATAACCAGAAGAAGAAGAATCAATGGTACAATACACATGAAAATACTTTGGGGAAAGCCTTAGCTAAAAACCCCACACTATTGTGTTATCATACATGGTGGAAATACATAGGAATTATACAAAGCCTTAGCTCTCATAGCTAACCAGCTCTCACCACAATCCTCGCAAATGATCATAGACAATCTAGGCTTCTCTCTAGCCTTCCTCTCTGCCTTTGAAGCTCCTATTTCCTTGTGTTGTTCCTTGTGGATGATATTCCTATTACAAAGTGGAAAACCTCCCTTCAAAACTGTGCAATCCTCAAGGATAAATCCTTGACTTCATGCATGAGTTTTCGCCATGAGAAAATACATGGAACTGATAGTACATTATCCTTGAACATTAATCTCAACTCGGTCTTTCTCAGAATAGACGTGCATGAGTTTCCGATGAGGGAATCTTCAGTTAATTGGAGTAGCACTAGTTGAGTGTATTAATGCATCAACTGACTGTTAACTCACTATTAGTTCCTCAAATATTTTGGAACTAATTTAACTGTACTTGACTCAGTAAAATGAGTTAACTAATTACAACTGAAATATAAATCAATCTTATCTCCTTAATTTAAGTGATGAATCTTGCATGACTTCAGAAATACTTATAATTTGAATTTCTCCAACTAATTAATTTAAAATTAATTAATTAATTATTTCAAAGTAGTTTTTAAGACTAAATTCGATTTTAATTCACAATTTAATTCAAGGAAAAATTAAATTGGAATATTCTTGTTGCCATGTTTCAACACCACTTTCAAGAACCACACAACTTTTACACCCATCAATAAAAGTTCTACCCAGAATCTTCCACAAAGTTCTAATCCAAACTCCTCGCATCAATGCTAGCTCTCCCAAGACCATCTTACATGTATCTTTACCGAACACTATTTTTACACATGCATCGTCCATCTTGCTTACAGAAATGAGATATCTTGCCAATGCAAGAATATGTAGAACACAAGGGAGTGTTCTAATCCTTCCACCTTACAACTTCAGCTTGAATTCTCAATGTCTAATGATTCTGTCCTTCCTATCATCCCCTAAGGATACATCACCACCATAATATTTCTCATACTCGTAGAGCCACTCCCTATGGGGAGTGAAGTGAAAGGATGCACCTGAGTCAATTAGCCATGCTTGATGATCTACATGTGTACTTGAAGAACAAGCCAAGTACACATCCCTACCTTAATCTCATGTGGTTTTCACCTCTTCAGAAGGAGAATCATTAGATCCATTTTCTTTCTGAGGAACTCTAGATCTACACTCATTTTTGTAGTTCCCTTCCTTTTTGCATTTCCAACATACATTTACAAGTTCTCCTCGAGATTTAGATATCCTTCTCAATTTATATTTACCACTCAAGGACTTATTTTTATTTCAGTTGTGGGACCATCCTCATACATACAAGGCATCTCCATTCTAGCTCGCTATATTTTTATGTCTCAACTCCTCCGAAAACAACAATGAGACTATTTCATCAAACTTCAAGGTAGTTTTATTGCTACCTATTGCAACAACTAGACTATCCCACAAATCTGGTAGAGAACATTCAAAATTGATGCCCTTATCTTCATTTAAAAGTTTTATATCAATAAATAAAAATTGGCTTACCATAGTATTAAATGCGTTTAGATGCTCTGTCAATGAGTGTCCATCCTTCATCATCAGGTTATACAATGTTTTCCATGAGAACAATTTGTTCACCAGAGATTTATATCGATACAAAGTCCCTAACTTGACCCACAAATCCTCCATCATAGCTTCCCCTTGTACATTCAACAATTTTGAATCCTAGATACACAACTGTATTGTGCTATTTTTCTTCTGATCCAACTTTGCCCAGTCTTCTATTGATATTGTCATTGGTTTAGTGCCCAGATCTACCACGATCCACTGATATTTATGCAGTAGTAGATCCTCCATCTTAAGCTTCCACAACTCAAAACTCTAACCATTAAATTTCTTAGTCTCTATCTTTCCACTGCTCACCATCTTCTTTCACTACAAGAATTGATCGTGTAGATCTCCCACTAAACCGGGTCTACCACAGACCCAAGAAAAACCCCTTAATAGAAAAGGCATCCCCTTGAAGTTGAAATAGCTCTGATAACAAACGTAGGTTCTAACCATGTATAGTAATTACCTGCAAATAAATTCTTAAAACCGAAAATATACAATGGTGAGAACATAAAACAAATACAAAGATATTTTCCCGTGGATCCCAAAACTATGACCAAGTGATAGATTTTTCATTATATTGCTTTCAATGTTACAATCCATATATATACATGTCGAAGCATTCATAAACCCCAATCAATTATCCATATAATAGAACATAATCGTAGTTCCCCTAACCGAATATGTAAAATACCATGGGCAGAAAACCATCATTCCGAAAACCATGTGCACAAAACCATGGGTAGGTCCACCCACCATCTTTGGGTCCGTATATATATAGGGAAAAAAAATCTTTGGGCATTCCCATGAAGCCCATGCAGGGGGGCTACCTCCCTGCTCTAAACACCCCAACATTGAGATTTTATGCACCCCTTGTTGTTCCCACGACAACGAATAGGTGCAGATATCACCCTCCCATGCATGCAACTAGTCATGGAAAGAATATAACACACACCCAACATATGCCATCAATGGAAATTTTCACAAATAGACCGAAATAGGTCGCCCCATGCATCAAAAGTGAAGCAATGTTGAATGAGGTTCTAATGGATGTATGGGTCTTCGAATTTGGTTACCTCCCGTGCATCAAAATGTAAGCACTATGGAATGAGCTGCTAAGTGATGCATGGGTCTTCGACTAAATTAAAGAACTACAATAGTCACCATGTACGATATTACATTGACATGAAAAAATCATTTTCATGTCAAATGTGAGGGAGATCGATGACATCAATGGGAAATAGTGATTCCCATTGTGTGTTACAGGGAAAAGTGTCTATGCAGAACTGCTAATCCCACTAGGGCTAGTAGCTACCTTAGAAACAAACAAAGTAAAACTACTTTTGTTTTCCTTTATGAAAGATAGATGAGAGAAGAATAAAGGAGACGAACCTCTGTCTTGCGCTTGGTTCCTTGCTCGATTCCTCTCTCTTATGATAGTCCTTTGCTACTTGCTTTCTTGTATACCCAGCTTCACAGAGTACCTATAGAATCAAAGGAGCATAACACTAAATGAGAACATGGATCTATTATCATAAACAATCTAGGATCATATGTAAATTGACCATACAAATGCATAAAACATAAATCACACAAGAGTATGGAGGAAAACTTGAATAGCTTTATTGATAAACAAGAAAGAGCCAAGAGAGTTACAACCAATTGTTCTGACCCAACATCATCCTCTTAGCAAGAAGACCTTCTTCACCTCATGAAAAGCTTAGATCACCCAACACTATGATGTTGCACCAATAAACCAGCAACACTTCCTTACAAGATACAAAATTCCAGCCTTTTGGATCTCTGGGATGAGGGGTCCATATATAGATGTCTGCAAGGGAGGTGAGTCAGCTTTTGAGATTTGATTAGTGTCTCCCCTCTGATAGTTCTTGATTCCACTTGGAGATTGATGATCTCTTACTCATCCCTGGTCAAATTTAGAGAGGCAAGTGTCACAGGAGAAGTTTTTGGAAGATTCCATGCCTCTCCATCTTGCGGATTGACCCTGCCATTTGTCTCTTCTCACCCATCACACCCCATAGAAGGGATTTTTTAAATGCAACGCACCCACTACGTGTATTCAGGTGAGACGCAACACACTTTGCCTATGGAGCAGGTGAAATGGTCCAATTTTGACCAGTTCTGAGTAGTTTTTCATGGAGAACTTCTGGGAGAAGCTGTAATCAGTTGACCTTATTCTTTTAGGGGTTGGAACAACACCTTTAGGGACTTAGGAGCCCTTGGTTTATGGACATTTATGCTTGGGGTTGCAGTGCCCAAAAATGTCTATAACAGTTGCCCCCTAAAGCATGAGGTCGTTAATCTTTTTGATGTCGGGTGAAATGCTTTATCATGAGGATCCGAAGTTCTTTCAAGCTGGAAGGAGACCTGTAATAAGATACAATACAATACATTATCTTCATAATATTTTCATGATCTAGCTGAGGCGAGCATTCCCATGCTCAGCTCTATAAATTCATTTTCATGTACATGAGACAGACAATCGTCTGAGTGTAGACTGATGATTCCGGTAGAGCCATCATCCCATAGATTGGATGATTATCTGTGTAGCAATGATGTACATTTGATGTCTTTATTTTCCTGAATATATATCGTAGCCCGGATGGATGAAATTGGATCCGGGGTCTTCAATCTCGTTCAATCTTCACTCAAAGTACAAGTCGATCCATGTGAGAGAAGTTCTGGAGTCAAACATGGAAAGACATCACCTGATTACCGGCCAATGATGTAAGTTGTTAACAGGCGCGAGAGGAATCACCAATAATGATGATGACCCTCAAGGTACTACAGCACAATTCATGTGGTGTGAATAAAGGACTTGGTGTCGAACACCACGCAAAATCTTTCGGTCGAAGGTCATTGATGTAAACCTGTTGACGGAAGTGAGAAACTTGCCATTGAGGCATGCAAGCTTCAAAGCACTGAAAGGGGTGTTCCTAGATCGACTTCTTGGATAATGAGCTGATGTCGACAAGAAGCGATCTGTCATAGGAGGGCCTTAATGAATCCCACATCAATGACACGGAATGGAGCAAATGATTTTAATGGAGGTGAAAACGATCTGGTGATATAAGGTTCAGGGTGGTGGTCATGAAAGAATGGAGCGTAAATGTATTGTAGTGGGTGAGACATAGGTGAATTCTCTGAGTGACTTCTCTTGAACATATCGGTGACACTGACATGATGGATTGGTAGCATTAACCCCAAATGTGTATGGTGTGATGGAACCATGGTGATGTGACCAGTGAATGGAACAACCCAACCCGACTTGGATGCGGAGTGGAAGTGTCATGTTCAAGAGCGACTTGCTACCAACAAAGATTCTTCAAGTTTTCTTCCCAATTTTTCCTCAGTCATTGCTGACCAGTACCTCTTTATTTTTTTCAAGCTTGAGGAGGATAACATATGCTTGTTCTATAATTTGCCCTTCGGGCAAACCCATCGCTATGTTTTAACGAGCCTAGCGATAGTGAAACTCGTTCTTGTCTATTATGGACAAGTTTGTCGCTATTAGGTTTTAACGAGTTTAACGACAAAGATAACTCGGTCCTTTTCAATTTTAGAGAGTTTGAAAAGGGACGTAAAGGAAACTCCAAAAATCCTTTTTCGTCATCTAATCCCTTAAGTCCGAAAAAGTATAAAACAATACAGAAGAGATGAATTTTCGGTACTTTTAACGAGCCGAACAAACCAAGGACTTGATCTTTTTGTGTAATAATCCCTCAGGTCCAAAAAGATTAAAATCTAAAGGAGGGATAGCACTTCCGGTCACTTTAAAAAGCTGGATAGGCCAATGGATCGACAATCTTTTCATATTTTATGAGTCAGTTGAAAAGAGCTTAAAGGAGACTCGTCTTTGAGGAACGAGTGATAAATTTGGGTAGCAGCTGATTCCAGGTAAGGTTTGGAATTTTCCAATCACGACATTGTTACAAGGATGGCTAATAGGATCACTCTTCGCAGCTGTTCCTCAAAAGGGGTAAACAATCAAGTGGAGGTGAATGATCAACCAATACAGAGTGGAGGTGATGATGAGAACACGACCAAGGCTTCAAAGGCTGAAGTACTACATTCACGATGGTTATTTATCGGAAATTGGTTCATTTTTTAATGAGCTTAAATGCTGGGGGAAACATTTGCTCATTTCTTATGTTTATTTTTTAACGAGCATGAAGTCCGCGTTAAAACTACTCGATATAACGGTTATTTCTTGACTTTACCATTAATAGCTTTGTTCCTTCAAAGATTGTACTGCATGCTCAATTGCTTCATCAAACTAGTTAGAAATGAACAATATATGTTTGAAAAATGAGTTAAGACACTAATATTTTACTTGAATTACGTAAAAAATAATTTAAAAGTGCTTTTACCTCTCATTTTACCATTTCATTTGAACTTTGGCTTGTTGGAGCTTTGGAGGTGCTTTCCCCCCTTGATTTTCACCAGCTGATTCTGGGAGATTCTGTGGACAATTTTTGGTGCCGTCTGGACCAGGTAGGAGCTAAACCTGAGCTCTTTCATTTCATCCTTTCCATTTTGCATTCTGAGCCTGATTTCTGGTTTTTCTGAGCCTCTGGGGTTTGAAAAACTCGCCCTGGCTCCATCGCACCCTTTCTATATCGAAAAGTGCGTTGCATGTTGGCCTGTCCACTGGCCAATTGACATGCAACGCACCCAGAACACTACTGTAGGTGCGATGAGCGCAAGGAAGGAAATTTATGCACAGTTTTCAATGGAAATTTTTGCTTGTTTCTCACCAAATCAGGATCTAACTCTTCTCTTATTTGTTTTCAGAGATTTATTGGAGCAAAATGACCATTACATGGCGAGAACGTGAGCATGAAGAAGAGGACATGCTTGCTTTACATGATCCGGTTACAGTAAATGCACTGCGGAACTGTGGCCTACTGAAGTTTTTTCGCATCTCTAGCATGAGGCAACAAATCAACTTGTTGCAGTATTTGCTCGATGCTTGGGACCCTATCAGCCAGGTGTTCCAGATTAGGGGCAAATCCATCCCCTTGAATGTCGTGGACATCTATTTTTTGACTGGCTTATTTAGACGGGGTGCCCCCATCTCCTTATCAGGTTCGGCCCATGGGGGTGAATCTGTGAGAGATTACATTCGCAGGTATTGCAGGGAGGGATCTCAGCTGAGTAAAGACGGCAAGATCATTATCCAAGATGTCACTGACAGGTCTATGAGGACCATTTTGTTCACCTTTGGTAGGATGGTTGGTGGTGCGGCTCTTCATGTGGCCAACCAGTCTTATATGCAGTATGCCTTAGAATGTCTCGAACCGAAGGTGTTCAACTGGTGTGATGCAGTACTCCTTGTGATGAAAGAACAGTTGACCAAGGTGAAAAACGGAAGATTGAAGAACTTTGGATATGGTTCTATTTTGACCGCCTTCGCCTTGGGAAATATACCACTGATGCAGCTGCAGTATATTGCACTTGGTTTACGTCCACCGACTAAACCACAGATGCAGAGATGGGTTGACCATATGTCCAAACATGCTGGTCAGTCTCATATTTCTTTTTCTGATACCTTCTTTGGGTGGTTCGATCGTAAGGAGATGGTTTATTCCGAGTATCCATATGCTGGTATGGACTTCTGGGGTGACCCAGATTTGGTACTACCGGCTGGCGAACAGTGGGGTGCCATTGGTAAATTCTTGACCATATTTCTGTTTATCGTTTTTCTTTTATAATTTCCTTGTGCTTTACTCTTTCAAGACTAATCAGAACTCATGTGCTCATGCAGATGTTGGTCCCGTTCGGCCAGTAGTACGCCTGAGAGTGCCAGCTGCTGCTCCTGCAGGAGAGGCTGTGGGAAGGGCTATCCTTCACGACCTTGATGTGGCCGAGACTCTTTCAGCATTATAGGATTAGGTCGGGGGCCTCACTCTCAGTATTCTAGATGTGAGGACTGACGAGCTACCTTTGAGGTTGCAGCGACATACTACTGGCGTGCCAAGTCGATGGACTAGGCTTTTACGCATGATTACACAGGCGATGACTTGTTATCACCAGCATCATTAGACTAGGGTGCCTCCTAGCGTTTTGAGTTTTGGGTCATTTGACCAATTTTGTCTTGGTTACAGAACATTATGTGTAAACCATAAACATTTATATATATATTTTTGATTTTCGAAGTTTTATTTTGGTTAAGTTACATGATCCTGATGCAAATATTGATGAGATGCTTCTTTTTATAAATGTTGCAAATGTCTATCTAACACATAATTTGCCAATGAGTTAGTTAATGTGTTTAAGCTTCTGGAAATATGCTGATATTGAATAAAATCAAATTGCCTTTCCAAAATCTTGACCCTTAGGAACATGTGATAGATAGCTGAATTTCGGACGGAGTAGATACCAGTGAGCTGTAGTATGACGAGCTGTGAGTCTAGCCTGACGACCAGTCGGCGTATGCCATGTGTGATGGCATCAGAGAGAAGTTCTATCAACACACTATATTCAGCGATGTTATTCGTTGATCGACCAATACATACCCCTCTCAAACTTACTAACTCGTCGCTTGGATCAAAAATGGCCCAGGCCGCAGAAGATAGGTTCTGCGAACTACGACTTGCTCCGTCTCCATATCCAACAAAATATTCCAATAGGTTCGACATCTGCGAAAAATGTAAAAAGTGGATTTACTTGACCAAAACAAATACTTTAGCGAAAACAAAAATGTAATGAAAGCATATAGGTTACCACACTGAATCATGCATAGTAATGCTTAAGGTACAACCCATTACGAGGTTGTGCCAGTGGAATCCCGTCATAATCCATTAACTCATAGGCTCCTTTTGCTAACACTCGCTTAACAATATAGGGGCCCATCCATAAAGACTTGAATTTACCTGCTCCCAATTTATCGTATTCTTGGTCATAAAGCAAGACCAAGTCACCTTCTGAGAAGACACGGGGTTTGACATTCTTGTCGAACTGTGCCTTGACTCGTTTCTTATGGGCTTCGTTAGCCAAAGCGGCATCACGACGGGTTTCATCCAATTGGATTAGTTCCAAGAAACGAGCCTCCTCTTCCAAAGTTCCGGGGAGAAGGTCGACTGCAAGTTTGAGGGACGAGATTTCACACTGAACTGGTAAGATTGCTTCTAGGCCATACACCAATTGGAAAGGTGTAAACCCAGTTGCATTCCTTACCAATGTTCGGTATGCCCACAAGGCTGAGTACAGGATCAGGTGCTAACTCCTTTTGTGGACTCCAATCATCCTTTGCATCATGCGCTTCAGGACCTTGTTGATTGCTTCAACTTGTCTGTTGGCCTACGGGTAATATGGAGTAGAGCTGTCATGAGACAACCCTAACTTGGCAGCTAATTCGGCCATCATGTGATTGCGAAAATGCGATCCATGATCTATGACTATAGCCTTTGGAATGCCGAATCTGGCGACTACATGATTAAAAAAGAAAAGGGCAGCTGTTTCACCAGTGTTATCTAATGTAGGCATCGCCTTGGCCCATTTGGTAAAATAGTCCACCGCGACTATGATATACCCATGCCCCCCGGTCGAGGTGGGGTTACATGTCATGAAATCGATGCCCCATTTGGTGAATGGCCCAACAGCAACTATTGGATGCAGAGGTGTGGGTGGTCTTCTGGTTTTGCTATCGAAAATTTGACAGGCATGGCAACTTCTGACTGCGGTTATGCAATCTTTGAACATTGTTAGCCAGAAGTATCCTGCTTGTAAAAATTTTTGCGCCGTAGTGTAATCGGATTGATGCCCCCCACACGTGCCTGAATGGAAATCATTCAGGACTTTTTCGGCCTCCTCATGGGTGAGGCACCTCCTCAGAACTGTATCGACACCACGACGGTAAAGTGTATCACCGACGATCATGTAGTCTTTTGATTGGTGTCGGATACGTTTTTGTTCAGAGCGGGAGGTATTAGACCTATATTTTTGGGTTTGGAGATAGATGATTATATCTTCATACCACGGATTGCTTGAAGATATCAGAAACAAAGATTCATCCACGATTGTTTCTTCGAATGTTTCATCGTTGGACGACGATGGGAGATCGCATAATAATTCTGCGAAAACCAGGGCTTTCTTTGATTTGGATTTTACAAATTCAAGATCAAACTCTTGTAGAATTGCTATCCATTTTGAATATTTGCCCCCCAACAATTGTCGCGACAATATATAAGTCATGGGGTTGCAATCTGACAGAATGGTAGTTTTTCGAAAGAGGAGATAGTGTCAAAATCTCTGTATCGCTTGAACAGCTGTGAGCGCTAGCTTTTCAACATAAGAATATTTTCTTTCTGTATCATTTAGGTTCCTACTTAAATAATATATAGGATGTTCAATTCCGTTGTCTTCTTGAACTAAAACCATTGCGATGGTTGTATCCGCTGCAGCCAGATACAGGTTAAAGTCTTTTTGATAATCAGGAGTGTACATTAATGATGCTTTCATTAGGGATTCTTTTAAAGCATCAAAGGAAGCTTGCGCAACCTAATCCCAGACAAAGGGCACTTCCTTTTTCAATAGACGTGTATAACCTTTAGCAAGTTCGGCGTAATTCGGAATGAACCTCCTCAGAAAGTTTGCTTTCCCTTGGAGTTTCTGAATCTGAAGCAAATTCGAAGGTGGAGGCAAGTTAATGATTGCCTGAACCTTACTTGGGTCGAGACAAATCCCATCTTTTGAGACTACAAAGCCAAGTAAACGGCCAGAACTGCCACAGAACACACATTTGTGTGAATTGAGTCGTATCTTGTAGTGTTGGCAATGTAGAAATATCGCTCTCAAATGTTGCGGATGATCAGTCCGCTTTCGCGAATGAGCCGGAAGGTCATCGAGATATGGCTGAATGATGTTTTTGATGTCATGGAAGGCATAATTCATTGCCCTCTGAAATGTTTCCCCTGCGTTCTTTAAACCAAAGGGTAATTTGCGATATGTGAATGTGCCCCACGGACAAATAAATGTAGTCTTTGACTGGTCCTATGGGCGGATATTTATTTGATTATACCTGGAGAATCCATCCATAAATGAAAAGATTTCACATCCGGTGCATTCATCAATTATCTGGTCAATAAAGGGTGTAGGATAGTTGTCTTTTGGACAAGCTTGATTTACATCCCTATAATCGACGCACACTCTAATCGTTCCTTGTTTTTTCATAACAGGAACAATGTTTGATACCCAATCGGTTAGAGGAATTGGGTAAATGAAACCAGCATGGAGGAGCTTTTCAACTTCTGCCTTGATGGCAGCGGCTTTCTTGGGATGCACCTTTCGTAGCCATTGTCGTACTGGTTTGACATTTGTATATATCTTGATTTCGTGTTCAACAATACTCGAGTCAATGCCTGGCATTTCATTATATGACCAAGCAAAGACATCTCTGAATTCGCCAAAAGGAGCGTTATATATTTCTAGTTCTGAAGGAGAACAACATTTGCCAACATAAATATTCTCTACAACATCTGTTTTGGTTGAGATATTTATGGCGATAGTCTCTTCAATGTTGGACAAGGTTCGCTCGGAATCCACCATGTTTATAGTATTTGATAGGAAATCAAAAACTGAAGGATGATGAAGGTCATCAGGAGTATCTTCTTCACAATCCAGAAGAAGGGAACGATGGTGGTAATCTTCCCATGGTGCCCCTTCAATTACCATTGATTGAACAATTCCTTCGTCGGCGTAATGCACTTGCAACCAAGGATTTGAAGGGGTGCCATATTCCTTAGACCTATCTATCCAAATGCTTGATAAGTGTTGATTTGGGTTTGCCTCCCATGCTAGAAACATTGATTGCTACAATATTTCTATTGGGCTTGGAGGCAATACCTGCGTATGATCCATGTTTATATCATTTTCTGAGATCTTTTCAATCGAAGATATCATATTGGAGGTTCCTACCGACGCTACTTCCGCTAGATTGATTGGAGGTGGAAGGGAAAAAGTTCCCATTAATATAGGGTCTTTTAGTAGGCCTACTCCGATATTTTGAAGCGAATGGGTGCTTCCATGGATCATCGGAATGCTTCTCGTAACCTGGGAACCATTGGGGAGGAAAGTTTGTTGATCAACGATTGTAATCCCTCCTTGAATGGGAAATGCAATCTTTCTAACGTAGTTCGAAACAACATTAGCCATAGCATATATCCATGGTCTTCCCAGTAGGATGTTGTAATCGAGGTTTCCGTCGATTACTTCGACATCTATTTCTACTGTTTTCCCTCCTAGTTCAATTTGCAAGTTACTTAGAATACCATATGGGGTATATGTTCGTCCATTAAATGCTTTTAATGTTGTTGAAGATCGCGACAAGGTTGGAGATCCTAAAGTTTTCCAACAGCTCATCGACATAATACATGTAGATGCCCCCTCATCAATAATTGTTTGATGAACAGTTTTGTTGAGGACTTTCACTTGAATGAGGAAAGCTAGTTGAGCTGGTAACTGAGGATCGTATCCTTTATGATTAAAGGACACAAGATTGGAATCCTTTGGGTCTATCCCACCGATAGCTAATAATAAAGCCTTCTTTTGGGATGGGAAATTTTGCACTACCTCAAGTGTCGACATAGCGGATGGCAATTGGGCCAGATCTTCCACTATATTATAATGTTGTGCTGCTCTAGCACGAGGGTTAAATGTCGACTTGTGTACTACTCCCTTTGGGAGTTTTATTGTCAGCTCAGGAATGATGGGCGGTGCAACTTCTGTCGAAGTTGTTGTCGAACTACTAGGTTGATCTTTATCCTTGTTGTTCGACAGCTGTGGATTCCCTTAATCTTTGTTCCTTGTCGATATCAAAGCATCATTTTGCAGTTTGGAAACTGACAACATCAGCACTTGAGACAGGGAAGAATTTCCACTGTCAACCAGATTTGTTCCTGGATTCGGAACTGAATCAGTTAATACTACCGAGGTTTTTGAATTCTTGAAGAATTTTCTAAGCTCAGCTTTGTGTGGACAATCTGATGTCCAATGATCCTCATCGCATATAAAGCATGGATTTTTTGGTTTCTTATTTCCAGTAGGGTTTGCAAAAGATTTTTTAGGTGATGATTCCACCTGTTTTTTCTTCTTCCCTTTGTTTTTCTTCTTGCCTCCTGGTTGCTTGGTTCCTTTGCCTTTGTCAGTTGAGACGGCATTTACGTCCGAGGCAAGAAGTTCTTCTTTTGCATTTTGACTGGAAATCTTACCGGCCTTTTTAGATGTAGCCTTTGTCGATTTCGTGTTTGTCGTGCCAATCACGCCATCACCGGCATGAGAGTCATTGTTTGATTTAAGAGGAGGGGGGACCGAAAATTCCAGTCTGGGAGAGTCAGGTATTTTGTCGTAGAGTGTGCCAGACTGAGTGTAAATCAAGTCTAAATATTGTGCACGAGCGATAACTTGCTCTTCGGTGATGACTCCCCCTTTTGCCACATCTTCTGTGATGGAAGGCAATAATGACTTAATGAACCATTCAGCTAAAAGCTGATCAGGAACATATGTTTTTACCATTCTACGACGACGTCGCCACTCATGTATATGATCGGATATGTGAGTGGCCGTTGTTTGCTTGAAATTGGTAAGAAGTTCTGTTCCCATTTTGTACCTTATCGGTAACTGAAAATGGGTTAAAAAGGTTTTGGCTAGGGTACTGAAGTTGTCAAACGAAGCTCTGGGAAATTTGATATACCATTTTGCTACCGGACCAGTTAACGTCCTCTAAAAAAGGCGAAGCCTAATCGAATCATTGTTTAGGGTGTTTGATGAACACCATAGATGAAAGGTCACCACATGATTCGACAGGTCTTCACCCAGATTTCCATTAAATTTAGGAATATCTGACGGAAGTTTATGCGGAATCGCTGGCCACCAAGGGGCGTAAGTGATTGGATCGTTTGTTAACCGATTTAGATCCGGTAACTCTAAAGTCGCCACGAAGGGTAACTATTGATTCAAGTTAGGTGAAGCATACCCAGGATAAGATGGAATCGCCTGAGCAGTTGGTCTTTGTATACCAGCATAATGCATTTGATGTTGGTAACTTTGGTAAGGTTGATGGGCATAACCATTATAGAATGGTTGATTTTGACCATTTTGAATATACGGCTGCCCACTATTTGCAAAGATTTGTTGCTCAGATCCTTGGTATACTTGTTGGAATTGCGGTTGTTGGTATTGCACCAGCCATGGTTGCGAAGCCATGTTCTATTGTCCAATACTGACCGTTTGACCAAGATGTGGGGTAAGTGTACCCGTTTGGGCCTGTGTCATTCCACTAGTTGGCAATTGTGGCTGAGTCGCAGGGACAAGGGGCTGTTGCATTACAACCTGAGAAACCTGAGGTTGACATACAACAGGCAAAGCTTGTACTTGCAACACCGTCACAATAGCTGGCGTAGTTGGTATATTTTACATAGGTAAACATTGTTGCATTGAATACACAACTCTTGGTTGTTGAGGCAATATTGGCACCCAACCGCTAGATGTAATTCCAGCATAACTCAAATTTTGTTGTGAACTCACGTATGGTTGTCCTCCTGGAGGAGACAATGAAAGGGTATACTTCCCCCCATATGGCGGTAATCCAGTACTTAAAGGAATTGTTTTCCCTTGAGGATCGGACTGCCCAAATTGACATCCTGAAGGATCAATTTATTGAGACCCAACATAAGAGTTTCCGGATACTATTCTCGATGAACAAACAGGAACGGACCATATTGTCGAAATAGCCCCTGAGTGGGCCCCTTCTAGTGATTCAGAGATAGTTGGGACAGATGGTATACCGGCGAACATTGTTGGAGTGATGGCAGGAAGTTCTGCCGTTGCTGTGTCGGACGACACAGTCATAGATGTTGACGGTTGTTCAGACATTTCTAGTCTATCCAAAAGATTGCCTAGCGATTCTACAGGAGCTTTTGATGGCGGTAGACTAATTTCTAATGAAGAAGGATACAAAGTGATCCCAACTCCAAATTGCGATGGAGTGCTAGATGGAGGATCCTCCACAATCTCTTCTATAGAAATCAGACCAGGTGGAAGAGGTAGACCGTCTGGTCCGTAAAATATTTCTGGTGCCGAAGAAGGTATGGAATCTGCAGCGACAAATGTCTGGGGGATAACACCCTCCGAATCAGCTGTAGATGGAGCTGGTTCAGTAACACAAGTGTTTACCCTCAAACTAGGATCAGTGCTACTGTCCCTTGGTGGCTGCTAAACTTCTTCTGTAAAGGCAGGGATACCAGAAATGTTTGGAGTAACTGGAGTCTCTGATGGTGTTGGAACACTTGTTCTAACTTTACCAAGGGATTTGGAACCGGTTAGACGAGTTTGCTTTGTCCGTAACATTTTCGATTCTGGAGACAAAGACGGTTGACTCGTAAGCCTCTGCGAACGACGGGGTTTCATTTGACTTTCTTCCATGATTGCAGATTACTTGATCAACTAAAAATCAAGGGGAAGTATGTTTCCGAATTAGATGAATTTTAGAGGTTTTGACACAACTTGTTTTTTCAATTTTGAAGAGTCGAGAAAAAACAAAAGATGACTCTAGTCGCCTTCGATTTTTAATGAGCCTGAAGTAACAAGTGCTCAAATGGACCTTTTCCGTTAAGGAGTTTGAAAAGTAATGAAAGGGACTACTCTGGAAATCTAGATAGAGGGATTACCAAACCAATCGCAAAACTGCAGAATACTTTTTATGGTACAGCAGTCAATCTTCCCGAATGCTGTGTTCAGTGCATTGCGATCGATAGGGTGGCAGACATGGCTTCCTATGATTAAAGGATTAAGCCTATTGTGGTCTCCCAAAATATACTCGACGGTACGTGGGAGCACAAGTCCGTACTGGCACTTATCGTCTCAAAGTGGAGGAATCACCCAACCAACAATGAAAACAACAGTTACCAGGCTTTACGATGCCGTAATACGTCTCTAGCCTAGACTTCTAGATGTTGTGCGTTAGGTTCCAAATCATTGTTAGATTCATTAAATTTATTTTATAGTTGATATTGCTTAAGAAATTTCCCTTTCAGGTTCACCGCATGATGTAGATGTACAATTCCTAAAATGCAATCTAAGATGATAAACATTGGTTTTATCTTCTTTGTGCAATGAAAATCCTAGCTACTAAGGAAAGAGAAATGGCATTCTTTCAGCAAAGAGCATAGAGCACACACTATATGCACTGTCCTAAATCAAACCAATCAAACAGTCTAAATGCAAATGCACATGCATGTATTTGTTTTCAGCCTTCTTAATGTGTAAATGATAAAAAGAAAGCTAATGCACAATTCTGAATTATTTTTCAAAGCGACAATTACTAACAAGTTTCTTTTCAAAATCAAAATGAAGACAATGACAACACTTTGCGATTTGGAATTGAAAACTTGCTTTCGACACTAGAAAAACTACTAATTCAAATCAAATACAATAGTAACAGGGTAATCGACTATCAAGAACAATCAGATTCTCTTTTATGACTGAAAATGACACTTGCGACACTTTCAAATCAAGAAACAATAGTACAATTACGTTACTTCTTTGTAAAGGAGAACTGAAAATGACTCAAAAAATACATAAAAACATTTACAATTCTTTGCACAATGGAGGCGGAATATCAGCAAGGAAAGGGGTTTAAAACAGGGGTGTACTGACTACAGGCAGCAAAACTCCTGAATAGATCTGAAAAGAGTGAACACAGAAACCAAAATTCAAGAACAAGGCCTTGTCTGATCAGCACACTTGTAACACAGTGAAACTAAAATACAATGCACCTGCTACACTCGGGAACTGCGCTGCATTTGAAGTTCACAGAACAGATAGTGCGTTGGACTAGGGACGAGACTTTGATTGGGTTCTGGGTCATAGTTTGCAGTTCAGTTTAGGAATTTTGGCCGAGCAAGTGGTAATCAGTAAATCAATCACAGGGGTAGATCTAAGGAGGTTACTAGAGCCACCATGCGAGAAATTAGAAAGCTTGTAAATCAATTGTTTAATTTATAAACAAAACCCGGAGATTGACTGAAGCAACGTTGATCTACTTTGAACTTGCATAGAAAATGCAGTTCGAAGGCTAGCTGGCTTGACTTCAGGCTCTGTCTGTAAGTTTATAAAGTAAAAAAATGTAGATGAACAAACAATCTACTCGCTCCCTAGCGGAGTTGCCATTTTGTTACAGGGAAAAGTGTCTATGCAGAACTGCTAATCCCACTAAGGCTGGTAGCTACCTTAGAAACAAACAGAGTAAAACTACCTTCGTTTTCCTTTATGAAAGATAGATGAGAGAAGAATAAAGGAGACCAACCTCTGTCTTGCACTTGGTTCCTTGCTCGATTCCTCTCTCTTCTGATAGTCCTTTGCTACTTGCTTTCTTGTATACCCAGCTTCACAGAGTACCTGTAGAATCAAAGCAACATAACACTATACGAGAACATGGATCTATTATCATAAACAATCTAGGATCAGATGTAAATTGACCATACAAATGCACAAAACATAAATCACACAAGAGTATGGAGGAAAACTTGAATAGCTTTATTGATAATCAAGAAAGAGCCAAGAGAGTTACAACCAATTGTTCTGACCCAACATCATCCTCTCAGCAAGAAGCCCTTCTTCACCTCATGAAAAGCTTAGATCACACAACACTATGATGTTGCACCAATAAACCAGCAGCAATTCCTTACAAGATACAAAATTCCAGCCTTTTGGATCTCTGGGATGAGGGATCCATATATAGATGTCTGCAAGGGAGGTGAGTCAGCTTTTTAGATTTGATTAGTGTCTCCCCTCTGATAGTTCTTGATTCCACTTGGAGATTGATGATCTCTTACTCATCCCTGGTCGAATTCAGAGAGGCAAGTGTCATAGGAGAAGTTTCTGGGAGATTCCATGCCTCTCCACTTTGCGGATTGACCCTGCCATTTGTCTCTTCTCGCCCATCGCACCCCATAGAAGGGCTTTTTGAAATGAAACGCACCCACTACGTGTATTCAGGTGAGATGCAACACACTTTGCCTATGGAGCAAGTGAAATGGTCCAATTTTGACCAGTTCTGAGTAGTTTTTCATGGAGAACTTCTGGGAGAAGCTGTAATCAGTTGACCTTGTTCTTTTAGGGGTTGGAACAACACCTTTAGGGACTTAGGAGCCCTTGGTTTATGGACATTTATGCTTGGGGTTGTAGTGCCCAAAAATGTCTATAACATTGTGCCACCCGAGGATGTCCCTTAAGGGGGAGAACCAAAGGCACTTATCCGACCGTAGAAGATGGGTGTTGAGGTTGATAGGAAAGAATCTTCGATCACCCAAAATGTTGGTTTGGGGAAGAAAGATGTAGGATAAATATCATTGTAATATCATGGATCAACAAGGCATGATAATGAAAGCTGACAGTAAAATGTATATCGGAAACTACCAAAGATTGGAGTTGTAATCCCAGTGGAAGTAGTCAAAACAATTCTTCAATGGGGGGACATCCCTGGTTTTGGTAGGAAATCTACGGTAGGTGTAAGCATTTTTTGGCTAGCGTGACGAATGATAAATTAATGTTGTCGTGATCAGCAAGCTCCAACCAGGGGTGACTAGTGACTACTGCTGCTAGATACAAGACATGAAAATATGGGTGGGAACCCTTTTGCTAAAAAATATTTGTGCACTTTCCAAAATAATGTAAAGTTGGTTAGGCATGTACATACATGGAGACAGGTTCCCCATGAAAAATGGTGACCTACATGCTAATGTAGGTAAGATTTTCCTGAGGGAGGGAGCCCCATTGATTGTTCTAGGTGTGAGGCTGATGAGGTGGATGGAATGACGTAGATGGTCTACTATAATATGGTTGGATGGTAGCCCCAATGTAGTAGCGGTTCAATCCGTTTATTATCAAGGATGGCGAACTGGGAGTGGGGGAGTTAAGTAAGGTGGAAGGAAGAGAAGTATGAGGTTGATCTCCAATACATGTGCATAAAATGGCTCTTGGGCCTGGGGGAATGAAAATGGATACCAATAGTGTGAAGGGGACTATGAACTGAGATAATCCATGCAAGTGGGGCTCTATCAACCGACATGTATGTTTAACATGTGCATGTGGAAGGTGGTGGTAAGCGTGGTCAAGAGGGTGAACCCTACGGTTTATTTTAGAGAAATGATGGTAGGATATGAAAATATTTAGAGGAATCCTAATTTATTGGCTAAGTCTCTAACTATATAAGGAGGTGAATATCAAAGTGCTATGTATTCATGTGAAAGGGTTTTTGATGAATACTTCAATCTCAAGTGCATTTGTATTTTAAGGGCCATAGTTGACACATAGATCTAAAATAATTATGCACCGATGAATATAATGATCAATCAGGATCATGAGACCTAAAATGAATTTCCATTGTATGATCTTCTCATGGATTGACTAGATCTAAGTATCGATGCATGCTTTTATCTCTGAATGTTATGATCTGGGTCTTTCTGAAGATCTACATAGCTGTGTAATTTTAGGTCAATGGTTGGTCTTGGTGAAGTTGTGTATACACGCGGGTTCATTTCTTCAATGTCACATATATAAAAGAAGGGTTTATGTTCATAAATGAATGATTAACATGATCAGTGTTGCTGTAGCTTTTTTGTCTATCAATGATGTCCTGATGTTGATCTAGGCTGGGTGATAATGTCTGAAGTAAGACTGATTGAATGGTGAAGTTGAATTTGGTTACATGTTGATTGGTTGAAAATATTATTGATGTTGCTAACTGTATGAGGGTTCTATAAGCTAACAAAATATTTTAGAATAACTTTGGTCTACTCTGTGTCTGACTCATAATTACAATTTTTTTGGTATATTGAGATTTGTACGCAGAATGATCTACAGAAAAGTGTGTATACACACGGGTTGCCTTAATTGAAGTAGCGTATACATGTTGGCATATGAATGATCACGGTTGCAGTTGAGTCTATGTGTTGATGAAATATTCTGAGTTAACTTTTGTGTTCTGGTTATAGTGATATCATTGTTTTGTTTGAATTAAGTTGGTGGTTTCTTCAGTTGATCTACAAGTTGTGATGTATTAAAGCAGGCAGATCCAGTGTGAAAATTTATGAAACTAGGTCCATGGATGTTGCTGAGGATTGGAACCTTTAGTGAGAAATTCGAAGCTTCCTACCAATAGTAGCCGGTAATCATATTATGGGGTTGGAGCTCCATTATAGTAGGAGATGGAGAATAAGTGAAGGTTTTAGCCTTTAGCAGGTGGGTGACTTCGAACTGGAATTAGTTTCCACCAGTACAAGATTGTACGAAGTTTTTGATATTAATGAGTTTGAAGACTAGGATCACAGTAGCAGTGGTTTTCTCCCACATTGTGTTTCCACCTTAGATCCTGGTGTTCATGTGTGTTTCTTATCTGTGATACTTTATTTTTTTCTTACTGCACCTGCTTACCGCTTATCAAATGCCTGAAAAATTTCTTACATTCTGGTTTAAGTTTAACAGATAAATAATTAGTTGTTTTACAAGTTTACTAAGCATACTCTAGTTTCTTTTATAATAGTCATGTTGATATGCGACTTGGGTTCAGTGAAGTCGCGTACATATTTGAGAAAAGAAAATTATTATTGTGAGTTTTGAAAATATTGATTCACTCCCCTTCTCAATATTTTTCCTAACAAAAGTATCTTCCTCCATGTGAGGCTAGCGTTTAGGGATATGGTGAATTTGTGAGTGCCAAATCCTATGTTATCTAAGTGTTTGTAACATAGGACATGTCTCAGAACTATGAGAGTTTCTAGTACAAATATGGCACGGAGGATTAGTATTGACATAATAAATGGTATGGGTATTTGCAACTCTCACATCGCAAAATGATGCCGATTGGTTAATGTCATGAGATGAGGCACTGATGGCTACAAACCACATTTGGATCATAGTATCAAAGCTGGTAGAAAGATGTGATACATTGATGTTAGTTTGTCATAATTTTTCTATTGCTACTCGAGAATGTGGAAGGTATTGGAAATTATACATATGATGCACCTCAAAGCAGATGTGATAATGATTGCATGAGTGTCTAGCTTATTTGAGTGACTGGGTTTAGGGATGTGGACCAATAAGAAAAATACCTCTTTAATATTTCTCAATTCTCGACATTGATTAATTAGATGGTCGGGTCTATCACATAGGATGCATTAGTAGGGAGTTTTTGGCAATACTTCCTGAGGTTACTTTGTCATACTTCTAGAGGCTAACCGCGGGTAAGACATAGAATGGCTATGGGTGCATGGATGGATCTTTTGTGGTTCTTCTTCCTTGAACAGACAAAACATGGTTTTGGATCCATCATCCACCACTCAAATGATGGGAAGTGATGGAGTCATGATATTGGCTTGTGCGATAACACTCAATACATCTCAATACCGAGGGATTTCAAGGCCGCGATGGGTGTAATGCTCGTACTACACACATATGGCACATGAATGGTTAGTGTGCAGTGTCTTATTAGATGCAGGTGTGGACTTCTCTCTTGTAGGTACAGGTGGGGCTGCTCGAAGTTGTTGGACACCTAATCCTCTAAGGGTTGGTGTGGAAGCTGAATAGTCTTAGGAACTCCAAGAGACCTTGGAATACGAAACCAAAGGTCATGTGAATGTACTATAAATGTATATCATTTGTTAGTAATAGATATACTCTCATTCTTATCTTTAATATTTTGTTCCTGTCATGTATGTGTCTAACATGGTATCAGAGTAGGCATACTCTTGCCTTGCTCCAATTTGAGCCACTTGTTTTGTGGCATCTTTGTGCAAAAGCACATTTGTCTATGGAAATCACGAATACTATCTTTCGGTCTACACTATACCCAGCAAGAGAAATTCCTGTAATGCATGAATCCTTGTAATTCAAGTTCAGATATGCCTCTGTGATTAGCATAGGTTTTCAACAGCTTTATTGTACTGAACTGTGTTCTTTCCAGCTTTATTTTTTCTCTCTAGTCCAGGAATATCTTTGATTCCATATTTTGTCGTGTTTGAAAATATTCCTCTTATGAATACAGAGAAATTCATGCTTTTTGTATCCTTGGGTTTTTTTCCAAATTTTCACTTGCGTTTTACCTACACTGCTCGGGTATTATCACTATCCTGTGCTTTATATCAAGCCCTGTAATAGACCTTCGAGGGATTCTTGATCTTTTCCCATTCAATGGTGATCAAAGGAGATGAACATCACTTTACATAAACGTTTCTCCTGCTGCCTGGCATTTCCGCCGCTTTACATAAATGTTGCTCCTAAAGATACTACTTGAAGGTGTTATGGTGTAGTTTCTACCTCCTCCATACATGTAAAATCCAAATTAGATTGATGCGCGAATGGCATGACTGTTTGATATGTGGTATGGCATAACTGTGTTTGATATGTAGTATCAGTGCGGTATTATTGTGTTGCAGTGCGTTGAATGGTATTTCATTGTGTATGGTATACGTTGTGGTGAACCTGACATTGTGTTGATTGTGTTGTGGTATAACCTGTCCTGGCTCTTTGTGGAGGCTATTACATAGTAAGAAACAAAAGAATGTAACAGTGCACAGTAACTGGTGGATCAGTCAGATCAATGGACGGGGTTAATGGAAGATGAGCGACGAAGATGTTATCATAGGAGATTAAGTTAAGAAATGGATGGATCACATCAAGGCACATGTCAACAGAAGGGTGGAAAACATGTAGAATAATGGAGTTGTCTTCGTAGGCGGTAAGCAGTATCTCGCGCGCCCTAAAATCTATAAATGGTATTCTATAATTTCACACTATTAACCTGAGAGTTTGACACGTAGTGCATGATGGAAAGAGAAAACCACTTTTCTTGCATGCTCTCGACTTGTTATGCATCGTGCAAGATTTCATGCGACTTTACACAATCACCGTTGGATTGAGGTAGGAGAAATAAATGGTGGAGATTGGCTCAAGCTAGTTGGCATGAGTTATTGCATGATAACCATTAGATTGAGGAATGAGATCGATGACGAAGATTTAATGCACTAAGGAGAGCATCGATATATGTGCAAAGGTTTATGGAATGGAAGAAAGGTATGGTTTAAGTGTGGTTTATGAAATATTTCTATTATATGGCAAATAAGCAGGATTAATGTATTATGGTCTAAGTTGAGTTTTAACCAGAGCTTAAAATCCATGGTATGGTTAATATGCACGGGTAATAAGAACTAAACAAAGATTATGAAGGATTTATAAGGTTCTGCTTAAAGGTTTATAAAGGTCTAGAATTTGGATAGTTAAATAAAGTGTTTCCACATAGTGTTTATTGGAGCATTAAACCTTGACTTGTGAAGGTTTTACTAAGTATGGAATTTTAAATTTTTTTGGACTTGTATATGACATGCATTCTATGGGTATGTGCGGCTTAGGCAACATCATTATCAAAAGTTACATTGTATGGTGATTTGTCTCCAGCTGAAAGCATTATCTGTTGTGGAAAGCATCCAAGGGTCATTTTGGATATGGGTATTATAATCGTGGCAGATAGTATTGAAAAAATGTTTTACAACTATTGAGTTTGAATCGACATATCTTCATGCCCATGACCTGTAAATAGGATCGACATCGCCAACTCTTGCATAGGAAGCCACCACCGTGCTAAGGAGGAGTACCTTTATCTTGAAAATTGAAATCCTGACCATTGTTGGACTCTGCGAGAGTTTTTGTAACAAAGATTGTAACAAAGAATATTGTTAACAAGGCTACCAGTATCTAAAAGTTTCCTATATTTGTTCGCATGCTAGAAGCTTGCTCCATTAATGAATGGTCGGCAAGAGTCATTGAATTTAGAACTATTTAAATTGTTGAATTTGGTCTTATAAATTGCAACCTAAGATATTAAACGTAAGCTGCAATGATCTTGGCTTGGTTTTGATGCACTAAATACATTTGACTGTACCAAGAATTGTGGCAAGTTTTAGAGTGATCGTTGATTATATTGCCAAATTTGAGTGTATTTTGGCCATTGTGAAAAATTATCTTTCTGCATTTTGTTGAACAGTGTATCATTGGTTATTGTTGCAACCATTTTAGCGATATAATTCGAGAGACTTATCTGATTTGTTCACGCTAGCGCATTTGAGTCAGCCTTTGCCTCATCAATATCACTTGCCTGTAGGAGTATTGTGGCCACAGAGTGCAGACTGGAGTCAAGCTGAAAGTGGTAGATGAGAAATAAATTTGGCAAATTGCTAAAATTGACAGAAATCTTGGGCAAGCGGTGACCATCCGATCAGAGGATATCAATGCATATCGCATTAGAACATGCAAGAAGGTTAACATTTTAAACAGACGCGATGTGGTTATTAAAAAGAGTTGAAGCTTCAAAGTGTTCAGACCATCTGTTTAATGGGTGATCGGACACATATGGCTTCCGAAAGTGCATGCTGGTTAATGTTAGAAATGGATGCGATAAGGTTTTATACAAAAGGATTAAAAACTCATTGAGTTCCAGCCATCAAGACCGTTCGTTGGTTGATTGATTGGATGATAATCATGCATGAACATGTGCGTGGGTTAACGAACCTGTTGTGACCCGATATGTTATCAAAAAAAGGATTAAATTTTATTTGAATTCCATTCACGCAAGTCAAACGATTGTTTCATTCTGGATGTGTTTAAGTATAAAGATTAACAGATTTCTCAGACATCTATTATCAATAATAAGTATAGGCCAGTTCCATCTTAGACTAAAAGTTTCCACCTTCTACTCAGCGAAATTTCATAAAGCAATAAGGCAGACACCCTCCATTGGCTACACCGTATTTCCTATTCTACTGCGATTAGCTTATATGCTCAGATGAAGTATCGATATAGTATATTGAAGTTTTTTTTAATCAGTTTTTTATCTAATCATGGAGGTAGAAAGTTCAAAATTAAAAGCAGTATTTTCTGGAGGAGAGTTCAGTCATTTCCTGCCATTAGAAATATTACACTTTTATTTTAATAGTGGTGCACTTGTTATGACTCTAATTAGTGGTGTATTAGAGTTTCTTAGAACTTTGATACAATCTATTGTCGAAGACACAGTGAAAATCAACAAGAACACTCTTTGTGATATTAAAACATGTCTGCAGAATACACAGGAAAAATAGACTTTTTGGAGCTTGAATCTCAACTACAGCAGGAAGAATTATAGTAGTGGAGTCATCATTCTGAACCTGTTTCTGTTCAGAATATTGAAACAGACTCCCATAAATAGAAAAACAATAATCTTACAGTTGATTCAGATCTAGTACCCAATGAAGCAAAGTCACATGCAGATGCAAAAGCTCGGTCTGCACTTCCCAAGTTGGTCATCGGACCTTGGGAAGAGCTTGTCCACGACAACCATAGAATAGGTCTTGGATATGATAAGGAGGTTTCCTTTCATATTCCAAATTACTTAGAGCCCATTCAGTTTCAAAGTATTGGATTCCTTCATGACGGTCCACCTTCAGCTATTCTAGATTCTGCTCCTTTTCCATTTCAGTTGCAACAAGTTGTTAAATGCCAACACTGTGACTGAGCTAGCCATAAGAAAGATCATTATTTTGATCTTCATCCATGTAAGCACTGTCATAAAACTAGTCATTCTTCAAACAGATGCTTTAGAAACAAACCTCCTGCAAGAACAAAGATTCATCTTGGATGGATCACTTCTTGGCAATGGGCATCAACAACCAAGAAGATATTCCAGTCATATGTCGGAAATTGTTATATAATATTGAACAGTCTTGCAGTTGAATTTTCTCCATCATCTCACCTTATATCTGATAGGGGGGAAAATGATGGTCATCTACAAGCTTCAAAGCCACATCAAGCGAGCCTGAGCCACAACCTACCATACAATATTTAGAGTTGTAGCTAGAGAAAAATATGCCCATGGGCATGCCTTTAGTCAATGATACCTCTTCAAAGAATTGGGGACACTTCCTCTGGTAGAAGACTTCAGCTTCTTACCAGTTTTGGAAGACTTCCAGGAATTGCATTAAGCATTCCAAAGTTGTTGGTCATCCTTAAACCATCATAGGTTGAGACCTCCCTTTTCAGGTGGAGGTCCTCCCTTTTATGCAGGGTGAGACCTCCCTTTCATTGTTGAAGGTTTCCCTCTTCAAAAAACTAGGAGCACTTCCTCTAACAAAAGACCTGAGCTTCATGCCAGACTTGGAAGAGTTTTCGAAACTGCACTAAGCATTCCTGTGTTGGTGGTCATCCTTAAACCACCTCTCTTATACCAACATTTGAAAGAGAACATTCAACCTAGTGCCACCATGCATTTTTGTACATTTTGTATTACAACTCTCTTCTTGGACTCATACATAACCCTTCAGATTAAGGGGGGCAATGTCTATGGAATTCTAAGAGACCTTGGAATATGAAACCAAAGGTCATGTGAATGTACTATAAATGTATATCATTTGTTAGTAATAGATATACTCTCATGCTTATCTTTAATATTTTGTTGCTGCCATGTATGTGTCTAACAGAAGTTTTGGGACATGCAGAAGAGATTTTAACTCCTATAAGTCGAGTAAAATATTGGTAGGGTGCCGAATTACTTCACACAAAACATAGGGTGGAGGTACCCTGGAAGAGGAAGAGTTTGAGGCTTCACCCTTCTTTCCTTTTTTCTTATCCCTCTTCCTAGAACCGACTGTTGTCAATACAGGCATTGCTCTTTTTTGGGTGGCTTCCTGAGGAGGGGCTATAGGAATGATGTCTGTCAAGGTGATACTTGTGTTGTCGACATGACCTGAGGGGATAGATACCAAACCAGTATCACGAGAGCCATATTTGGCAGTGTGAGAATTTTCATGACTTTGTGTGAGACAAAACCAGGTGGAGGGTATAAGAACGGTGTTTGGGTGATAGTGTATGGTAGGAATGTGGAATGAATAGCTGCAACACTAGTGGTATCTAGAACTGGTTCTTAACTTTGGCAGGGTGTTTGATAAACTCATCATCCATACCAGAGTTGTTGTGTCTAAAGGAATAGCCTCCAGCAAAGGGGGCTGTCTAGGGTATGTACCAAGGGGCGTCGATGGTTTAAATTTTCCAAGTTTTAATTTAGTGTAGGTTGTGATCAACTCATGGGAAGATCCTACGAAAGGTAGCACACCATCGAGGGTGTTGGGTACCTTTTTCTCATAGTATTTGACTTGGTCAACCATAACAATTTTCCAATATTGAGTGAACATCATTATCCTAAATACTAAATATGCCACTACAATCATTGCATACATGTAACTGTGAGGAAGAAGGATATTGTAATACAACTATGCATCCACGACTTCTATGTCAATGCGCATAGTTTTACCAACAATTTGCACTAGAACATCTTCGAATAGGCCTACGAGAGCCGAAGGGTGCCTGTCATATGCTCTGAGAGTAATGTGATCCAAGTGGCTCCAGAGACACACATAGGGCAAAAAGGGCTTATGGAAGCTCAAAAATCAAAGTGATCAGAATGTTTTTGAACCATGATGAAAGCGTAGATCTTGTTGTCCTGATCGCAATAGTGTGAATGGTTCATCAACCTAAGCTTGTATGAGGGAGAACGAGCCAGTCAAATTTTTGGTTGACTTTTGCTGACTGGGCAGGCCTAACGGAGACACAATTTTGAAGTTTTCGGGCAGACGGAATCCGGCCAAATCTAGCCAAATTCTAGGTGAAATTATTGCCTCGTTAAATTGTCTCCTTTGGTCGAAAATCTGAATTTTTTAAAATGACCTTATTATTAATAAAAATTAAAAAAAATATAAATGAGGTGGTAGGCCACCACCCCCGCCACCCCAAACTATATTAACAAAAATAATTTATTAAAGGGCCGATGGGCCATGACCTTTGCCGGCCCAACCACACCAAACAACACACAACATTAATGGGTTGTGGGCGTGCCACCTCTGGTGGACCCGGCCCACACCCAACCACCATACAAAAATGCCATTGTAATTAACGAGAGGGCGGTGGGAGTTGAACCCACGGCTGGTGGGAGGTCTGTCCCCACCCACACGGCGACCCCATGAACCAATGAACCACTTAATATAGCGCCCCAAAAATGTTAACACAACAAGAAATGCACGCCCAGCTACACCTTTCCCAAAACTAAAATGGGACCCGTTCGGATGTGTTACAGGAGTTAAGGGGCAGGCCGCCTAATGCAGACCCGACCCCCAAAAATAAATGCATGTGGTTGTTCTAAAAAACGAAATGTTTTTAATATGGAGGGGTCGGGGTTTGACCACCCAACCTCCTTCTTATAATTTGGGAATTTTAACCAATCCACCTAAAGCAACCTTTTTGAAAAGTCTACCCACAAAATTTTATATAAACCTATCATTTGTTCAGTGCACCAAGGCATGGAGGAACCAGGAGCATGCACAAAAATCAAGGCATGAATTTTTAACTAATTTTTGTAGGTGGAACCATGATCCTAAAAAAGGGCAAGTGGAACCATGATTAAGAAAAATTCTCAGGAGGGTGAATTTTTTGCATTGTCCAAATTGGACAAATTTATGTCAATCTTACACCTCTCAGTGACACGAACTCGATGGCGTAGTTATTTTCCTGATTTGAAAAGAAGATTTGCAGAGGACCCAGACAAGGGAATCTTTGAGGAATCTAAGGGGAATATAAAAGATTCCTTGAGCCCCAAATTTTCTGTTATGAAGCCAGCTCAAGAAAAAGATAGAAAAGATAAATCAACACCTTAAAATTCAGCCTCTTCGAGGGGGCAACCTCCTTTACATTACATAAATGAACAATTCTTGGATGATTCAAATGACAAAACCTCCTTTCTATATATAGGAGTCTAAGAGTCACAATATAACCCAGCCAACCTAACAATAATAATATAAAGCCACAAAAATAACAATAGAGGGATTCTATGGGGCACAGTAATAATAATATGGGGACAATAGGGGCACAACAATATTAATAATGGGTACAACTACAATAGTAATGGGGTAATCACTAGTATTATGGGGACCCAACATGCCCTTCTCCTTCAAAAAAGTGTTGTCCTCAACGCTTGAGTAGTTCTGGATGCTTCTGTATAAAATTCTCATCCACCCATGTGGAATCTTTAGCAGATAAGTTCTTCCACTTGATAAGATACTCTGAAATTGATCGATTTCGTAGCTGTCGAGTTCTTGTTTCTGTGACTGCTTCTGGTTCTAATATAATTTTTCCTTCCTCGTCAAGTTCTGGCAATATTGTTTGAACTGGAGCTTATCGCCTATAACCTTCTTTAAACATGAAACATGGAAAACTGGGTGCAATCGAGAAGCTGCAGGAAGCTCCAATTTCTATGCCATAGTACCAATCTTTTGGAACACCTTGTACGGACCATAATACTTTGTGATAATTTATTATCCTTCTTAGCTTGCCTGAGGGACATTTTCTTATATGGTTGTAGCCGTAGGAATACCCAATCACCTACATCAAAACTTCTTTCACTGCGATGTTGATCTGCCTGTTGTTTCATTCTATTCTGTGCTAACACGAGGTTATCCTTTAATAGTTGGAGGACTTGTTGTTGATGTTCGATGTGATGTTCCACTGCTTGAACCTTAGAATTTTCTCTTAAATATGATGTGATGGATGGTGGCTGATACCCATAAAGTGCCATAAATGGGGTCATTTTTGTTGCTGTATGGAAGGAAGTGTTATACCACCATTTAGCCAGAGGCAACCATTTGACCCATTGTGTCTATTTATCAGATACAAAGCAACGAAGATATCCTTCCAAACATTTGTTTACTATTTCAGTTTGCCCATGAGATTGAGGATGATAAGATGAGCTATGAGCTAACTGAGTACCAAGACAAGAAAATAATTCTGTCCAAAAATCTCCAGTGAAAATGGGATCTCTGTCACTTACAATAATCATTGGGTTTCCATGTAGCTTTTGAATTGTTTCCATAAATGCAGTAGAAACTGTACTGGCTTTAAATGGATGTGATAATGCACAAAAGTGTGCATACTTGGTAAGTTTGTCAGCTACCACCATGATGACACTCTTTCCCTCAGACTTGGGTAAACCTGTGATAAAATCCATTGAAACCTCCTCCCAACGTTGGCTTGGAATGGATAAAGGTTGTAATAGACCCGGTGTCTTAATTTTTTCAACTTTATTTTGTTGGCAAACCAAACATTCCGCCACAAACTTTTGAATATTTGATTTAAGGCCATCCCAAAAGAATTCCTTCTTAACCCTATTTAAAAATCCCGAGTGCCCTCCTAAGGGAGAAGTGTACAATTCCATAAGAATCTTTTGTTTTAGCTGGGAATTCGTACAGAGGTATAAGCAATCTTTGTACCATAACGAATCATTTTTTTAGCTAAATGTATCCGACGTACTGGAATCTTGTTGTAAATTTTGAATAAGTGCCCACACTTCTTTGTCATTCTTCCATTCCTCCCTTGCTTCGTTTATCCAATCTAGTTGGATAATAGAAATGGAGCACAACAATGCTTCCACATCCTCATCCTTTCTTGAGAGTGCATCTGCCACCACATTTTGCTTCCCTTTTTTGTAGATGATTTCAAAGTCATAACCCAACATCTTTGTGACCCACTTTTGTTGCTCTTCAGAGGATAATATTTGTTCTAAAAAGTATTTAAGGCTATCATGATCTGTTTTTACCTTGAAGTGTCTTCCCATTAGGTAGGGTCACCATTTCTTAAGTGCATGGAGTATTGCCAACATTTCCTTCTCATAAATAGCTTTGTGTAAAAACTTTCCCTTGATTGGACGACTTTCAAAAGCAATGGGTCTTTCATCTTGCATTAAAATAGCACCAATTCCATTTCCTGAAGCATCACATTCCACAATAAAGGTTTTTGTGAAGTCCGGTGTAGCTAAGACAGGTGCTTGGCATATTTCCTCTTTAGGATGTTCGAAGGCCTTTGTTGTTTCTGGAGTCCATGAAAATGCATCTTTCTTCAATAGTGTTGTTAGAGGTGCTGCTATTCTCCCATAATTCTTAACAAACTTGCGATAATACCCTATCAACCCGAGAAATCCTCGCAGATGCTTTATGGATGTGGGGATTTTCCATTCCTTAATGGCTTTAATTTTTCTAGGGTCTACCTTAACTCCTTCATGAGATACAATATGACCCAGATATTCCACCTCTTGTACTCCAAAGAAACATTTGGATCTTTTTGCATATAATTGTTTCTCCTCTAATAGTTGTAGCACCCTGTCAACATGTTCAACATGATCCTTCCAAGACTTGTTGTAGATTAGTATATCATCAAAAAATACTAACACAAATTTTCTAAGGAATGGTTTGAAAATTGAATTCATCAAACCTTGAAATGTTGAGGGAGCATTGGTAAGGCCAAAAGGCATGACCAAAAATTCATAATGACCCTCATGAGTTCTAAATGCTATTTTCGGAATGTCTTCAGTCTTCATTCTAATTTGATGATATCCTGAACAAAGATACAACTTGGTGAAGTAAATTGATCCATGCAATTCATCCAGTAATTCATCAATGACAGGAATGGGAAACTTATCTTTAATAGTGAGCTTGTTGAGCTCCCTATATTCTGGACACATGCGCCATGATCCATCCTTCTTGTGCACCAATACTACTGGAGCAAAGAAAGAACTTTGACTCGGTTGAATTATACCAGCCTCTGGCATTTCTGGAACCATACGTTCAATTTCACTCTTTTGGGCATAGGGATATCTGTACGGCATGATGTTTAGAGGAACACTTCCTGGAATCAGATGAATAGCATGATCATGATCACGAATAGGTGGGAGACCTTTGGGAGTCTCAAATACCTTGGAATGATTGTCCAAGACTTTTTGGAGATCTGGAGAAATAGATGATTCCAATGTGGAAACATCTAGTGAACATAATTGTGCAATTACACCTTTCCATTCCTTTTTTAGAAGCTTTGTCATACCGTTAGAGCTGATTATCTTTCCTGGTTTCCCTGCAATACCCCTTAATTCAACTTCCTTTCCTTCCATAGAAAATTTCATGAAAAGTTCTTGAAAATTAAAAGCAATTGTACCCAAGGATTGTAGCCATTGGACTCCTAATACAACATCTGGAAAGCATTGGGCTAGTCAATACATATTCTCCCATGGATAGCTTGATATTATGGCACTTTCTAGAGAAATTTATTGTTCCTCCATTTGCAACCATCAATTGACACTCTGGTGCTGGATATAAGAAGAAATTCAATTCTTTTGCTACATTACAATGAATAAAATTGTGGGTACTTCCTGAATCAATCAACACTATTACCTTTTTCTTCTTGATTTGTCCTTCTATCTTGATGGTTTTAGGAGTGGTACATCCTACCAATGCATTACAAGATATGGTCAGATTCATTTGTTCTTCATCTAGGCTTTGTTCCTGGAGTATATCCTCTTCTTTTGACCTTTCTTGCTCCTTTTCTTCTTCCTCTTCACAATCTATGTAGAATAATTTCTTCTCAGCACACTTATGACTTTTAGTGTATTTGCTATCACAACTGTAACAAAGCCCTTTTGCTCTTTTTTCTTCCAATTGTTGTGGTGTCAACCTTATAGGTTGTGGAAGACTAGCGGAAACAACACTTCCGTCTTTATAGTTGTGAGTGGTATGCTTCCTGGTTGCCATAATTTTACTTTCCATTTTTCTTGCTAACCTGAATGCCTTCTCTAATGAATCAGGTTCCCAAAGGTGAACATCATGTTGGATATTATCCTTTAAAGACCCTATGAACACATCAATCCTATGCTCCTCTGGAATATTTTTTACCCTTATGTTCAATTTTTGGAACTCCTCAATGTGCTCCATTATTGAACCCTTTTGTTTGAGACTTATCAATTGGCTAAAAAAAGTTTTGCTTTTTGTATCCTCATAATGTGCTATCAATTCTTCTGTAAAAATTGCCCAAGTGATAAATTGTTTACGAGATCAAAGCCATTGATACCATACAAACTGATTTGGTTCCAAATATAAAGTTGCAATACGTACCTTTTGTGTGTTTTGCACATTATTGAGATCGAAAAATTGCTCCATCTGTAATATCCATGTTGTGGGATCCTTGCCATCAAACTTCCTCATATCGATTTTTGGAATATGGTGCGTCTTCGATCCAACATTAGAGTCTATGAAATCATGATTAACATTTCCTTTGTTTGCATCATGAGTTTCCTTTCCTCCCCTTTCACCATTACTAAGTATTTCTTGTAGAAAATTTGTCAAATTTAACTTCAAATCTATCTTCAAATCATCAATCTCAGCTTCCACGCCCTTTATCTTAGATTCCACTCCATTTATCTTAGCTTCTGTTAGCTTTTGTGAGAGTGAAATTTGTTGCACTTGGTCTTGTAATTTTTATATATCATGTAGCATTTCTTCCTCTTCTTGATGAGTCATGCTAGAGCTTTCAGATTGCTTACTAGGTGTTTGCATTTTCTTTCCTTGGGGCATTAGTTACCGATACTAATGCTCTACTATGCCCTTTGAATTCCTTCAAAATAATTTTTGAAACCAAGCTTAAGCAAAAATTTAAAAAATCTACACACATTTTTTCACTTTGTAGGAGCTCGATATTGCCTCTGATGTATCTCTGTAATTTCGGATCATCCAATTCTAAAATTGCGACCTATGGTAGCCCTCTATGTCCTCTTTCCAATGCCACCAATCTGACCCCAATTGGATTCTCCAAAGAATATTTATGCCAAATATCCCACAGTGACTTGATTATAGACTAATTCAGTAGAGCGAACTTGTTCGACATGCCACGTGTCCCTGTTTTGACCTTTGGCTCTGAAAAATATATAAAGAAACTACAGTCCGTTCTCTTTCTGTACCTTCTTACAAAAATTCAATCCGATGCTCAGAGAGAAAGTTATGATGATTTTCCCCAGGTCACCTGTTTGGAATGTAATTCAGGAGTCTGCAAAAAGACCAACTTACTCAGATCATATCTCCGCAAATATAGTGCAAAGAACTCTAAAATTTAGACCTGAGCTTCAGCGCGATGTCTTCTCAAATGGGTTTTCTTTTTAGCTTCTGAAACGTCGCAGAAAAAAAGTTATAGAGAAAATTCCACGATGACCTGTTTGGAGCAGCGAAACCCTAGAATCCAAAGCTCTGACACCAAATGTTATGAAACCAGCTCAAGAAAAATATAGAAAAGATAAATCAACGCCTTAAAATTCAGCCTCTTCAAGGGGGAAACCTCCTTTACATTACATAAATGAACAATTCTTGGATGACTCAAATGACAAAACCTCCTTTCTATATATAGGAGTCTAAGGAGTCACAATATAACCCAGCGGACCTAACAATAATAATATAAAGCCACAAAAATAACAATAAAGGGATGATATGGGGCACAGTAATAATAATATGGGGACAATAGGGGCAAAACAATATTAATAATGGGTAAAACTACAATAGTAATAGGGTAATCACTAGTACTATAGGGACCCAACATTTTCATTTTCTCAGAATTCAAAAATTTGGAAGTCGATTTTACACTATTCAATGCCACAAATCTGACCATTTGCTCATTTCATTTTTTAGCCACTTTCTAAAGTGGAGTGTAGGTGTCATCATTCATGTGCGAGCATGATTTCCATGCGATTCGACACCGTGAGATTGATGGTACAACCAGCTTGAACTATTTGACATCCTTTTCTTTAGATGGCCTCACGATGTGAGGTATATGCAGTGTGTTCGTGTACTTCTTTTTGACATGCATTGTGCTGTACAAATCCCTATTTGATGTTTGATGTTTGATGTTTCATGATTCCTGCTTGATGTGATGTGGAATCATTTGTGGCTTGTACTTGTTGTCATGATTTGTCATGTTTTTTGACATCCCTCTGTTGTTATGTTGATGGGATACTCATGTGTCACCATGTATGATTGCATTGAGATCCATTTTATGCCAATTTGGTGGGATGTTCATTATCATCATGCATGATTTCATGTCATACTGATAGGGGTCCTTTTGAATGAGAGTTCCTGTAGTGGAACATCTCTTGGAGCCACTCCTCATGTCATACTGATAGGGTTCCTTTTGAATGAGAGTTCCTGTAGCAGAACATCTCTTGGAGCCACTCCTCCATGAGGGCATTTTCCTTGTATGATAGCGACATCACCACTTATGTACATCATCACTATTGATAGCACTTAATGCAGCAGTCTACACCATCTTGACATCGGGGCCTGAACACGTAGTCCCTCCTGGACGAACTCCATTATCAACCTCTTGTTATTTCATGTGTTGATGATTTTCATGTTCTTATTCTTTACATCATGCATTTATGTTCCTTTATGCTATTTTAATTGCAATTCTAATCACCTCATCAAAGTAAAAGATCTTGGTTAAATCTGGGAGTTGAGTCAACTCGGATCATAATGTTAGATGGTTTGAGTTTGGGAGATCCAATATTTTTCCATACTTTTTTTGACATAATACATGTAGATTCACCTTCATCAACTATCCATTGTTGAATGGTGATATTCCTTATTGTAACTGAATTTAGAAAGCCACTATCAATGGAAGATATAAGGCAACGTTATCCAAATTGAAAGCCATTAAATGATAATCATCAGGTTCGATTGCTCCTCATGTAGAAAGTAAGGATTTGCATTGGGTTGGGCATGTTTGCAACACTTCCAGTGCTAATAGGGATAATGGATATTGAGCTTAGTCATCGACTATGTTGTAGCTATGAGTAGCTGTTGAGTTATGTCCCATTCACTGTAAAGGCCTTTTGACCATTTTTGGGATGGGTTCTATAGGGTGTCGAGGAATTTTCAGAGTTGTTGTAGGTGTTGCAGCGATCTAGGTGGAAGAGGTGGCTTCTAGTGGAGTTTTGTAATCCCGGTTTTTTGTTTGTAGGAGAATGTCTTCCCCTGCCATGTAATTGAAGCACTTTGAGGCATTCTAGGGACTTCCTTCAGGTTGATTATGATGTTTTTGGTGGGATGATTCCTGTTGAGTAGTTACCATTCCTTGATGGGGGAAAGTATTTTTCATTACTATATTTTGTTGGTTTTGTCCCCCTTTCCCCCCAATATCTTTAATCCTCTTCAACTCAGGGAATTGAGGGAAATAATGAGTTTAATCACCATATTCCCTACTAATGACACAAGAATGATTAGTCCATAGGCTACGGTTCTTGTTTTTCCTTTGTGTGTTATTATTGGTCGATTCTTGGTTTTGGATTTCAGTTAGGGTTGCCCACAGTTGGTGCCCGCATAGGTTGTCGCTAATTATTGCCCCCTATCTAGGCTCTACCTTTGGCTTGTTATTTTATATTTTATTAACAACGTTGGGTGTGTTAGTCGTGTTTAGTTGTTTAAATGATTGTTTTTATTGGGGGAGAGAAGGTTGCACAAAATTATCTTGTTTTGGTGGGTTATTCTATTGAGGTGTTGGAAAAGGGAAATATTGACTCCCCTGTCCTTGGGTGGCATATGTATTAAGGGAAGTGGAAACCACTTTGGCATTCCTAGGAGGGTACATAACTCCTTATCTAGGAGGATATGGACCACCCTACATGGGAGGGTATTGGTTACCCTGTATAACAATATTCTAGATAGGTGTAGGTTAATAGGGGTTTGTGTTTCACAATGGTGATGCTTTGAGTTTCACACTAAATGTTTGGTTGTTGTATGTATTTCCAAAGTACTAGAAGGTGTTTCTTGGTTAATTTTTGGCCATGGTCCCAATCAACCCATTTGCAGCATTAGACACGTGTGGTAACTCTGGTTTAAAATTTTGCAGGGAAGGTGCATTTGGAAGGACATTGTAGAGGTATCTATATTGTGTGTATATGAGCTCTATGTGCTCATGTTTGCTGATAACCTCTTCCTCATTTTATGGGGATGAAATCGCTACATATTTTGAGATTTTTGACATGAGAGATCTTAAAAACAAGTCGAGCATGATTTTTTCTTCCAAATGAGATTTTCAAAAACTATGACATTTGCACCATTCATGGATATGGTTTGATATGTGTGTATCATATGTTTCTTTGTAATGGGTCAGAATTTCAGTCCCTAGTCTTGGCGGACATGGAGCTAGAAAAATGTAAGGAATGTTGTGGCTAGAGAACTGAAGTTCCCATGTAACCCAGAGGGTTGGCCTATGTACCATTATGTTGCAATTCCTCTTAGGGTGCGTTGAAAAAGTGGTATGTGAATAGCGTCTTCCACAATACTATTGGATGAAAACCAAAGGTGAAATTTCATGTCATGGTTTCCTAGATCTTATTCTTACTTCCCTTCTAATTTTGGCACATCCAAAGGTAACTTGGTTAACATGGGTGGCCAATTCTAGCCATGTGCAATAGTGTCATTAGTTAATTAACTTAAATTAGGGAGATTTAAGGAAGTTAAAAATGGGACTTGGAAGTTGTTTTCCATCGAAAAATGATTTTTAATAGCTATAAGTAAAGGGGTTCCCTAATGAGAGTGGTTACCGTAGTGAGAACCACGTGGACTCTGAGGAGGAGTTTTTTGTGGGCTCACATGAGGGGTAGCGTGAGGGGTCCCTTGAGGGTTAGTGTGTTGAGTCCCTTAAGGGATAGTGAAATGAGAGTTTTCATGAAGAAGGGTCCCAATCAAAGTTGCATTGATGAAGGATGATCCTATAATAGTGGATGTGTGGTGTATTCTACGCCTAAATGGTGAGAGACCTGTCGCACTTCCAATAAATGGGGAGAGGTTTCGGAAATGTCTTAAACGATAGGTGGCCGTGGGTTCCCTATGCTATTGAGTACATTTTGTGTCATTTGGTGTTATAAGGGAGGGAGATAAGTATAAAAGCAAGTAAATCACATACATAAAACAAAGTGAAAAATAAAATAATTACTTTCCATTTAACTTATGTTATGTGATCAATAAAACAAAAAAACGTTTTCGTTTGTTTTTGTGTATGATAAAATATCTTATGAAGACCTATATATCCTTACCACTCTCAAAGTAACTGGGCCTTGCAAAGATATCTTTTGATTGGTACTGGGGCAATGCCTTGATAGAACAGGTGACACTTTCTAACAACCGACGAATCAACCAAGGTAGTGGATGAGGCTTCAGTGTTTATCAAACCTCTGCCTATAGGGAAAGGATTCCCTAATATTGGCCACTAATATACCTTCATCCCACATCAAAATTCAGGTCTTTATCTTCTTGGTAGTCAATTACTAGTACCGAGCACTAGACGGGTTGGGTAGCAACAAATAGTACTCGACGCACTGGATCTAAGCTCAACCCCCTCTGAATTGTGTCTCTGACATGCTTGGGTGGTCTTTTCCATGGGATGATGAAGGATTTTAATCACCCTAAAATTAAGCTTCTATGTTTCAAATATGTAACATGATGATGGTGGATTATGGGATGCCTACCCCCAATGGTCCTAACGTGAACTGTACATTATTTTGTGGCCCCCATGAGGAAATTTAGTTGGTTCATGTTATTGTTGTTTTTATGATTCTTCCTTCACTTACGATGTGATAATGTAAGTAAAAATAAACTAAGTACAAAAATCTCACGAAACTAGATTCCCTTTTGAACAAACCTTATAGAAGCTTAGTGTGTGACATCTAATGTGTGTGCAAGTGGAAAATGTGAGCATACAAAGTGTGATAAGATATGGATATATGATGATCCTTTACAATAACCTCTAATTAAACTAATTATTAATTGCTCCTTGCATAAATAGAAATAATGTGTGGATAATGGGCCACTTACTCTTTTCCTATTACACCATGTGTGCCTAAAGGGAGGTGGAAAACTCATGTGATTTAAGAATGCTTTCATATGAAAGACCATGTTCATCTAAAAGACTCACGGAAGAAAATATTACTTACTTTATGGAGTAACACTTGGTCATAGTCCCAGAAAATAACAAAATAAAAATGCTTTGGTTAGTAACAAGATATGTGTATAATGGGCCACTTACTCCTTTACTAATTAAGTTATGTGATTTGTGAAAAATAGAAAAAAGTATTGAAAACTATATGTGGAATGTGGCCACTTACTTTTCACCCTAATTATGCCATCTATGGAATGTAAATAAAAAGAAATGATTATCTAATTGCTCTACTAATTTTGATTAGTAAAGGAACTAGCAAATCGAAACTAACTGCAAAATAATTGCATAGATGAAGGAAATTCACTAAAGGCTTCCAATCACATAGGAAAGATAATCACAATGTTTTTTATGCTCTCTGCAAAATGTGAATGTTTTTATTATTCACAAACGCGTGTACATGTCTATCTGGACAAAAGTCACGTGATTGGGGGAAAAAATGAATAGTCAGAATTTCTGGCCAAAAATAAGTCTTGGAGAAATTCCAAAGAGGTGATGAATGCACTAAGCAATGATAATGCAGAGAGAAGGTCCAGTAAAGGAAACCGTTAAGAGTAAATAAATTAAACTAGTGGAGTTGTCAAGTCTATCGCATTTTTTTTGTTTTATGGGGTACCAAACGACATCTTCTTAGTAATTGGTTGTTCCATGAAAAGAAAATAAAAAGAATTGGTTGTTGTTAGTGGACGAACATGAGAAAACAAAGCATTGTAACTAGTGAAAACAATGCACATGTAAACATAAATTAAAACTATAATATAAACACATAAACAATGCTTACTCAAGCAAACATGTCAACATAGTAATGGAAAAGGGACCCCTTTATTGACTGTCGAATGTAGAAGAGATACAGTTCATGAGCGTTAAAGACTTGGAGAGAATTCTTTGACCATTGGTGCTAAAAACTCCTCAACAAGGAGGTTTCTTTCCTAAATCTCCTTGCAAGTTTCTCCTCTCTCTCAAAGAAGTATGAAGACTCTCTCAATGTTGAAATCCTCTTCCACTAGAATGTTGGATTTCTAAGGAGAAATTTTTCCAGCATAACAATGCCCTACTTGTTCATTAACATTGGAATTTAGGATTTCTTGGGAGAAATTTTTCCAGCATAACATTGTCTTATTTTCTGTCTTCCAATGGCCTATTTATATAGAATTTTGAATTCCTCTTCCCTCTCTTGGTCCATTAATGAGAAAATGAATTATGAGTAGGACAAGATGATTAGGGGATACATATCACTGAGTCGACTCGAAATCTGTTCTTCTTGATTGGTACATGTCAGGTAATACCATCCTCTAAGTGTGTGAACTTGTCTCAAACTACTGAGTCAGACTTTCATTTGGCCATGTGGATGATAAAGGAAAAGCCACACGATCACTGCTTTTGGCCTTTGGATGGGCTACGTAGTTAAATTTTATAATTGAAATCTTTTAAGAAGTTATGAATTTTGTACATCATGATTTTCTCAGCTGGAAAGTCTTCACCTATACATTATGTTGGATGACTTTGGGTGTTACCTAAATTGTACAAATATGGGTATGTTTTTTTTTTTTTTTGTGTTAAGAGACTCCTATCCCTATTAAATTTTAATGAAGTACATCCTTTCATTTCGAGTGTGATAAATTGATTTTAATATGAGATATTTCTATTGTGGCATTTTATTGAAATAAAATAACATAAATAATATAAAATAAAGAAATATATACACTAACTAGATGAATAGTTGAGACATCAATCTCAAAATATAGGATCCATATTAACTAAGTTACATGTGAAAAGATTAATATAAAAGAGTGATGTGTAACCAAAAATTAGGTTCTTTCCCATTTTACTCTCTTAAAATATTTCTTTCTTCACACTTTCTAAACTAAACATTTTACATCAAAGCCCTCATAATGATTAATTGGTAAAAGATATAAATTAAAAGAAATAATAAAATGATCTTGAGAAAATTAACAGGGCAAAATAGTTGAAGTAAACTTCCCTGATTTCATGTTGCTAATGACTTGTCCCCAACTTTAGATTGACATATTATTTCATAACTGTGTTTATTTAAATAAAATAAAAAATGTAATCTACTAATAAAAGAAGAAAGCAAAACAAATCTAATTAATATATTTATGCACCTAATAGAAGAAGAAAACAAAATTAACCTAATTAATCTATTTATGCACGTAATCTAAACTTTTGGGATGATCAAAACTAAGTAATTCCAATGAACCCTTTCATATTGCTTCAAACTTGGAAACATATGTACATCATAAATTAGTAATAAAAGAGAACATAATCTAGTAACATGCAGTCAAAGAATTGCAGTACCTACCATTCCATGCACTATGAACAATATGAAAAAGCTATGTTTTTATAGAAATTTTTTCGTGAAAAGATTCCTCTAACCATGTTTCAATTCTATTATAAAAACAACTATGAAATAAGAATTCATTCACTAGTGATTTTTCCAACCGATATTTAGTTGAGTTGCTAAATGCTAGAGATTGAGAAAAACTTATAAAGGAATAGTTTTGCTAGTAATAATAATGCAAATTGATCTCAAATACTGGAATACATGTGAAATCATAAAAAATTATTTTTAGAAAAAGAGCAAGATGATTAAGCATAACCATGATTTGAAATTATAATGTTCATTCACCTACTTCAAGAAAACTCATCAAATCAATTAATTCATTTTTCTCCACTAAACTATCACCATTGAAATTCCAACATAAATTATTATAAAAATGGAAAATTACAATCATATATACATTATAGACTAAAAATAAAAAACGAATCAGTAATAAGACATAAAAATTTAAAATATCTAGAGCTTAATCTAACACTTACAATGAAAAAATGTTAATATTTATATAAAATAATGAACAAAAAGTTTGTTCTAACCAATCTTGTATTCTATTATGATATATAAAATGTGCAATGAAAAAGGATTCGATTGAATCCATAGATGAGTGTGGACCATGAGAAAAATTATTATAAAGTGTCTCTTGTAAAATAATTTTGTTATTATATATTTCAAAGTTCATAGAAATATTATGAGACATTAAACAACCATTGGTTACAATCCAAGTGTCTCATCCTCCTAATAAGTATCTGAAAATTGAAATGTTGAAAACCCAACTCGGTGTGATTCAATAGTATCAAATAATGTGCATAAGCTATCCTCCTCCACTATATATGATAAACTACTAGAAATTTAGAAATTTAGTGGTATCCAATATCATTATTTGTTTTATTAAAATACTTAGTCTCACCTAGTTGATTATTTAAATAGAAATACTCTTCACTAATCTTAAAGGAGAATGAATCAATAAAATGTTCCATGTGAAATAATTTTGTTTTAGAAATTCTTTTCTTCATATAGAGAGTTGATAAGACTTAAATGCCTAGGAGGAGACTACTTCATGAAAGCTAACATCATCTTATGCTCAAATAAATTTTGACATGTAGAATAAAAAGTTACATGATCTAAAATAATATCCTAAAAATTTGAATCATCAAATAAATCAGGATGTAATGGAAAATAAGTGTAAGAGGAAATGAAATAAAAAAGCATCTCACGAAATAGTAGCCTTCATGTATGATTTGAATTATTCGTTTCTTATGGTCAACTGATTAACATACTCGGCATGCTTCTATGAAAATCTAAACACAAATCATTAGATAAAACAAGATCATGTTCATTGTGATTCGAAAATGACGAGAACAAAGCACAAGGTTTATCAAAACAAGAGATTCTCTAATTTTTTTTTTGGGGGGTTATAATAGAATGATAAATAATAGAACTCTCAATAGATTGATCTTGAATTTCCTCAATTCACCTATCAGAGGATTGTTTTATGTTTTGAACATATATTTCAAATTTTTGAATTTCCTCAATTGATCTATCAGAAGATTGTTTTAGGTTTTGAACATATATTCCAAATTTAATATTTTTTATTTCTTAGTTAGTTGTTAGAATTTATAGAATGAGACAATTATCTTCATTTTTATCGAAAAATTGTTCATTACTTTGTTTATGGTTAACTCAGAGTTCATTTGACAATTTCCCAATTTCCTCCAAGAATTAAGTTTGCAATTTCTAGTCTCCTATGTTATTTAGAAATTGGACACCCCTTTTCTCATTCTACAAGATTCTTAAATAATCACACAACTTCATTCAAAAGAGAAGTTTCTTGAACCAAATCATTTTTATAATCCAAATGAGAATATCTAATGGGTTGGATGAATGAATTTTAGAAGATTGCAATTGAATCTATCTTCAAAACGTAAAGTAGTTTTTTTTTCTCTTCAAGTCTTCAGCCTTCAAAATATTTACAAGATTCCGAAAAAATCTATTATTAAAAAAAATATTAAAACTATAAACTATATTAAAATCAATATTGAAAAAATATTGTCCATGGGGTCTTGGATAGGTGGTGATTGTGAGCTCTGTTAAGGAACTCCTTGATGTGAATTCACTGGTTCAATTCCTCACTCTGAATGGGGTAATATATTGGACATGATGAAAAAGTAGTCCCACCGAACATCCAAAAAAAATGAAAATGTATTCAAATCCAATCATTTGGGAAAAAACATTTTTCACTAAAACACAAATTGCTAAATCTAATCCAAATTGTTTAATAGTGTCACATACTCAATTAATTGATGGATTTGTAGAAAATATATAGCATTTTTATGAGATTCGAATAACATAAATTTTCGCAGCAAATTTTAATTCTAAAAATTAATCTGGTGATGTTGGTTTATTACAATTTCATGGCCTTTTTTCTACTGATTTTTTGGGAATTTAACTTGTATATTTTATGATACTATCATTTTTATATTATTCTCCTCACTTTTGGCTTTCCAATGAGCTATTGTATGCCTAATTTGATGCCCTGTAACTCTCGATATAGCCTTAAAAAGTTGTCACTCAATAACCATTCATCAATTTCGTGGGTCAATTGTGTTTCTTGATTCAAAACCAAAACAAAATTTTGCACCACATGCATGGGGTGAAATTAACTTCAAGTGTTTATATGATTTTGTGAGATTATAATGGTTTGTGTAACCCATGTGGATGCGATGGTGGAGGAGCATTGGATATATATTTTTACCCAGCACAATGTATAAATATAATAACAAATTCAAAGCTTAGCGAATCACTTAGGTAATATAATATGAATCATAATCCAAATTCATGCTAAGTGATAAGTATAATGTGTACATCTATGTGGATAAATACTAAATAAAATAAATAACATAATCAAGAACCTTTCGCACTGATGAGGCTCTGTATTGTAGCAAGAATAATGCAAATCCCAAGGCTACTGACTTTAATTATCAACCCGGAGTTCGTACAAACTTAAGAGGTATGAGAACTTTATGTGAAGCATAAAATGTGTCATTCCTTTGATGTCATGATGTAATGGAGTGCATGTACTAAAACCAAACTATAAACTAATTGCAGAAAATGAACTGCTCGAAATGGAAACCCTAACCTATTACAAGAAATAAAGTACAAGGAAGGAAACATATTATAATTGCATAAAGATCATGAACTAAATGTAAAAGAAACCTAACTTAACACTATTTATCACATGTGATGATTTAAAACAACTGGGCATGGAATCTGATCTAGGGAGTATTAATTGTTGCATGCATGTGCTAATTAAGAAATAAAAAGGACTATTTTTCTCTATCTTTTCATTTTATAAATGCAAATGCTAATCTTTCCTTGTTCTTTGGCAGGGGAGACAGGTGTGGAAGAAGAGGGGAACAATGGTTTCGATGGCATGGAGGTCAAGCAGAGGCCTAATCCTAGCTTCAATCATGATTTTTCTCAATTTGGGCTCGAAATAGGACGCTATAGGATTTCCTATAGGATGTCTACATGATGTACTAGTACTTACAGGATCCCTTGTTTTATTACAAGAACAGGCCGAAAGATTAGGAAGTGGTCTAGAAAGTGGAATGGAGCTTGGGAAAGGTGGATAATAGAAGAATAGGGCATGGAGGTGGTGTACACTACCCAGAACTCAAGCAAGGACTTCGAGATGGGTGGATTTGCTCAATGGAAATGACAATTTTTGCTTATAAAACAAGAATTCGGATTGAGATTTTAGTGGATCTTGCCGACATGGGTGGATGAGGCTTTGATGAGGCGAATGAGACGAGGTCTCCCTACAATGTAGAAACTTTCATCTATACATGGGAAAAATTTATTAAACAACATAAAATTAGTAGTCTAAAATCCAGAAATTCAAGAACTAGTGAGCCAGTAAATCTATCGAATGCCTAACGTAATCAAATGAAAATTCAATGGGGTAATTTTTTTTATTAAATAGAATATTCTTGTGATCTAATGTAAGTGAAATCAGTTTGATTGAAGCTTGTTAGCATGCTCTAAAAAATAGCATAAATTTATTGTTCTTTGCTACAAAGGAGTTCCAGAAATCTAGATTTGGGAATAAGAAGACTAATCCAAGTAGCTCAATGATTATTGTCACCTTAAAAATATTTTCCAAGGATGAAATGATGCTTGTGATGCTACAAAAGAACTTACATCAACCATTGAACCCAATCCTACAACAAGAAATCATTAATACTAAATGCAGAAATAGAGACTAACAAAAACAAGAGATGCATGTAGATAAGAAGTGAAAAGAAGGAAAGAAAATGACACAAAAAGGCTCTAGGGCTCCTGCGATGGCCAAGTCTGAGGAAAATTAGAGTCCTATTGAGGAGACCAAGACTTAGAAGCTTAACATGACACCAATCTTCATTATTTTCATCAATACAATTACATCCCTGCAAGAAAATACAAGGGAGCTACAAAAATATGAGTTGTCTCCACATGAAGAATAATAAAAAGTCTCCTCCTGGAGGCAAATTCGACTTGGTACTTATACAAAATGATTAAGAATCATTCCCCATGAAGGAAGGAAACTTTCCCTGCCAAAATCCCTTGATTAGTGGATTTGGTTCCCAATAGTAGGAATCTGCATTAAATGGCAGGGAACACATTCCTAGATTTTCTTAGTCATTGGAGTTCCATAATGTGTCCCATAATTCCATAATATCTTGTTGATTTATTATTTATTATTTATCCTCTTGTAGTAGGAAGAAAGTCCCTAAATTATATCCTCCTCCAAATCTTCATAATATGCCCAATATTCTCATAATATTCCACAAAAATAAATAATATTAGGCACAAATATGCAATTATTCATAAACCTTCCTAATTAACATATTAAAGTTAAAAATACATTATTTAATATGAAAATAGAGGTTTAATATGTTGAAGGATGGTTAGATGGGCCTTAATTTATGTTCAATTTAGTGGAATGGGCCTTAAGTTATGTCTAATTTAGAGGCCCATCATACCCCCCTACTGAAATTTTTTCTCATCCTCTGAGCAACTTAGTGACCTCATTGTGCCTCATTCATGGCACTGGTGGTCTCTCTCTTATGCATTCCTTAGCCCTTTCTCTTAAGAATCCTGGCTATAAGTTCTGCAAGGACCAGCCTAAAAATATATTTGCACATAGAAAAATCATTATTTCTTGAGACCATTAGCTTACCTTCTTCTTTTCTTTTGTGACCTAGATGATTGCCTAATGGCCTTCGAGTTTTCTATTTTGATTAGGTATCTCTTAGGAACTGCCTTTTTTTTTTTTTGTTTTAGCACCATTTTTTCCTTTCTTGCTTCTTGTAGCAACATTATGTTTTCCTGTAGCGGTCATTCCTTCTCTTTCAGTGTCTTTTAACTCTATGGGAGTGATGAGAAATGATGTAGAGGGTATGGAGGATGATGCTAGAGCTCAGAGAGAGTAGTGTAGGTTTGTGAAAATGGAGAGGATTCTCTGTTTTTTTTTTTCAAGAAATTTTCAGGGTGAGACAAAGTGTACGGTTTGTTCTTGAAATTATGAAATGGGATGGATGAATGATGGATAGATAGAAGATATGAAGTGGATTGAGGACTTGCAGGGCTGTGGTGACTTGGCCTTCGCAAAAATTTCTTCTTTTAACTGTTGTCCCCATTCCTTGAAATCATCACCCTTCATAATTTGACTTTTCCACATTTCATGGGTGAAATATTGAGCTGAAATTAACTAGTTGAAGGTGGCCGAGATTAGTGACCCATCCTTAGCTTATAAAACCTCATCTCTCATGCATTGACAACAAATTTCTAACTATAATATGCTCAAGAGAAGAGGTCAAGAATATTTCATACCTATACCTAACTGATGGTTGTTGGAGAGACATGCATGTTGTTGCTGAGTAGATGTTGTTGTGCTACTAATAACTCAAGTACATCTTCTTGACTGCCTTTTTCCTTTTTGTTGATCTCATTTTGTTGATGGGTTGTTTCCTTCTTTATCTGCAGGTGTTTGGGGACCTATAACAACCGTCCCTAAAGAACACCTGACCTTTTCACCCATTTCTCCATCATATTACCTATTGTAGCTTCTTCTCGGCCTTCTTATAGATATCTTGTAGCAATTCAAGAAAACCTGTTGTAGGATACATGTTTTGTCCATATCTCCAAAATGGTACAATCGATTAACCTGAAATTTTTTGAGCATGTTTCCATCATCATTATGCACCTCCCCATAAGAAAATATTGGCCAATGGTTGCACAAATCTTGAGAAAAACTAAAACTAGTTGAAGATGATGGAGGTTGATTTCTCTGAAATCGTGCACTGGAATTTGCTGAAATTTCTTGGGCATGTTACCATCATCCATATGCATATCTCCATGATTTTTTTTTTTAAATGGATGCACAGATATCGCGAATATTCAAAAATGGTTGTAAGTGACGGAGGTCGATTTCTTAAAAATTGTGCACTAGAATTTGCTGAAATTGCTTGAAAATGTTACCATCATCAATATGCACCCCCCCCTAAAACATCTTGGTAAATGGATGCATGGTTTGCAAGATATGGAAAAAATAGATTTTTGCTCTATGTATTTCTAATTCCACTAGTAAAACAAAGCATTCTTGTAGTTTTTTAGGACAGCAAGGAAAATGACTGGTAGAATCTCATAAATGATGAGTGGATGGCTGAAATAGATGAAGGTGATGGATTTGCATGGCCTTGGTCATGGTGGAGAATTTGAGCAAAGGAGGAGAAACTCAAAATTTGACTTCTTTTGACTAGGTTTGACCTATTTTTTCTTTTTTTGGTGCCAACTTGTTTTTGTTGCTTTCATAGGTTGGAGGACACCTACATTCATCATAAAGATACATTGAGCACGTATTTTTTCTAGGCCTACTACCCGCCTCAATGAGGTTTTCAACTAGTAGGTATGCCTAGGCGCCTCAAAGGAGGTTTTCACCTAGGATCTTTTTTTTTTCTCTCTTTTTTCTCTTTTTCCCAACCCATTGACCATCTCATGGAGGTTTTTAGTAAATGAGCCAATATTAGGCACCTCAAGGAGGTTTTCGCCTGAAATTTTATTTTTTCCTCCTATTTTTAAATTTTTTTCTACCCTACCCTACTTGAAAAACAAAATTACTTTCAAGTATAAGAGTACTTTTAATTGACCCATGTGCACATTAAGTTGACAGATAAACTGATGTGTAGGCTTGCAATATATGATTTGAAATGTACATGGATTTCAGAGACCAAATGATTTGACTTTGAAAGAATCAAGCACGGTTGAAGAAGAGAGTGTTGCTGCAACTTAATGACTGACTGGAACCATATTTCAATATAGTTGTGATGTCCCTAGTCCACTTGTTGAATTGGATCATATTAGATGTCTTCTTCTTCCATGACCTTAAAATATTCGTCTTCTTTATGATTGTTCTCTTGAACACATCGAAGATTTGATGGTAACCATGAGGGAGCTTTCTTAATATCTAATTTTGTTGTCTATTCTTCATCAATTGAAGCCCATGATTCTTTGATCTTCTCTTTTCAATCTTTTTTTTATGCATGTTATCCTTCAATGGCATCAAGAGAATCTCCTTTTTTGAATATTCTTCCTGAGCTAGGATGAATACCATTGAGATCGAAAGGAGATATTTGGAAGTGTTGTACCTCAGCATTGTAAGTGAACTGAGCTACTTCATTGTGTGGGTTTGGAAATGGTGGTACAAGTAGTTGAGTGGGAGTGGATATTTGAGATGGACGTGGTTGGAGTTATGATTGTGGTGGAGGTGAATGGTAGGGATAACATGGAGTTGGGTATGGAGGATATTGAGGAAAATATTGAGGATATTGTGGATGTCTCCCATAAGTTCCTTGCCAACCTTGTTTCCAAGATTTGTTTTGGGGTTGACATGGCCAATGTTGCCAAGAAAATGGTTTGCTCCAATTACTTTGATATGGATGTGCATAAGCTTGAAATTGTGAATTAGGTTCTTGCATCATACTAGGTTGAATAGGTTGTCATGGTCCTCTTGGAGATACATAACATAGCTGCATTAGAAATTGACTTGCTCCATTGTCCTCTTGGTAAACTTCCTTCAACCTTGGTAATGAGGGGCAATATTTAAAATCATGTGATTCTGCATGGATGCCACAAATATCAACATCTTTTTTTTTCTCATTTTGAATTCTTAATATCTCTACTTGTTCACTTAGATTGCTAAGAATTTATGTTTTAAAGTTATTAAGAAAATTTCCATGTTTAGCTTGACGTACTAATCTTAATGTTGATTTACTTACTCTTGTCCTTCCTCTTGATATGTGTTTTCATGTTTCACAAATTTATTCAAATTGTAGTTGGTATACATCACCTCCACTCATGAGATCAAGGAGATCAATCCAATCATCCCTAATTGTTCTAAGTAAGAGGGTTTGTAGTGTGTCAGATCCTAAATGATGTAGTTTTTCCCTCTTAACATTGTACATGAACCTCTCCATTAGATCATCTAGACTCTCATATTCTATTCGATTCATTCTAAACATTTATTCTTCAAGATCATGATCTTTATATTTTTCTAGAAATATATTTTTCATATCATTCAATGATCTTATTGAATTAGTCCCTAAACTCATGAATCATTTAAGAGCTCTATCCTTCAATGTTGCCTGAAACAATCTCAGTTTTTGAGTTTTTAATAAGTAACCATAAGATATACAAACAACTTCAAATTCAAAGAGAAAGGTTTCTAGATCCTCTGACTTTAGACCATGAAATTTTGGAAGAAAAGATGTTTGGATGTTCTTCATGTGCACACTACCATTAGTATATTGAATGGGAAATCTGAGAGGATCTTTCTCATTTTCATCATCCCCATCCATTTCTTCTACATTCTTTTCCATCTTCTTCTTATACTGGCAAAAGAGAATGGTGATGTGGCTCCTACTGCACCATGTGATCAAATGGGGGAGGGGGGGGGGTTGATTGGTGTTGGAGATTTTTTTGCTTTTATGATTCAATGAAAACACTGATGCAATGCACCTTTCTATTTTTGAAATGAAATATGCCTAATGTAATTATTTTTTGTTTTTGGAAAAGGTAAAAATAAATGGACCAACTAGTGAAGAAAACAATGCATACTTTGACACCTCCCTCACAATGGTGCCAAAAAGTGATGAGCCTCCGTATTGCAGCAAGAATGGTACAACTCTGTTATAGACATTTTTGGGCACTGCAACCCCAATCATATGTGTCCATAAACCAAGGGCTCCTAAGTCACTAAAAGTGTTGTTTCATGCCCTAAAGGAACAAGGTCAGCTGATTACATCATCTCCCACAAGTTCTCCATAGAGAACTGCTCAGAACCAGTCAAAGCTGGACCATACATGCTACCCAATGTAGAGGGTGTGATACATCCCACCTGCTCAGTGAAAAAGGGTGCGATGCATACTGAAAATCCCTTCTGTAGGGTGCGATGGACGAGAGTAGACAAATGGCAGAGACAATTTGCAAGGTGGATCATCATAGAATCTTCCAGAAACTTCTCCTGTGACACTTGCCTCTCTGAATTCGCTCAGGGATGAGTAAGAGATCATCAATCTCCAAGTGAAATCAAGAACTATCAGAGAGAGGATACTAATCAAAATCCCAGAAGCTGACTCACCCCCCTGCAATCATCTATATAAGGATCCCTCATCCCAGAGATCCAGAGGCTAGAATTTTGTATCTTGTAAGGAAGTGTTGTTGGTATCTTGGTGGAATATCATAGTGTTTGGTGATCTAAGCTTTTCATGAGGTGAAAGAACGGCTTTCATGCTGGATGATGACACTTGGTCAGAACGATTGGTTGTAATCCTCTTTGCTATTCTTGACATTGATAAAGCTATTCAAGTTTTCCTCCACATTCTTGTATGTTTGATGATATATGCATTTGTGTGGTCAATATATATCTGGTCCTATATTGTTTATGATTGTAGATCTCTGTTCTTCAAAAGTATCGTGCTGCTTTGATTCCACAGGTGCTCTTTGAAGCTAGGTAGACGAAGGAGAAGCGGCAAGGATCTATCATAAGGGAGAGGAACCGAGCAACGAACCAAGCACAAGACTGAGGTTGGTGTCCTTCATTCCCCTCTTATCTACTTCTCATAAAGGAAAACGAAAGTAGTTTTAGTTTGTTTGTTTGTAAGATAGCTACCAGTCTTAGTGGGACTAGCAACTCCGAGTGGACACTAGATTTCCCGATAACAAAATGGTGACTCCACTGGGGAGTGAATATTGTTTGCCTGTCTATATTTGTTTGTTTTATTAACTTACAAATGGAGCCTGAAGTCAAGCCATCTAGCCTTCGAACTGCATTTGCTATGCAAGTACAAAGTAGATCAATGCTACTTCAGTCTATCTCTGGGTTTTGTTCATAAATTGAACAATCGATTTGCAAACCTTCCAATTGCCCTAGTGGTGGCTCTAGTAACCTCATTAGATCAACCCGTGTGATTTATATTTACTGAACATCACTTGCTCGGCCTAAATCCCTTAACTGAGCTGCAAACTCTGACCTGGAACCCAGTTGAAGTCTCATCCATGGACCATCGCACCTTCTCCTCTTGGGAATCTGGATGCGTCGCACCCCCCATGTGCAGTAGGTGCACTGCATCACACATTCCCTGTGTTGTAGGTGCGCTGATTAGACAAGACCTCTTCTGCTCTCAGATTTTAGTTTCTGTGTTCACTCTCTTCAGCTTTATTCAGGAGTTTTGCTATCTGTAATCAGTATACCACTGTGGAAACTCCCTTTCTTTCATCATTCCACCTCCATTGTGCAAAGAACTGTGAATGTCTTTATGTATTGTGCACCATTTTCAGTTCTTTTTTACAAAGAAGTATCATAATCAAACTGTCGTCTTTTGATTTGAAAGTGTCGCAAGTGTTTTTTTCAGTCAAAGAAAAGAATTCTATTGTTCTTGATGGTCGATTATACAGTTAGTCTTGTATTTGATTTGAATTAGTAGTTTTTCAAGTGTCGAAAGCAATTTTCAATTCAAAATAGCAAAGTGTCATCATTATCTTCCTTTTGTTTTTGAAGAGAAATTTGTTAGTACTGTCACTTTGAAAAGATAATTCAGATTTGTACATAGCATTCTTCTTGTCATTCACACATTAAGAAAGTTGAAAACAAATACATGCATGTGCATTTTCATTTAGACTACCTATTGGTTTGATTTAGGACAATGCATCTAGTGTGTGCTGTCTACTCTATGTTGAAAGAATATCGTCTCTCTTTCTTTAGTAGCTAGGATTTTCATTGCAAAAAGCAGATTAAACGATTGTTTATCATCTTAGATTGCATTTTAGGAATTGTATATCTACATCATGTGATGAACCTGAAAGGAAATTTTCTTAAGAAAGATCAACTGTAAAATAAATTCAATGAACATAAAAACACTTTGGAACCTGATGCACAACATCTGGAAGTCTAGGCTAGAGACGTATTCCAGTGTCATAAAGCCTGGTAACTATCGCTTTCACTATTGTTTGGGTGATTCCTCCTCTTTGAGACGACAAGTGCCAGTACGGACTTGTGCTCCCACGTACCATCGATTATATATTGGGAGACGACAATAGGCTATATCCTTTATCCATAGGAAGCCGTGTCTGCCGCCCTATCGATCGCAATGCACTAAACACAGCATTTGGGAAGATTGACTGCCGTACCGTAAAAAGTATTCTGCAGTTTTGCGATTGGTTTGGTAATCCCTCTGTCTAGATTTCCAGAGTAGTCTCTTTCACTCCTTTTCAGACTCCTTAAAGGAAAAGGTCCATCTGAGCACTTGTCACTTCAGGCTCATTAAAAATCGAAGGCGACTAGAGTCATCTTTTGTTTTTTCTCGACTTTTAAAAATTGAAAAAACAAGTTGTGTCAAAGCGTCTAGAACTCATTTAATTCAGAAGCATTTTTCCCCCTTATTTTTAGTTGATCGAGTAATCCACAATTGTGGAGGAAATTAAATTAAAACCCTGTCGTTCGTGGAGACTTACGAGTCAACCGTCTTTGTCTCTAGAATCCAAACTATTCCGAACAAAGTGAACTCATTTAACCTGCTCAAAGTCCCCTGGTCGGGTTGTAACAAGTGTTCCGACACCCTCGGAGACTCCAGTTACTATAGACACTTCTGGTACCCCTGCCTTTACAGAAGAAGTTCCGCAGCCACTAAAGGACAATAGAACTGATCCTAGTGTGAGGGTAAACACTTCTATACCTAAACCGGCTCCATCTAGAGCTGATTCGGAAGGTGTTATTCCTCAAACATCTGTCATTGTAGAATCTATATCTTCTTCGGCACTAGAAATATTTTACAGACCTGATGGTCTACCTCTTCCACCTGGTTTGATTGCTATAGAAGAGATTGTGGAGGAACCCCCATCTAGTACTCCATCGCATTTTGGAGTTGGGATCACCCTATATCCTTCTTCGTAAGAAATTAGTCTACCGTTATCGGAAGTTCCTGTAGAATCGCTAGGAAAGCTTTTGGATAGACTAGATATGTCTCAACAGCTGTTGACATCTAGGACTATGTCATCTAACACAACAGTGGCAGAACTTCCTACTGCCACTCCAACAATGTTCGTCGGCGTACCATCTGTCGCAACTAGCTCTCAATCACTGGATGGAATCCATCCAGGGGCTGTTTCGACGGTATGGTCTGTTCCCGTTTGTTCATTCGGAATAATATCTAGAATCTCTTATGTTGAGTCTCAACAAATTGATCCTTCGCAATGTCAATTTGGGCAGTCCGGTCCTCAAAGGAAAATAATTCCCTTAAGCACCGGATTACCACCATATGGGGGGCAATATGCCCTTTCATTGTCACCTTCAAGAGGTCAAACATACGAGAGTTCACAACAGAATTCAGGTTATGCTAGAATTACATCTAGTGGTTGGATGCCAATACTGCCTCAACAACCAAGAGTTGTATACTCAATGCAACAAAGTCTACCTATGTCAAATATCCCCACTACACTGGCTATTGTGACGGTGTCGCAAGTACAAGCATTACCTGTTGTCTGCCAACCTCAAGTCTCTGAGGTCGCAATCCAACAGCCCCTTGTCCTTGCGATGCCACCACAATCATCGATTAGTTTCTCCTTAACTGGAGTGACCCAGGCTCAAACAGTACCTTTACCCCTCATCTTGGTCAAATAGCCAGTATTGGACAACAACACATGGTCTCACAACCATGGATGGTGCAAGATCAACAACCACAATTCCAACAAGTTTACCAAGGATCTGAGCACCAAGTCTTTGCAAGTAATGGGCAGTCGTATATTCGAAAAGGTCAACATCAACCATTTCATAATGGATATGCCCATCAACCTTACCAAAGTTATCAGCATCAAATGCACTATGCTGGTATGCAAAGACCCACTGCTTAGGCAATCCCATCTTATCCTGGGTATGCTTCGCTGAACCTGAATCAACAGTTGCCCTTCGTGGCAACTTTAGAGTTACCAGATCTAAATCGGCTAACAAACGATCCAATCGCTTATGCCCCTTGGTGGCCAACGATTCCTCATAAACTTTCATCAGATATTCCTAAATTTAATGGAAATCTGAGTGAAGACCCATTGAATCATGTGATGACCTTTCACCTGTGGTGTTCATCTAACACTCTAGATGATGATTCGATCAGGCTTCACCTTTTTCAACAAACGTTAACTGGTCGAGTAGCAAAATGGTATATCGAATTGCCTAGAGCTTCGTTTGATAACCTCAGTACCCTAGCCACAACCTTTTTAACCCATTTTCAGTTACCGATAAGGTACGAAATGGGAAGAGAGCTTCTTACCAATTTCAAGCAAACGACAGCCACTCACATATCCAATCATATTTATGAGTGGCGATGTCATCGTAGAATGGTAAAAACATATGTTCCTGATCAGCTATTGGCTGAATGGTTTATTAAGTCATTATTACCTTATATTACGGAAGATGTGGCAAAGGGACGAGTCGTCACTGAAGAGCAAGTAATTTCTCATGTGTAATATCTAGACTTGATCTATACTCAGTCTGGCACGCTCTACGATAAAATCCCTGATGCTCCTAGATCAGAATTTTCCGTTCCTCCCTCTCCTAAATCAAACAAAGACTCTCCTGTCGGGGACAGCATGATAGGAATGACCAGCACAAAAACCGTAAAGGCTAAGTCGAAAAAGGCCCGTATGGTTTCAGGTCAAAATGAAAATGAAGAACTTCTCACCTCAGAAGTAAATGTTGTATCAACTGAAAAAGGCAAAGAAACCAACAAACCGGGACGCAAGAAGAAAAAGAAAGGGAAAAAGAAGAAACAAGAGGAGTCGTCCCCTGAAAAATCTTCTGTAAACCCTTCTGGAGATAGGAAACCAAATCGTCCATGTCTTATATGTGATGAGGATCATTGGACAAGAGAATGTCCATATAAAGCCGAGCTTAGAAAATTCTTCAAGAATTCAAAAACCTCGGCAGTATTGACTAATCCGTTTCCAAATCTAGGAACAAATCTGGTTGCTAGTGACAATGCTTCCCCGTCCCAAGTGCTAATGTTGTTGGTTTCGAAGCAGCAAAATGATGCTTTGATATCGACAAGGAATAAAGATTACGGGAATCCACAGCTGTCGGACAACAAGGCTAATGATCAACCTAGTAGTTCGACAACAACTTTGATCGAAGTTGTGCCACCCATCATTCCTAAACTAATGATAAAGCTGCCAAAAGGAGTAGTACACAAATCAACATTTAATCCTCGTGCGAGAGTAGCACAACATTATAATATAGTGGAGGATCTGGCCAAATCGCCATCCGCTATGTCAACACTTGAGGTACTGCAAAATTGCCCCTCCCAAAAGCAGGCTTTATTATCAGCAATAGGTGGGATTGACCCAACGGATTCCAATCTTGTGTCCTTTAATCACAAAGGATATGACCCTCAGTTACCAGCTCAACTAGCTTTCCTCATTCAAGTGAAAGCCCTCAACAAAACTGTTCATCGAACAATTATTGATGAGGGGCCATCTACATGTATTATGTCAATGAGTTGCTAGAAAACTTTAGGATCTCCACCCTTGTTGCGATCTTCGACGACCTTAAAAGCATTTGATGGACAGACCTACACCCCATACGGGATTTTAAGTAACTTGCAAGTCGAACTGGGGGGAAAAACAATAGAAATAGATGTTGAAGTAATTGATAGAAACCTTGATTACAACATCCTGCTGGGAAGGCCCTAGATATATTCTATGGCAGCCGTTGTGTCGACCTATTTCATGAAGATTGCATTTCCCTCTCAAGGAGGAATTAGAATTGTCGACCAACAAACATTTCTCCCCAACAGTTCACAAGTTATGGGAAGCATTCCGATGATCCATGGAAGCCCTCATTCACTTCAAACTATCAGAGTAGGCCTACTAAAAGACCCTACATTAATTGGGGACTTTTTCCCTACTGCCTCCAATTAATCTGGCGGAAGTGGCCACAGTGGGAACCTACAATACGATATCTTCTATTCAAAAGATCTCTGAAAACAATATTAACATGGATCATCTGCAGGTATTGCCTCCAAGCCTAATAGAAATATTGTAGCAATCAATGTTTTCGGCATGGGAGGCAAACGCAAATCAACGCTCATCAAGCATTTGGATAGATAGGTCTAAGGAATATGGTACCCCTTCAGATCCTTGGTCACAAGTACATTATACAGATGAAGGAATTGTTTAGTCAATGCTGATTGACTGGGCACTATGGGAATATTACCACCATCGTTCCCATCTTCTGGATTACAAAGAAGATACTCCTAGTGACCTTCATCATCCCTTAGTTTTTGATTTTCTATCAAATACTGTAAACACGGTGGATTCCAAGTGAAACTTGTCCAATATTGAAGAGACTATCGCCATAAATATCTTGACCAAAACAGATGTTGTAGAGAATATTCATGTCGGCAAATCTTGTTCTCCTTCAGAACTGGAAATATATCACACTCTTTTTCGTGAATTCAGAGATGTCTTCACTTGGTCGTATGATGAAATGCCAGGCATTGACTCGAGCATAGTTGAACACGAAATTAAGATGTATCCAGATGTCAAACCGATACGACAACAACTATGGCAGGTGTACCCCAAGAAAGCCGCTGCCATTAAGGCAGAAGTTGAAAAAATTCTCCATGATGGTTTTATTTACCCGATTCCTCTAACCGATTGGGTATCGAATATTGTTCTTGTAATGAAAAAACAAGGAACGATTAGAGTGTGCGTCGATTATAGGGATGTAAATCAAGCTCGTCCGAAAGATAACTACCCTACACCCTTCATTCACCAGATAATTGATGAATGCACCGGATGTGAAATCTTTTCATTTATGGATGGATTTTCTAGGTATAATCAAATAAATATCCGCCCACAGGACCAATCAAAGACTGCATTTATTTTTCTGTGGGGCACATTTGCATATCGCAAGCTACCCTTTGGTTTAAAGAAGGCAGGGGAAAAATTTCAAAGGGCAATGAATTATGCCTTCCATGACATCAAAAACATCGTTCAACCATATCTCGATGATCTTCCAGCTCATTCGCGAAAGCGGACTGATCATCCATAGCATTTGAGAGTGATATTTCTATGTTGCCGACACTACAAGATATGACTCAATCCATACAAATGTGTGTTCTGTGTCAGTTTTGGTCGTTTACGTGGCTTTGTCGTCTCAAAGGACGGGATTTGTCTTGATCCATGTGAGGTTCAGGCAATCATTAATTTGCCTCCACCTTCAAATTTTCTTCAGATTCGGAAACTCCAAGGGAAAGAAAACTTTCTCAGGAGGTTCATTCCAAATTACACCGAACTTGCTAAAGGTTATGCTCGTCTATTGAAGAAAGAAGTACCCTTCATCTGGGATCAGGTCGTGCAAGATTCCTTTGATGCTTTAAAGGAATCCCTAATAAAAGCATCATTAATGTATGCTCTTGATTATCAAAAGGACTTTAACCTGTATCTGGCTGTAGTAGATACGACCATTGCAATGGTTTTAGTTCATGAAGACAATGGAATTGAACATCCTATATATTATTTGAGTAGAAACTTAAATGATAAAGAAAGCAAGTACTCCTACTTTGAAAAGATAGCTCTCACAGCTGTTCAAGTGATACAGAGATTTCAACAATATGTCCTATTTCGAAAAACTACCATTTTGTCAGATTGCAACCCCATGACTTATATATTGTCGTGACAGTTGCTGGGGGGCAAATATTCAAAATGGATAGCAATTCTACAAGAGTTTGATTTGGAATTTATAAAATTCAAATCGAAGAAATCCCTGGTTTTCGCGGAGTTACTATGCGATCTCCCATCGTCATCCAACGATGTAACATCAGAAGAAGCGATCGTGGACAAATCTTTGTTTCTGATATCTTCAAGCAATCCGTGGTATGGAGACATAATAATCTATCTCCAAACCCAAACATATAGGTATAATACCTCCCGCTCGGAACAATGATGCATTCGATACCAAGAAAAAGACTACATGATCGTCTGTGATACACTTTACCGTCGTGGTGTCGATACAGTTTTGAGGAGGTGCCTCACCCATGAGGAGGCCGAAAAAGTCCTGAATGATTGCCATTCAAGCGCATGTGGGGGGCATCAATCTGGTTATGCTACGATGCAAAAGATTTTATGAGCAGGATACTTTTGGCCAACAATGTTCAAAGATTGCATAACAACAGTCAGAAGTTGCCATGCATGTCAAATCTTTGATTGAAAAACCAGAATACCACCCGCACCTCCGCAACCAGTAGTTGCTATTGAGCCATTTGCCAAATGGGGCATAGATTTCATGACATGTAACCCCCCCTCGGTCTGGGGGCATAGGTTTATCATAGTTGCAGTAGACTATTTTACCAAATGGGCCGAGGTGATGCCTACATTAAACAACAACAGTGAAATGACTGCCCTCTTCTTTTTCAATCATGTAGTCTCCAAATTCTGTGTTCAATAGGCCATAGTCATAGATCATGGATTGCATTTTTTCAATCACATGATGGTTGATTTGGCTACCAAATTAGGGTTGTCCCATGACAGCTCTACTCCGTATTATCCGCAGGCCAATGGACAAGTTGAGGCAATCAACAAGGGCCTGAAGCAGATGGTGAAAAGGATGATTGGAGTCCACAAAAGGAGTTGGCACCTGATCCTATACTCAGCCTCGTGGGCATACCAGGCATCGGTGAGGAATGCAACTGGGTTTACACCCTTCCAACTGGTGTATGGCTTGGAAGCAATCTTACCAGTTCAGTGTGAAATCTCATCCCTCAAACTCGCAGTCGACCCTCTCCCCGGAACTTCAGAAGAGGAGGCTCGTTTCTTGGAACTAATCCAATTGGATAAAACCTATAATGATGCCACTTTGGCTAATGAAGCCCATAAGAAATGAGTCAAGGGGCAGTTCAACAAGAATGTCAAACCCTGTGTCTTCTCAGAAGGTGACCTGGTCTTACTTTACGACCAGGAATCCGATAAATTGGGAGCAGGTAAATTCAAGTCTTTATGGATGGGCCCCTATATTGTTAAGCGCGTGTTAGAAAAAGAAGCCTACGAGTTAGTCGATTATGATGGGATTCCATTGGCGCAACCCCACAATGGGTTGTACCTTAAGCGTTACTATGCTTGACTCAAGATAGTGACCCCTATGCTTTTGTTACATTTTTGTTTTCGCTAAGGGTAATTGTTTTGGTTAAGTGATCCACTTTTATGTTTGTTGCAGATGTCAGACCTATTGGAATCATTTGTTGGATATGCCGACGGAGTGAGTCGTAGTTCGCGGAACCTATCTTCTGTGGCTTGGGCCATCTTCGATGCAAGCGGCGAGTTAGTGAGCTTCAGAGGGGTATGTATTGGTCGGTCAATGAACAATATTGCTAAATACAACACGTTGATAGAGCTCCTCTTTGATGCCATTACATGTGGCATATGCCTACTCGTTGTGAGGCTCGACTCACAACTCGTCATCCTACAACTCACTGGTATCTACTCCGTACGAAATCTAGCTATCTATCGCATGTTCCTAAGGGTCAAGATTTTGGAAAGGTAGTTTGATTCTATTCAATATCAGCATATTTCTAGAAACTTAAACACATTAACAGACTCATTGGAAAATTATGTGTTAGATAGACATTTGCAACATTTATAAAATAAGCATTTCATCAAATATTTGCATCAAGATCACGTAACTCAACGAAAATAAAGCTCCGAAAATCAAAAATATATATATAACTACTTATGGTTTATACATAATCTTCTCTAACCAGGACAAAATCTATTAAATGACCTAAAACTCAAAATTCTAGGGGGCACCCTAGTCTAATGATGTTGGTGATAACAAGTCACCACCAGTGCAATCATGCGTAAAAGCCTAGTCCATCGACTCAGCATGCCATTAGTATGTCGCTGCAACCTCAGAGGCAGCTCGTCGATCCTCACGTCCAGAATACTGAGAGTGAGGCCTTCGATCTGATCCTGTAATACTGAAAGAGTCTCGGCCACATCAAGGTCACGAAGGATAGCCCTCCCCACAGCCTCTCCTGCTGGAGTGGTAGCTGGTACTCTCAGACGTACTGTTGGCCGAACTCGTCCAATATTTGCATCAGCACATGAGTTTTGATTAGTCCTAATAGAAGAAAGCACAAGAACATTATAAAAAGAAATGATAAACAGAGATATGGTCAGAGAATTTACCGATAGCACCCCACTTCTCACCAGCCGGCAACACCAAATCCGAGTCACCCCCGAAATCCATACCAGCATATGGATACTCGGAAAAAAACATCTCCTGACGGTTGAACCACTCGAAGAAGGTATCAGAAAAGGAAACCTAGGGCTGACTAGCATGTCGAGCCATAAGGTTGACCCATCTCTGCATCCGTGGCTCAGTCGGTGGAGGTAAGCCAATTGAAATGTACTGCGGCTACATCAGTGGGATCTATTCCAAGGCAAAAGCGGTCAAAATAGAACCATAGCCGAAGTTCTTAGATTTTCCACTTTTTTCCTTGGTTAGTTGTTCTTTCATCACAAGGAGTACTGCATCACACCAGTTGAACACCTTTGGTTGAAGGCATTCCAAGGCATACTACATGTAGGACCTGTTAGCCATGTGAAGAGCCACATTACCAACCAGTCTAGCAAAAGTGAACAGAATGGTCCTCAAGGACCTGTCATTGACATGTCAGATGTCGATCTTGCCATCCCTACTCGGCTGAGATCCCTCTCTACAATACCGGGGAATATAATCTCTCACGGATTCACCCCCACAGGCGGAACCTGATAATGAAAGAGGGGCACCACGCCTCAATAAATGGGTCAAAAAATAGATATCCACGACAGTCAAGGGGATAGATTTGCCTCTGATCTGAAACATCTGGTTGGTAGGAACCCATGCATTGAGAAGATATTGCAACAAGTTGATTTGTTGCCTCATGCTAGAGATGCGGAAAAACTTGAACAGGCCAGATTTCCGTAGTGCAGTTACCATAACTGGATCATGTAAAGAAAGGATGTCCTCTTCTTCATGTTCACATTCTTGCCATGTAACAACCATTTTGCTCTGATGAATCTCTGCAAAACAAGAAAGAGAAGAGTCAGGGTCCTGATTTGGCAAAACCAGGCAAAAATTCCATGAGAAAATAGTGAAAAAATTTCCCTTCTCACATCCATCGCACCCCCAACAGTGTACTGGGTGAGATGCATACTGACTAGCCAATGGCCAAGCCAGTATGCATTGCACCTTTCGATATAGGAAGGGTGCGATGGAGCCAGGGCGAATTTTTCAAACCCCAAAGGCTCAGAAAAATAGGGAAACATGCACAGAATTCAAAAAGGAAGGAATGCAACTGAAGAGCTCAGGTTTAGCTCCTACTTGGTCCAGACGGCGCCGAGAATCGTCCATAGAATATCTCGGAATCAGCTGGTAAAAATCAAGGGGGAAAAGCACCTCCAGAGCTCCAACAAACCAAAGTTCAAATGAAATGGTAAAATGAGGGGTAAAAACCACTTTTAAATTACTTTTCACATAATTCGAGTAAAATATTATTGTTTTAACTAATTTTTTAAACATATATTGTTCATTTCTAATTGGTTTGATGAAGAAATTGAATAGGCTGTACAACCTTTGAAGGAACAAAGTGATTAGCGGTGAAATTAAATCGATGACCATTATCACGATCAGTTTTTATGTTAAGTTCAAGCTCATTAAAAATTAAACCTTACCAATGAGCAAACATTCCCCCAGAGTTTAAGCTCATTAAAAAATGAACCAATTTCCGGTAAATAACCATTGTGAATGCATTATCATCAGCTTTTTGAGCCTTGGTCGTGTTCTTACCATCACCTCCACTATGTTTTAGCCGATCATTCACCTCCATTTGATTGTTTACCCCTTTTGAGGAACAGTTGCGAAGAGTGATCCTGTTAGCCATCCTTGTGACACTGCCATGAATGGAAAATTCCAAACCTTACCTGGAATCAGTTGCTACCTGAAATTATCACTCGTTCCTCAAAAGACGAGTCTCCTTTAAGCTCTTTTCATCTGACTCGTAAAATATGAAAATATTGTGGAGTGATTGGCCTCTCCAGCTCGTTAAAGCGACTCGAAGTGCTATCCCTCCTCTACATTTTAAAATTTTTGGACCTGAAGGATTATTACACAAAAAGATCGAGCGCTTGTTTTGTTTGGCTTGTTAAAATTTCTGAAAATTCATCCTTTTTGTATTATTTTATACTTTTTCAGACTTAAGGGCTTATTTGATGAAAAAGGATTATTGGAGTTTCCCTTACATGCCTTTTAGACTCTCTAAAATTGAAAGGGACCAAGTTATCTTTGTCGTTAAATTCGTTAAAACTGAATAGCGACAAACTTGTCCATATAGACAAGAATGAGTTTCACTGTCGCTAGGCTCGTTACAACATAGCGACGGGTTTGCCCGAAGGGAAAATTATACAACAAGCATATGTTATCCTCCTCAAGCTTGACAAAAATAAACAGGTACTAGTCAGCAATGACTAGGGAAAAATTGGGAAGAAAACTTGAAGAAACTTTATTGGTAGCAAGTCCCTCTTGAACATGACACTTTCACACCACATCCAAGTCGGGTTGGGTTATTCCGTTCACCGGTCATATCACCATTGGTCCATCATGCCATCCAAATTTGGGGTTAATGCTACCAATCCATGTCAGTGTCACTAGTATGTTCAAGAGAAGTCGCTCAGAGAATTCACCTGTGTCGAGCATCCGCTGCAATGCATTCATGCTCCATTCTTTCATGACCGCCACCCTGAACCCTGTATCATCAGATCGTTTTCACCTCCAAAAATCATTTACTCTGTTCCATGTCGTAGATGTGGGATTCATTAAGGCCTTCCTATGACGGGTCACTTCTTGTCGACATCAGCTCATTATCCAAGAAGTCGACTTAGGAACAACCCTTTCAGTACTTTGAAGCTTGCATGCCTCAATGGAAAGTTTCTCACTTCCGACGATAGGTTTACATCAATGGCCTTCGACCAAAATATTTTGCATGGTGTTTGACACCAAGTCCCTTTTCACACCACGCGAATTGTACTGTAGTACCTTGAGGGTCATCATCATTATCGGTGATTCCTCTCATGCTTGTTAACAGCTTACATCATTGGCTGGTAATCAGGCGATGTCTTTCCATGTTCGACTCCAGAACATCTTTCACATGGATCGACTTGTACTCCGAGTGAAGATTGGACGAGTTTGAAGACCCTGGATCTAGTTTCATCCATCCGAGCTGAGATATATTCGGGAAAATAAAGACATCAAATGTACATTGTTGCTGCACAAATGATCATCTGAATCAAATGATGATGACTCTATCAGAATCATCAGTCTGCCACACAGACGGTTGTCTGTCTCATGTACATGAAAATGAATTTATAAAGTTGAGCATGGGAATGCTCGCCTCAGCTAGATCATGAAAAATATTATGAAGATAATGTATTGTATTGTATCTTATCATAGGTTGCCTTCCAGCTCGAAAAAACTTTGGATCCTCATGACAAAGCATTTCACCCGACATCAAAAGATTAACGATCTCATGCTTTAGGGGGCAACTGTTATACACATTTTTGGGCACTGCAACCCCAATCATACATGTCCATAAACCAAGGGCTCCTAAGTCCCTAAAAGTGTTGTTTCATGCCCTAATGGAATAAGGTCAGCTAATTACATCATCTCCAAGAAGTTCTCCACAGAAAACTACTCAGAACCGGTCAAAGCTAGACCATACAGACTGCCCAGTGCAGAGGGTATGATGCATCCCACCTTCTCAGTGAAAAAGGGTGTGATACATACTAAAAATCCCTTCTGTAGTGTGTGATGGACAAGAGTAGACAAATGGCAGAGACAGTTTGCAAGGTGGATCATCATGGAATCTTCCAGAAACTTCTCCTGTGACACTTGCCTCTCTAAATTCGCCTAGGGATGAGTAAGAGATCATCAATCTCCAAGTGGAATCAAAAACTATCAGAGAGAGGACACTAATCAAAATCCCAGAAGCTGACTCACCCACCTACAATCATCTATATATGGATTCCTCATCCTAGAGATCCATAGGCTACAATTTTGCATCTTTTAAGCAAGTGTTGTTGGTTTCTTGGTGGAATATCATAGTGTTTGGTGATCTAAGCTTTTCATGAGGTGAAAGAAGGGCTTTCATGCTGGAGGATGACGCTAGGTTAGAACAATTGGTTGTAATCCTCTTTGCTATTCTTGACATTAATAAAGCTATTCAAGCTTTCCTCCACATTCTTGTATGTTTGATGATATATGCATTGGTGTGGTCAATATATATCTGGTCCTATATTGTTTATGATTGTAGACCTCTATTCTTTGATAGTATTATGCTGCTTTGATTCCACAGGTGCTCTTTGAAGCTGGGTAGACGAAGGAGAAGTGGCAAGGATCTGTCAGAAGGGAGAGGAACCGAGTAAGAAACCAAGCACAAGACTGAGGTTAGTGTCCTTCATTCCCCTCTTATCTACTTCTCATAAAGGAAAATGAAAGTAGTTTTAGTTTGTTTGTTTGTAAGAGAGCTACCAGTCTTAGTGGGACTAACAACTACGAGTGGACACTAGATTTCCCGATAACAAACTCCCAAGGCTATTGACATTAATTATCAACCCGGGGTTTGTACAAACTTAAGAGGCATAGACAATTTATGTGTAGTATACAATGTGTCATTCCTTTGCTATCATGACGTAATGGAGTGCATGTAATGAAATCAAACTCTAAACTAATTGCAGAAAATGAACTGCTCGAAATGGAAACCCTAAACTTTTGCAAGAAATAAGGTACAAGGAAAGAAACATATTCTAATTTCATAAAGATCATGAACTAAATGTAAAAGAAACCTAACATAACCCTATTTATCACATATGATGATTTAAAATAACCGAGCATGGAATCTAATCTAGGGAGTATTAACTGTTTCATGCATGTTTTAATTAAGAAATAAAAAGAACACTCTTTCTTTATCTTTTCACTTTATAAATGCAAATGCTAATCTTTCCTTGTTCTTTAGCAGGGGGGACATGTGTGGAGGAAGAGGTGTACAATGGTTTTGATGGCTTGGAGATCAAGTAGAGGCCTAATCCCAGCTTCAATGATGTTTTTTATCAGTTTGGGCTCAAAATAGGTTGATACAGGATTTCCTACAAGATGTCTACTATATGTCTACAGGATGTACTAATTCCTACAAGATCCCCTGTTTTATTACAAGAATAGGCTGAAAGCTTAGGAAGTGGTCTAGAAGGTGGAATGGAGCTTGGGAAAGGTGGATAATAAAAAAATAAGGCATGGAGGTGGTGGACACTACCCAGAACTCAAGCAAGGACTTCAAGATGGGTGGATTTGCTTAATGGAAATGGAAATTTTTACTTATAAAAAAAAGAATTTGGATTGAGATTTTAGTGGATTTTGGTGACAAGGGTGGATGAGGCTTGGATGAGGTGAATGAGATGAGGTCTCCCTGAACTCTAGAAACTCCTGAAACAACACACATTATTGTCTGCATCTATACACAAATTCATCTATACATGGGAAAGATTTATTAAACAACGGACAATTACTAATCTAAAATCCAGAAATTCAAGAACTAGTGAGGTAGTAAATCTATCAAATGCCTAACCTAATTAAGTGCAAATACAATTGGGTAATTTTTTTTATTAAATAGAATGTTTTTCTGATCTAATGAAAGTAGAATCAACTTCATTGAAGCTCGTTAGCATGTTCAAAAAAATAACAGAAATTTATTGTTCTTTTCTACAAAGGAGTTTCAGAAATCTAGATTTGTGAATAAGAAGACTAATCCAAGTAGCTCAATTATTACTATGACCTTCCAAATATTTTCCAAGGATGAAATGATTTTTTTTATCCTTCAAAAGAACTTAAATCAACCATTTAGCTCAACCCTACAACAAGAAATCATTAATACTAAATACAGAGATAGAAAGAAACAAAAACAAGAGATGCATGTGAATAAGAAGTGAAAAGAAGGAAAGAAAATGATACAAAAAGGTCTCTAAGGCTTCTGGGATAGCCAATCCCAAGGAAAATCAGATTCCTATAGAGGATAACAAGACTTAGAAGCTAAAAATGACACCAATATTCATTATTTGCATCAATACAATTACATCCTTGCAAGAAAATACAATGGAGCTGCAAAAATACGAGTTCTCTCCACAAGAAGACTAATAAAAAATCTCCTTCTAAAGGAAAATTCGAGTTGGTACTTCTATAAAACGATCATGAATCATTCCCCATGAAAGGAGGAGGCTTTCCCTACCAAAATCCCTTGATTAGTGGATCTGGCTCCCAATTCTAGGAATCTGCATTAAATGGCAGGGAACACATTCCTAGATTTTCTCAATCATTGGAGTTCCATAGCATGTGCCATAATTCCATAATATCTTGTTGATTTATTATTTAATATTGATCCTTGTATAGTAGGGATAAAGTCCCTAAATTATCTCCTCCTCCAAATATTCATAATCTACACAATATTCTCATAATATTCCACAAAAATAAATAATATTAGGCACAAATATGCAATTATTCATAAACCTCCCTAAAGAACATATTATAGTTAAAAATACATTATCTAATGCAAAAATAGAGGTTTAATATGCTTAAGGATGGTTATATGGGCCTTAATTTATGTTTAATTGAGAGGCATGGGCCTTAATTTATGTCTAGTTTAGACGCCCATCACGCACCTTCTTGCCATAGTGCTAATCACCAAAATTTGGATGAAGTGAAAGTTGTATAAATATAATAACAAAGTCAAACCTTAGTGAATCACTTAGGTAATATAATATGAATCATAATCCAACTTCATGCTAAGTGATAAGTATAATGTGGATGCCTATGTGGATAAATAATAAATAAAATAAATAGCATAATCTAAAACCTTCCACACCTTCTCCCCATAGCGCTAATCACCAAGATTTGGATGAAATGAAAATTGACACTACCGAGAAACAAAAGGCGCAAGTTGTGGGATCCACTTACTGATGTGATATTACTACTGACATGACATTCTTGTAGAGCTATCACATAGTGATGATGTGGTTATGCTAAGTTGGTAATGACACGTCAGTGCACCAACTTAACTACCACATCATCATGCCATGTCATCAAAACTAGTAACAAATGCAAAACTTTCGAAGGTCGTAACCTTTTATCTATGATTTGAAATAAACAAAAAATATATATCATTAGAAAGGATCTAAAAGTGATGAAGATGATGGGAATATTGAAACCGGAAGATTATAAAACCAATGACTCCACTTAAAATAGGAAAAAAAAAAGAAAACAAAGGAGAAATTTTAAAAGTTTATATGGAATCCCCTTTATTTTTCAAGAAAAATTAGGGGAGTTGTTGAGGCCTCAAAAGTAACAAAAAGTGTTGAATCTTTGTAAATTATAGGCCCAACCTTCATTATAGAGGGGAATAATTGTTATTTAGATCCTACAAATGGTAAAACACTATTAACGAAGGGGGATTTCATTGACTCATAGTGTGGTAATTGGTTGACAGTTATGATTTGTGACTTATGGGGAAAATTCATGGTATGAGAGATTAAGGAAGGAACAACCTTCATGGCACTCATCTAGTTTATTCCAAACAAAATGTTGTAAGGCAAGGGGACATCTAGGAATTCAATGTTGATGAATACCATTTTAATAGTGAGTTCTACTAGAACATTATGAAAGAGTCCTACTGGTTATGAAGGGTGACCATCATACGCACTGAATGTGATAGATGGAGCTATATATTTTATATATCCTAGTTTTTATCATATTTTTTTGACATGATACATGTGGATGTCTTGTCATTAATAATGCATTAATGGATGGTGACATTATATATGGTAAGTAGTATTTCAAAAGTGGCTATCATCGGAGTTATATTTGTGAGTTATCTAAATCAAAGGTTTTCAATCGCTAATCAAAAAGGTCGATTGCACCTAATTTAGAAAAATAGGCTTTTGTTTGAGTTGGACATGTTTTAAACACTTCCAAAGTTGACATGGAAGAAGGCAATTTTGTGAGGTCATCGACAATATATAACTATGTGCCTCCTTGGAGTTGTGCCATATGCACCTTAGTGGTCCTTTGATCAACTTAGAAACTAGGTCTATAGGAGGATTGTTAAGCATGGTCTTGTAGTAGATGGAATTTCCTCTATTGATGAGGGACTAGGTTCTAGAGGAAAACCACCATTAGGATGATAAGTTTGTAGTAGAATATCTACAATGTTCGTATAAATGTTCTATTTGGTGGGCTCTAGGAGGTTCCCTCTACAAGATTTTGGTACCACTGAGGCCCAACTTCATATTGAGAGGCTATACTTCAATGGTGTGGGATGGTATTTTGTAGTACGTCGACTTGATGGCTTCCCATTTTTTTAGTATTTATATTACCCATAGCCTCCTACATCCCTTTGAATTCATGGATTTTTGAGAAATGATGGATGTAATGACCATACTTTCCATACATAGGATAGGTATAGTTAGTACCTAGGAGACTATTCATACCTTGCTTCTACAAGTTATTTGTTCCTTGGTTTGTATTTTGGTTCTCATTAGGGTGATTTCCCATTGTCCGTGTATTTTACTACTACAGAATCATAGGTAGCCTATATTTTCCATTTCCCATTCCCTTTACTTTTGTCTTACAAATGGGCCATTACAAACTAGAGGCCACTTGTGAGCCCGGAGTAGAAAAATACACCTCCTAATGGCGCATTACTAACTCCTAATAAATTAACAATAAAAAATATAAATGGATTTGAGAAATCTTGTCAATTAAATTTTATTATTTATAAATTAATTCAGCCAAACAAATTAACATCATTTTGTTTAATGTCCAAGAAAAGTACAACTATGATTTAAAAATATCTTAATGTTTAAAAGGGAATATGGTTAAAAAAACTCATAGAAAAATATACCACTCAACTACATAGGACTAGACTTAATGATAGAACACGAATTATAGGGAGAATATGTTTGTATTTCATATAGCTAATGAATTGCATGATTATGAAATTTAAATCCAACACATTCTACAACAGTAACTCTTGGAAATTATTTAAATGAAAGAACTAAAAGGTTTTAAACGTAAAATCATGGTGTTGAGGCAAACTAGTGGTTTCGAATTGTTTGAGAATTCCTCAAATCCAAAAGTAATCAATATTGGAACTCTTCCCTAATGGAGAAATAATTTTTTTTTATGCAACTTTCTATAAAAAATTTCCCAATGCACTTAGAAAACATGTTGAAACTCCTACTTTATGTAAAAGATCCAATTTAACTTGTGTGAAAATGAGCAACTCTATTTAAATTACTTCTCTTCAAATGAAACCAATTGAAAAAAAATAGCATATGCTTCCATAATTAATTTCGCTGATAAATGGATCCACTTGGATATTTCCCCATCCCTAAAGCTTTATTCTTAATCCTATTTATTGCATTTCCTTCTCTACATTTATTCCAACTAGAGGAATAATATAAGGTGATTCTCTCTCACCCTTTTTATTTATTCTTATCATAGAAGGGATAGGACATTATATGAAAGTTGTAGTAGTTTCTAACAAAATAAAGTTGTTAAAGCCCATGGATGTGATCATAAACCCTCTCATTAGAATTTTCTAAATTATAGCCTCTTAATGGACACACCTAATATATAAGAAGCAACAACATTTACGTAGATATTAGAATATTTTATGGCTACCTTAGGTAGTCCAACCAACCATAGAAATTCCTAAATATTCTTCTTTAATAATTATGTTGTTGTTTAGATCCATGTATCCTACATCTTTGGATTTCAACAGGCTTCCCTACAGTCAAAATAATTAGGTGACCCTCTAGTTGATAACACTCTAAATCATGTATTTTGGGAGGATATTATTGTATTGGGTCCCTATAATACTAGTGATTACCCCATTATTATTGTAGTTATACCCCTTATTAATATTGTTGTGCCCCTATTGCCCCCATATTGTTATTACTGTGCTCCATAGAATCCCTCTATTGTTATTTTTGTGGCTTTATATTATTATTGTTAGGTCGGCTGGATTATATTGTGACTCCTTAGACTCCTATATATAGAAAGGAGGTTTTGTCATTTGTATCATTGAAGAATTGTTCATTTATGTAATGTAAAGGAGGTTTCCCCCTCGAAGAGGCTAAATTCTAAGGCGTTGATCTATCTTTTCTATCTTTTCTTGAGCTAGTTTCATAACATTTGGTATCAGAGCTTTGGATTCTAGGGTTTCGCTGCTCCAAACAGGTCATCGTGGCATTTTCGCTATAACCTTTTTTCTGTGACGTTTCAGAAGTCGCAACAAAAACCCATTTGAGAAGAAATCACGCTGAACCTTGGGTCCAAATTTCAAAGCTTTTTTCATGATATTTGCGGAGATATGATTTGAGGAAGTTGGTCTTTTTGCAGACTACTGAATTACATTCAAAACAGGTGACCTCAGGAAAATTGTCATAACTTTCTCTCTGGGGATCGGATTGAAATTTCGTAAGAAGGTACAAAAATAGGACGGACTGTAGTTTCTCGTATGCATGTCTCAGATCCAAAGGTTGAAACAGTGACTCGTGGCAGGTTGTACAAGTTCGCTCTACTGAACTAGTCTATAAGCAAGTCATTGTGGGAGATTTCACATAAATCTTCCTTGGAGAATCCAATTTGGGTCAGACTTGTGGCATTGGAAAGAGGACACAGAGGGCTACTACAGCTCACAAATTCAGAACTAGATGATTGGAAAGTACAGAGATACATCAGAGGCAATATCGAGCTCTTACAAAGTGAAAAAAGGTGTGTAGATTTTCTTAAATTTTTGCTTAAGCTTGGTTTGAAAATTTATTTTGAAGGAATTAAAAGGGCATAGTAGAGCATTATTATTGGTAACTGATGCCCTGAGGAAAGAAAATGAAAACACCTAGTAAGGAACCTGAAAGCTCTAGCATGACTCATGAAGAAGAGGAAGAAATGCAACATGATATATCAAAATTACAAGACCAAGTGCAACAACTGTCCCTTGCACAAAAAGGAACAGAATCTAAGATGGATGGTTTAGAGAAAGATGTAGAAGCTAAGATGGATGGTTTAAAGAAAGGTGTAGAAGCTAAGATGGACTGTTTAAAGAAAGGCGTAGAAGCTAAGATGATTGACATGGAAGCTAAGATGGATGATTTGAAGATAGATTTGAAGACAGACATGGACGAATTGAAGATAAATATGAATAAGTTGCTACAAGAAATGGTCCCTAAGGGTGAAAGGGTACTAAAGGAAACTCATGATGAGAACAAAAGTAATGTTAAGCATGATTCCATAGAGGCTAATGTTGGATCGAAGACTCACCATATTCCAAAAATCGATATGAGGAAGTTTGATGGCAAGGATCCCGCCACATGGATATTACAGATGGAGCAATTCTTCGATCTCAATAATGTGCAAAACACACAAAAGGTATGTATGGCAACTTTATATTTGGAACCAAATCAGTTTGTATGGTATCAATGGCTTTGCTCTCGTAAACCATTTATCACTTGGGCAATTTTTACGGAAGAATTGATAGCACATTATGAGGATACAAAAAGCAACACTTTTTTTAGCCAATTGAGAAGTCTCAAACAAAAGGGTTCAATAATGGAGCACATTGAGGAGTTCCAAAAATTGAACATAAGGGTAAAAGATATTCCAGAGGAGCATAGGATTGATGTGTTCATAGGGTCTTTAAAGGATAATATCCAACATGATGTTCGCCTTTGGGAACCTGATTCATTAGAGAAGGCATTCAGGTTAGCAAGAAAAATGGAAAGCAAAATTATGGCAACCAGGAAGCATACCACTCACAACTATAAAGACGGAAGTGTTGTTGCCCCTAGTCTTCCACAACCTATAAGGTTGACACCACAACAATTGGAAGAAAAAAGAGCAAAAGGGCTTTGTTACAGTTGTGATAGCAAATACACTAAAGGTCATAAGTGTTATGAGAAGAAATTATTCTACATAGATTGTGAAGAGGAAGAAGAAAAGGAGCAAGAAAGGTCAAAAGAAGAGGATATACTCCAGGAACAAAGCCTATATGAAGAAAAAATAAATCCGACCATATCTTGTAATGCATTGGCGGGAATTACCACTCCTCAAACCATCAAGATAGAAGGAAAAATCAAGAAGAAAAAGGTAATAGTGTTCATTTATTCAGGAAGCACCCACAATTTTATTCATTGTAAGGTAGCAAAAGAATTGAATTGCTTCCTATATCCAGCACCAGAGTGTCTAGTGATGATTGCAAATGGAGGAACAATAAATTGCTCTAGAAAGTGCCATAATATCAAGCTATCCATGGGAGAATATGTATTGACTAGCCCAATGCTTTCCATTCCAATGGGAGGTGCTGATGTTGTACTAGGAGTCCAATGGCTACAATCCCTGGGTACAATAGCTTTTAATTTTCAAGAACTTTTCATCAAATTTTCTACGGAAGGAAAGGAAGTTGAATTAAGGGGTATTGCAGGGAAACCAGGAAAGATAATAAGCTCTAATAGTATGACAAAGCCTCTAAAAAAGGAGCAAAGAGGTGTAATTACACAATTATGCTCGCTAGATGTGTCCACATCAGAATCATCTATTTCTCCAGATCTCCAAAAAGTCCTGGACAATCATTCCAAGGTATTTGAGACTCCCAAAGGTCTCCCACCTCTGTGTGATCATGATCATGCTATTCATCTGATTCCAGGAAGTGTTCCTCCAAACATCAGGCCGTACAGATATCCCTATGTCCAAAAGAGTGAAATTGAACGTATGGTTGCAGAAATGCTAGAGGCTGGTATAATTCAACCGAGTCAAAGTTCTTTCTCTGCTCCAGTAGTATTGGTGCACAAGAAGGATGGATCATGGCGCATGTGTCCGAATTATAGGGAGCTCAACAAGCTCACTATTAAAGATAAGTTCCCCATTCTTGTCATTGATGAATTACTGGATGAATTGCATGGATCAATTTACTTCACCAAGTTGGATCTTCATTCAGGATATCATCAAATTAGAATGAAGACTGAAGACATTCCAAAAACAACATTTAGAACTCATGAGGGTCATTATGAATTTTTGGTCATGCCTTTTGGCCTTACCAATGCACCTTCAACATTTCAAGGTTTGATGAATTCAATTTTCAAACCATTCCTTAGAAAATTTGTGTTAGTATTTTTTGATGATATACTAATCTACAGCAAGTCTGGAAGGATCATGTTGAACATGTTGACAAGGTGCTACAACTATTGAAGGAGAAACAATTATATGCAAAAAGATCCAAATGTTTCTTTGGAGTCCAGGAGGTGGAATATTTGGGTCATATTGTATCTCATGAAGGAGTTAAGGTAGACCCTAGCAAAATTAAAGCCATTAAGGAATGGAAAATCCCCACATCCATAAAGCATCTGCGAGGATTTCTCGAGTTGACAGGGTATTATCGCAAGTTTGTTAAGAATTATGGGAGAATAGCAGCACCTCTAACAACATTATTGAAGAAAGATGGATTTTCATGGACTCCGGAAGCAACAAAGGCCTTTGAACATCTGAAAGAGGCAATGTGCCAAGCACCGGTCTTAGCTACACCGGACTTCACAAAAACCTTTATTATGGAATGTGATGCTTCAGGAAATGGAATTGGTGCTGTTCTAATGCAAGATGAAAGACCCATTGCTTTTGAAAGTCATCCAATCAAGGGAAATTTTTTAAGAAAAGCTATTTATGAGAAGGAAATGTTGGCAATACTCCATGCACTTAAGAAATGGCGACCCTACCTAATGGGTAGACACTTCAAGGTAAAAACAGATCATGATAGCCTTAAATACTTTTTACCACAAAGATTATCCTCTGAAGAGCAACAAAAGTGGGTCACAAAGATGTTGGGTTATGACTTTGAAATCATCTACAAAAAAGGGAAGCAAAATGTGGTGGTAGATGCACTCTCAAGAAAGGATGAGGATGTGGAAGAATTGTTGTGTGCCATTTCTATTATCCAACCAGATTGGATAAACGAAGCAAGGGAGGAATGGAAAAATGACGAAGAAGTGTGGGCACTTATTCGAAAGTTACAAAAAGAATCCAGTACGCCTGGTACATTTAGCTGGAAAAGTGATTCATTATGGTACAAAGATCACTTATACCTCTGTAAGAATTCCCAGCTAAAACAAAAGATTCTTATGGAATTGCACACTTCTCCCTTAGGAGGGCACTCAAGATTTTTAAAACTTACCACAGGGTTAAGAAGGAATTTTTTTGGGATGGCCTTAAATCAGATATTCAAAAGTTTGTGGCTGAATGTTTGGTTTGCCAACAAAATAAAGTTGTAACAATTAAGACACCGGGTCTATTACAACCTTTATCCATTCCAAGCCAACGTTGGGAGGAGGTTTCAATGGATTTTATCATAGGTTTACCCAAGTCTGAGGGAAAGAGTGTCATCATGGTGGTAGTTGACAGACTTACCAAGTATGCACACTTTTGTGCATTATCACATCCATTTAAAGCCAGCACAGTTTCTACTGCATTTATGGAAACAATTCAAAAGCTACATGGAAACCCAAAGATTATTATAAGTGACAGAGATCCCATTTTCACTAGAAATTTTTGGACAGAATTATTTTCTTGTCTTGGTACTCAGTTAGCTCATAGCTCATCTTATCATCCTCAATCTGATGGGCAAACTGAGATAGTAAACAAATGTTTGGAAGGATATCCTTGTTGCTTTGTACCTGATAAACAGACACAATGGGTCAAATGGTTGCCTTTGGCTGAATGGTGGTATAACACTTCCTTCCATACAATAACAAAAATGAACCCATTTATGGCACTTTATGGGTATCAACCACCATCCATCACATCATATTTAAGAGAAAATTCTAAGGTTCAGGCAGTGGAACATCACATCGAACATCAACAACAAGTCCTCCAACTCTTAAAGGATAACCTCGTGTTCGCACAGAATTGAATGAAACAACAGGCAAATCAACATCGCAGTGAAAGAAGTTTTGAGGTAGGTGATTGGGTATTCCTATGGCTACAACCATATAAGTAAATGTCCCTCAAGCAAGCTAAGAAGGATAATAAATTATCACCAAAGTATTATGGTCCGTACAAGGTGTTGCAAAAGATTGGTACTATGGCATACAAATTGGAGCTTCCTGCAGCTTCTCGATTGCACCCAGTTTTCCATGTTTCATGTTTAAAGAAGGTTATAGGCGACAAGCTCCCAGTTCAAACAATATTTCCAGAACTTGACGAGGAAGGAAAAATTATATTGGAACCGGAAGCAGTCACAGAAACAAGAACTCGATAGCTACGAAATCGTTCAATTTCAGAGTATCTTATCAAGTGGAAGAACTTATCCGCTGAAGATTCCACATGGGAGGATGAGAATTTTATGCAGAAGTATCCAGAACTACTCAAGCGTTGAGGACAACACTTTTTTGAAGGAGAGGGGAATGTTGGGTCCCTATAATACTAGTGATTACCCTGTTATTATTGTAGTTATACCCCTTATTAATATTGTTGTGCCCCTATTGCCCCCATATTGTTATCACTGTGCCCCATAGAATCCCTCTATTGTTATTTTTGTGGCTTTATATTATTATTGTTAGGTCAGCTGGATTGTATTGTGACTCCTTAGACTCCTATATATAGAAAGGAGGTTTTGTCATTTGTATCATCGAAGAATTGTTCATTTATGTAATGTAAAGGAGGTTGCCCCCTCGAAGAGGCTGAATTCTAAGGCGTTGATCTATCTTTTCTATCTTTTCTTGAGCTGGTTTCATAACATATTCTCAAATTAGAGAAAATAATTGGCTATCTAGACTATTGGTTGCACATACTGTTGTTATTGATGGAAATAAGATGTCATTGATCTTAAAGCGAATGTCTGAAACAAGATTTATATCTCTCATGAGGCAAAGAATGTAGTATGAAATATGGATCTTTTATGTTACCCCATGAAAATATTAAAAGGAGTTTTAAATTTTATTAAGTTTTAGACAAGATTATGATGTCTTAATGGTCGTAACAACAACATGCTTACATAGATTTTGTCAATACCTTTCCAACACTATATCCCAATCTGAAAAAATCCCTAGGAATGAAAAATTATGGACATTCGAAGTTCAATAGTGATTAAGGACCCAATCACTATAGAGAAAAACCAAAAATATTAATAAATTAGTAAAGTGTTAATCTTTCTAGTGGATCTACATTCCAGTGGCTCAAATCAATAATACATAGTAGGAATACTTGCATGAATTTTAATTCCATTAAGCAAGATGCAACTTTGAATTGATCGAATGCATGCCATTATTACAAAAATACTGTGAAGACTGATCTGTAATTCTTTGTTGTTTATTTTCTATGTTGTGATCTTTCATTTGAGTGATTTGCCATCAAGGACAATATCTGTATCATAATGCCAACAATATATAGTGTTGGAAAGATATTGACAAAATCTATGCAAGCATGTTGTTGTTATGACTATTAAGACATCATAATCTTGTCTAAAACTTAATAAAATTAAAACTCCTTTTAATATTTTGATGGGGAAACATAATAGATCCATCTTTCATACTACTTTCTTTGCCTCATGAGAGATATAACTCTTGTTTAAGACATTCCCTTCAAGATCAATGACATCTTATTTCCATCAATAACAACACCATGTGTAACCAATAGTCTAGATAGCCAATTGTTTTCTCTAATTTGAGAATAATATCCTCCCAAAATACACGATTTAGAGTGTTATCCACTAGAGGGTCACCTAATTATTTTGATAGAAGGGATTTCAATAGACTTCCCTTCTATCAAAATAATTAGGTGACCCTCTAGTGGATAACACTCTAAATCATGTATTTTGGGAGGATATTATTCTCAAATCAGAGAAAACAATTGGCTATCTAGACTATTGGTTGCACATAGTGTTGTTATTGATGGAAATAAGATGTCATTGATCTTAAAGGGAATGTCTGAAAGAAGAGTTATATCTCTCATGATGCAAAGAAAGTACTATGAAAGATGGATCTATTATGTTACCCCATAAAAATATTAAAAGGAGTTTTAATTTTATTAAATTTTAGACAAGACTATGATGTCTTAATTATTTCCAATAGTTGTTACAAAATAATGTTGTTAAAACCAATGGATATGATCATAAACCCTCTCATTAGAATTTTTTAAATTATAGCCTCTTAATGGACACACATAATATATAAGAAGCAACAACATTTATGTAGATATTAGAATATTTTATGGCTACCTTAGGTAGTCCAACCAATTACAGAAATTCCTAAATATTCTTCTTTAAAAATTATGTTGTTGTTTAGATCCATGTATCCTATATCTTTAGATTTCAACAGACTTCCCTTCTATCAAAATAATTAGGTGACCCTCTAGTGGATAACACTCTAAATCATGTATTTTGGGAGGATATTATTCTCAAATTAGAGAAAACAATTGGCTATCTAGACTATTGGTTGCACATAGTGATGTTATTGATGGAAATAAGATGTCATTGATCTTAAAGGGAATGTCTGAAACAAGAGTTATATCTCTCATGATGGAAAGAAAGTAGTATGAAAGATGGATCTATTATGTTACCCCATCAAAATATTAAAAGGAGTTTTAATTTCATTAAGTTTTTGATAAGATTATGATGTCTTAATGGTCGTAATAACAACATGCTTTCATAGATTTTGTCAACACCTTTCTAACACAATATATTGTTGGCCTTATGATACAGATATTGTCCTTGATGCCAACTGACTCAGATGAAAGATCACAGTATAGTTGATAAACAACAAAGAATTACAGATCAGTCTTCATAGAATGAAGAAAGAGAGGTATACGCAAGTTCACCATTGACCAATTTACGTATACATGTAGGTTCGCTGTATACAAGTCGCGTATATGTACACACACACTTTCACAGAAGGAAAAACATGTATACCTTGGAAAACTAAGTTTTTGGTCCGAAGTATTTGGTCCATGGTATTTTGATCCATAGTATTGGTCCAAGGTATCTGGTCTGAGGTATTGACCCTAGGTATTTGGTTCAAGGTATTGGTCCTAAGTGGTTTTTGTTCATGGTATTGAGAAAGGCCTAAAACTATAAAAGGAGGAGAAGATCATTAGGCCAAGGTGTGCAAGTATCGAATATCTGGTGAAGTGTGAGATCTAGTATGCAGGTTATTGGGTTATGGTGCATTGTTGGATCTAAACCAAGGATGAACCTTAGCGGATGATGATGGAATAGATCTAATGATGGATCAGTGTCTTAAGGCATAAAATGAACTATCATTATGTGTTCTTGCTCATGTATATTCTAGATCTGAATACTGACGCATATTTTATTCTGCAAATGACATGATCTAGGTATAACTAAAGTCTTGAATAGCTTCAGAACTCTGAATTTATATTTGCATATGTATACACTGGTTGGTTTTGCGAAAAGCGCGTATACATGCAGGTTTGACACATGGAAGTAGCGTATACCTTATAAAATATGTTTTAGTTGCTTTTGTTTGTTGTTGCAGGGTTTGGGTTCTGGTTACTGTATTCTGGTGAGAGTGTTTTGAATGATCAGATTAATGGGTTGTCAAAGTGATTGATTGATTCGGTTGTGGTTGGCTCAAAAGGTGATTGGTTGATGCATATATATTTGATGATTGAATTATATTTATGATGTTGTTGATGGATCCAATCTGAAAATTTATGAAACGTGGTCCCTGGAGGAAGAGAGAAGGTCATAGCCTTCTGTAGGTCAACGCCTATGTACTAGCAAACATATCGGCTAGTAAAAGAGCTAGGGGGTTGTATCTCCCTTCCAATAGTAGTTGGAAAAGAAGAGAAGGTTGCAGGCTTTTGCAGGTAGAAGCCTGCATACTGGTATAAGTTTTCACTAGTACAAAATTGTAAACATAATTTTCTTTTTATTAAAAGAAGGCAGAGACGACAACAACAAGTAGTTTTTACCCACATTAGGTTTCCACCTTATATCTTGGTGTTCATGTGTGATGCTTATCCTTTATTCTACTTTTACTGCATTGTCTAATTAATATCTGACATTCTATACATGATAAATTGGGTAAATCAAAAGTTTTTTTCATATACGCTGGTTGCTTTAATAACAGTCACATGTACACGTGGGTTCACTTAGCTAAAGTATCATATACAAATCTGCCTATGGAAATGAAGAATTATTGAGTTACTAATACTGATTCGCCCCCCATCTCAGTATTATTTCCAACAATTGGTATCAGAGTCAGGTCCTTCAGAAGAAGCTTGATCACTTGAAGGAAGATCCATCGCCATGAGTAATCAAGAAAGTGAGGGATCCATTAGACCACCAATCTTTGATGGGAGCAACTTTGTCTATTGGAAGATAAGAACCACAACCTACCATAAATCACTTGGAACAAATGTCTGGGAAATCATGGAAGGAGGATATACATTACCATCAGCAATTCCTACAGATATGGTAGGTAAAAAGAAATATGAAACCAATGCCAGGGTTGTCAATACATTATTGGAAAGTCTGTGACAATCAGAGTTTGTGAAAGTTATGAAGCTCAAATTAGCCAATGAAATATGGGACAAAATCATTCTAAGCTATGAAGGAGACTCTCAGGTAAAGCGTGCTAAATTAAAAACTCTTAGAATTCAATATGAAACTCTTAAGATGCATAATGATGAAAGCATTGCTAATTACTTCTTACGCATAAATGAGGTTGTTAATTGCATGAAAAATCTGGGTGAAGAGATAAATAAAGTTACCTTAGTTGAGAAAGATTTAAGATCCTTGTCTGCTAAATTTGAATCGAAAGTATCTACCATAGAAGAAAAACAGGATCTACAGACTATTACTATGACACATCTTCACGAAATCTTAACTACCTTTGAGATGAGAAAAGGAGGCCCATCAAATATGAGAGAAACCGCATTTAAAGCTTCATCAAAATGAAAAGAAGAACTCAATGAATCAGGACATATTTCAAAAGAAGAAGATGAAGTAAGCTTTGTCAAGAAGCTTCAATGGGGTTCCAGAAGATTTAGAGGTAAACGACCTTTCAAATGTTTTTCTTGTGGTAGAGTCAGTCATTATGCTGCAAAATGTCATCATAAAGATAAATATGATAAAGTGAAGGAATCTACAAAATGGAATAGAAAATAAAGTGTAAGTAAAAATAGCTACTATACTCATGAAGATAGTGATGGATTATCAAATAGTGATGAATATGAAAATAGTAATGAATATAGACTTCTAATGGCTTATGAAGATGATAAATTTTTGGATGCTTTAGAAGAAGATGAACTTCATGAAGAAATCTCTAAACTCAAAATCTGTTTAGAAGAAAATAGTATGATTATAGATACCTTGACATATCAACTTGTTGAAAGAGAAAAACACAATGAAAAACTAGAATGTGAAATTGTGGGTCTAAGAAAGGATCTTGGGAAAACAAAATATCTCAATATTAGATTTGCTAAGGATCAGAAACTTTAAATGAAATTATCAAATTACAGTGTTCTCCTCAGATAAATACAGGTCTTGGATATACTGAAGAAACATCTCAATCATAGAAGCCGTCAACCTCCTCTAAAAGCTATTTTGATGTAGCAAAGAACAGTGAATAGTATGACAATCGTCAGAAAAGGCATAAGGCAGATCACTAGGTAAATCAGGTTCAGTTTGCTCCAAGGATGAACAGAAGTCACCACCAACCTCAGGTAAATCATACTCAATTTGTTTCAAATATGAATAGAATCTATAATCACCAGAGCAATAGATTCGATAATCGCAGGAACTTCTTCAATGGTCAATGTTTCTGATGTCATAATTTTGGACACAAAGATGCTCAATGTGTTGCTTACAAAACCATCATGACTAGAGAAGCACAAAATCAAAGAAATGTGACAGGGATCAAGAATAGTTCCTATAATAACTTTTCTCTTCTTGAAAATGAAATAGAATGCTCAATCTGTAACAACTTTGGCCATGAAGAATCTGAATGTAGGAGTAAAATTTGGCAAATATCTCAAAAGGAGATAACTCCATTAAATCCTAAAATATGGAGAAATAAAGAACCGCAAACAGAAAGATGTGGTATAGCCTTATATGCAAAAGGACAAGAAAACTAGTGGTACATCGACAGTGGATGCTCAAAACACATGACATGTGACAAAACGAAACTACACTCATATAATGCCTTAGAAAAGGAAAAGAATGTCTCATTTGGAAACGACACTCCTGCTATCATAAAAGGTAAAGGCTCTGTTTTCTTGAAAGAAAAAGTTAAAGTTGAGAATGTTATGTATGTTGATGGTTTAAAGCTTTACCTATTGAGTGTGACTCAAATGTGTGATCAAGGAAATGAAGTGGTGTTTCGATCAAACAGATGTGTTGTTCGTGAGCTTGATACAGGAGAAACTGTGATAAAAGCTACAAGGACTCAAAGCAACTTATACATACTCAAGGGAGGACAACAACAGTGCTATCTAAGCAAAAATGATGAAAACTGGCTATGGCATAGAAGATTGGGACATCTAAGCTTTTCTCAAATAAGAAAAGAATTCAGATTCCAGGTTGTTCGTGATCTTCTAGATATAAACATTCCTAAAAATACTATATGCAAACCATGTCAATTCGATAAGAAAACTAGATCTCACTTCATCGAAAAGGAAGGGTTAGCTAGTGAGCCTCTTGAACTTGTTCATACTGATTTATGTGGACCATCAAGGAAAAAGTCACCATGTGGATAAGAATACATTTTATTGTTCATCGATGATTTTTCAAGAATGTGTTGCATAGGTCTTCTAAAGCATAAAGATGAAGCATTTGAAAAGTTCAAAGCCTTTAAAGCTTTGGTTGAAAATGAATCGGATCACAAAATCAAATGCCTCAGATCTGATCGAGGAGGGGAATTTACCTCGGATGAATTCTTTTACTTTTGTGAAAAACATGGAATAAAAAGGTAGTTCTCCACCGCAAGGACTCCTTAGCAAAATGGAGTGGTATAAAGGATGAACAGAACTGTTCAACAAATGGCTCGAGCTATGCTAGATGAATTTGGAACTCCTGCAACCTTTTGGGGTGAAGCTGCATTCACCACCATCACTATTCTCAACCAAGCAAATGTTTGGATAAACAACACTCAATCTCCACATGAACTTTTGTATGGTAAGACTCCTATTGTAAAATACTTCAAAGTTTTTGGAAGCAAATGTTACATCAAAGGGACTAATGAAAAACTTGGTAAGTTTGAACCTAGAGTAGATGAAGGTATTCTTCTTGGCTACTCTTCTCGAAGTAAAGGATATAAATGTTATAATAAAAGACTTGGGAAAATTATTGAAAGTATTGATGTTGTGGTTGATGAAGCATGCAAAAATCCAAAACAGATAAAAACCAAAGATCATGAGAATGAAGAAGATGAGGATCATTTTCCCACATCAAATGACACTGATTCTAAAGAAGAAACTAATGAAGCAGCAAAAGAAGATATAACAGTAGAAGAAAAGACTTCATCCAGGTATGTTCAGAAAAATCATCCAGAAACTCAAATTTTAGGGGAAAAAGGGGCAGGTGAGCAGACAAGAAGAATTATTACAAAAGCCTCAAGCTATCTAGCATTACTATCTTCCACCGAACCTCAAAATGTAAATGAAGCATGCAAAGATGAATGTTGGGTCAAGGCCATGAATGAAGAACTTGAGAAAATTGAAAATAACAATACTTAGGAATTAGTTCCTAGACCTCATGATAAGAATATCATAGGAACTAAATGGATATTCAAAAACAAGCTGAATGAAAATGGAGAAGTTATTAGAAACAAGGCCAGACTTGTTTGTAAGGCATATGCCCAACAAGAAGGTATAGATTTTGAACAAATTTTTGCACTTGTTGCTAGACTTGAAGCCATAAGAATGTTTCTTGCTCTTTCTATTTTTCAGAAATTCAAAGTATACCAAATGGATGTAAAATCTGCCTTTCTTGATGGAGACTTAGAAGAAGAAGTCTATATTGAACAACTAGAAGGTTTCATTCTTGGAAATGATGCAAAACTTGTATGCAGACTCAGAAAGGCTCTCTATGGTATAAAACAGGCTCCAAGGGCATGGTATTACCGTCTTGACAAATATCTCCACCAGCAGGGTTTCTCAAATGGGTCAGCAGATAGCAATCTATATACAAAGATTGACACTGATAAATTGCTAATAATTGTTGTTTATGTTGATGAAATCATTTTTGGTAGCAATGAAGAATCCATGAGTCAAAATTTTGCTTCAGTAATGCAGCAAGAATTTGAATGTCCTTGCTTGGTGAGCTTACCTATTTTGTTGGTCTACAATTTCAACAAAATAAAGATGGTATTTTTCTCTCACAAACCAAATATCTCAAACACATCTTGAAAAAGTATGGCATGGAAGATTCTAAACCATTATGTACCCCAATGGTAACAGGATGCAGTCTCAGCTCAAATGATGAATCAGCAGTAGTACATCAACCAACTTACAGATCCATGATTGGTAGTATGCTTTATCTAATAGGTACCCGACCTAACATCATGCATGCAATAGGAATAGTTGGAATATTCCAAGTAAATCCAAAGGAATCACACCTTCAGGCAGTCAAAATAATTTTCAAATATCTTCAAGGAACACAAAACTTTGGTTTATGGTATCCTAGAGATACAGATCTTACACTTCATGCATATACATATGCCGATTGGGATGGAAGTGTTGATGACAGAAAAATCACTAGTGGTGGTGCATTCTATATGGGTTCCAGGTTAGTGTCTTGGTTCAACAAGAAATAAAGTTCAACTGCATTATCTACAGTTGAAGCAGAATACGTGGCTGCTGCATCTTGCTGCATACAACTACTTTAGATGATGCAAACCTTGCAAGACATTAAGATCACATGTACTCTACCCATCTCCATTTTATATGATAATACAAGTGCCATCAATATTTCAAAGAATCCAGTCATGCACTCCAAGACCAAGCACATACCCATCAAATATCATTTTCTACGTGAACAAGTGCTTGAACAAAAGGTCAAATTGGAATATGTTCCCTCCAAAGAACAAGTTGCTAATATATTCACTAAAACACTACCCAGAGAGACATTAGAATATCTCAAACAAAAGATGGGAGTAGTCACTGCATCATCCTACTGTTAAATTCTATTTTTTTAGATAAAGGTGGTTATATGTTAGTCGCATACATACGTAGGTTTCCGTGGCCACAGTCGCGTATATGTTGGTTTGAAGAAAAGCAGTGGGCCAGACTCAGAAAAAATGGGTTTGCTATGGTTCTGTCAATTATCTACTCTATTTGATGATGGTTACAATCTGCTGATAACATGTGGAAATATATTGGTCCTCATAAAGTTCTTGGTAACTTGATGTATATCTGATTGATGATGATGCTTTCATATCTCTTACTAACATATGCAATGATCAGATCTGATAGTGAACAGGTGGAATAGGTTCAAGGGGAGAACATGCTATGCTTCTAACAAGTCATTGTTGGCATTATTACTAGAAGTCCTTGGTACCTAATGAGTTCTTACTTTATGATGATAAGTTGATACTCACATATGTTGATTATCATGGTTGATGATGTGGGATGTTCCCTTGTGATGATATAATGAAGGTTCTTGTGGAAAGATCATGAAGTTCTTGATAAAGATGTCTATGGTGTTTTCGCATACATATGATATGATTTTGTGCTACCGCGTAGAGATATGAGATATGCTTAGTTGATTCATGGAAGGTTATGATAAGGGAATGAAGCAAGTTGATCTTGATGAGATCAAGAGGATGAGTTGATATATGCCGACATACTTTGTCATAGGTTAATGATATTTTGGGAACTAATGATGGAAATATATAGTTTGTTGGTCTGGATGCTGTTGATAGATGATGTTGATGGTGCAGATCATATGATAGTTGTTGATGATAATCATGGTCTTGTTTAAGATATTTGGTCTCTGTTACAGATGTCATGTATATAATTTAATGTAAAGGTCATGAAAGGACCTAATTTGTAACCACACTATGCATGGGATGGATGATGTAATGTTTCTTGCTTTTGTCATGTATAAACAATTGGTATATCCCCACTTGGTTGGGTGGATGAGTCAAATTTGGTATGTCCCCACTTGTTTGGGAGATGGATGTATGTATGAGTCATTGGTGATAGAAAGGTCATTGGTGATGTATGTATAGAGTCATGTTATTCTTTTAGAACATATTTTTGGAGACTTTGCTTGTGCTTAGGTGGAGCATGGACTCGATCATGGGAGCTCAATCAACACACTTCAGCATATCAAGAATTCAGCATGTACTCCGGGGAAGCATGACTCTTTGTCCTTGATGTCAAAGGGGGAGAGTGACTTGGTGTGGTTGTTGCCATCATGTCCAAAGGGGGAGACTGTTGGCATTATGATACAAATATTATCCTTGATGGCAACTCACTCAGATGAAATATCATAGTGTAGCAGGTAAACAATGAAGAATTACATATCAGTCTTCACAGAATGAAGAAAGAGAGGTATACGTAGGTTCACCATTGACCAAGCTATGTATACACACAGTTTCATTGTATACAAGTCACGTATACATACACACACACTTTCACAGAAGGAAAAGCACGTATACCTTGGAAACTAAGTTTATGGTCTGAAGTATTTGGTCCATGTTATTTTGATCCATGATATTGGTCCAAGGTATCTGGTCCAATGTATTGACCCTAGGTATTTGGTCCAAGGTATTGGTCCTAAGTGGTTTTGGTCCATGGTATTGAGAAAGGCCTAAAACTATAAAAGGAGGAGAAGATCATTAGGCCAAGGTGTGCAAGTATCGAATATCTAGTGAAGTGTGAGATCTAGTATGCAAGTTATTGGGTTATGGTGCATTGCTGGATCGGATCCAAGTATGAAACTTAGTGGATGATGAGGGAATAGATCTAATGATTGGTCGGGATCTTAAGGTGTAAAATGAACTATCATTATGTGGTTTTTTCTCATGTATATTCTAGATCTGAATATTGATACATATATTATTTTGTAAATGATATGATCTCGGTATAACTAAAGTCTACAATAACTGCAGAACTATGAATTTATATTTGTAGATGTATACACACAGGTTTGACACATGGCAGTATCGTATACCTTATAATATATGTTTTAGTTGCTTTTGTTTGCTGTTGGAGAGTTCTGGGTTCTGGCTTGGGTTCTGGTTACTGTATTCTCATGATAGTTTTCTGAATGATCAGATTGATGGGTTGTCAAATTGATTGATTGATTCGGTTGTGGTTGGTTCAAAAGGTGACTGGTTGATGTAGATATATTTGATGATTGAATTATAGTTATGATGTTGTTGATGGATCCAGTCTGAAAATTTATGAAATGTGGTCCCTGGAGGAAGAGAGAAGGTCGTAGCCTTCTGTAGGTCGGTGCCTACGTACTAGCAAACATATCGGCTAGTACAAGAGCTAGGGGGTTATAGCTCCCTTCTAGTAGTAGCTAGAAAATGAGAGAAGGTTGCAGCCTTTTGTAGGTAGAAGCCTGCGTACTGGTATAAGTCTACACCAGTACAAAATTGTAAACAAAATTTTCTTATTATTAGAAGAAGACAGAGATGACAGCAACAGGTGGTTTTTACCCACATTGGGTTTCCACCTTATATCATGGTGTTGATGTGTGATGTTTATGCTTTATTCTACTTTTACTGCACTGTCTAATTAATATCTGACATTCAATACATGATAAATTGGGTAAATCAAAAGTTCTCTACATATACACTGGTTGCTTTAATAACAGTCACGTGTACATGTTGGTTCACTTAGCTAAAGTAGCATATACAAATCTGCCTATGGAAATGAAAAATTATTGAGTTACTAATACTGATTCACCCCCCCTCTCAGTATTATTTCCAATAGTTGTTACGAAATAAAGGTGTTAAAACCCATGGATGTGATCATAAACCCTCTCATTAATTTTTTTTAAATTATAGCCTCTTAATGGAAAAACCTAATATATAAGAAGCAACAACATTTACGTAGATATTAGAATATTTTATGGCTACCTTAGGTAGTCCAACCAATCATAGAAATTCCTAAATATTCTTCTTTAATAATTATGTTGTTGTTTAGATACATGTATCCTACATCTTTGGATTTCAACAGACTTCCCTTATATCAAAATAATTAGGTGACCCTCTAGTGGATAACACTCTAAATCATGTATTTTGGAAGGATATTATTCTCAAATTAGAGAAAACAATTGGCTATCTAGACTATTGGTTGCAGATAGTGTTGTTATTGACGGAAATAAGATGTCATTGATCTTAAAGGGAATGTCTGAAACAAGAGTTATATCTCTCATGACGCAATGAAAGTAGTATGAAAGATGGATCTATTATGTTACCCCATCAAAATATTAAAAGGAGTTTCAAATTTTATTAAGTTTTAGACAAGATTATGATGTCTTAATGGTCGTAACAACAACATGCGTGCATAGATTTTGTCAATACCTTTCCAACACTATATCCCACTCTGAAAAAATCCCTAGGAATGAGAAATTATGGCCATTTGAAGTTCAATAGTGATTAAGGACCCAATAACTATGGAGAAAAACCAAAAATATTAATAAATTACTAAAGTGTGAATATTTCTAGTGGATCTACATTCCAGTGGCTCAAATCAATAATACATAGTAGGAATACTTGCATGACTCTTAATTCCATTAAACAACATGCAACTTTGAATTGATCGAATGCATGCCACTACTATAAAAATACCCTATTGATGTAAGGTATGATAATCTAAATGATAGTTAAATATATCCAACTCGTGATGATGATCCCACCAAATTGACACATGGCTAGCTTGGACTGGTTCTTTTTGGTGACTAGGAAGACACGTGGCAAGCTCAAAGTAGCATATTTTGGTGACTTGGTAGACACATAGTAAACTCAGAGTGGTTCATTGTTATTAACACATAGGAAATTATGATTGGCACAATGTGATGATTTGGAAGATTGGACACATGTAAAAATATTAAAATCTATTTTTACACATGGAATGAATTGAAATTTGATGATGTCAGTAAGGTGATGTGGCATCACTAGGAGTTACCACCTGGAAATGATAAATGACACTTGTTGGTTGGTAGAAATGTTGATAATGGGAGACATGTGGCACCCCTCATGGGATGTCATGTGGCATGATGATGTCATGGACCATGGTGACATCATCGAGTAGATGACTAGGGACGCCTAATGACCCGGTCATAGAGCATGGTAATATGGGACCAACGCATTGATTTTAAGGAGTTGCGCTGACCATTAAGAAGTGAATGGTAACATGGTAAGGGCCAAACCTAATTTATATGGCACTTCACACATAAATAAGAAATTAAATAAAACTAAGGCCATAAGGGAGGGCCTAGTCATTAGTTATATGGCACAAATATTGATGTGAGTTTGTTATAATATATATATACAATTCATAAGACTATGGTGGACCCTTCATTAGCCCGAGACGACAATACCATTACAAATACATGCCCATATACTCATTTCAAATTCACTAAGTGATCAAGGAAAAAATGCATAGCTCGGTAAAATATGAATCTCAATGGAGAAAACCTATTTCTCATGAATCGTATTACAAAAATCCCTTCTAGTCATAACTATTACAAATATGATTCAGTGAAGTGTGGTTCGAAGTTACAAGTTAATTGATGGATTTTATTATGGACTTTAGTGCTGAAATTATTTGATATGATTATAGGTTATGGCTTGATCTGAAACTATCATATGGACAAGACATAACATATAGTTGTTCTTGATCAATATATTATTGCCAGGATGTCGTTCCTAAAAATGAATTTAGTATATGTTGGTACACAACCCCTAACACCTTTGACCAAGTTTTAGCACAATGTAACATATGTTGGGATAGAAGGTGGGTCCACACCCTCACCCTGGTTCGCATTCAAATTTATTACAATGTCAAAAGAATTGGTTCACAAGGTTCATTGTGTAGCTCAGTTGGCGGGGAACTACTAATGGATAGGATTATACCATGGTTCAAGTGATATTGGCAACGAGTTCATATTATTATTATTATTATTGAAATTCATTCCATTAAATATTTAGATGATTTGTAGCATACATTTTGTAACGCCATCATTAAAATATGACCATTTTATCTAGTGTTCCCAAAATGGGGATTTTGTATAATAGTTAATTTAATATATGGTTTCAAATGGTTATTTGTAGTTTTTGATCTCATTCATGAGCCAAACGGAAATCCAACAATTGCATTGTCATTAATGTTCATTGGAGAACGAATCGAAATGGATGAAGTGCAATGATGACATGTATTTGATGACCAAAACATTATTTCATGTTTTTGAGGGTTTATGAGTAGTTTTAAGTGGTTTTTCATAATGGCAATAACAGTTTTCAAGAAGGACATTGTGTGACTAGATTGATGAACTAGTCAGAGTAGAGTATATAGTATGAAAACCAGTGATTATAATTGATATGACAGTTGTGTGGTAGTGATTATGGTGATATAGTTTGCAAGTTGCGATAGCGGTCGCAATTGTGGTGATAACGATGATAGTGTGTGCAAGTTGAAATGGTAATTTTAAGTGTAGGTTGTGATGGTAACAGTTTCTACATGTTGTGATGATGGTAAGAGTTATTGTTAAAAAAAAATAATCTTATTAACAAATGAATATAGAAGATGATGATGGATCTAGCTTTAAATATTTTGAAAAGAGGTCCACAAGGAATTGAAGAAGGAGGTCGGTGCCTACACTAAGGTTGGAGTCTTGATTAGGTTAGAGACTAGAGTAGGTTGGATCTTGCTCATCATTAAAGATAGTGCCTAAATCATGTAGAAACATAGATCAAGTCAAAGCGTTCTCATCGTCAAGGTTGGTTCCTAAATTAGGTTGTAGCCTATAGTGGGTTTTTCCTTACACCCTTTAAGGTCAGTGCCTCAATCAAGTTGTAGCCTATCACAAGTAGAATCTTTCATATTCTAGGTTTGGGTGCCTCCAATAGGTTAAAGCATGAAAATATATGTAATGCATTAAATCATATGAAGAAGAATAATTTTTGGTTTTCTCTCATATGGGTTTGTACGTAAAATCCTTTCTTTTTGATAGATGTAATGGCTTCTTAATGTGTTATTGATGTGATGTTAGATTTACGATGCATTTTTTATTTGTTGATATATTTCATATGGTTATATTTCATTGCAATATGAATATTTGTTGAAGAAATGACATGAAATGGTAAAATTTCTCTCACAATTATTGGCACTCCTGCCCACTCTTAGCGTGATATTTTGTCGAACAAGTGGTATCGTAGTAGGTAATATTCAAGAGCAATTAACTGCTAGAAGGTGCATCTAGGGAATCATGGAAGCATCAATTTCAATGCAAAAGCTAGTATGATATTGGAACTTCAGTTGGAGTTTAAATGAAAATGTGAAATCCTAACTAAGCATCTTGATGAAGTTAAGAAGAAGATAGTTGAATAAAAAAAGAAACTAAAAGAGAGGAATGACATAATCACCCATCTCAAAGAAGAAGTACTTGCAATAAAGTAGTCATCTAACATAATTCAATAAAATGTCTTAACCATCATAAGTAGAAAGAAGAAATACCCCAGGTACCACACATCATTTTACTGTTATTGTTTTCTATGTCATACTTTTGATCATAAGAAAATTACTTCTAATTATTCCCTATCCCATTATTTTAAACAGAAGTCCATGAATTGTAAAGTCACTAAAGAAGAAGAAAGGTGTCATCCTAAGATATGGCAAGAGAGAGAAAATTGTGGCATCATATTTTATGCTCAAAAGAAAAAGGATAAGTGGTATGTTCACAATGTATACTCAAGGAACTTGTCAGAGAATAAAATCAAGTTTATAAACATCAGAGAGATATATGCAGGTAAACTAAATTTTAGAAACAACACATCAACAAGTATCATTGGAAAAGCAACCATTAACATTGATAATGGATGAACCAAAGCGCAAGATGTCATGTAATTAGGACAATTAAAGCATAATATTTTGAGTGTCAGTCATATATGTTATCATGGTTTTGATGTTATATTCAACTCCAACTGGTGTGTGTTCTTAAATTAAGATATAGATAAATTGGTAGTAAAATCTATCAAGACTTATATATATATATATATGTATATATATTTATATACTGGATGATTCAATAACAAAGAGAAGTTGCAATGGAAAGATGAAATAGGATAATATTTTCTCTCATTTTGTTCAAGTAGAGAATACCATCAACTCCACTCCAGGTACTAATGAAGAAGAAACTAAATTTTTTCAAAAGTTAACTAATAAGTTGCCTTTCAAGCACTTTCAATTTGGAAGTATAGGTCATTATGCAACTAAATGTCCTTATTCTAAGATCGATGATAGTGATTATGAGTCAATTTTCAAATCCAAGCATCAAAAGAAAAAACAAGCTACTAATAAGAGGAATTTCTAATCAAAAGAAAAAAGTGATAGCGAAAGAAATGAAAGTGTGACTAACAAAGAAAGTGCTAAAATACTATCCATTGTTGATACTAAAGAACCTAAAGCATAAATAAACTATGAAAAATAGCTTATAAATGCATTAAAGGAAATTGATACCTTGAAGAATAAGGAAGGTCAACTATTGCAGCAACTTCAAGATAGAAACCTAAATGAAGATTCCATTCTTTCTCTCAAAGTTGAATTGGAAGAAGCAATAAGTGTAAAGGAATTTATATTAGAACAACCAAGTGAGGAGAAAATTTGTGAAAGAGGAGAGGAAGATGTTTCCCTTTTGAGAAAATAATTGTGGTAGCTCAAATTAAAGTTCCACAAAGGGAATGAATCCCTAAATCACATTCTCAACATGTATAGTTATCATGTCATTAAAATATGTATTGATTATGAAAGAAATTGTGAGGCACATAAGAACAATGGCCCCAAAAATAATCAAATGAAAATCACTCCATGAGGCTTGAGAATATATTCATATAATATTGTAGAAACTCTCGTGAGGATCCAATGCAATTTATGAAGCATGCCAAGCATGTTCATCTCAATGACTCTCAAGATAATTCGAAGAAGGTGTAGAGCACAAGAAACTAGAATGAAGATGTATGATCTCTCACGACAAGGAATCTTCACAAAGCATTGAAAAGAAACAATGAAACAAGTATTGGAAATCAGAAAATGAATATGGATCTTCCAAGGAACAACTTTAGATTGTCAAGGTCTCTCTTTACACCAAAGTATCAAGCTAAGTTCCTTTGTTATTTATTTTTATGTACAAACTTTCGGCACAAAGTGCATCATTGAAAAACATATATTGTGGTTATATGTAGAGGATATGATCAAGTTCATAGATGGAGGTACATTAATCAAATCAAGTTTTTTCATCAGCCATTTTCAAAAATATTGAATCAAAATGTTGAATGTTACATATGTCATAATAAAATTCATATAGCACAAGATTGCAAACTCAACTATAGACAATACGATAGAGAAGGAATTCCTATTAATATAAGAATTAATTATACATTATGGAGAAGAGGTAAATAATGATCTTGATTAGATATAACACCTCATATATACTCCCTTGGTGATGTTGTTGTTGTAATGTTGACATTGATGTCAACAAGTACTTAGCATTGTTTCCTTGTGATGATGTCAACCTGGATCATATCAAAGTCCTTGTGATTGGTAGAAGGGTTGTAGAAATATGCAAAGGTACCTAGAAACGTGGAGCCTTATTTTGATGTCATGGTGCTTGAAAAGGAAGTTGGACAGGTACTGGAGATTCTTAAGTAGGTGTTGGAGATTCTTGGATAGGTTTCAGAGATCCTCAAGCTAATATGTTGAAAGAAGGTACGCTTGCGAGAGGTAACATAACTAAATAGGCTCAAAGGTGTATTATAAAATAGGAAAGAGCCTTAAAGGAGAATTAAAGTTATAATTTTTGTAATAGCATATAAAGTGTCTTATAATTCAATATCTTTGTATCAGTGGTGTATTACCACCAAGAAGTGAAATTTCCCAAAATTGTTTGTGCACCCGGGTTATTTCAATGGCCATTTTCTATGGTTTTTGCACTTGGTAATTGGTCAAAAAGTTTGAGGAAGGTTGGAATTGGTCTAGAAGATGATTAAAGTTTAAAATATCCCTAATACAATGAATATCATGGATGATCAAGTCAAGCATGAGAAATATCAAAGTATCATACCAGTCAAGAGTGTATAGACATAGATGACGAGTTCTCCATTATTCATAATCTAATTATTCTTTTAATCACTCGAAAAAATTATTTATAGGAAAATAAATTGAGGATTTGTGTTTGGTTGAGTAAGTGTCAGACAAGAGAAGAGTGTGCAAGCTTTGAGGAACATTATGCACAAAATCTAAAGCAGTGTGCAAAAGGTAGAAAAAACATGTTTCAACCAACATCTTGAGTAGAGATCAAGGTGATGGAGCAAAGAAAGTATTGAGGATCTATCTAGAGTATCTATTTATTACTGATGTGTTTTTCATAATATAATATGTAGTGTTTATGTTGATCAAGTTTATTATTTTCCATAAGACTGATGTGTTGTTGTTGAGTTTTGTAGTTCTTCGTGGATTCCAATTTGAAAATGAACGAAAGCATGGTTCTGAGAGGTTGAGGAGGATGGGGCCTCCATTTAGTAGTGGGTGAACAAGAAAGGGTAAGTTTCTCCTTGATACTGGTGCCCAGAAAAACAATGTTTTGGGAGTGGTAGCCCCATCTCGTGGTGGTTAAGCAAGGCTTATTGGGAGTAGTGGCTTCTAGCAGGTGATGGCCAGCAAAATCATGTTAGTAGAGACTTCCTAGATGTTGGTGGTCAACAATATTAATATATTTGTAGTGCTTCCTAGTGGGTGGAGGCTTGCTAAACTATGTAAAATATTGTATTCATATAATAATAAGAGAATGAGAAGAAACATAGAAACAACAAGTCATTTTCATCCCTTCGGGGTTTCTACCCAAAATACATATGTTTCCTTGTGCATGTTTATCATGACTCTTATGTATTGATTTTATGATGCATTTATATTTAGATATACTAATATTATGATGTGAGTGGTTGTTTTTTGATTTAGTAAAAAGTGTTAAAATTTCACCGGCGCCATCACTACTAATTCACGTCACCCATCTCAGTAGTGATTTACATTTCAAATAAGTTTTTTCAGAGCCAAGTTCCCTCCAGTTAAGATTAACCACTCAAGAGTAGATTATGGACAATGACCAAGAATAATAAGAAGATGTCTCAAAAGAGGAAGAGCAACAAACAACTTAGAAATATTTCAGATTCAGAACCCCTACTTTTATTGATCGAGTTTGGTGAAGATAGTCATGATGGTCATATTAATCTAATTGCCCATTTCCTTGCATATGTAATGATGATTATTCTCTTGAAATTGATGGGTTATAATATGATAACCGATTGATTGAGATTAGTCTTTCAGGTAGAAGTGGAGGTCATCCTTTTGGATAGGAGTCTGATTTAGAAAATTTTGATGGTGGATAAAAGGAGATATGAGTTGAAGATAAAAGTCAACCTATTTCAGCATTGGATGTAATGAAAATGTCCTCACTTGAAAATAGAGATCTATAGAAATTGCTTCAAATACTTGACGAAAGAGAGAAAAATTTCAAGGAAGAAAATTCTGATTTAAAAACCTAGTTGTAGGAGGCATGTAGAACTGAAGAGGAAGTGGTTAATAAGATGAAGGAGGTTATGGAAAAATGTGAAGCACTAAGAGTTGAAGTAGATTTTGCAAGAGAAGAATTAGAAAGGAACAAATCTAACAGTCAAGCAACCACAAGTAAATCTAAAAATATTGGAGGAACTAGTAGCAACCTAAGAAGAAAAAGGTCATCAGCTAGACCAATAACCAAGAAAGGAGGACATGAATGGGAAAAGAAGATAAATTGACCAAGAAAATATATTTCTTCGATAATAAGAAATATCAAGTGTTTTAGTTATCAAAAAATTTGACATATAGCAACAAATTATAGAAGTAAAGAGATGAAGACCACTCAACAAAAGAAGCTACAAATAAAAAAGAACCCACGAGTAAAAATCTAAGGAAAATTCCCCTCATCATGAAAATCATCAATAGTTATGTATAATAGTTCCTTTTATGGTTATTTGTTTTGGTGCAATTATTTTGGCCATAAGGTTTTCAATTGTAGGACTTATGAAAAGACTAGAAGGAAGATCAATAGGAGATATGAGTCTTTTCCTCCATTCTTTGGTTACATAAGGTGTTATGTGTGTGACAACATTGGCCATAAGGCCAAATATTATAAGTTACCCATGTGTTATAGGAAACCCTGCCAAAGGGAGAAAGTCATGAAAGGCCAACCACACAAGGAGAAATAAATTGATGCACATGTCAAATATTAGCCTATCAAAGTAGGGAGGAGAAAGGAGCAATAATAGACCCACACCAAAAATTCGAGCTTGCATGGTTTCAAGGGGATCATATGGTTACTTCTTGAGTTTCATGTGGACCATTGGAAGCATATACATATCACAAAAGTTGTATGTGGAAAAATACATGTGTTAGGAAGGTGATCCATGCGATCAAGGAGAGCTACATGAGGCTTAAATTATTGGTTTTATTTTTTATCTATTCTTATTTTTAGTTTATCATCATTCGTATGAGCTACATATATTTTATTATAGATTTGGAATAGTTGAATTTTGATTCTTATGATACCCTTGAGGACATGAAAACCATGCATATTATAAGGGGACTAATTTAGTACATGTGTGATGTGCCCCCACGTGTTTGTTTTAGGACAATTAATATTACATAATTTCTATGACTGATATATTCTGCAACCAAATTGTAGGAGAATGTTCCCATATCACGGCTTATAACAATTTGGTTTTATTTATGCTAATAATAGTGAATCTACTCATATTTTTCTAATCAAGTATTAGAGCATGAACTCTTCATAAAGTGAGTTATCAAGGAGTGAAGAAAGATCACATATTTAAGGGGAGCATTCTTGCTTCCAATGGATTTGTAGGTTGTTGGCATTGTGTTCATTGTGGAGAATATTTTTATGCATCTATTTGAAATTGGTTTATTGAAAGAGGATGTTGAGAAAAAAAAATGTGGCTATCTCATATAGTTTCATATGTGTGAGTATTCCTGCATGGCATAGTAGATATGTTGCTAGTGTTGATATTACTAGATTACATATATGTCATGTATTATCATGCTTGTTTGGCTATTATTGAGATTAGATGATAGTGCATTGGATTTTTCACATTTAGGGTGTACATATTATCATTCATTTCTTATATATCGAGATTTATGATGTATATTTTTGTTAAGATATTTTCATTTATATGGTTGAGTTATGATGGGTCTATTTTTCAGTGTTGATGTCCTATGTAATCTATGATGTCTGTGGTTGAGACTATGAGACATATATTTCTATTGATGCATGGAGAGATTATGATGTCGCGTGAATCTCATGAGAGTATATATGTTTCATATGATGTATTGGTATGAGATATTGATATGTTTCTATTGTTTGGGATTTTGATCTCATTGTATGAGGAGAGAGTGTGTTGGCTTTGATAGTATGAGGCCAAGTAGATGACAAGTTTACGAGTTGTTGACATTGCAAAATAATATGTTGTTATTGTTTTTTCTTTGATTTCTTCTTGGATGCACTACTTATTTTCCCACACATTGATGATGTTGGACAAACTGTTGTTATATTGTCTTAACTACTACAAGTGATGTTTTTCCTACTTGTTGATTGTTGCTTGGAGCTAGATTTGGTACTACAAGAGTATGATTCTATGCTGGGGAGATTCATTGATGATATTCTTTTTACTGATGATGAGGATGTATATGCTTTTTGACTATCTCATGCTACTTGTGTTACTACTAGAAGATGAATATGTTGCATATATCTTGGTGAAGCATGGTCCTTGCTAATGATTTTACCACGATATTATTGTAGAAAGTTCATTGTTGGTATTTGATATTATATTGATAATTTTTACTTTGTTGCTATATGTAGGTTTTAACCCCGTACAGAAATTACCTGCATATGAATTCTAAAAGATAGAAAATAAATAATGTGAGAGAAGAACACATAAAACACATATACACAGAGATTTTCCATTGGATCCCAAAACTAGGACTACCAGCTTGATTTTCCATTATGTTCCTTTCAGTGTTAGAATACATTTTTATACATGCTGAAGCATCCAATACCATGGACCGAAAACCATTGCGTCCAAAAAAACATGTGTGAAAATCATGCAAAAAACCATAGGTGGGTCCGCCCAACCTAACATAGGGTCCAAAACCAAAATTTTCCGGGGCGCTGCCCCAGACCCCATAAAGTGGGGTTACGGGTGCCCTTCAAACCCCCTGTTAACTACGTGGAAAGAATATAACACAACCCAAAATTCTCCCACTTGTTGTTTTCTTTCCACAGGGGGCCACAAGAGAGCTTAGTCATTTTCCAGCCCTGAAATGCCCATTGTCTCTCTACACCAAGAGAACTTCTCAGAGCTCATAGATTTTGTCAATGCATCTGCAGTATTCTTCAAAGTGTCCACCTTTACTAGCAACACCTTTTTGTCTTCTATCATATCCCTCACAAAGTGATACTGAACATCAATGTGCTTTGTCTTTGAATGATATGCGGGGTTCTTTGCCAAGAAAATTGCACTTTTGCTGTCACAGTCTATCCTTATAGATTCCTATACTAACCCCATACTTGAACACAATCTCTGCAACCAAACTACTTCCTTTCTTTCATGAGTGGCTGCCATGTATTCTACCTCTATAGTTGATAGTGCCACTATAGATTGTTTCTTACTCATCCAACTGACTGCACCTCCAAATAGGTTAAACACATACCCACTTGTAAATCTTCTCTGATCCAAATCTCCAGCCCAGTGCGCATCAACAAAGCCATGAATATCCAACACGCTATCTCGGTCTTCCTTGGTAGCACAAACCATAATCACTAGTGCCATGCAAATACCCCAAAACCCGCTTCACTACTATCCAGTGCTCCTTCCCTGGTTTTGACATAAACTTGCTCAATACTCCCACTGCATGTGCAATGTCTGCTCTAGTACAGACCATTGCATACATCAGGCTACTAACTACACTTGCATATGGAACATGGGACATGTCGTCTTCCTCTTCTTGTGTCTTGGGACACTGTTTAGCAAATAACCTCACACCTACAGGAATAGGAACCTTCGCCGGTTTACTATCCTGCATATTAAACCTTTGCAATATTGTCTCAACATACTTCCTCTAGTTTAACTAGAGCTTCCTCTTTGCCCAATCTCTTTTAATTTCCATGCCCAAAATATAGTTTGCAGCACCAAGATCTTTCATGTCGAATTTGGAAGACAATTGGGTCTTCAAATCCTGGATAACTTCTTTGTCATTTCCAACTAGAAACATATCATCCACATACAAGACCAGATAAATAACATGGTCACCAATTAATTTAAAATACACACAGTGATCTACTTTGCTTCTGGTGAAGCCAAGTCCCCATATAAATGTATCAAATTTTTGATACCACATCCTTGGTGACTGTTTTAACCCATGTAGAGACTTCTTTAACTTACATACTAGTTCTTTTGTACCCTTCACCACAAAGCCTTCAGGTTGCTTCATGTAGATCTCCTCTTCCAGATCCCCATGAAGAAATGTTGTCTTGACATCCATCTGTTCTACCTCAAAAACAAAAGCAGCAGCAACATATAAAAGTAATCTAATAGAAGTTACCTTGGAAACAGGAGAAAAAATATCACCAAAATCAATTCCCGGCACCTGGGAATAACCTTTTGCTACCAACCGAGCTTTGTATTTCTCCACTTTTCCTTCTGCATTTGTCTTCTTTTTGAACACCCATTTGCTGCCAATGGGTTTCCTTCCAACCAGCAACTCCACTAGATCCCAAGCCTCATTTTTGTGTAAAGATGCCATTTCATCAACCATGGACTCTTTCCAGAGTTTTCCATCCTCTGAATCCATTGCTTCCTTCACAGTTCTGGGATCAATATCAGTAACAGATAAAGAAAAATTTGAACAGAGGGCAGATGGACTATACCTTTCTGGCTACCTTCTTTCTTGAACTGATCTTCTCACAGCCAGAGTTTGTGGCTCTTCGTCTTCTAATTCCTCCTCTGCTGTAGAGTCTAATTCTTCCTCCTTTAGCTCAAACTCTATCTTCTCAGGTTCCTTTGGTTGGACTTCATGTTTAATAACATCTTTCACCTCTTTAAACACCACATCTCAGCTGTACATAACCTTCCTTGTTACTGGGTTCCAAAGCTTATAACCCTTTAAACCATCCTTATACCCAATAAAGATGCACTTTTTAGATTTACTATCAAACTTTGTTCTTTTCTCCTTTGGAACATGTACGTATGCATCACATCCAAATACCCTCAAATGTGAAAGAGAGGGTTTCTTACCAGTCCATACCTCTTGTGGAGTCTTATCCTCCAATGTTGATGAAGGTGACCTACTGACCAGGTAACATGCAGTATCCACCACCTCTGCCTAGAATTCCTGTCCTAACTTGGCACCACTCAGCATGCTTATTTCCCTTTCCATCAACGTCTTGTTCATTCTTTCTGCAACTCCATTTTGCTGAGGTGTATATGGAGCAATCTTCTACTGTGCTATACCACACTTCTTGCACAGTTCTTCAAATTCCTTACTGCAAAACTCTCCACCATTATCTGTACTCAACAACTTTACCTTCTTCTCTGTCTGGTTTTCCACTAGAGCCTTAAATTCTATAAACCTATCAAAGACTTCATATTTCTTCTTAAGGAAATATATCCATGCATTCCTTGAGAAGTCATATCTAAATGATACATAGTACACAGACTTACCTAATGATGGAACCTTCACAAGTCCAAACACATCACTGTGCACAAGCTCTAATATATGTTTTGCCCTCTTACCACCAGAGGGGAAACTCACCCGATTCTGCTTCCCGTATACACAATTTTCACAGAAATGAAAATCCAGAGAGCTATTACTCATACCTTCTACCATATCTTTACCATGAAGTATTTGAAGGCCCTTCTCTCCAATATGTCCAAGCCTTTGATGCCACATCATGGTCTTTTCTCTAGAGACCACTAGATTTTCTGCTCCACTTTCAGGAACCACAGAACTATTGCACCTATCAACAACAATGCTACCTTGCAGCTTGTACAGAGTTCCAATCCGAAATCCCCACATCAATACCAGTGCTCCCTGAACCATCTTGCAGGTATCCTTCTTGAACACTACTTTTACACCTCCATCATCTAGCTTACTAACATAAATCAGATTTTTGGCTAATGCAGGAATATGTAGAACACCCAGAAGTGTTCTAACCCTTCCACCTTGCAGCTTCAACTTTACTTTTCCATGACCAATGATTCTAGTCTTCCTATCATCCCCCAAGAAGACATCACCACCATCATATTTCTCATAATCACAAAACCACTCTCTATGGGGAGTGAAGTGAAAGGATGCACCTAAGTCAATCAACCATGCCTCATGATGTACATGTGTACTTGAAGAAGCTAAGTACACATCCCCACCTTCATTTGAAGTGGTTTTTGCCTCTATAGAAGGAGCCTCATCAGATCCCTTTCCTTTGTCAGGAGCTTTAGATTTATAGTCCCTTTTGAAGTGGCATTCCTTTCCGCATTTCCAGCACACCACCTTTACATGATTTCCTGGAGATTTAGATCTCCCTCTAGATTTAGATCCCCCACTCAATGACTTATTTTTTATTCTGTTCTCGGACCGTCCTTGTACAGACAAGGCATCACCATTCTGGCTCTCCATATTTTTCTGTCTCATCTCCTCCGTCAGCAAGGTTGAGACTATTTCATCAAACTGCAAGGTAGTGACATTACTACCTATTGCAATAACTAGACTATCCCACGAATCTGGTAGAGAACACAACAAACTGATACACTTATCTTCATCTGAAATTTTAATATCAACAGATGCTAACTAACTTACCACAGTATTAAATGTGTTCAGATGCTTTATCACCGAGTCTCCATCTTTCATCCTCTGGTTATACAATTTTTTCAACAGGAACAATTTATTCACGAGGACCTAGATTGGTACAAAGTCCCTAACTTGTCCCACAAAGCTTTCGCTATAGCTTCCCCTGATACATTCAGCAATACTGAATCTGAGACACACAATCATATTGTGCTCTTTGCCTTCTGATCCAACTTCTTCCATTCTTCATCAGACACTCCTGTTGGTTTAGTACCCAGATCTACCGTAATCCACTGATCTTTATCCACCAGCAGATCCTCCATCTTGAGTTTCCACAACTCAAAACTCTGACCATTAAATTTCTCGATCTCTATCTTTCCACTGCTCACCGTCTTCTTTCACCGCTAGAATTGATCTCGCAGATCTCCCACTGAACAGGGTCTACCACAGGCCCGAGTGAAACTCCTCAGCAACAAAGGCGTCCCCTTGAAGCCAAAACAGCTCTGATACTAAAGGTAGGTTTTAACCCCATATAGAAATTACCTGCATATGAATTCTAAAACACAGAAAATAAATAATGCGAGAGTAGAACACATAAAACACATATACACACAGATTTTCCACTAGATCCCAAAACCAGGCCTACCAGCTTGATTTTTCATTATGCTCCTTTCAATGTTACAATACATTTTTATACATACCAAATCATCTAATACCATGGACCGAAAACCATCGCATCCAATACCATGGACCAAAAACCATCGCGTCCAAAAAAACATGTGCAAAAATCATGCATAAAACCATAGGTGGGTCTGCCCAACCTAACATAGGGTCCAAAACCAAAATTTTCCAGGGCACTGCCCTAGACCCCATAAAGTGGGGTTACAGGTGCCCTTCAAACCCCCTGTTAAATATGTGGAAATAATATAACAAAACCCAACACTATATGTAATGGCATGCGAGGATTTTATATGTTATAAAATGTCTACATGGATATTAAAGTTATATGTTGATGAGACCTTCAAATATGTAGTTTTTGATATCCTTGTTTGTGGTGGAGGTTTTGAGAATAGTCATGTGCTATCACATGACATGTATTATACTCCTACTATTGTTGTTGTTGTATAGAGAATATAATTTCTCATGGATGTTATGTATTTGTCCCATATCATTGTATTGATAATGCATAAAGGAAAGAAAACCTATTTGAATTTGTAAAAGTCATGCATTTTTAGTGTCTTACCTTATGGTGAATTAGTAATGGAGGGACCCATGGTGTCTAGGGTGTTTTGTAAAAAATGTAAAATTCATCTATGTATGGCCTATTGGGTGTCAAAGTAATGTATTTTCTTGTATATCATTGATATATCCCTTTTCGATTAGGTAAATGATGTAAAATTGCATACAGAGAGATATTTATTGGTGATAGGCATACTTATATAAGAGTCATATATAAATCATCTGTACTTATCACAACCATTAATTTTTTCCATATAGCCTTCTATTTCTGTTGCACTTCATTGTATATAATTAATCAAAGTTAGTTGGATTCCTAGTCCATGATGAATAGTATCTTGCACTTGGAAAGGAGGCTTATTGCAAAGAAGAAAAAGTGTTGCTACAACAACAAAGAGAGTATAATTGCAGTGACATTACATGATTAGGGCAAGCCTTTTCAACGTGAAAGGATGCATGGTGTTGGATATAGACATGTTTGGTAGTAGATTTCATTATTTCACATGCTTATCTTATATGAGAGACATATTTTCATGTCAGAAGATCATTTTTGTAGTCAACATGGTATTGAGCATGATAAGGGGAGTAATTCTCTCATCACCCACATTGATGGCATTCATTGTATTATCCTTTCCCATTGACATCATAGGGCGAGAGAGTATGGAGATCAACTTTAGAGGTCAAATCAAGTTATGAGGATTAGGTTGAGGTTGAAATAAATTCCAATGGGGGAGAATATTATCATTTTATTATTGGCATTCATGTCAACAAGTACTGAGCATGATTTTCCTTATCATGATGTCAACTTGGATTGTATATGTAGTTTTGTTAACTGGAAGAACAATTGTAGGATGATGTTAAGGTACCTCCAAATGTGGAGTCTTATGTTGATCTCTTGTTGCTTGTAGAGGAGTTTTAACAGGTATTGGAGATGCTTAAATAGGTGTTAGAGATGCATGGATAGATTCTAGAAGTCTCGAAGCTGAGATGTTGGAAGAAGGTAGGGTAAGAAGAAGTAACACATGTAATTCAGCTCAATGGTGTGTTATAACTTAGGAAAGAGACTCAAAGGGAATTTATAGTCATAACATAGGTAATAGCATACAAAGTGCATTATAATACAGGTTTTATGTATTAGGGGTGTGTTACTACTAGCGAGTGAAATTTCTCGAATTATGCAAGAACTCAAGTTATTTCCATGTCCATTTTCTATGGTTTATGCACTTGGTAAGTGGTCAAAAAATTTGAGCAAGGTTTTGATTCACCTAGAATATGGTTGAAGTTGAAAACATCCCTCAGTTAATGAAAATCATGGAGGATCAAGTGAAGGATAAAAAATAACAAAATATCGGATTAGTCAAGAGCGTATGAATAGAGATTATGAGTGCTCCATTATGGGGAATCTAATGATTGTTTTAATAACTCCAATAAATTATTTATAGCAGAATTCTTTGGGGAGCTGAGTTTTGTTGGTTGTATTATTGATTTATTACATGTAAGAGAAGAGAATAATGTGCAAGTTGTGAGGAACATCATGTAGAAAATATGAAGCAGTTTGAAAATGTTGTAGAAGGTAGAAGAGGCATGTTTCAACCAACATATTGAGAAGAAAAAAATGAGATGGAGACAATATTGTATTGAGGATCTATCTAGAGTAGCTTGTTGTTGCTGATGTGTTTATTAAAATATCATATCTAGTGTTTGTATTGATCAAATTTAACATTTGTAGAGGATTGACATGTTGTTGTTAACCTACGCAATTCTCCTTGGAGACCAGTTTTAAAATGAATGAAATTGTGGTTTTGATAGGTTAATGAGGTTGGGGACTCCATTTAGTAGTGAACAAAATAGAAAGGGGTAGTTTGTCCTTGCTAGAAGTGGCCAACAAAAAGTATTTTTGGGAGTGGTAGCTCCATCCCGTGGTGGTTAGCGGAGGCTTCCAATAGGTGGTGTCCTACCAAGTTGATGCAGGAAAAGCTGCCTAGTGGCAATTTCCCTAATTTCCACAATAACCTTAAGTGGCACTGTGAGTTATGGCCCACCTATACAAATCAGAAGCATTTACATTGGTGGGTTTTAACGAAACTTGACCAATCACCAAACAAAAACCAACACATAATCTGCAAACGAATTTTGGTCCCACTCCGAACGCACAAGACCAAACCCCAAATAAAATAAACCCGCATCCATAAACTTCTCGAGTCCACACAGGCCCAAGCCCTATCGACTTCAATCTATGCCGTTTATCTTCTACCCAATCCGACGGCTGATGATACATCCGATCAATGAAACTAATTGTTGATCCTCTATCATTTCATCAAGACACACTTGATCCAGCGCTCAGCAGCGGTATCACACGAGCCACTTGCACAAGGCTTAACCGCCCTTATGGAGCTGATAAGGATTATAAATCCTTAATCTATAAATGTTTGGGTCCGTTCTAAGATTATTGTCTTATCACTTTATGACCCGATATCCATTAGATATATGAGGTCATCAAATCTATGGCATGCGGGTCTTCAACTAGCACATGGTTTAAAAACACCTTAACCCCCTGCAGTTCACTGTGATCTAAAAGGTTGAATATGAGATCGATGGCTAGGATTGAGTGCGGAGCTTCAACCACGATCAAGACATCCGAACACTCCTATTCCCCGCAGTTGCTGTCACCGTCGATCTAATGGATATGTCAATCTGATGATCTAGATCTATTCCTCTGCGATTCTTTTTTCGCCATTCATATCCATCGATCTAAATAATTTGACGGCTCCCTCTGTGCTTTTTTGAATATGATGGAATTTGCATTTCGACCTAGATTAACTTTGCCACACTCTCTTTAAGCCCTCACACATGTATATCGTATTAATTTTGGATTGTCATCGATCCTTATAGTGATTGATGATTGATCAATAACCTGTCACAATTTAACTCTTCCAACACATACATCTAAACTATAGGTCAAGCATACACATATACATGAAAATCCACATAACACATATATTTCTATTATATACATAATTCAATTACAAACTAAGGCATTTCAGCCTTAGACACAATTTCTCCTTAGACTACATTGCATTCTCACTCTCTATCTATGCTCTATATATATCTCTCTATATCCCCCTATCAGAACATGCAGGTTCATAATATATAGAAATAACTATAGAATCATGGATCATTTTAGATCCATGATCTTCTCCTAAAATCGTTCAAACAAACTCCTAAATCTTTCGTTATGCATACATGGCAGATAATTACATTAATTCAAGTCTTCTAAGGACTTATCAATTCCATCAATTTAGATCATTTTTAACAGAAAATTTCTCTCGGTTACATGATTGTCCATGTCTCTCCCTCCATAGCTCCGACTTTGAATTTTGATTAAGGATGGTGGGATGCTCCTGCATCAAAATTCATGTGAGTAGAGACTTCCTAACTAGTGGTGACCAACAATACTGAAAGAGGAGTAGTGACTCCTAACTAGTTGAGGCAAGTTCAACTATGAAAAATATTTTATTCGTATAATAATAAGAGAATGAGAAGCGACACAACAAAAATAGAAATACTTGTGTCACCTTGTGCATGCTTGTCTTGATGCTTATCATGGCTCTTATGTATTGATTTTATGTTGCATATATATTAATATCTACTAATGTTATGATGTGCATGATTGTTTAGTGATGTATAAAAAGGTGCAGAAATTTTATTGGCGCCATGACTAATGATTCAACCCCACCCTCTAAACTATGATCTACCTTTCCAATAGGTGAAGGCTTCTTCAAGACTATCATTTGAATCAAAACATGAAGAAGCAATTGTATGTGAGTAGGAAAACATATGAACAAGTACCATGGAAATATTAGTTCAGTTTAACTTTTTGAGGCGTAATTTTGATAGTAGGCATGTTCTATTAGATGTGGTAAAGAGGGGGAGACTTCATCACATCAAAAACTCCAAAAGAAAGTTCAAACACATCTAGAGAGCATTAGAAAGCACTTATGTATGAAATAATTTCAACTCCATGGGATAATTTAGGGGAAATTAGAGAATTAAGATATGAAAGTAATTATTTATGAAGGAAGCATGGTATTAGGGGAAGGCTTTAAATATGTAGAAGTAGTTATGAGTAAGAGACTTAGACCAGGTCGACAGGAAAGTGTATGATCTTATGGGGAGACTCTATCTACATGGAAACATGACTATATGATAGAAGAAAGACATCATGTTTCTTATAGGTCCATGAGATCATACAAGAATAGGAAAAATCCAAGAATATTTAGAAACATGGTTGTAGATACCTTATTTCATACAAGAACAATTTTTGGAATTCTAAAAAATGCTTAGAAGATGCAAAAAGTATGGTCGAAACAGAGGCACCATAGGATCAGGTTTGCACACGAATATGGTAGACATTGATGACCCTTTTCCATTGATGTCAAGCAAGGAGAGATTGCAGACATAAACACAAACATTGAATTTGAGAGAGAATCGAGGCATTACAAAAGGACCATATTTTCAGGGGGAGTTTTCAGCACTATGTCAAGAGGTGTTTGTTGTGGGCTTGGTTTATCAACATCAATTACCATCAATTTCTGGTGGTGTTGCCATGAAAAAAAATGGCAGAGACTATTGCACATAGTTTTTTCATTGATGACAAAAGGATTTCATTTATGTCAAAGGGAATTTCTAGGAAAATAGATATATATCTCATGAGGAAACGGAAGCAATATGATATATGGAAATATTATGTTCCCCGTCAAATGATTAAAAGGACTTTGAAGTTTTTTTAGTTGTTTATGAGACAATGATGTCCTAGTGATTGTAAAAAAACAATTTTGCATAGGTCTCTTTAATACCTTTCCAATCGTATATCCCACTCTGAAGAACTCCTCGCAAAAAAGAATTTATGGCCACTTGAAGTTAAACGATGATTAACAACCCAATACTCTAGAGAAACCCAAAAATATTAACACATTGAAAATTGTGCAATTTTCTGATGGATCTATGGCTCAATGGCTCATATCAATGGAAAATAGTAGGCATATATGCATGACTATTAACAGTGTTAAACATAATGCATCTCTACATTGATCAGATTCATTCCATAACTAGATAAAGATCTAATCAGTGTAAAGTATAACAATAGGTAACATAGTCAAATAATATCCAACACATTATAGTGGTCCCACTAGATTTAGAAATGGTGAGCTTGGATTGGCTCATTCTGGTGACAAGGAAGGCACGTGGTGAGCCCATATTGACTATTTTGGTAACATGCAAAACATGTAGTGAAATCAGAGTGGTTAATTTTGATTGACATGTGGTGCATGTTAATTAAGTTGAAATAATGATTTGGTAGCCTGAACATGTTAAAAATATTACAAGTTATCTATACACATGGCATGACATGTCATATCATGATTTCAACATGGTGACATAGCATCACCACGAAAAGAACACATTTTGTTTGGAAGAAAGGTTGAAATTTTTGTACACATGGGACCCCTCATGGGATGCCATGTGGCATGATGATGTCATCATGAAAATGACCAGGGATCCCTAGTGACCCTATCATAGAACATGGTCACATTGGACCAAGAATCTGAGTTATAGGAGTAGAGTTGAACATTAGGAAGGGTATGGCCATATGGTAAGGGCTAGTGGTCAGTTACATGGTACCTAAAACAAAAATAAGAAATTAAATAAAAATAAGATCGCATGGTAGGGCATATCCCTAATTTGTATGGAACAAGTATTGATGTGAGTCAATATATTACATAGGAAAGATTTAAAGTCCTATGATTGGCCCTCGATAAGCTCATGAAAACAAGACCATTATAAATACATCTCTATCTACTCATTTCAAATGCAAGAAGTGATCAAGAAAAACATTCATAGCACTGTAAAATATGAGCCTCGGTAGAGAAAACCAATTTCTTGCCAATCCTCTTACAACAATCTTTTCTAGTCATAACTATGTGGATGACACTTAGGTAAATATTTTTTTTTCTAAGTAGGATTAATCTATTAATATAAAACAAAAAGGTAATTACAGAGAGCTCTGGCCTCCAAAGTACTTAGCATCAACCATCACAAAATAACTCGGTTTAGCTGTGACTACCCCAACAGAGGGGAAACCAGTCCAAGAAATAAAAAATACCCACATATGGGTTGACAGTTTTGACCAATAAACAAAATGACAGTTCAGACATTGCACTGATCTAAGCATAAAACATGAATTTAACAAAAAACTCCCAGTCAGCTTGAGAATCATCGACCTGGCAAAAAAAGTGCCACCTGACAGCCACGTGTTAGGGCTAGAGGTTGTCCAGGACCAGTTCCTCTTCAATCCTGCATGCATATTTGTACCAGTCATCCTCTTCAGCTGACATGTCCACTCTGTGAGTTGGATGGCTTGTTTTAGTGTTTCCCGAGCGCACATGTAGGCCATACGTGTCACCTTGTCACTTGCCAGAAGCCTGAGTGTCACCAAGCATGCTCCCTACAGCTTGTTGATTGCCAGCCAGTGCTTTGCCATGTATGGTGTCTCTATCAATGTCGGGTTGCATTTCACCTAGGCTGCAAACTCCTCTATTGCTTGGAGTTGCCCTGTTCAGCTCTTCGCTGTGAGCACCCTGAGGTTCCAACTGGTCCAGTTCTTCAGTAAAAGTAATTGTGAGAGTAGCAGTGATGACGGGCCAGTTTAGAGTGATACGAAAATGAAATTGAGTGGTATGGGGTGCCAAATGTGGTGGGAGGGGGAAGTTTTCCATATGAACTACAACATCCTGTCAATCAGATCCTTGAAAACGAGTTCTTCTCCTTCTACTCCGAGTGTTTGGATATCGGCCAGGGAAAGAGCCGAGAGGATTGGGGTTGTCTGCTAAAGAAGCAGAGGAAGCTAAGGCAGAGCTGGGAGTTGCAGGAGGGCAGACACTTCCAACACACATGCCACCCCTCCGGCTTCTCATTCTATGATGAACCATGGTGGGATTGAAGTCACGGTTAGCAATCGGGGAGGTAGTGGAGTAATTGTGCAGAGGATGGACCAGGGAGGGCTGAGCCAGAGCTAGGTTGTAGAGCCTCGTTTGTGAAAAATGAAATCCATTACCCAGGTCAATGTAACTTAGCAGCCAGCATCGGCAGCCTATGACAGTGCAAGAGCATGGCTTAGAGGCTTGCAGGGGGCAGACACAGTGGAGCAAGGGGGGAGGGATAACATAATACTCTGTAGACTCCATTGCTATGAAGGAGGTGGAGTAGTCTCGGCCTTGGGACACATTTAATGGCTCCTGCAAGGTGCCTTGAATGTGCCTCAGGCGGCCATGTGGCCAGCCCATTCGCTGCTCGACTGTCTTGTCAACTTAATTAGCCAGATAATCACGCGCATCCAGGTATGACACTTAGGTATATCATGGTCTGAAGCTTTTAGTTTTTGTATTGTTTTTATTGTGAACTTTGATGATGATATTCTTTCATCTAGTTACAAGTTATGGCTTGATCTCATATTAGATTCCTCTTCCCCTAGTTTGATCTATAACTATGATATTGTTGAGACGTATCATATAGTTAAGTTTAATCTATGTATGATTAACACCATTAATGCCATGATGTGTTCCTTTAATATGCCTATGTAATATATGTTGGCATGTGACCCACAACACACTGGACTAACTTTTGGTATTGTGCAACATAGATTCGCATGTAGGGTGGGTCCACATCATCACCCTAGCTCAGAGTCAACTTTATTATAGTGTTATAAGCTTTGGTTTAAAAGGCTCATCATGTAGCTTAGTTGGTTGAGTGAAGGTAGTGGATTCGCCATTACCTTCGTTCGAGTCCTAGTGGTAACTAAGTTAGATTAATCATTTTATTATTATTGAATTTCATTTCATTCAATGTTTATCCTATTTGTGACATACATTTCCTAGTTTCAACACTGGAATATGACCATTTTGTCTAGTGTGATTGGAATTAGGCATGGTGTAAAACAATTAATTTAATTATGGTCTCAAATGGTCATTTAGAGTAGCTCATTATTAAGCCAAAATGGAATTTTATATTTTCATAATGATTAGTGCTCATAGATGAATGTATCCGAATGAATTAAATTCATTATTGATGTATATTTTATGACCAAACATTTTATTTCATGTTTTTAATGGTTTACGAGTAGGTTAAACTGGTTTTGGATATGTGGAAAGAATAGTTCCAAAGAAGGAGTTTTCATGACCAAATTGATGAACTTGTTTGAGAAGAGTTTTGACAGTAGTATGAAAATAAATGAAAATAATTAATATGGAATTTTTTGGTAGTGAATGCATTGATAATGTTTGTAGGTTGTGACAATTTGTTTCATATTAACGAAAAACTATAGAAGATAATGGTGGATCTAGTTTGAAAGATTTTGAAAATAGGTCCACAAGGAGTTAAAGAAGGAGGTTTGTGCCTTCACCAAGCTTGGAGACTCAATCAAGTTTCATCCTAAAGCATGTTAGAGCTTCCTCATTGTCACAGTTAGTGCCTCAATTGGGTTGGAGCATAGAGCAATTCAAATCATGTTGATGATCAAGGTTGATGCCTCAATTAGGTTGTAGCCTACATCAATTTTTTGTTTGCAGCCTTCAATGTTACTGCCGCAATCAGGTCATATAGTACTGCAAGTAGAAAATTGCATATTTTGGGGTCCATGCCTCTAGAATGTCAGAGCTTACAAATCTGTGTAATGAATTTAATGCATATGAAGAATAAATACTTGTGGTTTTCTCCCATATGGGTTTCCACATAGAATATTGTGTCTCTTTACGACTCGTGTGATGGATTCTTAATGGGTTGTTGATGTAATGGTAGCTTTGTGATGCATTTTTTAATCTATTGATATGTTTGTTATGGTTATGGTTTATTGCAATATGATTTTTTTGTTGAAGAAAACTTATGAAATTGTAGAGTTTTTATCACACTAATTCAACCCACCTTTTTAGTGTGATATTTGGTCCATAACTTTCACAATTATAAATTTAGCAAGAATATTTAAAGTATAAAACTTAGTTTCACAAGTTATGATACTATAGTTGCTTTCATTTTTAGTGGCTCCTAAGGCAATCATCAAAAATATATTCAATACTGAGATATTTTTTCGATGGGGAGGGAAAGGAAAGAAAATAAATGGTTAATTATGGCTTGGGAAAGGTTATTCCATCCTAAAATGAATGGAACATTTTGCCTTTGACATCTAGTCATACTTAGTGAAATCCTAAGAGGTTAAAAATGGCCTTGGTGGATGTAAACTCCAAATGAGCTATGGCGAAAACCTTTCAGGATAAAATATACAACTAATGCATAGGAAAAAGACCTCGAGAGACTAGAAAGTTGAATCCCATATATAGAATGATTCCTAATAGAGTAGTCATCTAGTATAGAATCATGCCTTCTAGGAAATAAGAAATGGCCATTATACCTTATTCAAAGAGTATTCATGGAATCTACTTCGAAAAATACACGATATAGAATATTTATAGGAAATACAGGCCAACATGATCTTTCAAGCATTCTCCAAGGTGGTTCACTATTGGGCACCCCTTTCATGTAACTCAAGATGGTCATCCTAGATCCAAAATAAAATTGCAATCATGAAATAAATAATACAACATGAAAATATTTTAGACAAATATAATAAGTAGAAGAATTAAAAATTAGTTAAGCCCAACCAAGATTATGTGGTGTTACGAGCCTATTGTAACATAAAATCTAAAATAATCTTGTAATATAGCAACATATGTTTCCTCCATCCCTATAAATAGTATATATGAAAATGTATATAAGTTAAAATTACAGCCAAACATTTCTCTTTTCCTGTAGCTCTTTATGCATGGGAAAACTCTCGAATGGGATAAACTATAATGTCAATGATTTCAAGGTCCTTCCAATTTCCACCTCTATTCTCTTAACTCTAAAACAATAATAATTTCAATAATTCTTGTCCCTTCCCCTCATTTCTCTATGTAAAGGGAGCTTCCATATTTCAACAATTATAAATAGTAAGGGATAGAATCATATCTACCATAACTTATTAGAGAACCACAACTTCCAAGAACATGGAAGGAAAGGAATAAATATTCCCTTAAATGATTTGTTTGGGAAATGGTCATCAATAACATCAAACAAACCTTTCTTCTCTCTAGATGTAATCCTTAATATTAGGTTTGTATGTGTTAGGAATATTTTATTTTCAAATCAATGGAAATATCCCCCTCTTGACACTTACCTTACACCATTATCAGAAGGAATAATATAGTAGTATTGACTACTATAGCCCCCATCCCTTCGTATTTTCATTAAATATAACTTTGATGGTGCCTCAAATGGTAACCTATGCTTTACAAGCTAGGGAGAAATATTTAGAAATGAAAATGGATCTATTTACAAGATCCATTGAATTTTTCACTCGAGAATATGGTCTACAAGTTGTTGTTACAAACAACTAAAAACATCTTATTATGTAAGGATATTCACAATTGATCATCAAATAGGAAAAATATGACAACATGTCTCTTCTCCCTCTGAGGTCATAAGGCACTCAAGACTAGAAGGAGATGTAGAAAGAATCAAGGATTTGCTCTTGGTTTTAACATCAATAGCTTTTTCTCATGTAAGAGGAGTTGGAAAAAAGAATGTAGATAGTTTGGTTAGTGAAGTAAATATATATGATCAAATGCCTCTTGACATTAAATACAGTGAAAAATATCAAAACCTTTAAAACAACATTGTGGATAATTTTCCCCCATGGCAAGTATCAAATTAGGAGACACCCTATGATCATGAAAGATAATATCCACCAACTGTGGTGGATTAATGATCTACATACTTGGCAACAAGCTAAAAACATGGGTCATAAAAGGGATTAGATTGTATTACTCACCTTGAAGCTAGTTTGTAGTTAGAGTTTGGTAACCTCATGTACAATGAATCATATTTTTTATCATAATAGATGTGGTAGCTCTATATTCATGGTGATGGATATGGACAATGTTTGGGAAGGTTTCAATTTGAAGGAAGTATTGGTAAGTGAGCGTACATTTATTTGCAATTTTCACTCTTTTCTCATTTGGAGTCCCTATATTTTATTTGTTCTTGTTTCATTAGATGTTAATGAGCCTACACTTATTTGAAATTTTCAATGTTCTCTCATTTGGAATCTCCATATTTTATATGTTCTTGTTTCATTAGATTTTAATAAAGTGGATCTTTGATCCATATTTACATAGGAGTGAAATTAAATATAGAATTAAATAGAAACACACAGCTACAGTGAAAGGTGAACTTCAATTGATTAATGACAAATACTAAAAATTGTTTTCATGCAGAATGGAAACAAACTAGCTTGGGTGATGGTAGCTTATCGATGGGAAGATATGTCACAACTACACGCCTTCTAAATTGTGTTAGAATGAGGCTCATAGGCCTTTTTATTATTGAGAAACAAGGGAAGACCCTAACTGATGCAGGAGCATCTGGACTTAGCCAGCAATGTGAAAACTTGTTCACATGTTGTGGGTTGTGTTATATTCTTTCCACGACTAGCTCACGTAGTTAACACGGGGGTTAGAGGGGGGGCAAAGCTCCCCCTTCGTTGCAGTGATTGCATAGTGGTGGGGTGACAAGGGGTTTTAGGGGTGTAGGTAACCCCACTCTATGGGGTCCAGGGCAGCACCACGGAAAATTTTGATTTTGGAACCTATGTTAGGTTGCGCGGACCCACCTATGGTTTTGTGCATGATTTTCACACATGTTTTTGGACGCGATGGTTTTCGGTCCATGGTTTTGGACGTAATGGTTTTTGGTCCATGGTATTGGATGCTTCGGCATGTATAAATTTTTATTATAACATTGAAAGGAAGATAATGAAAAATCAATCTAGTAGTCCCAGTTTTTGGATCTAGGGGAAAATCTCTATGTATATGTGTTTTATGTGCTATGCTCTCGCATTGTTTATTTTCTATGTTTTAGAATTCGTATGCAGGTAATTTCTATATGGGGTTAAAACCTACATTTAGTATCAAAATTGTTTTGGCTTCAAGGGGACACCTTTGTTACTGAGGGGTTCCGCTCGGGCCTATGGTAGACCTTGTTTAGTGGGAGATCAGTGAGATCGATTTTGGTGGTGAAAGAAGATGGCGAGAAATGGAAAGATAGAGATCGAGAAGTTTAATGGTCAGTGTTTTGAGCTATGCAAACTCAAGATGGAGAATCTATTGGTGGATAAAGATAAGTGGATCACAATAGATCCAGGTACTAAACCAACAAGACTGTCTGATGAAAAATGGAATAAGTTGGATCAGAAGGCAAAGAGCATAATACGATTGTCTGTCTTAGATTCGGTATTGCTAAATGTATCAAGGGAAGCTACGGCAAAGGCTTTGTGGACAAGTTAGGGACTTTTTACAAATCTAAGTCTCTGGTGAATAAACTGTTCCTATGGAAAAAGTTGTATAACCTGAGCATCAAAGATGGAGACTCAGTGACAGAGCATCTGAATGCATTTAATACTATGGTAAGTCAGTTAGCATCTATTGATATTTAAATTTCAGATAAAATAAGTGCATCAGCTTGTTGTGTTCTCTACCAAATTCATGGGATAGTCTAGTTATTTCAATACGTAGTAATGCAACGGCCTTGCTGTTTGATGAAATAGTCTCATCCTTGCTGATGGAGGAGATGAGATGGAAAAATATGGAGAGCCAGAATGGTGATGCCTTGTCTGCATGAGGATGGTCCCAGAACAGAAACAAAAATAAGTCATCGAGTGCGAGATCTAAATCTCCAGGAAAACCTGTGAAAGTGGTGTGTTGGAAATGCGGAAAGGAAGGGCACTACAAAAGGGACTGTAAACCTAAAGCTCCTAATAAAGGAAAGGTATCATGAGGCATGGTACTTGGCTTATTTAGGTACACATGTAGATTATGAGGCATGGTTGATTGACTCAGGTGCATCCTTTCACTTCACTCCCCACAGAGAGTGGTTGATGAGCCCCACTTTTGGTACAATTTGGGCTCATTTTGGCCTATTCTACTTGCTCAAACCATTCATATTTTATTGCTTATGCATGCATTTCTTAGTTTATTCATGTTTTTGTAGGAAGAAGGGTAGGTACTCTATCCACGTGACTAATGCATTATGATTTCAGGTTTTTGCATTAAAAGGGAGAAAAGACCACGTGAAAAGGAGACAAGGAGACAATGAGGTGGCACTGCTGGTTTTTAGGAGAGGATGTCCACAGTCTTGGGACCCTCCTCGTGATTCCCACCATAGCTCCGTGCTCCAATCCATCTCCCCACCGAGCTTAGAAGCAGCCAGTTGTTCTACAGGAACAGCAGTTATAACTGTTCTAGAGGAACAGCAATTATGACTGTCCTACAGGAGCAGCAGTTTAAACTTCAGTTGGACAGCCGAGCTCCTAAAATCAAGGACACCTATTGGATGATCGTTTTTGCATAAGTATAGAGGCCGTAGCCTTTGATAGGTTGTTGAAACTTTCGCATTACTATTGTAATTCTTGAGCACAGCTCTGTGTTTTTGTTCCTTTTGTAAGCCAGTTTGGCATGACATCAGATTATGAATAAAGAAGGCAGATTTTGATCTAGTTCTGAGTTTTCTCAAGGAGCTATAGCTCTCAGGTTAGGGCCCAACCTGAGAGCAATAGATCTCCTCGGTGTTGTAATGTGTTTGTATTTAGTTCCAGCACTTTGAGTTTGTTTACTTTCACATGCAATTCGAATTTACAGTTTGTTAACTTAGTCTTTTTCATGAGCTTAGATAGGATTAGTTTATGGTGCATTTGTTTCAGTTGCTTAAGTTCAATAGGAGGATAGTTATACATCATTGGAGCTCCAGCAAAAAGGTTGTAAAGGCCCACTGCCATCTCTGTTAGAGACTGGGGTGCAGTCCATAACCAACCACCAAAAATACGCATTTCTTTACTTCATGATTGCTGCAATACAGTCACGGTTATGTTAGATGCTTCCACGTAATTCACACCTGCACCACACACCTTCATCACAGCTTCATGCACATTCCTCTTCGTGTTTTGGATTGTTGTTCATTGAATTCATAGCACAGGTAGTCTAGGTGAATGCATTTTCATCTTGGTGACAGTCATAAGCATTTGTTTCATTTACACTGCTCTTCCTCGTTCCATTACCTTCTCCTTCATCTTGATCACACATGCAACCACATCCTTGACCTCTGCTCCACTCTGTTATCTCCCAAATTCTCCCACTCCTCACGTAACTTCATTCTTTAGCCCTTTCATTGACATAGCCCTCTATCTTCCAACCTACTCCCTACACTCATTCCCCATCCTATCCCTCCACTTCTGAGCCATCACCAGCCTTATTCCTACCTTACATATCTCCCCCTACCATTCCATCACTCCTCCATCACTTCAAACACCCACGGTAGGTCATCCTGTAGCAATTTGTAGACTTCCTGTAGAAACCTCTGAGTTTCCTATAGGATCCCCTGCAGACATCCTGTAGGAGGCCACTCACTCAGTTGCTGAGCTTCTGAACGTGAGGAACCTCTGTGGACAGATGCTAAGGATCCCTGGGGACCTCTCCTAGCCTCCCCAACCTTTCCCACGCTTTCCTTCCTTCTCCATCCCATCTGCACAACCAAACCCTAATAAGCACAAAATCACAATCATTCCATCCACTTAAAGAAAAAATACAAAAACATGTCTTTTAAGATGCAAGCAGCTTAGATTCATGCATTTTCACTTATTAGAGGTAATGACAGCATTGGTAGAAGTTTCATTCACATTCTTGGCATTATAGAGGTTAGACTAGTCAAATTAGGGTTTCCTAGGTTTACATGCTTTGATTTGCTTTCAGTCCATTTTTGTCAAGTAAAGTAGCTTTCCTTTGAGAATAGCTTTCGTCCATCAATTAGCAAGCTTCTTCTGAGAGCCTATAGAAGTTGGCTTGAGCCCTAGCGGACTTGTGCCAGCTGACCAAGTGACAGCTGCGACAAGAGCTAGTACTTGTGCATATAGCACCGTCGCTTCCAAGTTTGTACGAACTACCGGGTTGATAAAATTAAGAGACAGGAAGCCCCAGGAGTTGTAGCATTATTGCTACAATACTGGAGCTCACCATCTTTTTGGCACCGTTGCCGGGGAAGCGTCAGAGTATTAGTAATTGTTGCTTTTCTTCTACTTTCGTACTCTTACTCCTGCTCAGTAGTTTATTTCATTTCCATTCTGCAAAAGTAGCTTAGCATTTCCTGCTTTCATAGATTAGCATTTCCTGCTTTCATAGATTAGCATTTCTTGCTTTCCTAGATTAGCTTTCCAATTCCGCAATTTCATTTGAGCAATATAGTTAGTTGTAGATCACTCTGTTTCAGTTTTGCAGGTACCAAAGAAAAAAACCAAAAGCAATCAAAAAAGAAAAGTCCTTTCCATTTCATGCCTCGTAGGAACCGAGATAAATCAGGCAAATTCCTACCCAACACCCCCACCACATCACTAAGTCACCCTTCTCTCTTCTTTGGTGACAGTGACCCAGAGGAACCTATAGGTGAACAACCTGAGATATACCAAGACCCTATAGAAGAAGAAGAGTTAGAAACCACTCCATCTGAAGCCATGGCTGATAATAGAAGAGAGGATGAGAGAATAGAAGGTGCATTCCCCATCCGAGAGACCAACGAAGAGATGAAAATGAAGAACATTAGCCCCTCCGCCTTGCCTCACTTCCATGGACTGACCACTGAGGATCCTGATACCTTCCTGTTTGAGTTTGTTGTCCTTTGTAGAACCTATGACTATACTGAAGATGAGCAAAAGCTGAAGCTTTTCCCTTCAACTCTCAAGGATGCAGCACTACGCTGGTTCATGGGATTACCTGGGAATAGTATCACTACTTGGGCTCAGATGCAGCAAGCCTTCAATACCAAGTATAGGGATTACTGTAGGTCTAAGGAAACCAAGGGAGAAATCTTTCGGATGACCATGGGAAATGATGAGTCCTTAGAGGATTATGAGGAGAGGTTCCAACTTAGCTATAAGCGGGCCAGGTGCACACTTGACCTTGATCCCTCAAGTTGGTTCTACTCCGAGGAGTCCCTGAAGATCTCTTAGATACCCTTCACATGTTGGCTGGGGGGACATTTACCAACTGGCTTATGAGGACATCAAGACTGTGTTTAGAAATCATTCCAGGGCAGCTAGGAAACGAGGTAGAGGAAATCTCCTCTCCACTGGTGTCCCTTTCTCCAAACATGAGTTTACAAACCAACTAGAAGATCTTAAGAGTGAGGTGAGACAGACCATTGCCATGCAGCTGGACACATTCAGGATCCAGCAGAAGAAGGAAGAAGCTGAGAGAGCCTTGGTTGTCTTCTGCCCTAGGTGCACCAGAAGACACCCCAAGAACGAATGCCCATTGCACTCGGTTGAAGTGTGTTTTGTTTGTGAGGAGGACCATCCAACAAATCAGTGTCCAACCTTACCTGGGTTTAAAGCCATGTACCAAGGGACCGAAGCCCCCACTGAACCTCTCTACTTCATCAACCAAAGGAGGCCACAAGGATCTAGACCTTATCAGCAGGGAATGCAAGGGGCACCACAAGCTTATTATAACCCAAACCAATCGACTCCCATGCCTTCTTGGGGTCCCCCTGCTCATCCTTCTTGGTCCATGCCTCCTCCATGGTCTTATCCACCTCAGTACCCTACTCAACCTACTTCTCATTCATATCATTCACACGCCCAGTCACAGCCTCAGTGGAGTGCACCTCAGTCGGGGTGGAGGCCCCAATACAACACTCCTCCTGCCATTTTGCCTCCACCACCAGTTCAACCTCAGCCTTTACCTCCTGCTCCTCCAAGGCAACCTCAAATGCCTGCTCAACCGAACCCGAACCCCAACAATAGACAGGCTCAGCAGGTATACACTGGGGAGACATCATGTCCTACCTATGCTGTGGAGATCCAGGAGATCAATCTTAGATCTGGAAAGACTCTTCCAGATCGCCAACCTCCTCCCCCAGAGGATGAGGAAGACCATCAGGAGAGTGAACCAAAGCCTATTCCACCCTTTCCTGAGAGACTTGCAACCACCACACAACCCAACCCGGAAGAAGATGAGCTTCTAGGAGAGCTCAAGCAGTTGTGTGTGAAGATACCACTTCTCCAAGCCATCAAGGATGTGCCCATATACAACAAACTGGTTAAGGAAAAGTGCTTCAAACACCCAGGCAGGAGAAAGAAAGATGCCTCAACCATCAATGTCATAGGACAACTGTCTGACCTTATGTTAGGACAAGTCATCTGCCCAAAGTACCTAGATCCTGGAAGTCCTGTAGTAGATGTCCACATCAATGGCACCATCATACCTCACACCTTGATTGATCTGGGGGCTGCCATTAATGTGATGACCAGGGATACCATGCTCAAACTCAATCTTCAGGATTCCTTGAGGAAGACCTCGACAGTACTGCAACTAGCAGATCACTCCACCGTGACTCCCGAAGGGATTGTGGAGGATGTCTTGGTCTCTGTTGACTCTTGGGAATACCCTGCAGATTTCCTGGTTCTGCAACCAAAGGCAAAGCTTACTGGATATCCTCTCATTTTGGGAAGGCCTTGGTTAGCTACTGCAGATGCTTACATAAGTTGTCGTGTAGGAAACATGACCATCAAAAATGGTCCCATGTCCAAGCAGCTAGTCCTATACCCTCCTGCCCAACCCTCCTTAGAGCATGATTTACCACTCTGGTTAGAAGAAGGAGAGGAAGACGAGGTGTACTCAGCACCTCTATGCACCCTAGATACCACTAGAAGAGACCCTCCAACCGAGGATGACTTGATTGAGACTCTGATCCAGAATCCACCTTCCAGTGCATTATCCTTAGAGAAGTTGGTGGAGGATGCCCAAGCTAGCACCTTAGTGGACATTTGTACAACCAACCCTGTCACTCCCAGAGTCAAAAACGTGGAGTTCGGCCCTGAGAGAGCATTAAAGATCAGCTCCTCCCTATCTCCTTCCCTGTGTAGGATGAAAGAGATGTCTGCCTGCATCACTTGTCCCTTAGCCCTGAAAAATGTGAATTCCTAATGACTGAAGGGACCGTGCTAGGCCATACCATCTCTCGCCAAGGGTTACAGGTGGATCCTAACAAAATTGCTCTAATCAAGAAGGTTCCACCTCCACAGAAGGTAAGGGATGTTAGGAGTTTCTTGGGATTAGCAGGATATTACCGAAGATTCATTAAAGACTTCAGCAAGCTAGCCTCGCCATTGTTTGGCCTGTTGGCAAAAGATGTGGAGTTTAATTGGACTGATGATTGTCAGAAGAGTTTGAATGAATTAAAAGACAAGTTAGTGTCAGCACCAATCCTGAGAGGTCCAAACTGGGCCCTACCTTTCCACTTCCAGACTGATGCCTCGAACAAAGCCATAGGTGCAGCCTTAGGACAAGTTGAGCAAAAACTTCCATATGCCATTTACTTCGTTAGCAAAAACTTGTCCAAAGCTGAGCTGAATTACACTGTAACCGAGAAAGAATTCTTAGCTGTGGTCCATGCACTGAACAAGTTCCGACATTACATCACTGGCTATCAAACATTTGTACATACTGACCATGCTGCAATCCGATATTTAATGAATAAACCAGATGTGAATGCTCGTATTATTAGATGGTTACTTTTATTGCAGCAGTTTGACTTAACCATTGTTGATAAACCAGGTAGAGAAAATGTTGTTGCTGATTTTTTATCTAGATTGGATTTGTCTGCAGATGAAGATGGGACGGTGGATGACTAGATGCTTGATGAGCATCTGTTTGCTATCTCAGTACTCTCTCCATGGTTTTCTGATATAGCAAACTACCTTGTTTCAGCTCAGTTCCCTCCGCACCTCTCTTCAAAAGAGAAGAGCAGAATCATCAGAAAGAGTGCCTCATTTACCTGGATTGGGGGCAATCTGTTCAAGCTTGGCCCCGATCAGATCTTAAGGAGTTGTGTAAGGGAGGAGGAAGTCTTTGACCTCCTCCTCACCTGTCATGATGGGCCTTGTGGAGGACATTTTGCAGCAAAGAGAACTGCCTTCAAGATCCTGCAGGCAGGCTACTATTGGCCCACACTTCATCAAGATGTCAGAAGATATGTCAGTCAGTGTGACCAATGCCAAAGAATGGGGAAACCGACCCAAAGGGATGAGATGCCTCCCCAACCTCAAGTGACTCTTGAGCCATTTGAGAAGTGGGGTATGGACTTTGTGGGCCCAATCAACCCTCCTTCAAGGCAAAGGTCTTACATCATTGTGTGCACTGACTATTTGACAAAGTGGGCAGAGACCAAAGCAATCAAAGCAGCAACAGAAGAAAGGGTGGTCGAGTTCTTAAGAGAGAACATCTTCTACAAGTTTGGCTACCCAAGAGAGCTGGTGACCGATCAAGGGAGCCAGTTCACATCCAACTTGGTTGAAGATCTACTAGCTCATCACAAGATCAAGCATAGGACTTCCACCCCCTATCATCCTCAAGCAAATGGGCAGGTGGAAGTCACCAATAGAGCATTAGAAGGGATCTTGACCAAGGTGGTGAGCAGCAGCAGAAAGGACTGGGCAGATCGCCTGGTTGAAGCCACATGGGCTTACAACACCACTTGGAAGACCACCACCGGCTTCACACCTTATGAGCTGGTCTATGGGAAGAAGGCCTTGCTGTCCATTGAGTTCGAATACAACACTTTGAGGATGGCAGCTCAGCTGGATCTAGATCTCAGCCATGCACAACAAGAAAGGCTATTGCAGCTGAATGGACTGGATGAGCACCGCATTCAGGCCCTCCTTCACTCAGAAGTGGTCCAACTTCAGAGAAAGGTGTGGCATGACCAACATCTCCATGACAAGCAATTTCAGCCGGGAGATTGGGCTTTGTTGTATGATTCCAGATACAAAGATTTCAAGGGGAAGCTGAGAACCAGATGGCTCGGGCCATATTCAGTGGAAAAATGTCATAACAATGGATCTGTTCTTATTCGGACCATTGATGAGGAAGCCATCCCCATGCTTGTCAATGGGCATCAATTGAAGATCTACAGGAAGCCTCCATCAAGACAAGAGTTCATCAAAACTATGGAGAAGGCAGTATTGGTCATAGAGAAGGGTTCTGCCCCTGCTTTGGGCAGACCCTGAAGAATCTAAAAAATATAATAAATAAATAATAAAGATCCTTGGGTGAAAACCTTTCTAAGGCGCCCAAGGCAGGTGGTAGGGGTGAAAACCTCATTGAGGCGCCCCTACTATCTTTCAAAAAAAAAAAGAAAAAAAGAGATAAAGATCCTTGAGTGAAAACCTCTCTGAGGCGCTCAAGGCAGGTGGTAAGGGTGAAAACCTCATTGAGGCACCCCTGCTATCTTTCAAAAAAAACAAAAAGAAAAAAACAAGATCAACAAGTTTTTTATGTGAAAGTTGCATGCAGATTGCAGGTGTTCTATGGAGGAGAGGACACCTCTCAACTCAAGGCCAAAAGTCCTTATCATGCAGCCAGGACACCTCACCAGCACCTCCTCCAAGAATGCTTATGCTCTTCAAGGTATGTGCACTTTCATTATAGATTGAGTCTCCTACAGGAAGACGCAGATTTTCTACAGGAAGGTGCGATTTTCTACAGGAAGGTGAAAATTTCTACAGGAAGAGCTGTCTGTCTACACGAAGCTCTGTATTTCTACAGGAAACTTCTGTAGAAGCTCAGAACAGCCCAGAATGCATTTCATGAACAGATCTGATGACTATGGGTTGGTTTGGACGCATGCAAGCCTCTTTTGGGCCCATGCACGACGTTGTTACCTTGCTCCACCATCCTCGTCGACATGCACCCAAGATCCCTGCACCAGCAAACCAGATCAATGAATTCTCGTGGTAAAGCCATTTGTCAAAGAAAAACAAGCACCGAGAGCTCATACCACATCCATGTCGAGCATCAGAAGCTCCGGTAGTGTGATCAGAAGATTCTATCCATCGTCGTGCAACATGCACCCAAGGAGGCGAGACTGTTACAAGGCACCCCGCGCGAATCCTGTAACAGTCAAACCTGCATGAGTGGATACCATTCACAGCACCGCCATCTGCAAAAAACACACGAGCGCAGGCAACCAGAGCATCCACTCCATCGCCAGCATCCTGTAACCATGAGCCTCCGGGACTGTGTAGGCCGCATGCAGCAGGTAGATCCGCTCCCCGTCGTCCAAAAATCGAAAAATCGTGTGCAGCTGCGCGCAGGTAAGTGTCTCAACCCTTCCTTCCACCAAATCGCATGAGTATTACTTTGATTTGTTTGCATGGCGTAGAAATGAATGGTTGAGCGGCCGTATGGCCAGTTGACTGGCCACGTTGGCTAGTTATGGTATAGTCAGATGATTGGGTGGCAGCCACGACAAAGAAAATACGCAGCAAGCACGTGAGGATAGTCCCGTTAACCGAGAAACGAGTTTAACCGAAAAGGGCGGCGGCAGATCTGTGGGAATGAATGCGGTAGCGAGTGAATATGCAGGCGAATGATGGGTGACGTCGCCCAACGGTCCGGCGGGGACAGCTCACCCCCCGCGCCACGAGCTGCGCCGATTCAAAATCTAACCGGCTAGATTATGCGCATGTATTCATCAACCTCCACTTCAAAACTCGAGTGGCTCTTCTGATTTCCTCTGCACGTTGATACGCCGAGCTTTCGGCTACCAGAACGCCGGTGAAGCACATCTCGACCGCCGGCCAACTACAGTCCGCCCCGAAGTTTGCACACTACTCCTACAGGAACAGTTTCTACAGGAACGCAGTCCTACAGGAAGCAGTCTCTACAGGAACGCAGTTCTACAGGAAGGCGAATTCCTCACGTAAGAAAATGTGGCAGAAAAAAGGTAACCCTGAAACTCCTTCCGCAATTGGCTTTCAAAGGTGGAAAGATCATTATTCACAGTCTGGTCATAAAAATATCGGATTGTTGTGCCTATACTATCGCTTCTACAGGATAGCAGTATAATTAGACTGTGTTTTGTGAATTGTATGCATGCTCTGCCTAAAATAGACCGAATCCCCTTTGCATTTGTCACCTTTAGTCAAAACCCCCATGTTCATCATGCCGGGTGGATTTATCAGGCGAGAACCCAAGGATTCAGATAAATTGAGGAGAAACCCGGCAGTGGTAGAGCTCTTCACCAGAGCACAATGGATGACTTTTTGTGATAAGCTGCAGGGCTACGATGATGAAGTAGCCAAAGAATTCTTGCAGGCTCTGAAGCCTAAATCCCAGACACTGGCCACAGTGAACTTCAGAGGTCTGAGCCTCAAGCTCACCCCAGAACATATCAGTCGGATCACAGAACTCCTTATGGGTCTGCCATGGGACAAGGACGAAAGAAAGCTAAGCCAGAAAGCCAAGAAAGAGTTCTTCCCACCTGAAGAAGCATTCACGGAGGACAAAAATGGGGTGAGAAGGACAAGCCTGTTGCCACCATGGAACGAAGTCAGCTTGCAAATCATGAAATATATCACCTGTGAAGGTCGTCTTAGCATCGTGTATGCCTATCACTTCAGGCTGCTCAATGAACTAAGACACCGGATTGATCTTCCTGCAGAGCAGAGACTGAGCATTCCTTACTTTTTGCTACAGTCCTTGATGGAGTGCGCTACAAAGCTCAAGGACGGCATCCCGAATCAGGTAGCCCACCATGGGTTAATCAAGCTTCTTGTGGAGGATGCGCTCCACTCATATAAGGTCCCCCTCTCATGGGAATCATTTAGAAATTTAACAAGAGAAGGGGACATAAAGATGTTGCTTGAAGAAACGGGGTCCTCTAGCGGTGAGGAAGAAGAGCCAGTAGCCGAGAGTAAGAAAGGGAAAATCCAAAAGATCCCGACTCCAACACAGAAGAAAGAACGAAAGGAGAAGGAGGAGGGAAAGGATGACAGAGCAAAAGAGGACACCCCCATCCTGTTAGCAAGAGAAAAGAGGTTGGAAAGTAGGACAGTCAAAACTGAGGTGGTCCCCGTCAGCCCAAGCACCTCGTCAGCTCCTGCAGCCAAAGCCAAAAGAAAAATCCATGCAGCCAAGCAAGAAAAGGTGGTGACATTTGCATCTACAGGAACGCAGAAGCAGGCTTCTACAGGAAGCCCAAGAACAACGCCTACAGGAAAGCAGACGAAGGCTTCTACAGGAAGCCCGAAGATCATTAAGAAGCAGGCTTCTACAGGAAGCCCAAAAGCAAAGACCAAGGCTTCTACAGGAAGCCCGAAAGTCATTGAGAAACAGCCTCCTACAGGAGGCCTGAAGACAGAGAGAGGGCCTTCTATTGAAAGCCCGGGAGTGGCTAAAGCTGAATCTTCTACAGGAGGCCCGGAAGCGGGCAAAGCAGGGTCTTCTACAGGAAGCCCGAAATCTAAAAAGGAGGGTCCCTCTACAAGGAGCTCTGAGAGAGAAAAACGCAAGAAAGAGAAGGCTGGTCTTCTCGAGAAGGAGGCGGCAGCTGCGCTGGCCGCCCTCAGCACACCTGCAAAACCAAAAGAAAAGAGAGAGAGGGAGATCCCTCTACCTTCCGAAGCCAGGAAAAGTCAGAGAATGAAAACAGACAAGTCGCAGCCTCCTCCCAGCAGCCAAACCACTTTAGGGAGTGTTCCTACTTCACCTAGTACAAGAACTCCCTCTAAAACACAGGCCACCCCCGAGAAGGGAAGCCCAAAAGTCACTTCCTGGACACGAAAAATAAGCCAATCGCCTTCTGAAGCCCGGCTCAAGGAAATGAAAAATGGGGAAGAAGCGCCACCCTCGTCACCACCAGGGGCAGAGAAGGCAGGGCCCTCAAAAGCGGGAAAGAAAGAGCCTGTTCCGATCCCGAGTACTCGGCCAAGGACAAGGAGCAGGAGCAAGGTTGCTCAAGGATGAGCAAATGGTTCAGCTGGGGGGTGATGATGAGCCCCAATTTTGGTACAATTTGGGCTCATTTTGGCCTATTTTACTTGCTCAAACCATTCATCTTTTATTGCTTATGCATGCATTTCTTAGTTTATTCATGTTGTTTGTAGGAAGAAGGGTAGGCACTCTATCCACGTGACTAATGCATTATGATTTCAGGTTTTTGCATTAAAAGGGAGAAAAGACCACGTGAAAAGGAGACAAGGAGACAATGAGGTGGCACTGCTGGTTTTTAGGAGAGGATGTCCACAGTCTTGGGACCCTCCTTGTGATTCCCACCATAGCTCCGAGCTCCAATCCATCTCCACACTGAGCTTAGAAGCAGCCAGCTGTTCTACAGGAACAACAGTTATAACTGTTCTACAGGAACAGCAATTATGATTGTCCTACAGGAGCAGCAGTTTAAACTTCAGTTGGACAACCGAGCTCCTAAAATCAAGGACACCTGTTGGATGATCGTTTTTGCATAAGTATAGAGGCCGTAGCCTTTGATAGGTTGTTGAAACTTTCGCATTACTATTGTAATTCTTGAGCACAGCTCTGTGTTTTTGTTCCTTTTGTAAGCCAGTTTGGCATGACATCAGATTATGAATAAAGAAGGCAGATTTTGATCTAGTTTTGAGTTTTCTCAAGGAGCTATAGCTCTCAGGTTATTGCCCAACCTGAGAGCAATAGATCTCCTCGGTGTTGTAATGTGTTTGCATTTAGTTCCAGCACTTTGAGTTTGTTTACTTTCACATGCAATTCGAATTTACAGTTTGTTAACTTAGTCTTTTTCATGAGCTTAGATAGGATTATTTTATGGTGCATTTGTTTCAGTTGCTTAAGTTCAATAGGAGGATAGTTATACATCATTGGAGCTCCAGCAAAAAGGTTGTAAAGGCCCACTGCCATCTCTGTTAGAGACTGGGGTGCAGTCCATAACCAACCACCAAAAATACGCATTTCTTTACTTCATGATTGCTGCAATACAGTCACGGTTATGTTAGATGCTTCCACGTAATTCACACCTGCACCACACACCTTCATCACAGCTTCATGCACATTCCTCTTCGCGTTTTGGATTGCTGTTCATTGAATTCATAGCACAGGTAGTCTAGGAGAATTCATTTTCGTCTTGGTGACAGTCATAAGCATTTGTTTCATTTACACTGCTCTTCCTTGTTCCATTACCTTCTCCTTCATCTTGATCACGCATGCAACCACATCCTTGACCTCTGCTCCGCTCTGTTATCTCCCAAATTCTCCCACTCCTGACGTAACTTCATTCTTTAGCCCTTTCATTGACATAGCCCTCTATCTTCCAACCTACTCCCTACACTCATTCCCCATCCTATCCCTCCACTTCTGAGCCATCACCAGCCTTATTCCTACCTTACATATCTCCCCCTACCATTCCATCACTCCTCCATCACTTCAAACACCCACGGTAGGTCATCCTGTAGCAATTTGTAGACTTCCTGTAGAAACCTCTGAGTTTCCTGTAGGATCCCCTGCAGACATCCTGTAGGAGGCCACTCACTCGGTTGCTGAGCTTCTGAACGTGAGGAACCTCTGTGGACGGATGCTAAGGATCCCTGGGGACCTCTCCTAGCCTCCCCAACCTTTCCCACGCTTTCCTTCCTTCTCCATCCCATTTGCACAACCAAATCCTAATAAGCACAAAATCACAATCATTCCATCCACTTAAAGAAAAAATACAAAAACATGTCTTTTAAGATGCAAGCAGCTTAGATTCATGCATTTTCACTTATTAGAGGTAATGACAGCATTGGTAGAAGTTTCATTCACATTCTTTGCATTATAGAGGTTAGACTAGTCAAATTAGGGTTTCCTAGGTTTACATGCTTTGATTTGCTTTCAGTCCATTTTTGTCAAGTAAAGTAGCTTTCCTTTGAGAATAGCTTTCATCCATCAATTAGCAAGCTTCTTCTGAGAGCCTATAGAAGTTGGCTTGAGCCCTAGCGGACTTGTGCCAGCTGACCAAGTGACAGCTGCTACAAGAGCTAGTACTTGTGCATATAGCACCGTCACTTCCAAGTTTGTACGAACTACCGGGTTGATAAAATTAAGAGACAGGAAGCCCCAGGAGTTGTAGCATTATTGCTACAATACTGGAGCTCACCAGTGGTTCTGCGAGTATGAGAAATACAAAGGTGGTGATGTCTTCTTAGGGGATGATAGGAAGGCTAGAATCGTTGGTCGTGGAAAGGTAAAGTTGAAGTTGCAAGGTGGAAGGGTTAGAACACTTTCGAGTGTTCTGCATATTCCTGCATTCGCTAGAAATCTGATTTCTGTAAGCAAGTTAGACGATGTAGGTGTAAAAATAGTGTTCGAGAAGGATACCTGCAAGATGGTTAAGGGAGCACTGGTATTGATGTGGGGAGTTCGAATTGGAACTCTGTACAGGATGCAAGGTAGCACTATTGTTGATGGGTGCAATAGTTCCGTGGTTCCTAAAAGTGGTCAGAAAATCTAGTGGTCTCTGGAGAGAAGACCATGTTGTGGCATCAAAGGCTTGGACATATTGGAGAGAAGGGACTTCGAATACTTCATAGTAAAAGGTATGGTAGAAGGTATGAGTAATAGCTCTCTAGATTTTCATTTCTATGAAAATTGTGTATATGGGAAGCAGAATCGGGTGAGTTTCCCTTCTGGTTGTAAGAGGGTGAAACAGATATTAGAGCTTGTGCACAGTGATGTGTTTGGACTTGTGAAGGTTTGATCACTGGGTAAGTCTGTGTACTATGTATCATTTATATATGACTTCTCAAGGAATACATGGATAAATTTCCTTAAGAAGAAATCTGAAGTCTTTGACAAGTTTAAGGAATTTAAGGCTCTAGTGGAAAACCAGTCAGAGAAGAAGATAAAGGTGCTGAGGATAGACAATGGTGTAGAGTTTTGTAGTAAGGAATTTGAAGAATTCTGTAAGAAGTGTGGTATAGCATGGTAGAAGACTACTCCATATACACCTCAGCAAAATGGATTTACAGAAAGAATGAACAAGACATTGATGGAAAAGGAAATAAGCATGCTCAGTGGTGCCGAGTTAGGACAAGAATTCTGGGTGGAGGCAGTGGAGACAACATTTTACCTAGTAAATAGATCACCTTCATCAGTGTTGGAGGATAAAACTCCACAAGAGGTATGGACTGGTAAGAAACCCTCTCTTTCACATCTGAGGATATTTGGATGTGATGCATATGCACATGTGGTAAAGGAGAAACGAACCAAGCTGGAGAGTAAATCCAAAAGGTGCATCTTTATTAGGTATAAGAATGGTTTAAAGGGTTATAAGCTTTGGAACCCAGTAACAAGGAAGGTTGTGTATAGTCGAGATGTGGTGTTCAAAGAGGTGAAATATGTTATTAAACATGAAGTCCAACCAAAGGAACTTGAGAAGATAGAGTTTGAGCTAAAGGAGGAAGAATCAGACTCTACAGCGGAGGAGGAATCAGAATATGAAGAGCCACAAACTCCGGGTGTGAGAAGATTAGTTCGAGAAAGAAGGCAGCCAGAAAGGTATAGTCCATCTGCTTTCTGTTCAAATTTTTCTTTATCTATTACTGATGATGATCCCAGAACTGTGAAGAAAGAAGTAGACTTAGAGGATGGAAAACTCTGGAAAGAGGCCATGGTTGATGAAATGGCATCTTTGCACAAAAATGATGCTTGGAATCTGGTGAAGTTGCCGGCTGGAAGGAAACTGATGCAGGAGCATCGGAATTAGCCAACAATGTGGAGGATTGTCCACATGTTGTGGCTAATCACAGTAAATTTCATTGACTATTACCGAGAAGGATGACTTCTCAAATTGTTAGTTATTGTAATAAATAAGGCATTGTTTTATTTAGATTAGGGATAAGATTTGTTAGCTTAGGTGTGCATGAGAGCTAAGTGATAGAAGATTGCTATTAGATCTCTTAGAAATAGAATATTATTGTTAGATATTTGTTAGAGAAATTATTGAGTTAGAAAAGGAAGAAAAAATGTGATGAGCGGGAGAGAGGAGAGAGGTTTGGAGTGGAGCGAGAGCTCAAAGTGTGTTGTGGACTGTATTTGGGTAACAAAGGTCATTTCATGGTGTAATCTGGCCAAAGGCCGAGACTCTGTGTTTTATTTATGAACAATTACAGTGCTTTGTGTAGCGTTTTGCTAATGCGGCCCGTGGAGGTCTTGTGTGTTTAAATTACCTTTTTAAAGTTCATGCAACTCGATCTATCTGTGCTTTTATTCATAACCGTAAGCAATCTTGTGTTTAAGGCAAATCTGGGTTAACTAGAGTCTGAGAGCGGAGAATCCATTAACATAGAGAATCGACGCCAAAACCCTTAGCGGAGCACTCGGCGGACCTGAAATAATATTAAGTTTTCCTGTGGAACTTATCGGGTCCGGAAATACCATCGCATCGTTATATCGGCGATAGCAGAGCGATATCGTATCGGAACCCTTAGTGATGAGAGCAGATGCGATATAATATATATCGGGTTGAAATGCCAAGTCGGGTCCGGTTTTGTATCGGCAGATGTATATATATATATAACCCACGACGAACGATCGCCGATCGTCGACGAATTACCTTTGGGCGGAGGCGGATGGGATAGAAATATCAACTGTGGTGAATTGTAGATCAGGTCCGCAACCTCATCGGGGGTCATCGGGTCCGCGGTATAATGTTTATGGTTGCGATGGCCGATATCAGACCTGCAGAAAATTTCAAAGGTATATATATATAATTTGAAGTCCGGCATTTTGATAAAAGCGGGGTTTGTATTGTTTCCCATATTTTTTTATATGTATGTGGGCACAGTTATAAAAGGGGGATTATATATATATGGTTCCCGTGGATAATTATATGATGTCTGACATGGGTCGCTCCCGATAGATAAACTGTGGTGCTTGCGGGCTTTAAAGCTCATGGGTGGTGGCTTTTGATAGGGGAAAAGGCTCCGATAGTGCTGTAAGTCCATGGTTGAAGGGCTTAATGCCTAAGAGCACTTCCGTTTATACTTTTTGGTTCTTAACCATAAGTCCAAGATTGAAATTTTTATGTAAAAAGGGGATATTTGGGTAATATCCAAGACTCCTTTTCATCATTTTTGGTATCAGAGCAAAAGAGACAGTGTTTACAGCAAAAATGCCACCGAGAAGGGGAATTGGTCGAGGAAGACCAGAGCCAAATGCCATTCTGTTGGAAGAAGTGCGGAGTTTGCGTGCACGAATGGAGGCAATGGAGACAACCCAAAGAAGAGCGCCTGATGAGGGAGCTGAAAGTTCTTCAGAAGAATCTGATGCAGATGTGGAAGCAGAAGAAGAGAATGACAATGTCAAAATAATCAAGATGCTGGCAAAGGCTGAAAGCAAACCCAAAATGGAGATTCCTATGTATGAAGGGAGTCTGAATGCCGAGGAGCTCATGGATTGGATCAGATCCATAGATCAGTATTTCGATTATGAAGAGGTTGAATAGAACAAGAAGGTAAAGTTTGCAGTCACTCGACTGAAGGGCCATGCAGCCATCTGGTGGGACGAGGTACAGACATCAAGAACGAGAAAAGGGAAAGATAAGATCATGCAGTGGGATAAAATGGTAAGTAAACTGAAAGCCAAGTTTTTTCCTAAAGACTATCATTTGAATCTCTTTAAGCAGATGCAAAATCTGAAGCAGAAAGGAATGTTTGTTAAAGAATATATTGAAGAATTTTACAGGTTAAGCATCAGAACAGGGCATGTAGAAGATGATTTGGAGAAAGTATCCAGATATGTTAATGGGCTAAGGTATGAGATCCAAGATGAGATTAGCCTATTAAGTTTGAAAACTATTGAGGATGCCTATCAAGAAATCTTGAAAGAAGAGGAGAAAATAGTAAGGAAACAGAGTCCAAGAAACAGAGGAAAGAGCTCAGCGAGAGGTAGAGGAGCTAGCCGATCTAGAGGAACACAGCATCAAGTTGACACAGGGAGTTCAAGCAGCAAATCACCACAGATGGGTGAATCCAGTAGAGGGAGATCCGCGCCCAGAGGAAGAGGGCAAGGAAGAGATGTTAGGTGTTATACCTGTGGCGAATGGGGACATATGTCACAGGACTATCCTCGTAACAAGTCAGCAAGCCGGAGGGGTGCAAATGTGGCTGAGGCAGAGCTGGAACCACCTCGAATTGTAGAAGAACCACCAGAAGAAGGTGAAGCATTGCTTCTTAGAAGAACCTTGTTAAGATCAGAAAAAGAAATTGGAGAACCTATGCAAAGGAATAACTTGTTCAGGACTACATGCAAGTCAAAGGGTAAGTACTGTAAGGTTATAATTGATAGCGGGAGTACTGACAATATTGTGTCTACAGAGATGGTGGAAAAGCTCGGGTTAACAAGGAAAGTGCATCCTGCACCTTACAAAGTATCTTGGCTTCAGAAGGGTCATCAAGTTATTGTAACAGAACAGCGTAATGTGGAAATGCAGATCGGCACATACAAAGATGTGATCCTATGTGACATAATGCCCATGGATGTATGTCATGTGTTATTGGGAAGACCATGGCAATTTGATAGGAAGGCGATTCATGATGGGAGAAGAAATACATACACCATAGAGAAGGACAGAGTTAAACATACATTGCTGCCAGTGAAGAATGATGCTGATAAAGAACTACCTGAGAATAATATTATGCTGATAAGTGGCAAAGAACTGCTACAGGAGGTTGACAAATGTGAAGAGGTGCATTTCGCTATCATGGGAAGGCCAAAGGTAATTTTAACCTCCACAAATTTAAATTATTTACCTGAAGAAATTCAATCTGCGTTAAATAATTACACGGACATCATTGTGGATGAATTGCCGAATGAATTACCACCGATTAGGAGTATAAGTCACCATATCGACTTAATACCAGGAGCAAGTCTACCTAATAAAGCTGCATATAGATTAACTCCTCAGGAAAATGCAGAGGTTGCAAGACAGGTTCAAGAGTTGATGGACAAGGGACTGATCCAAGAAAGTATGAGTCCGTTGCTCTACCAACGGTGCTTAGTCCGAAAAAGGGAGGAGAATGGCGCATGTGCACCGATTCCAGAGCTATCAATAAGATAACAGTCAGGTATAGATCTCCTTTGCCCAGAATGGATGATTTAATGGACTGTTTAAGTGGATCCAGGTATTTTACAAAGATAGATTTGAAAAGCGGGTATCATCAGATCAGAATTCGGGAAGGCGATGAATGGAAGATAGCGTTCAAAACAAATAGTGGACTGTATGAGTGGTTAGTGATGCCTTTTGGGCTCACTAATGCGCCCAACACATTCATGAGACTAATGAACGAGGTCCTAAAAGAATATACAGGTAAATTTGTTGTTGTTTACCTTGATGATATTCTGGTTTTCAGCAAAAGTAAAGAGGAACATTTGGAACATTTGAAATTAGTCTTGAAAACTCTGCAGAAGGAAAAACTACTAATTAACTTGAAGAAATGTAGTTTCATGAAAGAGGAGCTGGTATATTTTGGATTTGTGATTTCCAGAGAAGGTTTAAAAATGGATCCAGAAAAGGTACAAGCAATCTGAAACTGGCCTACTCCAAGGAGTGTATTCGAGCTAAGAAGTTTCCATGGACTTGCTAGTTTTTACAGGAAGTTTATAAAAGGGTTCAGTCAAGTTTGTGCACCAATCCTTGAGACAATCAGTGAGGTCAATCAGCCATTTCAATGGACAGAAGCAGCCGACAGGAATTTTAATTTGTTGAAAAGAAATATAACAGAAAAGCCTATTCTAGCATTGCCAAATTTCGAGAAAGTCTTTCAAGTGGAAACTGATGCAAGTGGAGAAGCAGTTGGGGTGGTGTTGAGCCAAGAGAAAAGAACGATAGCGTATTTCAGCGAGAAATTAAATGATGCGAAAAGGAGGTATTCTTCATATGACAAGGAATTCTATGCCATTGTGCAGGCGTTGAAAAAGTGGAGGCATTACTTACTGCCAAAGGAATTCATTTTATATTTAGATAATCATGCTTTGCAGTTCATTAATAATCAGCCAAAGTTAAATCAAAAGCATGCCAAGTGGGTGGAATTTCTACAAAGTTTCACTTTTGTAATAAAGCACAAAAGCGGTAAGTCTAATAAAGTGGCAGATGCGTTGAGCAGGGTAAGTTTTCTTTTGCAAGAATTTAAAGTGGGAGTTGTATGTTTTGATGAAATGATAGAAATGTACAAGGATGATGAGGATTTTAGAGATATTTACACAACAGTGCAGAATCCAGTGAGCCATAACAGAAGTCAGTGGATGGACTATCTTATTCAAGGAGTCCTGTTATTTAAAAGCAACAAATTATGCATTCCTAAATGTTCAATGAGAGAAAACATCATTAAAGAAAAGCACAGTGGAGGATTGTCTGGTCATTTTGGACAAGACAAAACTTTCGCTCAGGTGAATGCTTTTTATTATTGGCCTAAAATACAGACTGAGGTTAAAAAGTTTGTGGAGAAATGAAGGGTATGTCGGTATGCCAAAGGAATGAGTCAGAATGCAGGTCTATATAAACCATTGCCCATACCAGATCGACCATGGGATGCAGTGAGTATGGACTTTGTTCTGGGTTTACCAAAAACACAGAGAGGAAATGATTCTATTTATGTTGTTGTAGACAGATTTTCAAAAATGGCCCATTTTATTGCTTGTAAGAAAACTAATGATGCCACAAACATAGCCAATTTATTCTTTTCTGAGATTGTAAGATTGCATGGTTTACCTGTGAGCATTGTATCAGATCGAGATACTAAATTTGTAGGGCATTTCTGGAGGACACTTTGGAAGAAGCTGGGAACTAAAGTCAGTTTTAGTTCAGCCTACCATCCTTAGACAGATGGACAAACTGAAGTTGTGAACAGAAGCTTGGGAAATATATTAAGAACTCTGGTTCATCAGAATCCCAAACAGTGGGATTTGGCATTAGCTCAAGCTGAATTTGCTTACAATGATACACCAAATCGAAGCACAGGAATGAGTCCATTCCAGATTGTCTTTGGAATGCATCCAAGAGGAGTATATGAGCTCAGAGATTTGGGAAAACAGGAAGCCAGGAGTGCAAGTGCTGAAGATTTTGCTGAGCAAATGCAAAAGCTACAGGAAGAAGTCAAAGATAAATTGCAGGAAAGTAGCAGAAGATACAAACAGAGGGAAGATCTGAAAAGGAGAGAAAAAGAGTTTCAAGTAGGAGATTTGGTAATGGCATATTTGAGGAAAGAGAGATTTCCTACAAAGACTTATAATAAACTGAAACTGAAGAAAATAGGACCCTGTAAAATCAAAAGGAAATTTTCAGCTAATGCATATGAGATTGAACTACCAAAAGGGATCGGAATATCCCCCATTTTTAATATTGCAGACTTGTATCCATTCAGAGAGGCAGAAACAGAGTTGCAGAAAGAAGTTACAGGTGATGAAATTCAAACTGTGGATTGGGAGGAACAAGTACCAAAAGCATCTCAGAAAGAAGTTGAAGCTATTTTAGATCAAAGAATATCTAAGAAAACCAGAGGGCAGACATATTTCCAGTATTTAGTCAAGTGGAAGGAGCAGCCAGTGGAAGATTCCAGTTGGTTGACAACAGCTGAACTACAGAAATATGGAGTGAGTCCTGAAGGTTTGAAGGACAAATCTTTTCTTCCCCGGGAGTCTGATGCAGGAGCATCGGCATTAGCCAGCAATGTGGAGGATTGTCCACATGTTGTGGCTAATCAAAGTAAATTTCATTGACTATTACCGAGAAGGATGACTTCTCAAATTGTTAGTTATTGTAATAAATAAGGCATTGTTTTATTTAGATTAGGGATAAGATTTGTTAGCTTAGGTGTGCATGAGAGCTAAGAGATAGAAGATTGTTGTTAGATCTCTTAGAAATAGAATATTATTGTTAGATATTTGTTAGACAAATTATTGAGTTAGAAAAGGAAGAAAAAATGTGATGAGCGGGAGAGAGGAGAGAGGTTTGGAGTGGAGCGAGAGCTCAAAGTGTGTTGTGGATTGTATTTGGGTAACAGAGGTCATTTCATGGTGTAATCTGGCCAAAGGTCGAGACTCTGTGTTTTATTTATGAACAATTACAATGCTTTGTGCAGCATTTTGTTAATGCAGCCCGTGGAGGTCTTGTGTGTTTAAATTACTTTTTTAAAGTTCATGCAACTCGATCTGTCTGTGCTTTTATTCATAACCGTAAGCAATCTTGTGTTTAAGGCAAATCTAGGTTAACTAGAGTCCGAGAGCGGAGAAGCCATTAACATAGAGAATCGACGCCAAAACCCTTAGCGGAGCACTGGGCGAACCTGAAATAATATTAAGTTTTCCTGTGGAACTTATCAGGTCTGGAAATACCATCGCATCGGCATATTGGCGATAGCAGAGCGATATCGTATCGAAACCCTTAGTGATGAGAGCAGACGTGATATAGTATATATTGGGTTGAAATGCCAAGTTGGGTCTGGTTCTGTATCGGCAGATGTATATATATATATAACCCGCGACGAGCGATCGCCGATTGCCAATGAATTACCTTTGGGCGGAGGCGGACGCGATAGAAATATCAACTGTGGTGAATTGTAGATCAGGTCCACAACCTCATCGGGGGTCATCGGGTTTGCGGTATAATGTTTATGGTTGTGACGGCCGATATCAGACCTGCTGAAAATTGCAAAGGTATATATATATATAATTTGAAGTCCGGCATTTTGATAAAACCGGGGTTTGTATTGTTTCCCATATTTTTTTATATGTATGTGGGCGCGGTTATAAAAGGGGGATTATATATATATGGTTCCCGTGGATAATTATATGATGTGTGACATGGGTCGCTCCCAATAGATAAACTGTGGTGCTTGTGGGCTTTAAAGCTCATGGGTGGCGGCTTCCGATAGGGGAAAAGGCTCTGATAGTGCTGTAAGTCCATGGTTGAAGGGCTTAATGCCTAAGAGCGCTTCCGTTTAGACTTTGTGGTTCTTAACCATAAGTCCAAGATTGAAATTTTTATGTAAAAAGGGGATATTTGGGTAATATCCAAGACTCCTTTTCATCAGAAACCCACTGGCAACAAATAGGTGTTTAAGAAGAAGACAAATTCAGAAGGAAAGGTGGAGAAATACAAAGCTTGGTTGGTAGCAAAAGGTTATTCCCAGGTGCCAAGAATTGATTTTGGTGATATTTTTTCTCCTGTTGCCAAGGTAACTTCTATTAGATTACTTTTATCTATTGTTGTTTCTTTTGATTTTGAGGTAGAACAAATGTATGTGAAGACAACATTTCTTCATGGGGATCTGGAAGATGAAATCTACTTGAAGCAACCTAAAGGCTTTGCCGTGAAGGGTAAGAAAGAACTAGTATGCTAGTTAAAGAAGTCTATGTATGGGTTAAAACAGTCACCAAGGATGTGGTATCAGAAATTTGATACATTTATACGGGGACTTGGCTTCACCAGAAGCAAAGCAGATCACTGTGTGTATTTTAAATTAATTGGTGACCGTTTTATTTATTTGGTCTTGTATGTGGATGACATGTTTCTGGTTGGAAATTATAATGAAATTATCCAGGATTTGATGACCCAATTGTCCTCCAAATTCGACATGAAAGATCTTGGAGCTGCAAACTATATTTTGGGCATGGAAATTAAAAGAGATCAGGCAAAGAGGAAGCTTTGGTTAAACCAGAGGATGTATGTCGAGACAATATTGTAGATATTTAATATGCAGGATAGTAAATTGGTGAAGGTTCCTATTCTTGTAGGTGTAAAGTTATCTGCTGAATAGTGTCCTAAGATACAAGAAGAGGAAGACGACATGTCCCATGTTCCATATGCAAGTGCATTCGGTAGCCTAATGTATGCAATGGTCTGTACTAGACCAGACATTGCACATGTACTGGGAGTATTGAGGAGGTTTATGTCAAGACCAAGAAAGGAGCATTGGATAGTAGTGAAATGGGTTTTCAGGTATTTGCGTTGCACTAGTGATTATGGTTTGTCCTACCAAGGAAGACCAAGATTGGATAGAGTGTTAGATATTCATGGATTTGTTGATGCAGACTGGGCTGGAGATATGGATTAGAGAAGATCTACAAGTGGGTACGTTTTTAACCTATTTGGAGGTGCAGTCAGTTGGATGAATAAGAAACAATCTGTAGTGGCACTATCAAATACAGAGGTAGAATACATGGCAGCCACTCATGCAAGCAAGGAAGCAGTTTGGTTGCAGAGATTGTGTTCAAGTATGGGGTTAGTATAGGGAGCTATAAGGATAGATTGTGACAGCCAAAGTGCAATTTTCTTAGCAAAGAACCCTGCATATCATTCAAAGACAAAGCACATTGATGTTCAGTATCACTTTGTGAGGGATATGATAGAAGACAAAAAGGTGTTGCTGGTAAAGGTGGACACTTTGAAGAATACTACAGATGCATTGACAAAATATGTGAGCTCTGAGAAGTTCTCTTTGTGTAGAGAAACAATGGGCATTGTAGTGCTAGATAAATGACTAAGCTCTCTTTTGACCCCTGTGGAAAGAAAACAACAAGTGGGAGAATGTTGGGTTGTGTTATATTCTTTCCACGACTAGCCCACGTAGTTAGCCGGGGGGTTAGAGGGGCGGTAGATCCCCCCCTTCGTTGTACTGATTGCGTAGTGGGGGGGTCATAGGGGGTTTGAGGGGTGCAGGTAACCCCACTCTATGGGGTCCAGAGCAGTGCCCTGAAAAATTTTGGTTTTGGAACCTATGTTAGGTTGGGCGGACCCACCTATGGTTTTTTGCATGATTTTCACATATGTTTTTGGACACGATGGTTTTCGGTCCATGGTATTGGATGCTTTGGCATGTATAAATATGTATTATAACATTGAAAGGAACATAATGAGAAATCAAGCTGGTAGTCCCGGTTTTGGGATCCAGGGGAATATCTCTGTGTATATGTGTCTAATGTTTTATGCTCTCACATTGTTTATTTTCTGTGTTTTAGAATTCGTATGCAGGTAATTTCTGTACGGGGTTAAAACCTATAGTTGTGGCTAAAAGTGGCTGAAATTCATTGACCTGAGTTGTAAAAAAAGGAAGTTTTTACTGAGAGGGTTGGATCTCTCAAGAAATTAGTTATAATTCATTATTGTAATAAGTTAGAGACTATCTTATTTTAGATTCAAAGATAGAGATTGTTATCATAGAGATAGGAGTTAGAGATTTGCTATTAGATCGATTAAAAATAGAGTTTTTGTTGTTAGATATGGTTAGAGTGTTTATCGATTGATAAAAAGAGGGAAAATGTAATGAGCGAGGGATGGGTAGAGCGATTGCATAGAGAGAGTGAGTGGATTGCATTATTTTGGAGACAAAGGTCTTTATTTGTATAATCTGGCCTAAGGTTGGGACTCTGTAACGTGTTTGCTAGCCTTGTGGGCAAACGGTCCAAAAAAAGGATCCAAGTATGCCCCAAAAGTCTTCAAAATCCTCTCAAGGATTCTTCAAAGTCGAAATTGTTGTGGGAGGAAAGCGCTTGGAAGGGAAGAAATATACTATCGGGAGGCTCAAAACACTCAAAAAACATGGAAAAACCATTACCACGGGCTTAAATAGTGGTTGCACAACAGCCATTAGATCTAGCCAATCAACAGCCCACATCTAATCGGCAGATCACATCGGTGGATCTAATTGGCATAGGCGGGAAATGGTAATCAACACTGGACATCACCAATTAGTGATCACCGATGATCGGATCGGCGGGTCGCAATGGGAAAGGAAAATAAGCACAAACCATGGGGCGATGGCAATGATGATCGACGATTAAACAAGGATCGTCAATCACAGACATGGATCAACGACCCAAATCACATCGGCAGATCGCAGATTGGGGAGACCAAGGGGTAGGGCTTTTACATATAACGATATGTGACTGTGATTAGATCGCATCGCAATATCACATCGGCGAAAACCAAAGGGGTGGGGTTTTAACATATGCATATGGTACGACCTGAGTGGCCAGACCCGACGTAATTATATGCGGTAGTTGATAACTTTTGAAGTTCGAAAAGGCCGATTGTTCATGGTTTTTAAGTGTTTTATTCATATTTCACAATGCGAAGAAAATACATAGGGCAGGCTTCTTTGTGACCTGCGACAGCAACAAGGGCAGACCGGAGAGGATATAAACCATCTTTTCAGACTTTTTGAAGTCCGAAAAGGATAGGGAATGGTGGGATTTTTCAGTATGGTTGTGCTTTCGGTTGAGAACAGAAAACGCTATTATTAAATAGTTTGAAGAGAAATCGAGGCCGAGAGGCATCTACAGCACAACAAAGCATGCCCAACTAGCCCGAAACAGAAATGTCATGGGCATCTATAGAATAACACAACCCAAATCAGATACATCATGGAGTAGTACAGCGTGACACAACTGAAATCAACAGAAGAGATTACGGGCATCTCTGTCAAGAGCGAGCTCCCTGCCAGCACACCCAAAATATCTGAATGCAGTTATTCCTCTGTTAGAAAGAGAAAAACCTTTGATCCATGCCTTCCTATTGAGGGAATCAAATGGTTAAGGGACATATCATGCAAGATTAAGACTTCGAGCCTTCTAGAGAGCTCAGGAGCATTGTAAAGGGCCAATAAAAGGTAGAAAACTAGATGTAAGAAGGGTTCAACTTTAGAAGATTATTGCTCCTTTGTTCATTCAAGCTTCTCATATTCATTCCAGCAATATAAGCTTCTTTTTCCATTATATGTTCAATGTCCATTGTCTTTGTTGTTCTATGCTTGAACTTGAGCATTTTGTTCATGTTTTCTGTGTGTCTGAGGCCAGATAACTGTCATCTTATCTCTGCTTCGATATATTAGAGTTTCAAGCTTCTTTGCTGCCTATAGCTAGCCATTTATATGTGTTATTATATATGCATCTGCCAGTATAGTCAGTAAGCTCATTTGTTGCCTATAGCTAGCCATTCACATATGTTCATGTATGCAATCTACTAGTATAGTCAGTATTCTCCATCTATCCATTAAATCTACAAACTATTGAGCATTAGTGGTCTAAACCCTTGTGTTGTTGGGGGTGTTCATGCATGTCTTGAGTGAGAATAGAGTTGAAATGGTTATCTGACTTGATCCAAACCATCATCCATTCTAGTAGTTCAGAGAACAATACTGAAGATTATATGTTACTAGGCATCTCTGAGCTACAACCTAGGAGAGTTTCTTGGAGTGATAACATAATTGACGCTACTTCCGGGGAGAGGAAACAGAAGCTCGACTTCCCTGGGAAACGACACAGATCAAGCTTTGATGATAGATAAAGTCTAGGCACATTTTTGGTTGTAATCATCTATATGGCGACTCTACTGGAGGCCCAACCTCTTGGCAACTCCACTTCATAGTTCTGGTTCAGTTTGTGAGGTATACTCGGAGAAAATCCTCAAAAGCTACACACTGACCCAATACCTGATCCTAAAAAAATCATCAAAGAGAGAAAGGTATTGTAGAAAGGAGCACCAGGTTCAGGTAAACCTAAACAATCTCTTATATCTCTACAAGAAAGGTTTGTAATAGAACAAATACATGTTGAGAGTATAGCATCTAATACTAACAGTGAAGGAAAACTCTCAAAGAGTCATAAAGCTCCTTATTCTTTAGGTTCTCCTTTTTCTTTAAGCCTAAAGGAAACCTCACCTCCTATCCATCATACTCCATTAGTCCTGTCAGTCACTCCTCATCCCTCTATCATTCATAATGCCAGTACTCTTTTAGCTACCACAGCTATGGCAGGTCCACAAGCACCTACCAAAATGGAAGGAATTATCGCTGCTAGATATGGACCTCTAATACTCCACACTCCTTTGAATGCCATGCATACTGGAGAATATCAGAAATATAGGCCTAAGTTCACTGGGACTAAAGGAGTTACTTCTGAAAAACATATTGAGTCATTATATAGCTATGCTGATAATCTGGACATTAGTGAAGATGATGTGTGGATGAGAGTCTTCGTCCAAAGCCTAGATGGCAAGGTTAGAAAATGGTTCAGAGAACTAACCACCAAATCTATAGTAGATATTGAAGCTTTAGATGATGCATTCATAAAGCATTGGGGGGATAAAAAGGACCTCCTCTACTACCACACTAAGTTTGGCAACTTAAAGAGAGGAAATGGTGAGTTGTTGTCTGATTTTAATAAAAGGTTTAACCGTATGTACAACAAGATTCCAGCTGAAGTAAAACCCACTACTACCTCTCTAAACTCACCTATTCTAGTGCTTTTGATTATTACTTCTGCCTACCGTTGAGAGAGAAGTGATGTGCTACTTTGGCTGACATGCAAGATGTAGCCTTGGAAGTGGAATCAAACATCATGGTTGTAGAGAAACTCAAGGGAAATGTTGATAGAAGAAGACAGAGGGGTGAGACTTCATCATCCTCTGATGCTAAGATAGATAAAATTACCAAAATGATCGAGCCATTAGCCTCTGAAATCTCTAAATTGAAGGTTGATCAGCAATTATAGAAAGGAAGAATGCCTAATACCTTTGCCCCAAGAAATCCAAATCCAAATCCATATAGAAGAATGAATGAGTAGTTGCAGATTTTGCAAAGAAACAAAAATGCAAATGAAGACCAAAGGGTGGAGGCTCCTTTTCAAAATGTAGTCATGCAAGAAGAGCAGTTCGAAGAAGATGATCAGATCCATTGTCTAGAAGACAAAGGCAATGCTTCCTTTTTGACCTCAGCTGCATATGAAAAGTCATTATGCAATGACCAAATCAGCTAGGAATGGGATGGTGAAGCTATTCTACAAGTTGTAGATCAACAAAGATATAATTTAAGGTCAAATATAAATAATGCCAAGGAAACTGATGTTCAAAGAGTTGTTGTCTCTACAATACCACAAGTTAATAAACAAAAACAACTGGCAGTTGATCCCATAATCCTCAAAGCTCCAGCTCATGAGTTAAGAGGCCTCGACAAGTCCCCTTCTCCTTTCAATTTTCAATCAGAAATTCAGAAGCTAAGAATACCTATGCCTCTAATTGAACTAGTGAAGAATGAGTCCTTCAAAAGATCCATCCTCGAGGTCCTTGAACCTAAAGCTATTGAAGCCTTTATTGACTATGTAAATCTGCAAGATGACAAGCCAACTATTATCCTCAACCCAATGCCTGAAAACTATTAAGACAACTCCCCTTCATTCTATGTCTCTCTAACTATTCATGATAAAGTCCTTCATAACAACCCTTTGGACACAGGAGCCAGCCATAATCTAATGTCCAAGGATGTCATGGACGCGTTGGGTCTTGACATTACTAAGCCTTATCATGACCTATTTTCTTTCGACTCTAGAAAAGTGAAATGTCTAGGGTTAACCAAGGACCTAGCCATCACTTTGACTCAGCTTCCTATGAAAAGCATGATGATGGACATTGTGGTAGCATATGTACCTCCCAAGTTTGGCATGTTACTTTCCAGAGGTTGGATCAAGAGATTAGGTGGATCATTACAAAATGATTTGTCCTATGCTACTGTCTCAGTTTTCAAAGGTGAGAGCAAGAGATTATACGGAGAGGTACAGTTGGATTATATAATCAGAAATGAAAAGAATCCCACCAATCATCACATATATGCCATCGACACTGATTTTGGAGCTTGTATCCTTCACATTGAAGAATCTCAGTTGGCCTCCATGCAGCTTAGGGAACTAGTTTACTAGACCGCTGAGGAAGAAAACCCATAGATTTGGGATATGTTTCTTGATGGGGCTTGGTCTAAAGAAGCTGCAGGGGCAGGTGTGGTCCTTGTGTCTCCAACATAGGAATACATTAATTTATCTTTCAAATTAGCCTTTTGGGTCACAAACAACATCACAGAATATGAAGCTTTAATTCTGGGCTTAAGCGCTACTAAAGAAATGGGTATCAAAGGCCTGAAAGTGTTTGGAGATGAAGACCTCATTATTCAGCAGGTGAATAAGACATTCCAAGCAAAGCATCCCAGGCTAAAGGCTTATAGAGATGAGGTATGGAGGCTTAGGGACTCTTTTGATAATTTCGGCATTTATTACATTCCAAGAATGAAGAATCATCTTGCCGACTCCCTTGTTGTGTCTTCTAGAACGTTTATTCCTCCTTTGCCTCCTAAATTAACATATGAAGTTCAGGTAAAATACAGACCGTCTCTGCCTGTCCATGTCAAATATTGGAAAGTTTTTGAAGATGATGAGGAAATTAATAGGTTTTTGCAAGTCATGGAGGAATTCACTGAAACACACATCGACCAAGAAAATGAAAACGAAGAAGAAGGCAGCCAGTCCAAGCTAAAAAATGAGATCGGTCGAGAAAGCATCGTCCAACTACCTAGTAATCACATACCAAAAGGATTGGTGCCTCTAGAGAAGCTTTTCAACCAAAACGATGTGCCATATAAGCCCGCCAAAATAGAAAATGAATCTGTTGTTTGTAAACATAATATAGGGAGCCCAGCCTGCCCGAAATTCATTAATCTGTCCTCTCATTTATCCTCTATCTATACTTCCAAGTATTGCACCCTAACGAGGAAATTCACTGACATTTTTTCCTGGGAATATAGTGATCTTAAAACCTATGATGCAGACGTCGTTCAGCATAAGAACCCATTGGAAGAGAATTCCACCCCTTTTAAGCAGAAGCTAAGACCTATCAGCCCTCTCTTATTGCCTTTGATTGAGAAAGAGATCAAGAAGCTATTGGATGCCAAAATTATGGTGCCCCTAAGGTATTCAAAATGGATAGCCAACCTTGTGGTAGTAAGAAAGAAAAATGGAGAAATCAGGCTTTGTGTTGACTTCAGAAATCTGAACAAGTGCTCTAAAAAAGATAACTATCCGCTGCCTAACATGGAACACTTGTTGCAAAGAGTTTCAGGGGATAGAGTCATGTCTTTGTTAGATGGATTTTCAGGTTACAATAAGATTGTTGTACACCCTAAAGATCAGGAAAAGACCACCTTCACTACTCCTTGGGGCACTTTCATGTACTCCAAGATGCCTTTTGGACTGATGAATGTTGGCGCTACCTTTCAGAGGGCCATGGACATAGCCTTCATGGGAGAGAAGGAAAAATTTGTCCTTATTTATCTGGATGACATAACAGTCTTCTCCAGCAGTCGCAAAGACCATTTACAGCACTTGAAGAAGGTCTTCCTAAAGTGCAGACAGTTTGGAATTTCAGTCAACCCAAAGAAGTCACAGTTTTCTCTAGGAGAAGGCAAACTTCTAGGACATATTGTATCTGCTGAAGGTGTGAAAATTGATCCAGCCAGGGTTCAATCGCTTCAAACATTGTCCATCCCAAGGTCAAAAAGGGACATTCAATCCTTCTTGGGTAAGATTAACTTCTTAAGGAGGTTCATTCCAAACTTTGTAGAGCTTGTAAAGCACATCACTTCCATGCTGAAGAAAGGAGTAGAAATAAAATGGATAGATGCTTGAAGAAGCTCTTTTGAAGCCATCAAGAAAGCTATCATGGAAGCTCCCACTCTAATCAGCCTAGATTACACTAAGGAGTTTCATATATTCTCTTTTTCCTCTTATGATACACTTGCAGTAGTTCTGTTGCAGACAAATGATGAAGGCATGGAACACCCCATGGCCTTTTTCAACAAAACTTTAAGGGATGTTGAACTAAGGTATGACCTTATTGAGAAGCAAGCTTATGCTCTCATAAAATCTTTAAAAGCATTCAAAATTTATATTCTGCATTCCAAAATAGTTGCATATGTACCTTCAACCTCGATAAAGGATATCTTAACCCAGCCAGATATTGACAGAAGAAGGGAAAAATGGATTGCAAAATTCATAGAATTTTACATAGAGGTGAAGCCCACTAAGCTTGTCAAAGGCCAGGGCTTGGCTAAGCTCATGGCTGAAGAAAATTGTAGCTTGTTAGACATGAATTGCATGGGTATAAATTCATATGATGAGCAAACATAGGGAGCATCCGAAGAGAAAAAGAAGAATCAATCCTTGGCTGAAAATCTAGCCACATGTGAATGGTATTTTAGCATAGTTCATTTCTTGCAGAAGCTGGAAGTCCCTCCAAGGCTTAGCTCAAGTCAAGCTCATACCATTAGACTCAGACTAGCCAAATTCTACATTGACAAAAGCCTTATTTATTGGAAAGACCCATCAGGAATCCTCTTAAGGTGTCTAGATAAAGAACAATCTATGGAGGTCATACATCAATTCCATTCTAGCATCTGTGGAGGGCATCATTATTGGAACACCACAGCTCACAAAATCTTGAGGGCTGGATATTATTGGCCTACTCTATTCTCTGATGTGTTTTCTTTTGTAAAAGTTTGTGACAAGTGTTAAAGGATTGCAAGAAGACAACCGCTAAAATATCTACCCCTAAAGCCAGTACATGTCAATGGTCCCTTCCAGCAGTGGGGCTTGGACTTTATAGGTAAGATCAGCCCACATTCTAGTGGCCAACACAAATGGATCTTAGTAGCCACTGATTATTTTACCAAGTGGATTGAAGCTATAACCACTAAGAATGCCAATCATCGAGTTGTCATAAGGTTCTTGAATGAGAATATTTTCACTAGATTTGGTTGCCCAACCAAACTAGTCACTGATAATGTAGCAGCATTCAAGGCGAAAGAATTGATGGACATGACTAAATCCATGGGAATTCAAGTGGTGCATTCTACCTCATATTATCCTCAAGGCAATGACCTGGTAGAATAATCTAACAAGAGCCTAGTAAGGGTAATCAAGAAGTTGTTAGAGGACAACAAAAGGAGCTGGGATTCCAAGCTGAAGTTTTCTCTATGGGCTGACTGAGTTACCATAAAAAAATCCATAGGAAATTCTCCATTTAAACTGGTTTATGGGGCTGATGTTGTTTTCCCCATCCAACTGATTCTCCCCATGGCTAAGTTCTTGCAAGAAGAACAAGATGAAGAAAATGACATGGTAAGAAGAATGAATAACCTGGTTGAACTATAGCAGATCAGAGAATAGCTGATTGAGAAGTCAAAGGCTCATCAGAGGAAAATCAAAGAAACCTTTTACAGGAAAGCAAAAGTGGACAATTTCCAAGCTGGTGATTGGGTTCTTAAATGGGATGCATTTAAGGAAAATAGAGGAAATCATGCCAAGTTTGACTCCTTATGGACAGGTCCTTTTGTCATTGCTCAAGCTCCGCAGAACAATACATTAATTATGCACAGTCTGGAAGGAGAAGATACTTTTGGCAGCCTAGTAAATGGGTGTTTCTTGAAACCTTATTTCATTTAAGGCTTTAAGGCCTTGTTATTGTAAATATGTTCTTCCAAGGTTTTAGTTCATTACAAAATAGACTCCATGCCCAATGGAACACTAGAAGGAAGATTTAATTTTTGTTTTTATAGGATAGGCATTGATCTGTAGTTCTTGACACCTCACAGCGAGGCTTTCATCCCCAGAGGGAGCCAGTGTTAGCCTTGTGGGAAAACGGTAAAAAAAAAGGATCCAAGTATGCCCCAAAAGTCCTCAAAATCCTCTCAAGGATCATTTAAAGTCGAAATGGTCGCGGGAGGAAAGCCCTTTTAAGGGCGGAAATACATTATCCCGGGGCTTAAAACACTGCAAAAACATGGAAAAACCATTACCGCAGGCTTAAACAGTGGTTGCACAACAGCCATTAGATCTAGCCGATCAATGGCCCACATCTAATTGGCAGATCGTATCGGTGGATCTAATCGGCACAGGCATGCAATGGCAATCATCACTGGACACCGTCGATCAGCGATCACCGATGATCGGATTGACGGGTCACAATGGCAAAGGCAAATCGGTGCAAACCATGAGGTGATGGAAATGATGATCGACGATTAAATGAGGATCATCGATCATGCACATGGATCGATGGCCCAAATCACATCAGCGGATCGCAGATCGAGGAGACCAAGGGGCAGGGCCTCTACATATAGTGATATGCCATTGCGATCAGATTGCATCGCAATATCACATCGGTGGAAACCAAAGGGGTGGGGTTTTAACATATGCACATGGTGTGACCCGATGGGCCGGACCTGACGTAATTATATGCGGTAGCTGATAACTTTTGAAGTCTGAGAAGGCCGATTTTTCACGGTTTTTAAGTGTTTTATGCATATTTCACAATGTAAGGAAAATACATAGGGCAGGCTTCTTTGAGACTTGCGACAGCAACAAGGGCGGACCCGAGAGGATATAAACCATCTTTGAGGACTTTTTGATGTCCGAAAAGGAAAAGGAATGGCGGGATTTCACAGTATGTTTGTGCTTTCGGTTGATAACAGAAAACACTAATTATTAAAGAGTTTGAAGAGAAATTGAGGCTGAGAGGCATCTACAGCACAACAAAGCATGCCCAACTAGCCCAAAATAGAAATATCATGGGCATCTATAGCACAACATAGCCCAAATCAAATACTTCATGGAGCAGCACAGCGCGACACAACCAAAATCAACAGAAGAGAGTGTGGGCATCTCTCTTAAGAGAAAGCAACTTGCCAGCGCACCCAAAATATCTGAATGCGGTTATTCCTCTATCAAAAAGAGCAAAACCTTCGAGCCATGCCTGCCTATTAAGGGAATCAAATGGTTAAGGGAGAAATCAGACAAGGTTAAGACTCCGAGCCTTCTAGAGAGCTCAGGAGCATTGTAAAGGGCCTATAAAAGGCAGAAAACTAGATGTAACAAGGGTTCAACTTTTGGAGATTATTGCTCCTCTGTTCATTCAAGCTTCTCATATTCATTCCAGCAATATAAGCTTCTTTTGCCATTATATGTTCAATGTCCATTCTCTTTTCTATTCTATGCTTGCACTTGAACATTTTGTTCATGTTTTCTGTGTGTTTGAGGCTAGATAACTGTCATCTTATCTCTGCTTTGATATATTAGAGTTACAAACTTCTTTGCTGCCTGTAGCTAGCCATTTATATGTGTTATTATATATGCATCTGCCAGTACAGTCAGTAAGCTCATTTGCTACCTGTAGCTAGCCATTCACATATGTTCATGTATGCAATCTGCTGGTATAGTCAGTATTCTCCATCTATCCATTAAATCTACAAACTATTGAACATTAGTGGCCTAAAGCCTTGTGTTGTTCGGGGTGTTCATGCATGTATTGAGTGAGAATAGAGTTGAAATGGTTATCTGACTTGATCCAAACCATCATCCATTCCAGTAGTTCAGAGAACAATACTGAAGATTATATGTTACCAAGCATCTTCGAGCTACAACCTAGGAGAGTTTCTTGGAGTGATAACTGTGTTTATGGTGAATAAATTAGTGTTGCGTGCATTGTTATATAAACGGCCTATGGAGGCCTCAAATCTGTGTTTTTCTTTATATTCAGATAATATTGATGCTAGCCTGTGTTTTTCATACTTCATGATAGAAATGTTGTGTTAAAGGATCTGTTGGGGAGTTCATTCCATCGTTTGGGTTCTGCAAGTGGAAAACCCAAAATACACTAAGTATTGGGTGTAAAACGCATTTGAATTGAGAATCCAGACTTCAAATCATTATAGGCAGAAGTTTTAATGTTATCGGGTCCATAGAAGCCATATAGCATCACCCTTGTTTATTTATTTGTAATATTGCGGAAAGGCATTTACATAGAGAAATCACACTAAACACTTAGCGGATTCGAGGAAGCGGACTTGAAAATTTATGCACAGGAGTTTTGAGCTTTATCAGGTTTGGCACTTACATTGCATCGGCACTTTGGGAGTGGGAGGGTTAAGCGGCCATTGCAAATCGCTAATAGCAATTAGATATATTGCATCGGACCTCCGCCAAGGACCAACAATGATAGTGTGGACCATTGGAACCCTGATCGCCGATATTGCGATTGAATTCTGACCATCCAATCGACCAGATCTAGATCTGCAGCACTACACATATAATTGGTGGAAAAGGCGTTAAAGCATTGTTTTAACATTTTGAAGGGTATTTCGGTCCCTAAAGGGAAAAAGCAATGTTTTAAGCCTTTTCATAGGCTTTTCGGTTCTGATAGGAAAAGGGGCTTATATTTTGTGTGAAAAGGGGTGATTGTTGTGTTTTATAGATCCACTTGTGGGTTTATATAACACCATTGTTTCTGCTGCATCATTTTTTGGTATCGGAGCAGAAGAAAGGATTGTTTGCAGCAAAGATGTCACCAAGGAGAGGCATTGGTCGAGGAGGACTTGAGGCAAATGCAATCCTACTGGAAGAGGTATGGAGTCTGCGTATGAGAATGGAGTCAATTGAGACTACCTAGAGAAGAGCACATGATGAAGGAACTGAGATTTCTTTAGAAGAATCTCCTACAGAGGAGGTAGTAGATGAAGACAATGAAACTGCCAAAATCATTAAGATGTTGGCGAAGGTAGGAGGAAAACCTAAGGCAAAAATTCCTATGTATGACGTGAGTCTGAATGTAGAAGAGCTAATGGATTGGTTAAGATCCTTAGACTAGTACTTTGACAATGAAGGGGTCGGTGAGAGGAAGAAGGTGAAGTTTGCAATTACTAGATTGAGGGGTCATGCAGCCATCTGGTGGGACGAGTTACAGACATTAAGAATGAAGGAAGGGAAGTCCAAGACCAAGCTATGGGACAAAATGGTAAGTAAAATGAAAGCCAAGTTTTTGCCTAAAGACTATCATTTGAATATTTTTAAGCAATTGCAAAATTTAAGGCAAAAAGGAATGTCTGTTAAAGAATACACATAAGAGTTTTATAGATTGAGTATTAGAGCAGGGCATGTAGAGGATGATGTGGAAAAGATAGCTAGATATATCAATGGCTTAAGGTATGATATACAAGATGAGATAAGCTTGTTAATATTGAAAACTATTGAAGATTCATATCAAGCAAGTTTGAAGGCAGAAGAGAAGATATTCAGGAAAGAGAGTCAAAGGAATAGGGGAAAAATGTCAGCAAGAGGTAGGGGAACTACCAGACCAAGGGGACCATAGCGTCAACATGAAGTAGGAATATCAAGTAGTAGACCACCATAGAGGGGAGAATCTAGTAGAGGAAGATTTGTTCCTAGAGGAAGAGGATGAGGAAGAGATGTTCGGTGTTATACATGTGGAGAATGGGGACATATGTCATGGGACTTTCCTTATAATAAATCAGCAAGTCAGAGGAGTGCAAATGTGGTTGAGGGAAAGCCAAAACCACCTTGACTTGTGGAAAAGGAACAACCCCTGAAGAAGGCAAATCACTATTATTGAGAAGGACTTTGCTTAGAGCAAAGTTGGAGACTGGAGAACTTGCATAGAGGAAGAATTTGTTTAGAACTACCTTTAAATCAAAAGGTAAGTGTTGCAAAGTAATAATTGATAGTGGAAGCACTGACAATATTGTTTCTACAAAGATGGTGGACAAGCTCGGACTAGCAAAGACCAAGCACCCTACTCCTTATAAAGTGTCATGGTTACAGAAGGGACATCAGATTATTGTGACTGAATAGTGCAAGGTGGAGATACAAATTGGTACGTATAAAGATGTGATTTTATGCGATGTAATGCCCATGGATGTATGCCATGTATTTCCAGGAAGATCATGGCAATTTGATCAAAAAGCTATTCATGGTGGAAGGAGAAACACTTATACTCTAGAGAAAGATGGAACTAAACACAAATTGCTACCATTGAAGGATGATGCTTGACAAAGGAACGCTTGGGAGCAGTATTATGCTGATAAGAAAAAGGGAGCTGCTACAGGAAGTAGTGAAGAATGAGGAGTTGCATTTCGTTGTTGTGGGAAGACCAAAGGTAATTTTGACTTCCACAAACTTGAATGATTTTCCTGAAGAAGTTAAAATGATGTTAGATGATTTTGCTGATATTATTGTGGATGAGTTACCGAATGCATTACCACCTATTAGGAGTATTAGTCATCACATTGACTTAATACCATGAGTAAGCTTGCCAAATAAAGCAGCATATAGACTAACTCCTCAAGAAAATGCGGAAGTTGGAAGGCAAGTACAAGAGCTGATGGATAAGGGGCTGATCAGAGAAATTCTCAGTCCATGTGTGGTACCAATAGTACTCAATCCAAAGAAAGGAGGAGAATGGCACATGTGCACAAATTCCAGAGCTATCAACAAGTTTACAATCAGGTATAGATTTCCTTTTCCATGCATGGATGATTTAATGGACTATCTAAGTGGATCAAAATAATTTACTAAAATAGACTTGAAAAGTGGATATCATTAAATAAGAATCCGAGAAGGTGATGAATGGAAAACTGCATTCAAAACAAACAGTGGACTGTATGAGTGGTTAGTGATGCCTTCTGGGCTCACTAATGCACCCAGCACATTCATGCAATTAGTGAATGAAGTCTTAGAAGAGTATGCAGGTAAATTTGTTATTGTGTACCTTGATGATATTCTAGTTTTAGTAAAAGTAAAGAGGAGCATTTAGAGCATCTTAAATTGGTCCTAAGAACTCTGTAGAAAGAGAAACTACTAATAAATTTGAAGAAGTGTAGTTTCATGAAGGAGAAGCTAGTGTACTTGGGATTTGTAGTTTCCAAAGAAGGCTTGAAGATGGATCCAGAGAAAGTCCAAAAAATTTGGAACTTGCCTACTCCCACAAGCATATTTGAGGTAAGAAGCTTCCATGGAGTTGCAAGTTTTTACAGAAAGTTTATAAAAGGTTTTAGTCAAATTTGTGCACCAATACTTGAGACAATCAAGGAGATCAATCAAAGATTTCAATGGATAGAAGCAACAGACAGAAACCTTCACTTGCTGAAAAAGAAGATCACAGAGGAGCCAATTTTAACATTGCCTAATTTTGAGAAAGTCTTTCAAGTAGAAATAGATGCTAGTGGAGTTGTAGTTGGCGTAGTTCTGAGTCAGGAGAAAAGACTAATAGCATATTTTAGTGAGAAACTGAATGATGCAAAGAAGAAATATTTTTCTTATGATAAGGAGTTTTATGCTATTCTGCAGGCTCTGAAAAAGAGGAGATATTATTTGCTGCCAAAAGAATTCATCTTATATTCAGAAAATCATGCCTTAGAGTTTATCAATAACCAGCTAAAGTTGAATCAGAAACATGCCAAGTGGGTAGAATTTCTACAAAGTTTTACTTTTGTAATAAAGCATAAGAGTGGTAAGCCAAATAAAGTAGCAGATGCATTGAGCAGGGTAAGTTTTATTATGCAAGAATTCAAAGTGGGTGTTGTAGGATTTGAGGGAAAAATTGAAATGTACAAGGATGATGCAGATTTTAGAGATATCTACACAACAGTTTAGAATCCAATGAGCCATAACGGAAGTCAGTGGTTGGACAATCTCATTCAAGGAGGCCTATTATTTAAAAGAAACAAGTTGTGTATTCCCAAATGTTCCATGTGATGGAAATAATACTGAGAGTCGGGGGGGTGAATTAGTATTAGCAAAACAATAACTTTTTCATTTCCATACTCTGATTCATATACGCTACTTCAGTTAAGGGAACTCGTGTGTACACACAACTATATTTAATGCAACTAGCGTTTATCCAACAAACTTATGATTCAGTTAATTCATCATATGTTGATCATTAATCAGTGCATCAGTACTTCATTAACCATATAAATAGTAACCAAGTGTAGTAAAAATAGAACAGACCATCACACATAAGAAACACACATGAACACCAAGTTTTAAGGTGGAAACCCAATGCGGGACAAAAACCACCTATTGTTGTCTTCTTTTAATGTAAGAAAAACCTGTTTACAATCTTTTACTGGCGCGGACTCATACCAGTACGTAGGCACCCACCTGTAGAAGGCTACAACCTTCTCTCGTTCTCTAGCTTCTACTGGAAGGGAGCTACAACCCCCTGGCTCTTGTACTACCTGATATATTTACTAGTACGTAGGCACTGGCCTACTGAAAGCTACAATCTTCACTCATTTTCCAGTTGCTACTAGAAGGGAGCTCCAACCCCTAGCTCTTGTACTGGCCGATATGTTTACCAGTATGTAGGTGCCGGCCTGCAGAAGGCTACGACCTTCTCTCTTCCTCTAGGGACCACATTTCATAAATTTTCAGACTCGATACTCCTGGAAAACAACACCACAATTTGAAAGGCCACGTTTCATCCAATTTTCATACTAGAGCCATCAACAGCATTGAAGCTCAAAATCAATCACCACTACAGTACAACCATTGCATTAACCAAACATTGAATACTCATTCATCAATCCCTGAATAACCCACAACTGAATCGCTGAAGACCTATCATCAAAACATAGTCACAAGAACACAGAGCAAAACCCAAAACTCTGCAACAACCACTAGAAACAACTCCAAATTCAGATATCATATTTCATAATGTATACGCTACTCTGATGAACTGAACCAATGTGTATACGTGCTTTTATCAAAGCAAACCCATGTACAGATCTGCAAATACTAACTTAAGCACTTCACAACTATTTTAGAATTCAGTCATACCTAGATAATAACATTTGCAGAATAAAACATGCTTCAATATTCAGATCTAGTCTATCCATGATCAAACCACATAATGATAATACATTCCAAGCCTTAACATCCCAATCCATCATCCATCATCATCCACATAGCTGCATCCTTGGTTCAGATCAGGCAAAGCATCACAAACCCATAACCTGCATATTGGATCTCTCACTTCATCAGATATTCAATACTTGCACACCCCGGCCTAATGATCTTCTCCTCCTTATATAGTTTTAGGCCTTTCTCAATACCATCGATCAAAACCGTTTAGGATGAATACCTTGGACCAAAGACCTAGGGTCAATACCTCGGACCAGATACTTTGGACCAATACTATGGATCAAAATACCATGGACCAAATACCTTCAACCAAAACTTAGCTTTCCAGGATATACATGCTTTCCCTTCTGTGAAAGTGCATGTGTATGTTATACACTCCTTTTGGTTTATTAACCTGCGTGTATATGCTCATTTGTCAAGGTGAACCTGCGTATACCTCTCTTTATTCATTATTTCTAGTCTGATCATTAATTCTTTGCTATTGACCTACTGCACTATGATCTGTCATTTGAGTGAGTTTCCATCAAGGACAACACTTGTATCATAATGCCAACAATCTCCCCCTTTGGACTTGATGGCAACAATCACACCAAGTCACTCTCCCCCTTTGACATTAAGGGCAAAGGGCGGACCAAGATATTCTCTCCCTTTGATATACATTATGCTGTCCATACTACCCCTGAGTACATGCTGAAATATCTGATTGAGCTCCCCCTACGTACTTGTGAAGATGTACCAATCCATCCATGCTCCCCCTGAGAAAATGCATATTCTGCAAAAATATTTTTCAAAAGAATAACATGACTCTACAACTCAACTAAGTGAGTATGACCTTCCTATCACCAATGACTCATACATACAATAATTTCCCAACCAAGTGGGGATATACCAAATGTTTATACATGACTGAAATGCAAATTATTACATCATCCTTCCCATGCAAAGTGGGGTTACAAATTAGGTCTTTGCATGACCTTTACATCAAATGATATAAATGAATTTTATAACAAAGACCAGAAATCTAAACAAGACCATGATAGTCATCAATAACAATCATACACCATATATGATCTGCACCATAAGCATCTCTCAATAGCATCCAGATCTGTAACCTGCAATACGATTCTCTTGGCCAACCAACAATAATATGCCACTTAAATGATCATCCTTTAATCTGATCTGAATACCAACAATGTGACCCCAAGTATCATCTAAGATAGCAAGATGTATCATTTAGCCACATAAGCATCATCATCAAAGACTTCTAACCATAATGCCAACAATACATTATTTGAAGCATATGCTCCACCTGAACCTGTTCCATCTATTCACTGTCAAATTTGATCATGCATATATCAACAAGAAGTATCAAGGCATATATATCAAGTTAACTTGAGGATCAAAAGCACTTGTAAATAACATTTTATGAGTACCAACACATTTACACACATCATCAGTAGATTGTAACCATCATCAAACAGAGCAAACAATTGACTGAACCATATCAGACCCCTTTTCCTTAGTTTGTCCCACTGCTTTTCCTCAAACTACCATATACGCGACTGTGTAGCTTCAAACTCGCATATATACACAACTTGTCTTCATGAAACTTGCATATGAGATTTAGAACACTGAAATTTCATACTTTCATCTCCCTTTGAGTCTGTCATGTTTGTATACTTTGCTATGCCACATCTTTCTGACTGTACTTCCTTCTTCTTCAATATCTTCGAGTGTGATGATGTTTTCTCCTTTTGGTATGGTGCCCATACTTTGTTCTTGCATTCCTTGGCTATATGTCCAAACTTGTTACATGCATAACATCTTACATGTTTCATATTCCTTTTGTAGCAGTCAATGGCTTCGTGACAAAACATATTGCAAGAAAAATAATATCCCTTAAAGTATTGGGAACGTGATGATCTTTCTGTGCGACGGTCTTGCACCATTCTACTTCTGCATCTCGTTGCAACATGTCCAAGATTATGAGATACATAACACTCAACATTATTCATCTGAGAAAATAACCGACTATCACTTCCATAGTTTGGATTAAAAGATTTTCTTCGAGGGATTTATTTCCTTGGTTGTTGATGGGGTTGACCTCTTATCTCCTTGTTGAGCATTTTAGGTTTTTCATTAGAGTTCCTTGCCTCACCCTGTGAGATAGATTCACCTCCAACAGATTCATAAAAACCAAGACCAATTTTGATAGCAGAAGATCTTTGACTACTAAGAATATCATCCAAAATCTTAGTACTGTCTTGAGATCGTAACAATTTATTTTTTTCTTCTAATTTACTTTTTAAGATATTTACCTCAACCTAATGTTGTTCTTCCTTTTCCAGATGTTGCTTCTTCAATATTTATTCATCCTTTCTTCCTTCTTCCACTTGTTCCCTTAATTTGAAAATCCCATTTTCTTGTTCTTTATCTGCTTCATTATGCTTATTTTTTAATGATATGACTTCATCCTACAACATTTGACGTACTTTGAAGGCACACTCCAGCTGAGCTTTTAATCTAGTAACTTCTTCTTTGAGGGCACACTCTCTTTTGTTAAATAGATCTTGTTGATCTGATGCTTCATTTTCTTATTCATCTTTAGGTGATTTGGACTCTGAATCCTTGCTTCCATCTAATGGCCAATTGTCTCTCCTGCTGTCACTGTTATTTTGAGTTATGTTCTTCTTCTGAGGTGCTTTCTTCTTTAGCTTCTTTCCCATTGTTTCTACGGATCTCCTTCAAGCGATCAAGCTTCTACCAAAGGAGCTACTCCAATACCAATTTTTGGAAATAATACTGAGGGTGGGGGGGGGGGGGGGGGGGTTAATCAGTATTAGCGAATCAATAACTTTTTCATTTCCATACTCGGATTCATATACGCTACTTTAGTTAAGGGAACTCGCATGTACATGCAACTGTATTTAATGCAACTAGCGTATATCCAACAAACTTATGATTCAGTTAATTCATCATATGTTGATCATTAATCAGTGCATCAGTACTTCATTAACCATATAAACAGTAACCAGGTGCAGTAAAAACATAACAGACCATCACACATAAGAAACACACATGAACACCAAGGTTTAAGGTGGAAACCCAATGCAGGACAAAAACCACCTGTTGTTGTCTTCTTTTAATATAAGAAAAACCTGTTTACAATCTTGTACTGGTGCAGACTCATACCAGTATGCAGGCACCCACCTGCAGAAGGCTACAACCTTCTCTCATTCTCCAACTTCTACTGGAAGGGAGCTACAACCCCCTGGCTCTTGTACTAGCCAATATATTTACTAGTACATAGGCACCGACCTACTAAAAGCTACAACCTTCACTCATTTTCCAGTTGCTAATGGAAGGGAGCCCCAACCCCCTGGCTCTTGTACTAGCCGATATGCTTGCCAGTACGTAGGCACTAGCCTATAGAAGGCTACGACCTTCTCTCTTCCTCCAGGGACCATGTTTCATAAATTTTCAAACTGGATACTCCTGGAACACAACACCACAATCTGAAAGGCCACGTTTCATCCAATTTTCATACTGGACCCATCAACAACATCGAAGCTCAAAATCAATCATCATTGCAATACAACCATTGCATTAACCAATCATTGAATACTTAATCATCAATCCCTCAATCACCCGCAACTGAATCACTGAAGATCTGTCATCAAAATACAGTCACCAAAACATAGAGCAGAACCCCAAACTCTGCAACAACCACTAGAAGCAACTGCAAATTCAAATATCATATTTCATAATGTATACGCTATTATGATGAATCGAACCAGCGTGTATACATGCTTTTACCAAAGCGAACCCACGTATAGATCTACAAATACTAACTTAAGCACTTCACAGTTATTTCATAATTCAGTGATACCCAAATCATAACATTTGCAGAATAAAAAATGTGTCAGTATTCAGATCTAGTCTGTCCATGATCAAACCACATAATGATAATACATTCCAAGCCTTAAGATCCTGATCCATCATCCATCATCATCCACATAGGCGCATCCTTGGTTCAGATCAAGAAAAGCATCACAAACCCATAACCTGCATACTGGATCTCCCACTTCATCAGATATTCAATACTTGCACACCCTGGCCTAATGATCTTCTCCTCCTTATATAGTTTTAGGCCTTTCTCAATAGCATGGATCCATACTCTGATTCATATACGCTACTTCAGTTAAGGGAACTCGTGTGTACACGCAACTATATTTAATGCAACTAACGTTTATCCAACAAACTTATGATTCAGTTAATTCATCATATGTTGATCATTAATCAGTGCATCAGTACTTCATTAACCATATAAATAGTAACCAAGTGTAGTAAAAATAGAACAGACCATCACACATAAGAAACACACATGAACACCAAGTTTTAAGGTGGAAACCCAATGCGGGACAAAAACCACCTATTGCTGTCTTCTTTTAATGTAAGAAAAACCTGTTTACAATCTTTTACTGGCGCAGACTCATACCAGTACGTAGGCACCCACCTGTAGAAGGCTACAACCTTCTCTCGTTCTCTAGCTTCTACTGGAAGGGAGCTACAACCCCCTGGCTCTTGTACTACCTGATATATTTACTAGTACGTAGGCACTGGCCTACTGAAAGCTACAATCTTCACTCATTTTCCAGTTGCTACTAGAAGGGAGCTCCAACCCCTAGCTCTTGTACTGGCCGATATGTTTACCAGTATGTAGGTGCCGGCCTGCAGAAGGCTACGACCTTCTCTCTTCCTCTAGGGACCACATTTCATAAATTTTCAGACTCGATACTCCTGGAAAACAACACCACAATCTGAAAGGCCACGTTTCATCCAATTTTCATACTAGAGCCATCAACAGCATTGAAGCTCAAAATCAATCACCACTACAGTACAACCATTGCATTAACCAAACATTGAATACTCATTCATCAATCCCTGAATAACCCACAACTGAATCGCTGAAGACCTATCATCAAAACATAGTCACAAGAACACAGAGAAAAACCCAAAACTCTGCAACAACCACTAGAAACAACTCCAAATTCAGATATCATATTTCATAATGTATACGCTACTCTGATGAACTGAACCAATGTGTATACGTGCTTTTATCAAAGCAAACCCATGTACAGATCTGCAAATACTAACTTAAGCACTTCACAACTATTTTAGAATTCAGTCATACCTAGATAATAACATTTGCAGAATAAAACATGCTTCAATATTCAGATCTAGTCTATCCATGATCAAACCACATAATGATAATACATTCCAAGCCTTAACATCCCAATCCATCATCCATCATCATCCACATAGCTGCATCCTTGGTTCAGATCAGGCAAAGCATCACAAACCCATAACCTGCATATTGGATCTCTCACTTCATCAGATATTCAATACTTGCACACCCCGGCCTAATGATCTTCTCCTCCTTATATAGTTTTAGGCCTTTCTCAATACCATCGATCAAAACCGTTTAGGATGAATACCTTGGACCAAAGACCTAGGGTCAATACCTCGGACCGGATACTTTGGACCAATACTATGGATCAAAATACCATGGACCAAATACCTTCAACCAAAACTTAGGTTTCCAGGATATACATGCTTTCCCTTCTGTGAAAGTGCATGTGTATGTTATACACTCCTTTTGGTCTATTAACCTGCGTGTATATGCTCATTTGTCAAGGTGAACCTGCGTATACCTCTCTTTATTCATTATTTCTAGTCTGATAATTAATTCTTTGCTATTGACCTACTGCACTATGATCTGTCATTTGAGTGAGTTTCCATCAAGGACAACACTTGTATCATAATGCCAACAATCTCCCCCTTTGGACTTGATGGCAACAATCACACCAAGTCACTCTCCCCCTTTGACATTAAGGGCAAAGGGCGGACCAAGATATTCTCTCCCTTTGATATACATTATGCTGTCCATACTACCCCTGAGTACATGCTGAAATATCTGATTGAGCTCCCCCTACGTACTTGTGAAGATGTACCAATCCATCCATGCTCCCCCTGAGAAAATGCATATTTTGCAAAAATATTTTTCAAAAGAATAACATGACTCTACAACTCAACTAAGTGAGTATGACCTTCCTATCACCAATGACTCATACATATAATAATTTCCCAACCAAGTGGGGATATACCAAATGTTTATACATGACTGAAATGCAAATTATTACATCATCCTTCCCATGCAAAGTGGGGTTACAAATTAGGTCTTTGCATGACCTTTACATCAAATGATATAAATGAATTTTATAACAAAGACCAGAAATCTAAACAAGACCATGATAGTCATCAATAACAATCATACACCATATATGATCTGCACCATAAGCATCTCTCAATAGCATCCAGATCTGTAACCTGCAATACGATTCTCTTGGCCAACCAACAATAATATGCCACTTAAATGATCATCCTTTAATCTGATCTGAATACCAACAATGTGACCCCAAGTATCATCTAAGATAGCAAGATGTATCATTTAGCCACATAAGCATCATCATCAAAGACTTCTAACCATAATGCCAACAATACATTATTTGAAGCATATGCTCCACCTGAACCTGTTCCATCTATTCCCTATCAAATTTGATCATGCATATATCAACAAGAAGTATCAAGGCATATATATCAAGTTAACTTGAGGATCAAAAGCACTTGTAAATAACATTTTATGAGTACCAACACATTTACACACATCATCAGTAGATTGTAACCATCATCAAACAGAGCAAACAATTGACTGAACCATATCAGACCCCTTTTCCTTAGTTTGTCCCACTGCTTTTCCTCAAACTACCATATACGCGACTGTGTAGCTTCAAACTCGCATATATACACAACTTGTCTTCATGAAACTTGCATATGAGATTTAGAACACTGAAATTTCATACTTTCATCTCCCTTTGAGTCTGTCATGTTTGTATACTTTGCTATGCCACATCTTTCTGACTGTACTTCCTTCTTCTTCAATATCTTCGAGTGTGATGATGTTTTCTCCTTTTGGTATGGTGCCCATACTTTGTTCTTGCATTCCTTGGCTATATGTCCAAACTTGTTACATGCATAACATCTTACATGTTTCATATTCCTTTTGTAGCAGTCAATGGCTTCGTGACAAAACATATTGCAAGAAAAATAATATCCCTTAAAGTACTGGGAACGTGATGATCTTTCTGTGCGACGGTCTTGCACCATTCTACTTCTGCATCTCGTTGCAACATGTCCAAGATTATGAGATACATAACACTCAACATTATTCATCTGAGAAAATAACCGACTATCACTTCCATAGTTTGGATTAAAAGATTTTCTTCGAGGGATTTATTTCCTTGGTTGTTGATGGGGTTGACCTCTTATCTCCTTGTTGAGCATTTTAGGTTTTTCATTAGAGTTCCTTGCCTCACCCTGTGAGATAGATTCACCTCCAACAGATTCATAAAAACCAAGACCAATTTTGATAGCAGAAGATCTTTGACTACTAAGAATATCATCCAAAATCTTAGTACTGTCTTGAAATCGTAACAATTTATTTTTTTCTTCTAATTTACTTTTTAAGATATTTACCTCAACCTAATGTTGTTCTTCCTTTTCCAGATGTTGCTTCTTCAATATTTATTCATCCTTTCTTCCTTCTTCCACTTGTTCCCTTAATTTGAAAATCCCATTTTCTTGTTCTTTATCTGCTTCATTATGCTTATTTTTTAATGATATGACTTCATCCTACAACATTTGACGTACTTTGAAGGCACACTCCAGCTGAGCTTTTAATCTAGTAACTTCTTCTTTGAGGGCACACTCTCTTTTGTTAAATAGATCTTGTTGATCTGATGCTTCATTTTCTTATTCATCTTTAGGTGATTTGGACTCTGAATCCTTGCTTCCATCTAATGGCCAATTGTCTCTCCTGCTGTCACTGTTATTTTGAGTTATGTTCTTCTTCTGAGGTGCTTTCTTCTTTAGCTTCTTTCCCATTGTTTCTACGGATCTCCTTCAAGCGATCAAGCTTCTACCAAAGGAGCTACTCCGATACCAATTTTTGGAAATAATACTGAGGGTGGGGGGGGGGGGGGGGGTTAATCAGTATTAGCGAAACAATAACTTTTTCATTTCCATACTCGGATTCATATACTCTACTTTAGTTAAGGGAACTCGCATGTACATACAACTGTATTTAATGCAACTAGCGTCTATCCAACAAACTTATGATTCAGTTAATTCATCATATGTTGATCATTAATCAATGCATCAGTACTTCATTAACCATATAAACAGTAACCAGGCGCAGTAAAAACATAACAGACCATCACACATAAGAAACACACATGAACACCAAGGTTTAAGGTGGAAAACCAATGCAGGACAAAAACCACCTGTTGTTGTCTTCTTTTAATATAAGAAAAACCTGTTTACAATCTTGTACTGGTGCTGACTCATACCAGTATGCAGGCACCCACCTGCAGAAGGCTACAACCTTCTCTCATTCTCCAACTTCTACTCGAAGGGAGCTACAACCCCCTGGCTCTTGTACTAGCCAATATATTTACTAGTACATAGGCACCGACCTACTAAAAGCTACAACCTTCACTCATTTTCCAGTTGCTAATGGAAGGGAGCCCCAACCCCCTGGCTCTTGTACTAGCCGATATGCTTGCCAGTACGTAGGCACTAGCCTATAGAAGGCTACGACCTTCTCTCTTCCTCCAGGGACCATGTTTCATAAATTTTCAAACTGGATACTCCTGGAACACAACACCACAATCTGAAAGGCCACGTTTCATCCAATTTTCATACTGGACCCATCAACAACATCGAAGCTCAAAATCAATCATCATTGCAATACAACCATTGCATTAACCAATCATTGAATACTTAATCATCAATCCCTCAATCACCCACAACTGAATCACTGAAGATCTATCATCAAAATACAGTCACCAAAACATAGAGCAGAACCCCAAACTCTGCAACAACCACTAGAAGCAACTGCAAATTCAAATATCATATTTCATAATGTATACGCTATTATGATGAATCGAACCAGCGTGTATACATGCTTTTACCAAAGCGAACCCACGTATAGATCTACAAATACTAACTTAAGCACTTCACAGTTATTTCATAATTCAGTGATACCCAAATCATAACATTTGCAGAATAAAAAATGTGTCAGTATTCAGATCTAGTCTGTCCATGATCAAACCACATAATGATAATACATTCCAAGCCTTAAGATCCTGATCCATCATCCATCATCATCCACATGGGTGCATCCTTGGTTCAGATCAAGAAAAGCATCACAAACCCATAACCTGCATACTGGATCTCCCACTTCATCAGATATTCAATACTTGCACACCCTGGCCTAATGATCTTCTCCTCCTTATATAGTTTTAGGCCTTTCTCAATACCATGGATCAAAACCATTTAGGACCAATACCTTTTACCAAATACCTAGGGTCAATACCTCAGACCAGATAGCTTCGACCAATACCATGGATCAAAATAGCATGGACCAAATACCTTGGACCAAAATTTAGTTTTCCAAGATATATGCGCTTTTCCTTCTGTGAAAGTGCATGTGTACGTTATACGCTCCTTTTGGTCTATTAACCCGCATGTATATGCTCCTTTGTCAAGGTGAAGCTGCGTATACCTCACTCTATTCATTATTTCTAGCCTGATCATTAATACTTTGCTATTGACCTACCGCACTATGATATGTGATATGAGTGAGTTGCCATCAAGGACAAAACTTGTATCATAATGCGAACACCATGAGGGAAAAAATCATAACGGAGAAACATACTGGATGATTATCTGGTCATTGTGGACAAGATAAAACCTTCACTCCGGTGAATGCTTTTTATTATTGGCCAAAAATGGAAACTGGTGTTAAGAAGTTTGTTGAGAAATGCAGGATATGTTAGCATGCCAAAGGAAGGAGTCAGAATACAGGACTATATCAGCCATTGCCAATACTAGACCAACCATGGGATGCAGGTAGCATGGATTTTGTTCTGGGATTACCAAAAATTGATAGAGGAAATGATTCCATTTATGTTGTAATAGATAGATTTTCTAAAATGGCACATTTCACTGCTTGTAGGAAAACTAGTGATGCAACACACATAGCTAATTTATTATTTTCAGAGATTGTAAGATTGCATGGTTTACCTGTAAGCATTGTATCAGATCAAGATACCAAATTTGTAGGGCATTTCTGGAGGACTTTATGGAAGAAACTGGGAGCTAACCTCAGTTTTAGTTTAGCATACCATCCTCAAGAAGATGGACAAATTGAAGTATTGAATAGGAGCTTGGGGAATATATTGAGTTTGGTATATCAGAATCCGAAATAGTGGGATTTTTCACTAGCTCAAGCTCATTTTGCTTACAATGATACACCAAACCGATGCACTTGAATGAGTCCATTTCAGATTGTCTTTGGAATGCATCCAAGAGGTGTATATGAGCTCGGGGATTTGGGAAAATAGGAAGTCAGGAGTGCAAGCGCTGAATAATTTGCAAAACAGATGCAGAGATTACATGAATAAGTCAAAGGAAAATTGCAGGAAAGTAGCAACAAATACAAACAGAGGGTAGACATGAAAATAAGAGAGAAAGAATTCCAAGTGGGAGACTTAGTGATGGTGCATTTGAGGAAAGAGAGATTTCCTACTAAAACTTACAACAAACTGAAAATGAAAAAGATAGGACCTTGCAAAATTGTAAGGAAATTTTCAACCAATGCATATGAGATAGAGTTGCCAGAAGGGATTGGAATATCCCCCATTTTTAATGTTGTAGATTTGCATACATACAGAGAGGCAGAGATAGAGTTTCAGGAGGAAGCTACAGGGGATGAAGTTCAAACCGTGAACTGGGAGGAACAAGTACCAAAAGAAATCAAGAAAGAAGTTGAAGTTATCTTGGATCAAAGAGTATCCAAGAAAACCAGAGGGCAGACTTATTTCCAATATCTAGTCAAGTGGAAAGGACAAGCAGTGGAAGATTCCAATTGGTTCACTATAGCAGAATTGTAGAAGTATGGAGTAAGTCCTGAAAGTTTGAAGGACAATTGTTTTCTTCCCCGAGAGTCTGATGCAGGAGCATCTGGACTTAGCCAGCAATGTAGAAACTTGTTCACATGTTGTGGCTAAAAGAGGCTGAAATTCATTGACCCAAGTCGTAAAAAAAGGCAGTTTTTACTGAGAGAGTTGGATCTCTCAAGAAATTAGTTATAATTCAATATTGTAATAAGTTAGAGACTATCTTATTTCAGATTCAAAGATAGATATTGTTAGCATAGAGCTAGGAGTTAGAGATTTGCTGCTAGATCTATTAAAAATAGAGATTTTGTTGTTAGATATGGTTAGAGTGTTTATCGATTGATAAAAAAAGGAAAAATGTAATGAGCGAGGGATGGGTAGAGCAAGTGCATAGAGAGAGTGAGTGGATTGCATTCTTTTGGAGACAAAGGTCTTTATCTGTATAATCTGGCCTAAGGCTGAGACTCTGTAATTTGTTTACGGTGAATAAATCAGTGTTGCATGCATTGTTATATAAACGGCCCGTGGAGGCCTCAAATGTGTGTTTTTCTTTATATTCAAATAATATTGATGCTAACCTGTGTTTTTCATACTTAATTATATAAATGTTGTGTTAAAGGATATATTGGCGATTTCATTCCATCGTTTGGGTTTTGCAAGTGGAAAACCCAAAATACACTAAGTATTGAGCATACAGCACATTTGAATTGAGAATCCAGACTTGAAATCATTATAGGCAGAATTTTTAATGCTATCAGGTCCATAGAACCCATATATCATCACCCCTATGTGTTTATTTGTTATGTCACCGAAAGCCATTTACACGGAGAAATCACACTAAACACTTAGCAGATTCAAGGAAGCGGACTTGAAAATTTATGCACAGGAGCTTTGAGCTTTATCGAGTTTGGCACTTACATTGCATCGACACTTCGGGAGTGGGAGTTATAAGGGTTAAGCGACCATTGCAAATCACTGATAGCGATTAGAGATATAGCATCAGACCTCTGCCAAGGACCAGCGCCGACAGTGTGGACCATTGGAACCCTGATCGGCGATATTGCGATTGAATTCTAACCGTCTGATCAGTCAAATCTAGGTCCATGACACTACACATATAATTGGTGGAAAAGGTGTTAAAGCACTATTTTAACATTTTGAAGGGTATCTCGGTCCCAAAAGGGAAAAAACAATGTTTTAAGCCTTTCCATAGGATTTTTGGTTCCGATAGGAAAAAGGGCTCATATTTTCTGTGTAAAAGGGTGATTGTTAGGTTTATATAACACCATTGTTTATGCTACATCACTAACCATCTAAAAATATAACCCTAGGAGATGAAGAACCAAATTTTTGTGGGCCCCATTAGGGTTAGTTGGTACACCAACTTCTTGGGGTCATAAATTTGGCATACAATCTCCATTTGACATGTATGATACCTCGTTAAGAAGGTCTATCTGAGGAACACAACTTTTGACTACAACTCCCTACCCTCGGCTATGCGTGTGCCTGTTTCCCAAAAAAAATGTTGGCTAGCACCTAAAAATGACTCTGAAAGTTTAGGACTCTAAATACTACAAAAAATAGTAAACTATGCTAAAATTAAGGAAAATAAAAGAAAACGTTCCGAGGGTCCCAGTGGAATAGGAGGGTTGCCAAAAATATACACTTGGATTAGTCCTCCCACCTTATGAAGCAATGGTCCCCATTGTATTGAGTGCCTCCATGATATGGGGAACATTTTGTTGAACTTGGTCCCTGGTGAGCCACTTACTTTGGTGTAGGAGTTGTCCATCTTTAACCACTCGATGCTGTTGGATCTTCTATTGGAAATTGGCCTTGATCTGGTGTCCATGATTCGATCAATTGTTCCAGGTTCCATGTAGTATGGGTTTAGGTTATTAGTGTTAGTTGTGTCAAGAAATGGTGGAAAGTATGGCCAATGGTGGTCCACATTGAATGCTGGGTGTAGGTCAAGGAACGGGGGAATGGTAAGCTTGAAAGAATTATCTCCCATAGCCTTGTTGATGGTTTAAGTCTCGCATTAGATTGGTTAGAGATTTTTATGGGCTCCGACAAAGCATTCTTTCTACAAATGCTACCAAACTTTGTTGCCCACATGAAACTTATGTCGCACCTAATGATGATCATGTTAATTCTTGTGATTGGAATTGGACTTATTCAAGATATTTTGAACCTACTATAGGATGTATTGGATGTGTTTTATATACCTGGTTGCTTTATCAGTCTCAGATCGTACATGTGCCTATTATTCCTGTATAGTATCATGAGGCATGGAAACATGAATCAGAAAAAATTGTTTAAATCCTCAACCCACTTAAAAGGGACGCTGGTTAGTCAAGCTATTGAGAGCATTGTTATAATTATGTTGCACATATGGAAGGATCTCATAAGAGGTTAGTGGATGCTTAGATTTGTACATGTAGATTATGTGCACTATCATCTTTTTGAAAACCTCTGTATGACCATTAGTATGGGGATGGAATGAAGTTGACTAGATAAGCTTAGTGTCCAATAATGTCCAGAGGCTCAACTAGAATGTGCTCAAGAACCTACTATCCCAATCTAATATAATGATCTATAGGATCCCAAAATGTACCCACACTCGTTCAAAGAAGAGTTTGGAAGTGTCCACTACTGTGATGTTCTTCTTGCAGACCACCAATATAGCCATCCTAGAAAATATGTCTACAACCAAAAATACACAGTCATTGCTATGCTTGGTAGAAAGGAGTCTAGGAAAATGGTCCATGGAGATGGATTCCCAAGGCTAGCCAGGAGTAGGCAAAGGAATGTAGAAGCCTTTCTTCTTGATGGTTGGCTTCGTGATGGCACATGAAGTGCACGATCTAATATATTTTCCGACATCATGTCATATTTTTTGGCCAATAAAAATACTTCTGTAGTATGGACACAATTTTATCCACACCAACGTATCCTGTGACCCAACTATAGTGCGCTTCCGAAATTAGCTTGGCACGCTCAATTGAAGAAACAAAATGTTGGCCCAGGTTGCATAATAATGCATCCTTAAGGAGGAAATATAGAACTTTCTTTCCATCCACTAGCATATGGTATATGTTGGTGAACTCTAGATCATTTTTGTACAGTTGCAACCATCTACAAGTCTTGTGGACAGAATAGTTGAGAACAATAGTCAGTGTTGCAACTTGGGGCTAACATAGGAAATATACAACATGATTGGTGTTTTTCTTTTGGTATATAATATTCAAGTAGAATTTTTATAGATATGTTGAACACTTCTGATGGTGATCGTTCTGCAACTTCCCTTGTGTCTGTATAAACTAAAGAGGTAGGTGATCTATGTCAATGACCGTATCATTCCCTAGAATGTAATGTTTCCATTGTTGGCGAGTCTGCATGATAAAATGCATCTCTTTATCATAGTTGGGGTACTTATGAATTGTATTAGAAAGTGTCTCACTATGATAGGTCATTGGATTCCATTATTGGGTGAGAATTGCACCAATAACATAGTTAGAGGTGTCTTTCTCAATTTCAAATGGTTTTTGCAAGTCTGGTAATATGAGTATAGGTTCAGAGTAGAGGAGGTTCTTCAGCTCAACGAAAACCTTCTATTGGGACTCGAACTAGGAAAAAATTTCCTTCACTCCACCATTCATAACATAGCTCAAAGGTAAAGTGATATGGGAGAATCCCAACACGAACCTTTGGTAAAAATTGGCAAAGCCCAAAATGCTGCGCAACTTTATTAGAGTGGTTAGGTATATCCATTCCCAAATGACTTGGATCTAAGTTGGATCCACATGCACACCTTTATCATCTATGATGTAACCTAGTCTTGGACCTAGATCATGCCAAAGGTGCATTTCTTCAAGTGGGCGCATATTTTTTGTTGTCACATGGTGTCAAGGACCAACCAAATGTGTTGCAAGTTCTCCTCCCAACTCTTGTTGAAGATGAGGATATCATGCATATATACAACCATGAATGAGTTGGTGGAGGGTCGCAAGATGTAATCCATCAACCTCATAAAATTTGCAAGGGAATTTTTCAACTTGAAAGGCATGACAACCCTTTCAAAAAGGCCATCCTTGGATTTCAAGGTAGTCTTCCATTCATATACGGGCTCTATGAGAGCCTGGTGATATAAAAACTTCAAATCAATATTGCTAAAATACTTTGAACCCTTGAGCTAGTCCAAAAGGTCATCAGCCCGTGGGATTGGATACCTATTCTTGATAGTGATTTTGTTTAGTGCCCGATAATCAATGTAGAGCCTCCAAGCCTTATCCTTCTTCTGTACAAGTAAAGTTGGGCTCCCATAAGGTGAAGAACTTGGTTGGATGTTCCATTTTTGCAACAACTCCTAGATCCGATGCTTGATCTCTTCATTTTATATAATGGAGCGACAATATATTGTCCCATTAGGTATAGGTTCTGCGAGCATCAAATCAATCAAATTGTTAACCTGTCAGTGAAAAAAGACCCCTTTGGATGAGGATAAGATGTACTAGTATTATTCCATGATCTTATCCACCTTCTTCTATTGCACGGAGGAACCCTTCTTGAGCCCAATGGATGTGGCCATGATCTTCCCCTTAATTTGAGAGTGAATTAGAAAGAAAATATTTTTCTTGGTCTATGAGATGATCTTAATGTATTGCTTAGCAGAGATTAAAGAGATGGTGATAAGAAAGGCTACCTGTAGTATCCCGTATAACTTATTTCCCAAGGTAATAATAAACGTGTGAGTCCTAGACTCATACATATCATGACACTTCCACAATTATGGTTGGCCTAATAATACATCACAAAATTCAAGAGGGGAAATGTCACACAGTACCTCATCCATGAAGGATTTGATGTTGTAGGGATGGCAACACTGCTAGCTAACATGAAGATCTTGTTCTTGGTGGAGCCACCAGATGGTGTATAGTTCTAGGTATGGTATGGTCGGCAGGCCCAACCACTTAACTACTTCTACTAAGATGAGGTTCTTTTGGCTCCCATTTTCGATAATGAAGTGCAACAGTGACCCCTTTGAAGGAACTTGTAACTGCATTCAATATTCATAATGACAGATGTAATAATTATTTTATGTATTTAATCAAAAGAGAAATAATTTTTTTAATGTGAATCTTGAGGCATGGGTTTCATGCTCAAGAAAATTTATTTTCATAGTTCAAGCTCCCATTGTGAGCTCTTGGTGTTGGTCATTGAGTCATGAAGTCATTAAAACTCATTGTCATGTATTGAAAGACCCATTTGGGCATGTTACATATTCTATGAAGATTTATTTAAGTAAAATTAAATTCGAAGAACTCTCCAAAGACTAGGTCATAATGCAAAGAACAAGTTAGACTTCACAATATTCAAGTTGGCCTAGACACATCTTGAAGTCAGCTTCAAAGCGTGAAGAAAAATTCTATATATAGGAGGAATCGACCTCACTCAAGGAGCCATGCGATTCATCTTCATAAAGTTCGATCTAAGCAAGAGGAAGTGATCATAGAAGGGTAGCAAAGGACGATACACTCTCTATTAGAATACATCAAAAGTTTGAATCTATTTTAGGGCTCAAATTTGTCACACATGCGAGGAAGGATTATGGCATCCACTTTTTGATCTTAAGGAAGTTGAATCAAGACAGGGAATCAATCAATAATTCAAGCCAATATCACAAGAAAACAAACTCTAATCAATATAAGGAGTAAAGGGCCGAAGTTTCACCAAATCTATCACACGTGTGAAAAAAATGCCCATTGCAAGAGGCCAAAAAGTGTAATCAAGAAGGCCAAAAATTGCAAACTATTGTTGCAGGAGGGAAGGATAAACATTGAAGAGAAGATTGCAGATGAATCAAGAAAGGGTTAACTTTGACTTGAGGCAAATTGACTTGGTCTTGTAGAATTTCTTGTTCAAGGGTCTGGCTTTTGGAATTTGTCAAATCAAAGATTCTATAAGAAGAAAAATTATGTGGGTTTTACTCCCAAGATTGGAGAGGTTTGGCTCGGGTTGATTACCTACATCTTGTGTCCATCATCACATTCATATTTATATTTTGGAAGTTGTTTGAAGAGGAAAACATAACACTAATCAAACTAAAGAATAACCTAAGCAATAAAAATAAAAAAATTCACAAGGAGTTATCATTTCGGGAGAAATAATATAATCTCTAAGTCTTAGATTTCTCAACATGGTATCAAAGCTAAGGTGATAAGTCAAAGAAGGGTAGCTCAATAAAGGACACTCAAGGACTGAAGTACTAGTAGATCATTAAAGGAATCAATCATCAAGAAGGACCACTCATCTCAAGAAGAACCTCAAGGACAAGGATGACATCATCATCTTGAAGGAAGTCAAAACCTTATTTCATTCAAAGAAGGTATCTACAGTTGGAACTTTCTTGGGATCTTCACTATATTATCACATCCAAGAAGAATATTTCAAAGACTATATATCTACTCAAGGAAAGGAAATCATATTCAATTATACTCATCCAAGGGAAGAAAGATCAAAGGAATTGTCATCATCATCAATTAATCAAGGTGATCTCCCTCTCCTTGGGTCAAGAATATTTTTTGAAGGAAGATATCTTCTTCAAGAAAAGGTCCTCTATTATCAATCTCATCATCAATATCAAGAAGGCAATGGTTTGAAGAGAAGTATATTCACAAGTAATCACATTTATGTCTACATCTAAATATACAAAAACTTATTTTTTCAAGGAAAGAAAAAATTTGCTTGGGGCTTCAAACTTTCTTGCATGGAAGAGAAGAATGAATATAAACCTCATAGAAAATTAGGTCATGGAACATGCTAAGGGCTCAATCACTAAACCTCCAAAGTAAGAAGCTCAAGCAGTTACAAATTCATGAAATGGGAAGTAAGGCCTCAAAGGATTCTCATAGAATCCATTAAGGATCCCCTCATTCCCTATGTATAAAAATTAGAAACATCAAAAGAAATATATGACAAAATTGTAGAATTATTGTTCGTAAGCATTGCAGGAGAAGTGATCTCGTTAAGGCAGGAAATCTACAAGATGAAGATATCAAAATAATAAGGAATAGCCTCATACTTTATTAGGGTGTATGAAATAAGGGACCAACTACAAGAGTTGGGAGAAATAATGGTTGTCAAGTAAATGACTAGTACCATAATGATCAATGCACTACCAGAGGAATGGGGCAACTTCACATCAAGCATCTATGGGAAGAAGGAAGCTACTCCATTCAAAGAACTATGGCCACTATGCAATATAGAAGAAACTAGGTTAAAAGAAAAATATGATGTAGGATCAAATGAGCAAACTCAGACATATGCTACCATGACAAAGAGGAAAGGGAAGTTTGAAAATTTTGGTCCTTAGAAAAGGAAAAACAATATGGTGAAGGTTCAATGCTATGGATGTCAAGAATATGAGCACTAACAGAGAGGCCTTCCTAAGATCAACAAGGACAACAACAAAAGAGTAAGGGAAGAATCCCATATCATTGAAGAACTAGAAGAAGCTGAATGGAAGAAATCCAAGAAGGAAGAAATAAAATATCTCTACTATGATTGAGATAAGTCTTCTCCACCTAGTTCTTTTCAGTTTTTGTAAAATATAGATATCATGGAAGGAATAATTTGAAGCATGATAGGATGCATCATTTTAGGGATGGAATCATAATAGTACATGGTTAAAAGAAAAATCTTATGGAATCATTATGGGAACCTTAAAATATAGTTGAAGTCTATGGAAGTAATTATTAGAAGAAAGTAGCTCTTGATAACCTAACTAGAAGCATAAGTAGTACTTATGGATATAAGAGAGTCATTTGATATGGAGCTCATTATACATCATTAGGAAGGAGAATCTGCAAGACGAGGATAATGAGGATCATCTGGTGGAATATTCATTAGAAGGTTCATCTATTGAAATATTTCTAGGAGAGAATTCCACTTTGGGATTCATTGTTTGAAAAATTATGGTGTAATGAAAAAGAATGCAGCATGTCAAAGATGATTGAAGCAAACTCAATAAAGGATAGGAAGTTGTCGAAGGAAGTCTAGATGACCGAAGAATAAAATAGGTATGCATGCATATGTTTAACTGAGTTAATTCATTTCATTATATGGTTGTGGATAGTAAGGATGCATGCTCTACTTCATGAGTACGATCAAAGGAAAGGGATATCTCTCTTTAAAAGAATATGAAAAGGCATAGTTCACCTATTAACTAGATGAAATCAACATAATATGTCCTCATATGGAATATCAGGTGTTTGGAAAAGATGAAGGAACTATGATTGGAAGTTCCTAGAAAGAAATATGTGAATAAAGAGAGGAAGAGATCATGAAATATGAAACTATGGAGAAGGCCATCAAGATCCAAGGACTAAAATATTTGAAAATGTTATCTCCATGGGAAAGATATGAAGGCCCTGATAAAGTCTAAAAAAAGTGAGACCCTTCGCATTGTATATCTTCGGGGTCTATCAAATATATGTGTAGGATGTTGATATTGAAAGCAAACAGATGTCATGATGAAAGGCCACCATAAAAATTAACTTTGATTTAATGTCCATTTTGGTTTTTGAAAAGCATATGCTTGGATTAATACATGGATACTAAAAGAGAGTTGTACATGTCACCTTCAACTAAGAACTCATGTGGTTGGATGAAATATCCTTAAGGAAACATGACCTGAAAAAGATATCTAAATAAAGAAAAGGCATATCGGGACTAAAATATCACTTTCCAAAAGAAAGAGGTATGACATGAATAATGTGATTCATAAAGGAAAGTGATGAATGGCTGATGACCTACAAAGATAAAGGTTCCATAATATTTAAGATGAAATTCATGACATCAAATGGAGTAGAAGTACAAGTAATTTAAGGTCCCATAATCTCCACCAATGAATAAAGAGTTGCTACTGGAAACATGTCCCTAGTTAAGAGGGATCCTAGAATCAAGTTTCTAACTAGGTAGAAACCTATAAGAAAGTCCCTAAGATAAGCGAGAGCTTGGTTACATTACTTTTAAAGGAATGGGTATATTTCTTCATTGGAATGGACATATCCTCCCAGGTTGAGAGGGAGAGATATAAACATCATTCTTGACTTCACTTGGGAAGAAAGAATGGAGGAATGGGTAAGCATATTGCATCTAATAATCTTTGAGGATGTGGTAGGGCATCCAAGATAAGAGAAGTTGTAGAGGACCGATATTATGTGCGGACTGGTAATACAAGATAAGGTTAGTCCTGGAAGAGCGTACCATGTGAACACCTAGGTGGGGTATGTTCCTTGAGAGACAATAATGAAGGTATCTATAAATCATTAGTGTTGCCAACATTATGCTCTGATCTTTTGGAGAGATAGATTTCTTAGTCAAGGCCTTACTATGTGACAATGTTGAATGATATGATTCTATACCAATAGGTTACCAATTTGACTCTTCTTATGAGAATTCTTTAGATTGAGAATGTCCAAGTACCATGTATGGATTCTGAATAACTCCCTACTTAAGAGGGAGAGCTTCAAAATGTAAATAGGTTCGATATTCATAATAATAGATGTAATCATGATTTTTTGTATTCAATGAAAAGAGAAAATTAAATTTATTGTTGCAAATCTTGAGGCATGGGTGTCATGATCAAGAGAATTTAATTTTAAAAGTAAATCTGCCATTGTGAACTCTTAGGGTTGGTCATTCAGTCATCAAGTCATTAAAAGTCATTTTCATGTATGAAAGAACCATTTGGGCATGTTACTATTGGCATTGATGTTTTGATGATTTGTTTGGTTGGCATTGATGTCAACCTAATAGCATGTTATTGGAGGCTCATTGAAGTTCAAGAGTGTTGTAGTGATTGGTGGTTGGCAATGATGTCAACTTGGACATGAGTTGGAGATGATATTCATTGGTTTATATGGTTTCTTATGTTGTATGGTTGCAATGGTTTTTTGTTCCTGATAGCATGTGAGGCAGAGACACTTGGATTGTGCATTGGTTTCAAACTTGGTTTTTCCATTGGTTGCACACTTGGCTTGTGTATGTCTTTCATACCTTAAATCAATGGTTGGAAATGATGTTAGTGTAGGTGTTGGAGAAATTGTGAAGTATTTGACAGCCTATATGCCAGTGTAGCTTATTGATGGCATTCAAGTAAATCTAGTTTAACTTGTGTTGATGATGGAGATGGACCAATAGTTTGTTGCAATGCTACAGTGGCTACAATGTGTCCCTAACGTCCTACAGAAGGTAAAATAGTAGTGGAACAAGGTTGGGCAGGTTTTGAGCTTAAGAAAGTTGAGTTTCACCATCCTCTGCCATAGTCACATGTTTGATGGGTCAAGGGAGCAGTTTTAGGCTCTAGTTGCTGGCAAGGAATGCCCAAGGGAACAGTTATAGCTTCAATCACATTTAGGTAAGTGTTAAGGGAGTGACTGGGCTTGTAAGTAAAAATTTCCTATTGATTCCTCAAACTCCCCAGCTATTTCATGAATTTATTTTAAGGGAATTAACTGTAATTTTATGGAGAAGCTTTTATTGACTAAATCAACTGGAAAATCAAGTGTGTGAGGTTTGAACACATTAATCAAGTGAGCAGTTGAGAAGATGGATAATTTGTTTAAATAGAGGAGAACCTCTACCATATGTGAGGTTACTGAGCGCCCATATTACAGATTTGAAGTCTATCTAGATCCTAGAGGTTGAGTGCCCAGTTGCAAAAAAAATTCAGAGGCTAATGCCTTTGTTCAAGGCATGTTTCTATTGCATAGTTTGAGAGTTTGATGGAGGAGGAGATGAGGAGAGAATAAATCCTTGGTTATGAATATTTTATTTGTGTATGCAGGGGCACAAAGTTGTTTCACATAGTTGTAGCAGTCTTTAATGTTTTTAAAGCCTATTTTAGATTGCATATTGATTATTTGCATCTAATGTATTGTGGCTATGTGTGTTCAAAGTGGTGTGTGGATGATAGTGAGTGTCAGGATTGAATGAGATTGTGAAGGAAAGTTGTAGCAATGTGAGATGTGTTGTAACCATTGTATTTTAAGATTTGAGGTTGTCTTATTGATTTCTATTTTGAGTTTTTGAGTTTTAATAGAGTGAAAAATGTTCTTGCTCGGTGCATGGGTCCAGTTTGAAATATTGTGAAATGTGGACCTAGTGATCCACAATCGAGATAGCTTAGTGAAGAAGGTATGGGTGTTCGTTTCCTATGGGTGTAGGTATCTTCAGTAGAGGAAGTACCATTCTCATAGTCCAATGGTTGTTGGGCGAGGCTTTTAGGGGACAGGAGTCTCCAGTGGATTGGTGTTCACTTAGTCAATGTCATATGAGAAACATCCTTGCAGGAGAAAGCCAACTATGATTATGTAAATGATTTCTTTGATCAATGAAATTGAAATAAAGCAACAAAAACAAAAAAGGGTGAATCTTTCCCTAGAGGGGGGTTTTCCACCAAATATCCTTGTGTCCTTTGGGCATGTGATTTTTTTTATTATGTTATGGATTTTATATGATTATCATGGTATTGGTTATTTCATTTTCTATTTAATCTACTTATGGTATAATTTGTGAATGTGTTTCAGTAAATTGAAAAGAAATACAAAAGTTAAGAAACACAGTCACTACTAATTCACCCCCCCTCCACTATGTAGTGAGCACATTTCCAACAATCGGCATCAGAGCACGGTGCCTTTGTTGTAGCTTCACCATTGGAAGGTTGATCATGGGTTAACATGGAGGATTTGGAGCATATGGACATATTACTCTTGATGGATCAAATTATGAATTATGGAAGGTAAGGTTGGAAGGATATTTTATTGATTTTGATGCCAATATTTTCCTCTCATTATAATATAATACATATGATGAATCCAATGGGAAAGCCAAAAATATCATCTTAAGAACCCTATTAGATCATTATGTTACCAAAGTAAGACACCAAAAAACTACAAAAGAGATTATGGATAAATTGGATAATATGTACGGAAGAGATGAATCTCATATTTTAAAATTTATTGAAGAACGCCACTCTATTCTTGAAGAAAAGGAACTTATTATCGAAGATTCTACATTCATAGTAGAATCAGATCCCATCTCCTCTTAAGGAGATAATGAGAGCATCCATGAGAGAATCGACATGAAATCCATTGATCAAGAGATACCACATCAATATGCCATCAATTAAAATGAGACGTTGAAGAATCAGTTGCAGGATTGGGAAGAGTATTGTGCAAAACTTGAAGAGAAATTAGCCTCTATTAGATGTGAGATTGGAAATACAAATAATCAGCTATATTAGTATCATTAGTTGGAGAAAAGCAGTAAAGATTTAGATGATATACTTATCAATCAGAGATCTCCTCTTATCAAAACCATATTGGGTTTTGAAGAAGTATCAAGTCTTGTAAAAGGAGAGGAGAAATTAAAGGATGACCATATAGCAGAAAATCACAAGCCCATCATCACATGCACACCATCCCAAGACAATCAAAGACCTTACACCATAAACATCAAGGGAATCCAAAGAAGAAAAGAAACTATCAACAAGAGAAGGCCACATACACAACATGGATCATTTCACGAAAGAAAGGAAGCAGCCAAGCATTCATGGTCTAGTAAAGAATAACACAAGGTATCCAAATTTATTTTACAGGTATTATTTTTCTTATATTTGTTTTGGTCATCATGCTATAGATTGTAAATATTAAGAAAGAAAACAAATATTGTTGTATAATCGTTGTTTCAAGTGTAGAAAATATGGCGACAAGGCTCTAGCTTGTAGTTATGACAGGATTAATCCAACAAAAGATGCAATCCCACCATTAAAGACAAAGAAAGTATGAATGATAAAACATGAGTTACAAAGAACTTCAAATGATTTAAAGGAAATATGTTTTGTTTTGCGAAGAGATAATCTACTCAGGGGGAGAAGATCCTTTTCTTGTGCCCAATAAGAGATGGCTTCAAGAGAAGCCAAGGTTGATAGGTGCGTGTAATTAGAAAGATGAATTTTCAGCCTCATGCATCCATCCATTTAAGGTCCACAAGATTCGTTTGAGGAATATAAGGAGAATGCATGAGTTGAGGGGGAGTTTTACAAAGGTTGATGTATTGCACACCATTTCATCTTTTGTCTCATGATTGTTGGTCAATGCAGCGACGTTGTGTGAACGTCATTCATATCTATGCTCACTAATGAATGTCTTATGCAGAAAGCAATAGTTGACGGAGAATTAGCATATTCTTAGGGGGAGATTCATATGGTTTTCAAATTTTTCATATATAACATTTATATCATGCAAGATACTATGGATTTCATAGTGAGAATTGTGTCTATTTCCTTTTTTGCATGGAGTTATTCATCATTATCATGGATTTTTTCTTACATTTTCATGAAAATTATAACTTTGTACTCTCATATTATTAGTCATGGGTCATATTGTCTGTATTGTCATAAGTCAAGATGTCTTCAGAGAGAGATTTGAGAGTCATTTCAGCCTTGTTTAATCCAGTGTATGTTATGTCTTAAAGCCATATGTGGGATTTCAGATCCATTATGGAGCCACATAATGTTATGTATCATTATTGAGTCTTGGAAGGAGTCATATTTCAGCCTTTAGGAGGAATTATATAGTCACATTCTATCATTCTTGTAGCCATGTAATAGGCCTATGAAGCCTTGTATTTTCATTGCAAATATTTTTGGGGCATAGACCTTGGTTCTCTAGCCTCTTACATGTGGCATGGAGGAAATGATTATTTGAGGAGCTTGGTGAGACAGTTGTAGCATCTTGTACATCTTTAAAAGGAGTTGTTTTAGTGAGAGAGTTTTGATGACCACATCATCTTGTTTGTGATATCTTGCTCCCCACACTATGTTGTTATTGTACTATTGTTTTTTGATGTTATGGTGCTCAGGAGGAGTATGTTCTTCATGTGCTTGTTGATCCGGTGGATACTTTGTTACTACTTGGGAAATCATGATTGGTGCTACTATGATTTCATGAGATCAATGTATATTGCTACTACTTAGAGGGATTATTGTTGTTGCTCGATGTGTGGCTGTTGATGGGTATGTTACTGGTGATGATTATGGAGAGAGTAATGCTAGTCATGGTATATTGTTGTTGATGCTTATGGTGTTGTTTAGTTGAGTGTTGTTGCTAGTGGATATGATATGTTTTTGCAGATGGTTATGTTGGTACCTAGGAGGATGTTTATTTTACTAGTATACATTTGTCTTGTTGTTAATTTCATGTTATGGAGTGAGAGTGGTTGTTGCTTGGAGAAGTTATCTTATCCTTGGCCCTTCAGTGAGTATTAATGGCTTGATTTTTTCCCTTTTCATTTATGCCAAAGGGGGAGTGAATTGGGTTGCTTTGGTTAACCCAGTTGGGATTGAAATTAATGCTAAAGGGGGAGATTGTTAGCATTGATGTCAACCTAATAGCATTATGTTGGAGGCTGCATTGAATTTGATGAGTGTTCCAGTGATTGAACATTGGGATTGATGTAAACCTAGACTTGTGTTGGAGATGATATGAATTGGCTTATATTGCATGGTTGCAGTGGTTGTTGGTTGTTGATATCATGTGAGGCAAATATATTTCGCTTGTGCATTTGTTGCAAACTTTCTTTTTCCATTGGTTGCACACTTGGCTTGTGTATTTGTTGCAGACCTTACATCTATCATTACAGATGATGTTAGTGCATGTGTTGGAGAAATTGCGAAGTAGTTTGATGGCCTATACGCTAGTGTAGTTGCTTGATAACATTCAAGTAAATCTAGTTTAACTTGTGTTAATGATGGAGATCGATCAATAGTTTTTTGGAATGCTATAGTGGATATAATGAGTCCCTAAGGTCCTACAGACATTTAAGAAGCAATGAAACAATGTTGGGCAGGTCCTGAGCAGAATAAAGTTTAATTTTACCATCCTCTTCCATAGTCGCATGCTTGAAGGGTCAAATGAGTAGTTTTAGGATCCATATGCTAGTAGGGAAGGACAAAGGGAGTGTTTATAGCTCCAATTGCATGCAAGTTAGTTTTACGGGAGGAAATGGGCCTATAAGTGAAACTTCCCTTAGGATTACTCGCACTCCTCAGTTATTTCATGATTTTATTTTAAGGAAATTAATTGAAATTTTATGGAGAACTTTCTATTAAATAAATCAACTGGAAAATCAAGTGTTTGAGGGGTGAACACATTAATCGAGTGAGTAGTGGAGAAGATGGAGAATTTTTTTAAATATAGGAGCACCTATACCATTTGTGTGGTTACTCAACACTCATATTGCAGAGCTGAAGTCTGTGTAGAGCCTAGAGGTCGAGTGCCCAGTTGCAAAAGAATTCCATAGGCTAATGATTATGTTCAAGGGATGTTTCTATTGAATATTTTGAGAGCTTCATTGAGGAGGAGATGAGGAGAGAATAGCTCCTTGGTTATGACTTTTTTATTTGTGTATGTAGGGGCGGAGAGTTGTTTCACATAGCTGTAGAACTATTTCATGTTTTTATTGCCTATTTTCGATTGCATATTGACTATTTGTAGCTAATGTAATGTGCCTATGTGTTTTGAGAGTCGTGTGTCAATGATAGTGAGTGTATGGATGGAATGAGATTGTGAGTGAAAGGTGTAGTGATGTCAGTTGAGTTTCAACCATTGTATTTGCAAAGTTGAGGTTGTATTATTGATTGGTGTTTTGGTATTTTGAGTTTTAGTAGAGAGAAAGTTGTTGTTGTTGGGTGCATGGGTCCAATTTGAAATATTGTGAAATGTGGCCTTAGTTATGAGAAGATCGAGATGGCTTGGTGAAGAAGGGAAGGGCGTTCCTTACTTAAGGGTGTAGGTAGCATTTCCATTGTTATCACAATAAATTTATCATTTGGCCTTAATTTACTAGATGGATCGAAGTACACCATGTAAGCCTAATTTTACCATAGTAAAATTGCTTTCACTATGAAAAATTACTTAATAAACTACATTTGTTAAGTAATTTATAATTAAACCCATGAAGAATAATTAAATAAATCACTATTTATTTAATTATCTTCTAGGAATAATTAATTAAACCATTGTTTAATTAATATTCCTTGTCATATTTGACCCAGTGATCTGAAAATGGGGCTCTTAGGCTTCCTGTCTAGCTTACAAGAACCTGTCCCACTTCCAAAGCTTGAATTTTCCCAAGTCTTAATGATTAACCAGTGCGGAATTAAGAAATTCTTGATAATATAGTGTATGATGATAATTGTTTTAAAATGATTATATGTTTTAGAGTCTCCTATTTGTGCTAATATGTGAATGTGCTTAAATTGATATATAGATGCATATAATAGTGAATAATGCAGTGGTAGAAAAAACACATAAGACACCAAATTAATTAGGAGTTCACCCACAAATCTTGGGCTGCATCTTCATGAGCTCTAGTCAACTCAACTAGGCTCTCTGGGATTATGGTGTAAGTCTTTTTTACAAGCTCTTGGCCCAACTCCTGTTGTTTTGCACAAAAAAGTGGGTTCAAACACCATTTAATCCCTTGGCTCTAGCTCTTGGATCTGGCTCTTTGGCTCTTGGTTCTAGCTCTTGGATCGGACTTTGGCACTTTGGCTCTGGTTTTGGCTCTTAGCTCTAACTCTAGCTCTTTGGCTCTAGCTCTTTGGATCTTTGTCTCTTTGCTCTGGTTTCTTTCTACCTTCTACAACTTCACGCTCTCTGGCTTTTCACTTGAACTTCAAGTGACCCCACAGGCTCCCTCAGCTGCTCTACGTGGTAGCTCTTCAGCTCTCTTTTGCTCTCTCGGCTCTCTTTTGCTACTACTTTCAGCATTCAGCAACGAAAAACAACTTGGTCACCGTTCAACAACTCATTAGCCCTTGTTATCTATCGTTCTGTGGTTTTTAAGCCAAATCGCATTGCATGTTCATTGTCTCTCTCAAGCTACCTGTCTTCTAGCCATTCCTTTGTCCCTAATCATGAGGAATCATTCGCTTTTCACCTTTGTGCCTCTCTGTTCTTTGTCCATTCTTCTCTCTACAATCAATCCTCTACAGATTTGCATCTTCCATAATGCATCCCTATTACAAAACACATCATTGTAATATAATGCCCGCTTACAGTGTGGCACAAGGAATGGAAGCCGTTTTTATAATGGAAAATACATAGAGGCCTTTGTTTTGGAAAAATTCCTAAAAACAGAACAGAATTCCAATACACAGAGATATTCAGAATTACACAGGAAAATATGAGTGGAAAGACTTAAGTTGGATCTCAAAGGGATATGGATCACATATATAATATTTCGGGTCTACGTGTATCGCATATCACATGTCACTAAGGCCTGGTGCTCCCCTTTGCATTGTTGCGATCCGATCGTCGATTGTCAATCGCATATCAGTTCTATTGGCCCATTGCTTATTGCATGTCATAGGGATCTGGGTGCTCTGCTCCTCTGATCGTCGATCTTCGATCTCCACTTGATCGGCCCATCGCACATCGGCAAGTCACCTGGTCACGGGTCTTGGTCCTTTTCTTTTGGATTTAAGCAATGCGATAAAGTGAAATCTCATATCACAAGTCCTCATGCCTGTGGTTAAGTCCTTCCCTTTGGTTATATTCGATGCAATAAAGTGGTAATCGCATATTGCAATGCTTTAAGGCCTATGGTTAAGTCCTTCCCTTTAGCACATTTGCAATGCAATATTTCCTCTTTGAATAATCAACCAGGGCCACATGGCCTAATCCTGGCCTGCCATGTGTTAGCTATGGATTGGCCCATGAGCCTATACTAAAAATCAAAATTTTCAATATAGTTCAAAATTTAATGAAATTGCCTCCTTTTCTAAGGACATTAGGCAATTTTTATTTTACAATAACTCCTTCTTCTAGAGTCTGTTTTTTCCCATTTAAGTTGCATTGGATTCAGAATGAAGAGACCTCTACAATGAGACTATTTCTTAGAGTAGGCTATGACTTTCATTTTCCTTTGATTTACAAAGGATGTGTGCCATTTGGCACCTTTCACCTCTTATATGAAGTTTATTAGACTTAGAGGTTTATCCAGGATCCATTTTTGGATCACGCCTTCCTGCTGAGAGAAATTTTGGTCTCCAAAAGACTAATATATTGATATGAATAGTAAATGAGAGTGACTCACCCTCTTCTTTCAGTCTCCCTACACTTGCCTTTGCACAGTGCCTCTAAACCAAAGTTTCTGACCACTTCCCTTCTTGGATGGGCTGGTCTTCTTGGGAAGAATTCTCTTCCTCCTTGCCTTCCTGCAGAACTTCTACTGAACTGGTCATAGAAGGTAGTTTGAACTTCTTTGCCTTGATCATTGATCTAAGGTGGCTGAAACAAATGTGAAGTACATATCCTCCAGAAAACTTTCATTTGTACCTGTTTGACAAGCTGCCAACAACAACTGTTAACAACAACAAGCATACAGATAACAACTGGATGGACTAACTCCTGCTTCAACAAAAGAAATAGATTTCACATCTTGTGAACACCTCCATGTCTTACATCTACATACAAATGATGGAATAGATAACAAGCTCGCAAAACATGCCTTTAAACAGATGACCCTTAAGTCAAGAATGTAGGAAAAGACCATTAGGACTCTTTTTCAAAAGATGAAACACTTCATCATTATCTCCATTTGGAGACCAAGTTAACTTATTTCAAGTCAACATGGTATCACATGCATGTCAAAGCAATCAACCCTGCAAGTTAATTACACATACATGTTCAAAAACAAGGAAATCATCAACATCCCTGTGCTCATGCATGCATTTCATCCTTCAACTTTCACTTAAGCACACTGTACTTTTGAAGTTGTAATGAAATATAATGTAGATGCATCAATAGACATGTAATCTTAATCGGATAAGAACTCTAATTGTTCCTTACCAATCCCTTTCAAAGGTACTACCCTTGCCTTCACATCAACATCAAAATGTGAATCATTTTGAGACACATTGTTCATGGAATCTTCACTTCCATTTCTGTCATCTTCTCTTTCCACTTTCTTCAGATTTGGTGGATGCATTGTTGGATTCAGTGTCAAACACTTTGCAGCAAGATGTCCTTTCTTATGGCAGTAAGTGCACTACATGTGCGTCCTCTTGATAGCATGATTTGCCCTTTCCAATGGACCTTTGGCTTCTTGCTTCTTTTCCTTCTTCTGCTTCCTGTATGAGGCCATTCTCTTCCAACATCTAGAAACATCATGGTTATCCAAACCACAAAAGGAACATGCAACTCTTTTCCAATACTTATGTGGAAATTTATCATGCTTTGAAAAATCAAAAGGAATATAATTAGAACCTGATTTATACCTGCCTCTTTCACCTTTATTGCCTTCATGAGGAGGTGAAGCAAATGAAGAAGTGGCTCCCTTTGGAACACCATCAAACTCTTCAAGGCTGTTAGAGTCTCCCCAACTCTCTAGTTCAAGTGTGTGCTTCTAAACACCTACATCCTGTAATTGATGTTTCAAGCTATTATATTCCTCTTGGACACAACCTTCACACTTCTGGGGTAGAGGACATGAAATGAAACTCCTACTTGGTACTGTTTCAATGGCTTTCATGGCAGCTTTGGAATTGTCTCCATAAGACTGTCCATAGCCAAGACCCAAATATTTAGGCCTTTCCTCAACCATTAATGGTTCAACAATACCTTGTGCATGCTTTCCCAATCCCTTTCCTTCATAGCCCATCTTGGACATTAGCTTGGAACCTATGCCTTTAGTATGTTTCTAAAAAGAACCAATACAAGAATTCTTAGAAGAATTTGAAGACAAAATGGAATGGCTTACCTCTTCTTCAAGCTGGTACTTGACTAAGGCTTCTTGGGTGACAAAGAGCTATGTTTCCAACCCATGCATCATTTTCAGGTTCATATTTGCAATATGAAGTTGCCTCTCCATTTCCTACAATTTGTCAGCAAGCAACCGCTTCTCTTCCTTCATGGAATTCAGCTGCTTTCTAAGCATGCTACTCTTCCTTCCATCCTCATACATTTCTCTTACCATATACATCATGGTGGATAATTCTTGCTTCATGTATTCATCAAGGAATCTTGTGAAGAATGCCAAATTTGAGGACCCACTTGTAGAAGTTGTCATTATGCCAATGAACAGAAAAAACTTCAACAAGATAAATAAAGAGCTTATTTAAGCAACCTTTTGCAACAAAACTCTTGTGCTCTGGATTGCCTTGAGGTCCTTGGGATAGTAAAATGCCTTTAGCCCTTCTTCCTTCTTGTCCTTCCTGGACTGCCCAAACACCTTTCATACAAGCAATCTCTGCTCTGTCAATCAAGCATTCTGATATAACCTTCCTAAAAGTGTGGTTAATCAATCTTAAGCTCTGATACCACTTGAGCTGAAAATGGGGCTCTTTGGCTTCTTGTCTAGCTTACAAGAATCTCTCCCACTTCCAAAGCTTGAATTTTCCCAAGTCTTAATGATTAACCAATGTGGAATTAAGAAATGCTTGACAATATAGTGTATGCTGATAATTGTTTTAAACTGATTATATGTTTTAGAGTCTGTTGTTTGTGATGATATGTGAATGTGCTTAAACTGATATATAAATGCATATAACAGTGAATAATGCAGTAGTAAAAACAAACACATAAGACATCAAATTAATTAGGAGTTCACCCACAACTCTTGGGCTACATCTCCGTGAGCTCTAGTCAACTCAACTAGGCTCTCTGGGATTATGGTGTAAGTCTTTTTTACAAGCTCCTGGCCCAACTCCTACTGTTTTGCACAAAAACAGTGGGTTGAAACACCATTTAATCCCCTGGCTCTTGAAGCTCTGGCTCTTGGCTCTAGCTCTTGCCTCTGGTGCTTTGGATTTTGGTTCTGGCTTTTGGCTCTGACTTTGGCTCTTTGGCTCTGGTTCTAGCTGTTGGCCTTGACTCTGGCTCTTTCGCTCTAGCTCTTTGGCTCTTTGGCTCTTTGCTCTGGCTTCCTTCTGCCTTCTGCAACCTTCACACTTTTTGGCTTTTCATTTTAACTTCAAGTGACCCCAAAGGCTCCCTCAGCTTCTCTGCGTAGTAGCTCTTCAGCTCTCTTTTGCTCTCTCGGCTCTCTGCTGTTACTACTTTCAGCATTCAGCAACAAGCAACAACTTTGCCATCATTCAACAACTCAACGTCCCCTGTTATCTGTCATTCTGTGGCATTTAAGCCAAATTATGCTGCCCATTCATTGTCCCTCTCACGCTCCCTATCTTCCAGCCATTCCTTTGTCCCCAATCATGAGGAATCATTCCCTTTTTACCTTTGTGGCTCTCTGTTCTCTGTCCATTCCTCTCTTTGCAATCAATCCTCTGCGGCTCTATGTCTTGCATAATGCATCCCTGTTACAAAACACATCATTGTAATATAACGCCCACTTACAGCATGGCACAAGGAATGGAAGCCATTTTTACAGTGGAAAATACATAGAGGCCTTTGTTTTGGACAAATTCCCGAAAATGGAATAGAATTCCAATACACAGAGATATTCAGAATTACACAGGAAAATATGAGTGAAAAGACTTAAGTCAGATCTCAAAGGGATATGGATCCGCATATATAATATTTCGCGTCCGCGTGTATCACATGTTGTACATCGCTAAGGCTTGGCGCTCCCCTTTGCATTGTTGTGATCTGATCGCCGATTGCCGATCACATATCGATGCTATTGGCCCATCGCTTATCGCATGTCACAGGGGTCTGGGTGCTTCACTCCTCCAATCGTCGATCTCCGATCTCTGCTTGATCCGCCCATCGCACATCCGCAAGTCACCTTGTCACGGGTCTTGGTCCTTTTCCTTTGGATTTAAGCGATGTGATAAAGTGCAATCACATATCACAAGTCCTCATGCCTGTGGTTAAGTCCTTCCCTTTGGTTATATGCAATGCGATAAAGTGGTAATTGCATATCATAATGCTTTAATGCCCGTGGTTAAGTCCTTCCCTTTAGCACATTTGCGATGTGATATTTCCTCTTTGACCAATCAAACAGGGCCATGTGGCCCAATCTCGGTCTGCCATGTGTCAGCTGTGGATTGGCCCATGAGCCTATACTAAAAATCAAAATTTTCAATATAGTTCAAAATTTAATGAAAATGCCTCCTTTTCTAAGGACATTGGGCAATTTTCATTTTACAATAACTACTTCTTCTAGAGTCTGCTTTCACCCATTTAAGTTGCGTTGGATTCAGAATGAAGAGATCTCTGCAATGAGACTATTTCTGAGAGTAGCCTGCGACATTCATTTTCTTTTGATTTACAAGGATGTGTGCCATTTGGCACCTTTTTCCTCTTATATGAAGTCTATTAGACTTAGAGGTTTATCCAGGATCCATTTTTGGATCACCCAGTTATGAAAAAAATAGATAAATTATTAATTATCTTATTTTTCTCTAGGAATAATTAAATAAATCATTATTTGTTTATTATTCCTTAACCATATTTCTTGAGATGATCAATAAATTATGTATTTATTTATTATTTATAAATAAAAATTTAAATACTTTTTCCCTCCCAACCAAATATAATAAAATATTCCAAGTAGTTATTTCCATTATGGGGTTAATAATATTTTATTATTATTCATTATTCGAGGATAACCTAATATTTTGTTATAAATAGAAGGGTTTTCCATTCATTATTCACTTTTGATTATTTTCATTGTTGCAGTGAGTGTTGCAACTCTGATTATTATCACTATCGCACACCATTTCCTTTTCCATTTTGAGTTCCCATTGGGCTCAAAAATTTTATTTGTTGGGTTTACACATTATAAAGGAGAGAGACTCTACAAAAGCTGAAGACATTTAAGGATAGCCAAGAACCCATCCCATAGAGGGGGATTGGTAACATCTATTTGTTACCTTCATAGGTGTTGTTTAATAAAATATATTCTTTGTATATGTGGCTTCCATTGGATTATTGGAGTTACCTGCATTTATTACTATTTCATTTTGTTGTTTAACTATGAATGTGGCATAAATGAGGGCTTTGGGAGGTTTTTCTTCTATCATTTGCTGCAGATCTACAATGTTTAGTAGCCATTTATATTGTTGAAACTATTTGTCATCCACAGTCTTAGGTGATTTCTTTTCGTACACTTTTGAGAAGAAAACACTACAACAAAATTGGCAACTCTGTTGGGCTTTTACTTTTGATCTAGAAACCTGAGTGACCTTCAGTTTTCAGCTTAGGGTTTCTTCTTTTTTTTCAGTCTCTTAGTGTTTCTTACTAGCATTGTAACCCTAGATCTATCAAATTTCTAACTTCCATAAGTTTTCTATTCTTTTTCGCAGGTCACAAGAACCAGTCACGACATAGATGAAACATTTTTCCGAGACTTGCCGACCGAGAATCAAGGAGCATAAATCACACTTTTCTCCCCCAAAAGTGTGATCTAGAGGTCCAGAGTGAACCTTCTGGTCCAAAAAGTGTGATCTCCCAGGAATCAGGTCAGTAGCTGCGATTTTTAGGGCTTCTAGGATTTTTCTAGATCTATTTCTGGGTTTTGCCAAGAGCTATCTACTGGGTTGGTCGACCACTATTCTATCCCACTTAGGCCTTGATCTACTCTATTTTTCTTATATAAGTGGAATTTAGCCCCTTATGGCTTCTAGTACGAATCCAACATTATAGGACGAGTTTAGCTGAGTAAGAAGTATGAGTTTGTGCATCGCTTTCAACCATATTTTCCAGATTTGTACCTTTATGTTTCATATCTCCAAAGATAGGTTCTTTCCATCCAAACTTTCAACTTAAACCTTATTTGGTCATTTGCCTTAGGGTCCCATTAGTTTCCCTAGGTTTCACATGCATCACCTGATCTTTTTACAACAATTTTCCTCTCTGGTTTTTTGCTATTGCTACACCACTTTCCAACAAAATAGTGTCATTTGATCCTAGTCACACCGACGCTTAGGTATTTCATCCTTTTTAGTGTGTTTTCAATTGATTTCGCCACCAACTAGCACAGTTTTTTCAAACCGAGTTTGGGTTGGCTTTAGTTAGATTATTCACTGTTGTTAGGCATGGGATACCTCGTAGCAGGTTTTGGGGCTCAAAAGCCCAAGTTTTGATCAATTGTATTGTAAGACTCCATGAATTGTGGGCACAGAGCACAAAGTCTAGGATGAGTCATAGGGTTTTCCACCCTAAAAGTTTGTAATTTAATGTAATGTTGTGTCAGCCTACCCATGGTCCGCGAACCATGGGATTGTATAAAGAGAGCAAGGCTCTAAGTGTAAAGACAATGAAGGGTAGCAGAGAATAGATAGAATAGTGAAGACATGGTTAGAGCCTAGAGTGGAATCTGAAGTGTACTAGGTCATAGTGGTAGGAAGAGGCTTTGCAGGTGAGTGAGCAGAGGCCTAGTAGAGTCCGCAGCTGAGTGTGCAAACCCCTGCAGCTGAGTGCGCAGGGCGGAGTCGGGTTTGTACTTGGAATTGAAAGTTAATAAAGAGAAGTTTATTTTGTGCATCTGTTTTGGAATATTTATCTTGATGTTATACATTACTTTTATTCCGTTTATTTACTGTGCGCACTTGATGAATACTCGTATGAATGCTTATATGTGAATTTAATCTAAGTAATCAGCTAATGGAGACTAATTAAGGAAGACTTTGGTAAATAACACGTGTCGCGCTGCAGTTAGAACTACGTAAAGATAGTATCACAGGGCGCCGGTACCCATAGGTGCACGTAGTGCAGTAATTGCAAAGGTTGGACCACGTACCAATCACCTCATATCAGACATCCCCAGGGTGCAGAAACCTGGTTCTAGCACCCTCCCATACTACGCTACAAGAAAAAAGGTCATTGGTGAGGGTCATGCCTATGACAGACCTTTAAGGCCTGTCACCAATGTGACATATGGTGACGGTCTTTAAAAAAGCATTGGTGTAAGTGTATATAGTGATGGTCCTTTAAGGTTTGTCACCAAAGCCATTTTCAATGACACTTTTGGTGAGGGTCGTTAAAGGCTCGTCAGTAATTCTCTCTTTGGTGACACTTTTGGTGAGGGTCGTTAAATGCCCATCACTAATTCTCTCTTTCGTGATACTTCTAGTGATGATATTTTATTTACCATCACCAATGATCTTTTTGGTTACTTTTGGTGATGGTCAATAAATGTTCATCATCATTGATCATTCCAATGAGTTTTTTATGATGCTTCATGCCTGTGGCAGACCTTTAAGGTTCGTCACCAATGTTACATATGCAATGGTATTTAAAAAATCATTTTTGTAAGTGTATATAGTGATGGTCCTTTAAGGTTTGTCACCAAATCCATTTTCAATGACACTTTTGGTGAGGGTCGTTAAAGGCCCATCATTACTTTTCTCTTTGGCGACACTTTTAGTGAGGGTCGTGAAAGGCCCATCACTAATTCTATTTTTGGTGACACTTTTAGTGACGATATTTTATTGACCCTCACCAATTCTCTTTTTGATTACTTTTGGTGACGGTCAAAAAATGTTTGTCATTATTGATCATTCCAATGAGTTCTTGATGAAGCTATGTACTTGTTACTATATTTTTTGTCAAAAGATAATGATTTGAGACCATTGTTGTGGAGTCTTTTTTTATTGTGTCCAAGGTCATATTGGTTATAATAGTCAGTCAATTTGTTAAGAATTAATTAGTGTGTATCATTTCCCTCAAGTCATAAGAATATAGTTTTTCTATGAGTCAACACATGATTCATCTCTATTAGGTTTATTATCTAGAAAATTTCCTTTACATAAAGTTCCACTATTGTGTGTAGGAACTATATTATTTAATACATAATCAAGCTCTATTAATCTATTAATGAGAGTGACCTAACACTCCTCAACACTCATGGCACACCTTAACATGCTTTGGAACAATACACTAACATTCCTTGGCACCTCGCATGTCTTGGAACATCTTTATATCTAGAACATCTTGCCATGAGTAGGATGCCCAAGCACATGTTGGCATGCCCTAGCATATCATAGCACTCCCCTATCATGTGTTGGCATGCCCTGGAACACCTTGGAAAAATATTGCATTGAAAAACATTAGAACTTGGCACACATTGGCACTTGGCATGTATTGGTACATATTATAAGTGTGCCTAGCATGCCCCTTTTGGAAAAGATAAAGTCCCAACTTATTAACCCTATTATGTGTTCATTTCCTTTCATTTTAGCTTCTTTATTCCTTTTGTTTCCTTGAAACTCCTTGATGCATATTGGCATACTATGGCACCATGCACATCCTAGCATGTCTTAGCACCTGGAATGCCTTGGCACTATTTGGCACATGCTAGCACACCCCAAATATACCTAGCACACTCTAGCACTTCTTGACATTCCCTGATATTACTTGGCATTCCTTACCCGTGCTTAGCATACCTTGCCACTCCCTCCTTGGCATGACAGCTAGCACTCATTAACACTCCCCAACGCACCCTTATATTCATTCACTTCCATGCATTTTGACCTAGTTCTCCCTTGTGTTGTCCTATTACTCCCTAACACTCATCAACATGCATTAGTACTCTCTACCACACCTTAGCACTCTTCGATATGCTCTTCCACTTCATAGCATGCATCACACCCCCTAACGCACATTTGCACTTGGCACGTGTTGGCACTTGGAGATTATTAGCATGTTTGGCATGCATTTAGATGAATTGGTATGATTTTGCATGGTTTAATATTAAAGTTATTTGAGATCAATTATTGGAAACTAGATGAGAAGAAATGGAGGAAGTTTTGGTACTCAGAATGCATTGACACTTGGCACTTGGCACCTATTGGCACCTAGTGTTGGTTTTCCTAGCATGGCCCTCATGGAAAGGGTAAATTGATGACTTATTAACCCTATTATGTGCTCATTTACTTGTAGCTTAAATTGTTCATCCCTTTTGTTCCCTTGACAGTCCCTGGCATGCATTGTCACACCCTTGTACATCTTGGCATGCCTTCGCACTTGGCATGTCTTATCTTGTCTGACATGTCTTCTTACTATCTGGCATAGGTTAGCATGCCCTAGCATTCCCAAACACACCTTGGCAGTCATGACCTTACAAATAGCATTACATTTTCCATGACTTGGGAACATTACATTCACTAGAACACATTGGCATTCCCTAGTTTTCATGCCCTTTGTTATCCTCCACAATGTCCCAGGCTGATGAGGATATCGACGAAGGTAATCATAGACCAAGCTTTTAGTTTGGTAGCTAGTCCTACCAAACCAGAGAGGGCTCTCTCTATGAAATCACAACCAAGACATGACTAGAATGTAAAGGATTTTAGGCTAGATATCTAGGTTCAAGTGGGTTTTGGAAAATTTAGGGTTTTGTTGCTCGATGAGGGAGAAAAACTAGGTAGCTAGGTCAGAGGATCAAAGGGTTACAACAAAAAAGATAAAAAGGAGAAAGGTAGCATTAATTTTGTGATGGATATTAAGGTATTTTAGTGTAGTGTAGTGTTCAGAAGAAGCAAAATCTATTAATGAGCACAAAACATGAATTCATTAAGCAAGAAATAAAGTAACATATAATGATTTTTCCATCAAAACAGAGCTTTATGCGAAGAATTTTGTTTATAAAATGTAAGGAAAGCCATTGAATAATTGATGAATGGAAAGAGAAGATTAATATCTTTCATATAAAGCTATAACAAAGAAAAAATAACATCACAAACTTACTGCACATGAATTCCTAGATAATAGATGCAAATTGTGTCCTTTGATTTCCAGAAAATGTCCAAGTACAAGCTACAATAGTTCTCTCCTCTAAAATCCAACCCGTTCTATCACTAAGAAACTGGCACATAAATACCAAAACAACATCTCCCCACTCTTAGGGGTTGAATCAATGACTCTAGGAACTGTTCCATGAGGTGTTCTAATCAAACCCTAATGTCTAAGGAAGTTAAAAACGACCTCTACAATTAACTTTGACTCTAACCTCTCTCATAAATGAGGTCAAATTTACAGCAAAACAACTTATAAATACTAACCACCCATTACTTACATTTAATTTTACCCCTCACATTCATCTACTTCACCCTTTTGACTTTTACTAGAGTCAAACTAGGAATTACAAAAAAGTACACAGTGAAAATTTTACAAAAATCTCATAAATTTCTAGGTGTATAGTGAGCTATCGGAGGCCTTTTTTGAGTGCCTTTTGATGTCCAAATCAATATTGGAAGCCTTTTCTAGAAATCTAGGAGAGCGTATATGTCTTTAGAGTATTGTTTTGCTCAAATTGACCAATGTTTGGCTGAGATATGGCCATTCTCCCAAGGTGTCTCTAGGTGCACAACAAAATGGAAAGAGAGGTGTAGAAAGGTGTTTTTTGGCCTCTTTTGCAAATTTTTCAAAACTTGAGCCCCAGACCAAGAAAGTGGGCAAATGGGTTTTGATATGGGGTCATAAGCTTTCAAAAAATGCTGATTTTACATCATTTCGAGCACTGAGGAAGAAGTAATGTGTGACCTCGCTGGGCTGCTAGACAAAAAATTGCCAAAAAATTGCAAGTCTGCACAAAAACGCAAAATTTTCTCCAAACCCTACCAAAATTTGTCTAGAGATGCCTCCTTAGCACACCCAAAACTTGCTAACACTCCCTATCATACACTATTATTCCTTCATTTCCATGCAATTAAAACTAGTCCTTGCTTGTGTTTCCCTCACACTACCTAACATACCTTGTCAATGCCTCCTTAGCACACCTAGAACTTGCTAACACTCCCTATCACACACTCTTATTCATTTAGTTAGATGCAATTGAAACTAGTACTCCCTTGTGTTTCCCTGGCACTCCCTAGCATGCGTTGGCGCCACAGCCTAGCACCTGACACCTCTTGGCATGCCTTAGCACTTGGCATGTCTTGGAATGACTAACATGCCTTGGAACTTTATAGCATGTGTTATCACTTCCTGGCATTCCTTTCACACCTTGGCACTCCCTACTTTTCATGCCCTCATAGATATCCTTACCTTTTTTGTGACTTTGGAACCCAACCAAGTCATTGAAAAAATAGTGTTGTCCCTAGACAAAAGTCTCCCTTTGTCTAAAATTTCTTTTTCCATCCCCTTATCGTAATCATAGGCTTACCTATTGCAAGTCCTATTATGAAATTATCCTAATACACTTCGTCCTTGGGACACCTGGAAGACACTCTTATTCATTTTTTTCCATGCACTTTGACCTAATTCTCCCCTATGATGCCCTCACACTCCCCAACACTCTTGGACATGCATTGACATTATCTGGCATGTGTTATCATGCATTTTCATTCCTTGGCATGCCCTGACACTCCTTAGCTATCATGCCCTCATAACTACCCTTATTAGTTTTAAGACATGGGAACCAACCAAGTCCTACCTCGACTACAAAATCTTGACCAAGTTACAGTTACTACAACTATACTATCCCTTGTTCACCCAAGAATGGCCTATAACTCATCTTAGGCTACTCATGCGCAATCTTAGCTCATCTCACTTAAGAATTTACCAAGTCAAGTCTCATGTCTAACCATGGCCATAAAACAACTAAGAAACATAATTTACATCTTGACATAGCATAACAGTTGTCATGTCTAACAATCCCTTGACACTATGTGTCACATGTTGGCATTCCTTGCATGTCGTGGCATGCTTTAGTACTACCTATCATACCTTACCACTCCTTGACATGTCATGGCACTCTTGCATGCCTTGGAACTACCTAGCATATCACTTTGTCACTCCCTCCTGAGCACACCTAGAATTCACTGACACTCCCTATCAAACACTCTTATTCCTTCATTTCCATGCATTTTGAACTAACTTTCCTTTATGTTTATTTCACACTCCCTAACACTCCCTGACATGCATTGACACACCCTGACATGCATTGGCACACCCCGACACACATTGGCATACCCTAGCATGTCACCTTAACACTCTAGCATTTCTTGGCACCACCTAACATACCTTGTCATCCCCTCCTTAGCACACCAAGAACTCACTGACACTCCTTGTCACACACTCTTAGTCATTCATTTCCATGCATTTGATACTAGTGCTCCCTTATGTTTCCCTGGCACTCCAAAACAATTTGTGGCATGCATTCGCACACCCTAGCACCTGACACATCTTGGCATGTTTCCCTAGCTTCTAATATGCCTTAACACTTCCTAATATACCTTATCACTCCCTCCTTAGCACACCTAGAACTCACTAACACTTCCTATCACAAAATCTTATTCGTTCATTTGCATGCATTATTTTCACCTATTGCTCCCTTGTGTTACCTGAGCACTCCTTAACGCTTCCTAGGATGTGTTTTTGATGGAGAAAACACTATATATATATATGGCAACTCATCCTCCATTTGTGGACAAGCAAATTTGGTTAAGTAAGCCTGTAATAAAAAGTGCGAAGATAACCAACCAAGAGAAGGAAACAAAGAAAGAAGAAACTTGGTGTTGTTTATGGGTCTGCTTTAGGGCTAATAGATCCACACATGTGAAGGAAGGAAGAATTATCTACTACAAAAAAGGTCGAAGATCTTGTTGTTGTTTAAGAAGTTGAATAAAGGAAGAAGATAAGCAAGGTTACACGCTAAATTATAATAAGAGTTCATACCATCCAAGCGAAGAAGATCAAGGTTCAAAAGGTTGGTCAACCACACGTTCTAGGGTTTATGGAAGACTGCCAAGAACTACAGATCTTATCCATCAAATTGGAATTTGAAGGATAGTCGAGTTATTGAATGAAGAAGCTTGATCATCATTGACTCAAGGAAAAATAAGGATGTTGAATCAAGGAAGCTTGTGACTTGGTCTTGGAGAGGTCATTGAGTCAAGGGTCTAGGCCATGGTCTTGGTATTTGTCAATTGAAGTCTATATAAGAAGAAGATCTCGTTTGGGTTTTCCTCCCATCTTGGAGAGGTTTTGGCCCTAGCTGATAACATATTCTATGTGTCTCTTGTCTCCTCATTGTTTATGCATTGGTAGATTTTTTATGAAGAATATTGTTTTGAGCATTGTTTGTTATTGTGGATTAGTCTTGAATGTGTTTGTGTATGAAAATTTGGTTGGGTTTGTAAACTATGAATAGAGCAGTGTTTGATTGATGCATGCTTCCTACAATAGAATGTGTGTCTTATTTAAACAATTAATTTAGTGGAAACATGGGTATTTGGACAATTATTTTGGAATTTATGCACCTTACAAGTACATCAACTCATATAATGCATAAATATAATGCAAAGTTGTAACATGTTGCATCATAGAAAGGATGTTGATAAAATATGATAGGCTAAATGTACATGATAGTTTGGAAAGGTGGGGAATAACTCTTATTTAGTCATAGGTAGCCTAATCAATTCATTTTTTTAATATTTAAATGTCCATGTTTATTTTGAAAGTAGGTGGGGAGAAATTCTTACTCATGTCATAGATAGCCTAACGAGTACTTTTCTCTATCTAGAATGATACTAGATACAAAACTTTTTTGTATTGTGTGCTTCTTCAATTTTTTTTATAATATATCATGTTATAAAAACTTTAAAATAAGATTATCACTTCGGTTCTTGCATTTGTAGTCAAAATCTGAACCTAGCTTCTAAAAGTATTGTTATTCTAGAGGATACCAACAATATTTTTCATTCCATAAAGGTTTTAACCTATGTTTAGCCTTTGATGAGTTTTTTTGGATGATTGTACTTTAAAAATAAGGATGCATCTGCAGTTTTCTCACTTGCTAATTTAGAATCAATGAAAAAATTCAAAATAATTACTTACATTTATTTGTAGAGTTTACCTAAAATTGATGGAACGTGCTGATTACATCAAATGAGTGTGAAATTGAATTTTGAAATTTTATTCATGTCCTCAATGCTTTGAAAATGTAAAGGGATAAGATGATAAGTTAACATGTAAGGTATTTAGTGAGACATTGCTTTTCTTCAAAGAAAAGTATATCTAAACCAAGTGCAATACCAGGGAGAGAGAGGATTTTGTAGTGTACAAAGCTTAGTTGTGTGGGTTTGGGGCTAAGGCATACTTGCTCCATTTAACTGAAGTAAAATGAGAGGAAATGAGGGAATGCATACTTTGTAAATCTTAGCTATGAGGATTTGGGGTTCAAGGCTTAGTCACTTCATAATTGAAATAAAATGAGATCAAATGAGACAAGGACTTGCAAATTATTAGTTATATGTAATGACATTAAAGTAAGTATCAAAATTCGAAGTAGAATCAACCCTTGTGTATGAAATGAGACAAGGACTTGCAAATTATTAGTTATATGTAATGACATTAAAGTAAGTATCAAAATTCGAAGTAGAATCAACCCTTGTGTATGAAAATTTAGTCAAGCATTTTTTTATGTTGAATTCCCCCTCAAATATACATTTGATTAATGAAAAAGCCTAGAAAACCACATCTATGTAATCGAGGTATCCCTCTTAGATGCACAAACCTTTCCCCTTGTCTTCCCATTGAATTTGAGGCTATGTTCCCCTACACTCCTATATGCTTACTTGAGATATTACACTCCAACATGACGGATTCTAAGATATATTGTGATAGGGGGGATGAGGGTTTCAGAAATTCTTGTTCCCATAAGAAAGTCTCGCCATGTCTAGTTCAACAATACGGAAGAAAAATTCTCATGTAGAAGGATTTATGGTTCTTTTTCGATTGTGGGATATAGAAATGCAATACATTATGGTGCTTCTTGGTACAATATTACCGATGCATGGAGAATGATGAATGGTTCCTTGGGTGGAACTATACCAATGTGTGGGTGGGACCAAGTTCATGAGATTATTTTTTTACTACCATCACAATGAACTACAACCAAATTGACTCATGAGATTCATTTTTTACTGCTATAACAATGAACTACATCCAAATTGGTTAGAAGATTCCATTATTAAAAGTTAATTTTTAGCTTTAAAGTTTGACATAGTAATTATAAAACCAAATCTCATTTGTTTAAATAACTTGGAAACCCATAATATAGTATCAGATAAGTAAACATTAATAAAAAATATTTATAGTTTTTTTATTTAATTATATAAAATCCAAATCTGAATTTGTTTAAAATTACAACTTACAACATGTTTAATTATTTTGTAATTTTGAGAAATAAAAAATATAATTTTTTTGAAATGAGTATACAATAAGATAAGAAAATATACATTCCATACATTTTGATATATTCATAAAATATAATGTTTTTAAAATTAATAAAACAATAAATAATTATAATTAAAAAATTTAACGATCATCCAAATTAAAAATTTAATTTCTTTTGTGTTTTCTTTCCCACCTTAGTGTATTCGAATGAATGTTGAGTAGTTGAAAAAAAAAAGAAAGACCATTTTGCCACGTTTTCATCCCCGCCTAAGTGTATTCGAATGAATGTTGAGTAGTTGAAAAAAGAGGAAAGACCATTATGTCGCGTTTTCTTCCCTGCTTTAGTGTAGTCGAATCAATATTGAGTAGTTGAAAAAAAAAGGAAAGACCAGAACAAGGTTTCTTCCCCGCCTTAGTGTATTCGAATGAATGTTTAGTAGTTGAAAAAAAAAGGAAAGACCATGGGAACAGTACAATCTGATATGTGGCTATATGGAAATAAGTACACGTCGCTGGATCAATCTTTAGGGTTTCTAGATTGATGGCCATTCTTAGAATTGATTTGCAATTTTTTTTATAGTTTCACATGAAATATATGTTGAGTAGTTGAAAAAAAAAAGGAAAGACCATGGGCACAGTACAATCTGATATGTGGCTATATGGAAATAGGTACAGGTCGTTCGATCAATTTTTAGGGTTTCTAGATCGATGGCCATTCTTAGAAATGATTTGCAAATTTGCTTTATATTTTCACATGAAATGTTGTAGTAATTTGCTCACAGTTATTGTTTCATGGTTGAATTTGGATGCATTGAGAAATAAGGTTGAGGAGGATCTCTTCAATGGCTTTCTCACAAAACATGGATCTATTTTTGTTGGGAAAATTTGGACCATGATGGAAGGATCAGAAGCCTTCGTCTTCTTTGCCCAAGAAAATTCTTGCATAGGTACCCTTTCTCTCCTTTAATTCCTTCCTCGATTTCAATTACTTCAAACAATCTACCAACTTTTTCACCTGAAATTAGGTTATTTGGGTTTTGTTTTTTAAGAATTTAGCTTCAAATGAACTAGCCCCACAATTACTATATTGGCAATGAAATTGATATTAAATATCCGTTGAACTCTTATAGTAGTTTGGTAGATTGAACTCTTATACCACACCATAAATTACAAAAATAGTTTGATAGTATACCACACTAGGAAAATAGTGGAAAAAACAATGATGTAGACTTCTCAGGTAACTCCCTTCCCTCCCTCATTTCAATGCAACATGAAAATATTTTCTTTCTCTCTTTCCATTTCATGGCCGTTCTTAATCATAAATCTCAATTTCAAGCTCTATTACCAGAAACAAAACGGAAGTCTTCATTTCTAAAAAAAACCATATAAAAAAATGGAACGGTATGGAAAATGGTGTTTTATACAGTAGTTTTCATTTTTTAACACAAGAAATTGGGTTTTCCAAAAACGATTCGTTTCTTGAAACATTTTTTATGGAAAACGTTAATCTGGTTCATTTGCAATATGGATCTCTTTCCGATTAGACGCTGACATGAATCATAAAAAGCATTGGTTTTTTGGATAATTTTTGAAGGCATTTTCATAGTCTATGGTTGGAAGTCAACCATATATAGCTTAGGTGCTAACAGAACAAGTTTGTTGCAAATAGGTTGGGTGTTCTCCCTAGTGACAACACCTTGCAATAGAGCTTAATATACCTTTAACAACATTGACTATTTAGGGATTTTATTAGTTAAAGTTATGTTATTTTTTTAATTGTAGCCTTTGATGTGTAGCAGTGTATGATTAAGTTTTTACAAAAAAAAAAATTGTTGCTTTTGTCTTGCTTTTATTTAAAAGTGGATTTAGTGATTGTATCTAATATTTAAAATGTGTATTTTTATATAAAATTATAAATTTAAATGTATAAGGTTTATATATATATATTTTATAAAATAGTAATGTATATAGAGATTTTATATATATTTTTATAAATTAGTAGTTAAATAATTTAGTTAATATTTCTAATTAATTAATTATTTTATATAAACATTGGGACGCAATTTTTTTTTTGCCATTGGTCTAGTTTATAACCTCTCAAATGATTGGAAAAGGATTTTGATAAAACCATTGTATAGAAACTTTTATCAACTATTAGACTATCTATAATATTAAATATCATCAACCAAAGACATTAATTTAATATATAAAAAATAATAATTATCTGTTACCCATCCCATTAATAGTTTTATCCCATAAATACTTTTTTTGTCGGTGATAAGAGAGATTGCGTTAGGTAATTTTCAATAATAAAGCTTAAGAGCAACAAGCTATTGATTAGTATGTCTATAATACAAACATAATTTCAACTATGATAAATACGGAAAGTTTCATAATTACATAAAAATAGTGATGGAAATAATTGTAAATTGATAAAAATAAACAAGTCTCAAAAATCAAAATACAAAATAGAAATCCATCATTTAATAAATTTTAAATACAAAACAAATAGGAGTACTACTACAAGAAAATACTCTTCATTTATAAATAACCAGCGTAGATCTATCTCTCTTGAGCATCAAGAGAGATCAACTCTCTCTCTCTTTCTCTCTCTCGAGCTACAAACCTCTTTAAATCAAAATGGATCTAGGTTTCTTTAGTTATTAGCCTTTGAATAGGCTACTTTGCAGAAAGTACCATGGAAAAAAACCATGGGTTAGGAGTATCATGGGAAAAAACCATGGGAAAGAAAAAACTATGCACTAGAGAATTTTATGTTTTTAATTTTTTTATTTGATTTGATTTTGTTCTATTTTGACTGAGTTAAAATGCCAAATATTATAACTTATTCCCCAGGTGGAAAGCGTTTGCTGGCACAAAAATATAACAACCAAAAATATATTAAGAGGGGCCTAGAATAAAATACCTAGATTATGACATTTATTTTCAAGACTTCAAGGTCTCTCTGGCTTGTTTTAATTTATGGAAGAAAATTGATGAGAGAAAATTAATAAATTAAATAAATATTAAATACAGAACCATGGAATCTAACAAAACCATGTGCAACAACTAGCAAATTAAATGAATATAAAGTACAAAACCATGGAATATAACAAAACTATCGGCCATAACATTTTTTCAAAAGTTATTTTAACATAAATAAATCTAGGGACTAAAAACGAATGGCTTGGTAAGTTCTAACCATGGGTGATAACATTTTTTTTAAGGTTATTTTAACATAATCATATTTAACAACTAAAAATGAATGGTTGGTATGTTATAACCACAAGTGATATTTATATATACTATTTAACAAAGTAGAAATTAAAAAAAAATCACAATTTAATAATTTATTTCACTTATTTATATTGATCAACCACACTTTTTAATTGGAAACATTGACTCAGAAAACAAATTTTAATGGATCCAATAGAATAAAATGAAAATTAATAAAAAATAACTACTATCAAGAAAGAATATCTAAATTTAACTATTAAAATTTAACATAAAAATAAATTTACTATACAAAACCATATATATGATGCATTAAAATAATTAATATAAAACATGGCTACATATAATAATCATTTAATCAATGCAAATACAAATATGAGATAGCCATTATACACTTTAACAATAATTATCGTAAATAATATATACTAGCCTAGATCCATCTTAATTTCGGATATACCAACACCCTAAAGGGATCAAATCTCTTTTATAAATTAGTAATGTTTATAGATATTATATATATTTTTATAAATTAGTAGTTAAATAACATAGTTATTATTTTTTTCTCACAAACTAGCAATTTAATATCTAGTTCAACTATACTTTTAAAATATATTATTTTTATTATTATAAAGATTATTTTTCTATTATAATGGATTAATGATAAAATTTTGAAAGTTTTCTCTTTAGATTTTGTCTTCAAACACATGTCGTAGTATTTATGGTTCTGCAAGTTGAAATAGTTCGAGACAACCCTCTATTTTTGGCTCTATATCCAATGGAGATCAACTCAATCTCCACCATCTTGTTACCCAGCCATGAAAACAATAACCCAATAACTGTGTCGAAAATGATACAATAGATTTGAAATTTGAGGTCCAGTCATGTCACATCCAAGAATATATACAATGTATGTGGTATCATGTACTCATCCGGAAAATGCAAAGGCTAAATCAAACTTGAATTCGGTGCCAAGTGTTTCTTCACTATTGTCTTTGCCAGCCTAGAGGATCAAACATGGGTATTCAAGAATGTCTTATGTGAGAAATGGAAGCTTTGTTGATCACTATAAGTATTAAGGAATGGCCAATGTGAGTAGCTAAAGCCTATCAGAAACTACCTATGAACCATAGTATTCGAGAATGTTAATGATGAATGCTTGGTTTTATGTTTCATATTTTTCTTATTTTTTCTCTCTCCTCGTTTCTTGAATGTGAAAAAAATGCTTGGTTGTATGTTTCATATTTTTCTTGTTTTTCTCTCTCCTCGTTTCTTGAATGTGAAATCTCCAAACTCCGTTTCTCGTCTCGTTGTCGTTTCTCGTTTCGTTTCCCCTTTCTGGTTTCTAGTGACATATATTTCAAGCCCTTCCTTCTAGCTTAGGTTGAATTTCTGCATTTCTCTCAACTCCAAAAGTAGGTGATAGAACGGATGGGTAGAAAGCTTGGCACCTAAGATAGGCTTAAAGAGGAAGAAAAATTGAGTTAGACAGTGCAAGATTCCTCTCATGGGGTAAAAGGATCACAACAAGGCCACAGTAAGTCCCCGAGAGAGAACGAAGATGCTACGGCATGCAGTGGTAACAATCAAAGTATGGTGTAGTGCTGTATATTAAGGTCTACCAATGACATCACATTAGCAACAATCTAAGCATGAAAATAGATAGATACAAAACAAAAGGGAAACCCTCACTAACTCGTTAGGCCCTTGTTCAATAATCGGGCAACATTTGGGTATGAAAAATCTGGGATCCCTTCTTCAAAGTCCATGTTTGCTTTTATAGATCTCTTCATATTGATTGATGGCTTTGACCCTCCTCGGATGGCCACTGGATGAGTGCTGGGCAGTTGCATTTGTTAAACATCCTGGCAACTGTTTGATTTTTTTTTAATTTAAAACTTTTATACAGAACTTTTACTTTCGCATTTTGTAATTTGGTGCATATGTTTTCCACTCATGCCACATTTGTTTAAATAAACTACATATTTATTTTCTTTTGATTACATTTCTCAACTATGGTTGTGGATTTATCCTAGACAGGTAATGAAAATAAGATATGTTCCAGGGAATTGAACATATGTTTTTTCATCACTTGTATCGATACACTTTGACAGCATGGGCACAGAAACCCAAACCCATTGCTTCATCGCACTATGACCGATAGAGACTTTCTTAGCTATTGAGCACAACATATAGCCCATATCATTCGAAGGCATACTAGTGTTATTCTTTCACCTTGAGATGGATATATATTTTCTCTATTGCAGCAGGGAAACAACTAATACATTACGATACATCAACTAACTCAAAGGCAAAAACTATTTTTCCTATACAACCATGTTGAGAGTAATAAATTTCTTCCGATGTGTCATCATAGCAACATATTCCATTTTGCTAATTCTTTGTGTTTCTCATTCTTGTGGCTACCATTATTGTGAAAGTTTCTCCTGTCACTTTTTGCCTCCATGAATTTTGATAAGAAAATGATAAGACAATGCTAAATGTCAAATTTTAGCATACATTCTGAAAACCTTTTTCATCCATTTTCTAACATGGTCCACAATTTGCTTTGATAGTACTATGATGTATCTCTTCCAAAACATGATTGTATTTCATAACTGGACAACTAATTTGATAAATGATCTCTTTAAAGCCATCTTGGCCTCAAACGTTATCGGATGTTCTTGAAGATGGGCCAAGTGTTCACCCAAAACATCCAAACATATCAATAACAACACATAGTGTAACAGAAATATTCATCCTCATCCAATTATTGAATGCTAAAATATTCCTCTAATAACATAGATTTCCCATACACTGGGGCTATTACATATATAACCCCTGGTTTTAGTTTCTCTTGCATGTTTGAAGATTCAGCTAGAATATGTCAAAATATAGAGTTCCTTGATGTATTCACTCCAACTTCTTGGTTTTCATCTCAAAGAATGGCTCAAAGGATATTCCAAATATTATCTTTAGAGTTGGCCATTTCGACCCGAAAGGCCGAGTATCCATGCCATCAGTCACACTCTTCTATGCATGCGTACATTACCAAGAAATTTATCATCAATAAACATTGTAGCAAGACAATAATTGTTCAAATAAATTTCTGAGATGTTCTGGATATCTAAAGAGATTTCCTTATAAAGCTCAAGTTCAACAGAGCATCCAACATATGGATCATGAAATAGTGGATCCTCACACTAATATATTCACCATGGGACTGTGACAAAGATATACAAATTGTAAACTCCCTCATGTAGATGAGAAAGTGGTTTTGGAAACTCTCCATGTTAGAATTGACTTTCTTACCATATTCAAATGGTGTCCTTCCTCAATGTAAATAAATTGTTCAATAATATGGCCACTCTCCCACATGTGTCACTTCTCCCAATCCTCACGCTTAATTCGCACACTGCACCTATGCATTTCATTCGATAATGCATATTTCTTGGGACTTTATACCCACTATAGTGGGCCTTCATCCATATTCTATTACAAATTAGACATCTCAGGGTAGGGGAAATCACAACTCCCCACCGTCCCTCATTTCAATGCAACACGAAAATCGTTTCTTGCTCTCTTTCCATTTCACGACAGTTCTTCAATTAGAAATCTCAATTTCAAGCCCTTCCTTCCAGCTTTGGTTGAATATTTTCATTTCGATCAACTCCAAAAGTAGGTGATAGAAAGGATGGGTAGAAGGCTTGGTACCCAAGCTATAGTTAAAGAGGAAGAAACATTGAGTCAGACACTAGAAGATTCCTCTTATGGGGTAAAATGATCGCAACAGAGCCACAATAAGCCCCCAAGAGAGAAAGAATATGCTACTGCATGTAGTGGTAACAATCAGAGTATGGTGCAACACTGTATATTAAGGTACCATTATCATCCCCTCAAGACTTCAATTGCTGATGAGAGAGAAAATATTTTAAAAGCAGAATCTGGCAAATTTGAGGCTATAATTAGCAAAGTTGAAATCTTGCACAATTTTGTTTAGAGAGCTCATGAGCAAGTTACAGATGTTGATACACTCTTTGATCTCACATCCACACTCCTAGGTACTGTTAATAGATCACAAAATAATGATGGTGATACTCCAATTGATTTTATTAGTAGTGATATTATAAGAAACTATAGTGACTAGGCATATGGAAGCAGGTCTTTGGAGGGAAATGATGATCAAACCCAAATATCATGGAGAAATATTGGGCTTTTAGCTGCTTCTATTTTCTAGCATGTGGCAGGAATTTGCACTATGCTTCGACCAATGGATAATGAACCCAAGGAAAGGAAAGCTATAGTAGAGAGAAAACAGACTAAGCCGATAGAAAACACTCTACCTAAAGCAGTGAAAGAGTCCTCGGAAGATGAAAAATAAAAAATAGACAAGAATATGGCAAGCATATTTAACATTTTGTGAAAACAGAAGCAAGCTAGATTAGAGAATTTGGTTCTAAATAGAATATCAGTTTCCCAGAAAGTAGAAAACATCTTTTTGTTATCATTTCTAGTAAAGGATGGTAGAGTTTAAATAAATGTCGATGAAAATGGAAAAGATTTTGTTGTCCCCAAAAATGCTCTCAGAGCTACAGAAATGGCATCTGGAGAAGCTTCTTACAACCAATTTGTTTTTCGATTTGATTTTAAAGACTGGAAGTTGATGATGGAAGCTATTGAAAGAGGTGAGGAGTTGATGCCTCACATAACCAATCCACTTATGACTCCTTGTCCTGTGAAGGCTACAGAGACTCCTATCAAAGAGATCTCAAGAAATAGGGGCAGAGTGGTACTTGCAACTCTTGAGGTGCAGGAGGATGAATGTGGAAGTGATGATGGTGGTGGAGGTATTCAAAGACCAGCACCAAAGAAGTGAAATAAGTGACTCCTATGACTTTTGCTACTTTTTTGGGTGCTTTTTGTTGGAAACTATCTCTGTTTATATTAGTTCAATGTAGTTCATACAAGAAGCTAATCTTTAATTTAAGAAATCTGGTATATAAACAATGCTATATTGTTCTCATATTTAGTTATAATTAAGTTTACTGGCAGTGCAAACCCTCGGTCATGTAGTACACCCCTTTAGGCATGGTTCCAAGGCCCGGGCAAAAGACTGGCATCACATAAAAGGAAATTGTTAATGTAAGATGTCAAGTTTAATATGTTAAACTGTGATTAGTCTCCTTGTGACAATATGTTGTAATTTTATGTTTGAAAAGTATTTTGAGATACAACACAGGAACAAAGTTTCCTATTGTGTAGTTGGTTTAATTTGAGAATACATTGAGATGAGAGTAGGGTAAGGCCAGGTGAAAATAGATGCAAATACAAAGGTTCAAAAAACTATCTAGCAGCCCTTACCATACCCAAACCCTTTTACTACCACTATAGGGATAAATAGATCCACCCAGAGGCATGTGGAGAATAAGTAGGGATATGCATGCTCTGGATTGACTAATTGCTTGAGCCTAGCTCAAGCAGGCGCAACTAGTATATGGCAAGAGATTGGGAATATAGATCTATTAAGTATGTGTATATGAAATTCATTATGTGCCCTTTTGATTTTCAAGGTGAGAGGAATGCAATGGAGAAAGGGAGATCGTATTTGTCTTATATATCCCACCTATCAGGACACTAGGATAAGTCCCAATAATAAGAGTTGGGTTCACTCATAAGTATATGATTGTAAAAGGCCATCATGAACTTTATTAAGCTAAGTCATCCTTTAGTTGAGTTTCATCCTTTAGTTGAAGCTTCAAGCAAGATAGTTGACCTCTTTTCAACCCTTCAGTCTTCTTGGAATAGCTACAGAACAACCTTATTTAACCCATGTTGAATGCCTCTTCTTGCTGTGATCCTAAACTTCAAACTTTGGCCCTTCTCCCTACAAGAGCACCCAAGAACAACACTCAAAACAAACTCTCTTTCACATGTTGTACCTACAGCAAAACATAAGACTTCCACGTTGCTTCTAGGGTTTCTTTATTATTGTCTTATGGATCCTTCTTGTAGTGGCTAGGGCCTCCCTTTTACTACGTCTAGGGCCTCTCTGAGTTCTGCTTTATACCTTCCTTGACTGCGGCTATATGCTTCTTCTTGATGGTTGATAAGGGCCTCCCACTTGATATGGATTAAGACCTCCTTTGTTTTCTATAAGAGCCTTCCTTTTTCTGTGTATCTAGCCTCTTGACTACATCTTTATGTCTCTCTTGACTACATCTTAAGCCTCTCTCTAGACTACATCTTAGGCCTCTCTCTTATTGTAGCTAAGCCTCCTTTTGATTCTGGTTAGGGTTGCCTTTTACTCTAGCTAGGGCTTCCTTTTCGACGGTGGCTATAGCTCCTTCAAGACTGTGTCTAGGTATCCCTTCACAAATGTAGCTAGGGCTCCTTTGTGACCGTAACTAGGGCTCACACTATTCCAACTTGCTAGCCTCGCATTGCCCGGGGACTCCTGCACTATGGCACTCTCTGCTGCTTCATCCACATCCATCTCTACCCACATCTGTCAGTCTTGCTACTCTCTCTTCGTGTCTCCTGTAGCAAGGTATAATCCAAGAGGTTGGGTACCTCAAGTATCTGCCCCACATTGCTTGTAGTCCTCCTGACTATAGCTCGATGTCTCCTCACCTCTTCTCTAGATGTACATGAGCACTCCCTGTAGTCCCTAGCATGCCCTGGGACACTACAACATGAGCACTAGTGCATTAACTATGCTAAAAGGTCACTTTCTTGTTAATTTGACCATGAATATCTCTTCTACAAAGAAATATTTCTTAGCTTTGTTTACATTAGTGGTTTGATAAGAACATTTCTATAGTCTCTTCACTGAATTTCTTAAATTTTTTACATTTATGCTTTTTGACAAAAAAGGGCTAACATTTTACCCTAGCTAAGTAAGGATTCTTTAAATAACCTTCTAGCTTGGTTCCTTTTTGTTCCATCTAAGCTTGGAAAAGTGTCATGAATTTACATTGAACAATGTAAGAATCTAGTCTTCTCCAGAAACAATCAAGCCAACTCTTTCATTTTGCAAATTACCTACCAGTTCTGGACATATTCTTTGAAATTTCTATGTTGAAGGTGTTGGATTTAGGTAAGTGATACAAAATGCACACCTACAGTTCTATTGTTCACCTATTAGTCCAGTGAAAATTATAGGAAAAATTGGAAGGATTGGACATGAATGTTCCAACCATACTCTTATTGGGCTACAATACATATATTCATAACACATACCTACAATACTATTATTCACCTATTCTGCTAGTGCATATTGTAGGAAAATCGTTAATGTTGGAATTCGTTGTCTCAAGTTCACACACCAGCACAAAAGATGGAATGTATTGTGTGCATCCTTAGATATGTTTGACATTGCAAGCTAACTGTTTAAATAAATGCATGTATAAAATTTCTATATTAGCAAAATATCCATCAATATTTTTTTCTAGCATTTTGGGCTGAATTCACAAACGTATGCTAAAAAGTGTCATTTCAATGTCTGGAAATTAGGATTTATAAATGTGAGATATATACTCTACATCTTTTGGTTATCTCCTTTTCAAATCTGTGTTTATTTAGGCTACATGTTAATTGTTTGAGCTTTGAATAAATTCCTCAATGGACTTTGTAAATACTTGAATGAATGGACTTCATAAGGCAACGGTACCATAAATTGTGTTATTTCAAAGATTTGGCTTCCATATTTTCACAAAATACAATGTCCTCAATAAATACTTATATGTATAGATACTTATGTTTAGGATTATATATGTGTTGGAGCGGTTCCTTTATGTCTTACTATAATCCTGATGCTAACAATCTTTAGCTGACTTTTTTCATCAATTGTTCATAGAATATGCAAAAGATTTCATTGTCAAAATGTGGCAAAAATTACATTTCTCCTGATTTATTTTTTTATTGTTCATGACAAGATAATCATGTTGCAAGAATGAGGTATCCTACAGTCTATTTCAGTTTGTGGATATTTTTTTTCCTCCAATATTTTTACAAGGATGTAGATTTGATTTTCATGTTGATGGTTTTTGCATGCATCTTATCTAGCCCCAAATGCTAGTAATGGAGTGGATCTTGAGAAGTAGTCGTGGAAACAGACTATCAGAGGTTAATGTTACAATACCACTTCCACTTGGTATTAAATTTTTTTTAATGGTAAGTGGCATAAAGAAGAGTTATTTAACGACACGGTTGAAAGGGCAACCTCATGCCTTAGTTCTAAGTCATTTATTTGCGTTTCTTAGCTCTAAGTCATCTACTTTTGAGCTTTACGAGATCAATTATTTCACTAATCCAATATGCATGGATTGTATTTCTCACCCGATGTTAGTTACTTGACATGGTTGATATAACATTCAATTCTAGGCCACTTTTATTTTAAGTCAAATATTTTATTGATTAAAAGGATGTTCATATTTTGATTGGTTTACATGGAGCTTGATTTAATTTTTTTTTCTAAATTCCACATGCATGTTACTTTTTCAGGGTGAGCTCTTTGCACTAATAAGGTCAAATGAGTCCTAATACATAAGTACACAACAAGAACATCATTGGCCTTTGTTGTGTATCTATTATTCTTTATAGCATTGATGGATGGTTATTGATTATGTAGAATAGAGGATGGGATGGTCCTGCCAATTCTCTTGACAAAACAAAATAAAATGGAGTGGTAGAATTGTGTTTTAGAGGGTGAGCCAAAAATCAGTACTTGAAAGGTAGAACTTGAGAAGGGAAAGCTATCTAATCTGGATCTAGAGACACAACAAACCGTGGAAAAAAAATGATGGTATTGATGAGTCTTCCCAAAAAATAAGCTCTAATTGTTAGACCATTACCCAAATTTCAGTTATCTGCAATGGAAATAGTGACTTTAGCTCTATTTGTATGAATAATGACTTTGGCCATTGTGCTATTCATTTCCTATGAATGATTTTGATTTTCAAACTCCAACTAATTTGTTGTTAAATTAAGTAAAGCTTTGATGGCAAACTTATAGTTTTCAAATCTCTTTTCTAAATCTATTTTCTTGAGAAAAATTTTCTTTTTACTTTAGGTACTGTAGATTGCTACTGTGTGACATATGCTCTGATATAATTGCATGGATCAATAGACAGAAGTGTTGTACAACATAGTATTTTCTAAATCTAAAGAAACAATATTTCAAAATACAAAGTTTATTAATTAAGAACATATTTTATACTTCTTTGCTAGGTTATGATTATATTTTGGTAGGGGATTTTGTGTACGATGATATTTTGTTGTCTCTTTGGTTTTTTTTAGGTAACAATGGTTAATAAGGAATGTGTCCTTGAGTAGCAGGCACACATCTTATTCTACTATCAATAGGAAACTCCATGGTTTTCAGGCATGGCAACAAAAATGCAGATGTTAGTGGGATATACAAAATCCATGTTGGATGAATTTAATACTAGTGATGATTTTGATTCCTTTTCAGATAAAGAATGTCGTGAGTCAAATTCAAATAAATAGAAGAAGCTCAAGAATGAAGGTGATTTTATTGTTTTCTATCCAAGTCAATTTCTTTTATTTCTTGGTTGCTGTCATGTTTTGAGTGTGGACTTGTGAAATTCCAAATTGCATGTTGGTTTATGTAAAGGGAATATATATATATATATATATATATATATATATATATATATATATATATATATATATGTATGTATGTATGTATGTATGTATGTATGTATGTATGTATAACTTTTATCATATGTTGTTCACAGTTTCCAAAGATCCGTGTTACATTGCACAGAAGTTTAGATATCATTTAGATATCTAAACACCAAACAACAACAACATTGAGATTTTTCTTTCACTCAACCTATAACATATCACATCTATCATCATGAATGTTCTTCTTCCATATGTTATCAACTTATGACATTTCCTTTGCAATATTTGGTGCATTTTCTAGTTATATGTCATTTATAGATTATAAATGTCTTGAGACTTTCACTTCTAATTGAGTATTCAACTGAACATATTGATTCTCTTATACATAATTATTTTCCCGTACACCCACTTTTCATAACTTCCATAACCATTAGGTAGGGACCTGTAGCTTTGATGTTGCTTTTCTTGTTTAGTAAAATATTGTTGAGACTTTAATTTATTGAAAGTTGTAGAATTTACAATTTATGAAGTTTCAAGGTCTAATTTTAAAAGTCTAATTCTTTAAAGGGTGCTAGCTCAATGGAAGAGCACCTGCTTTACAAGCAGGAGGTTGGTGGTTCAATTCCATCGTGCCTTGACATGATCCATATGGAATGAGCTTTTAACCATCACCAATGAGCTTTGGTGACATTTCTCAACCATCACCAAACTATGAAATGGTGACGGTCAACAAATGCCACCATATATATGCATCAATAGTGACGAACCTCAAAGGTCTATAACCATAAATCGTTGTTGTGGATATGAAATGGTGACGGTCGATGTCTGTCATTATAGTCATTATTTGTGACAGACCTTGAATGTCACCACAACACCTATACTTATGGCAATGCGGCTTTTGGTGAGGGTCAACAAACGTCACCATATATATGTACCAATAGTGATGGTCATGAAAGATCCATCACAATAAATCATTGTTGTTCATATGAAATGGTGATGGTCACTATTCGTCATTATAATCAATACTCGTGATGGACATTTAATGTCACCATAACATCTATACTTTTGGTGATGCCACCTTTGCTGATGTTCAGTTTTCCATGATGGAGGCTATGGTCCGTCACCATTGCTCATATGAAATGGTGACGGTCGTTATCTATCATTCTAAATCATTATTGGTGACATAGTTTGAATGTCACTACAATACCTATACTTTTGGCGATGCCACCTTTCATGACATTCAGTTTTTGGTGACGGAGGCTATGGTCTGTCACCATTGCTCATATGAAATGGTGATGGTCACTATTTGTAATTATGAATCATTATTGGTGATGGACTTTGAATGTCACTACAACACCTATACTTTTGGTGACTCCACTTTTGGTGACGTTCAGTTTTTGGTGACGAAGGCTATTTTGACCATCACCAATGAGCTTATGGTGACATTTTTCGCCCCTCACTAATGTCGCTTTTTCTTGTAGTGCTACTTCGGGCAAGACCTTAATCCGCGCTTTGCGGACTATTACCGAAAGGGCCAATAGTACCGGGATTTGCTTGTCTAAATCACTTCTGAACCTAGGTCAAGCCTCACTAAGCCAACAAATGGTTCCATTGCTAGGACTGGGATCTGCATAAGGGATGTCTGATGTCATGCCACTAGAACCCTACAAAGAAAGAAATTGAAGAGTGGTGGGATAGAAAGGATCATGAGTTCGTGGCAGAGGAAAACAAAGATACGCGAGTATCTAAGGAATAGTGGTTGGATCGCTACTTGTAATTTGAAATCCATCAGATTTTCTTTGCATCCTTTCCGTCAGAGCTGTATGAGTGGATCGTGAAGTTAGCAAACAGCCAAGGAAGGTGTACGCTCAACAAACCAATAGTCTGGACACCAGAACTAGTGCACAGATTAGAAGCCTCAGAGGATAAGATAGCGTGAGCTATGGACCACTGGCTTGACCGAATAATAGTAGGATTTATCATTGAGTTCATTGTGGACATGACCGTTAGTTACAGCAAGGCAGAGAGACGTTTTCTTAAGGGACCACAAGGTAAGTATATTAAATCTTTTAATACCTAGATTAAGATGTTGTTATGTGAAAAATGGGTTATGCGAATAAACAATATCTGGGACTATGCAAAGCAGAAAGATCTACAGAAATGGAAGTGGTGAAGAATTAGAAAATAGTGCCTTAATTTCACCCTTCTGGGAGAGTGAGGATGAGCTCGTAAAGGTTTCTCCGAGGAGCGTGGTCAGTTTGATAAGGCAGCGGATTCCGTGGTTACCACCTCCACCCACACCACCTCCCGCCTCACCTCCCTCACCTCCATCTCCACCTACTCCACCTCCACTGCCTCCACAGTTCAGTATGGCAAGCATGATCAAACTACCAGTATTCAGAGGAGTAGGCAATGAGGATCTGGACCAATTCTGGTTTGTGGTAAGAGTAGTGTGGGAAGCACAAGGTGTCACAGACGACAATATTGAGAAGGCTACATTGGTGAGTTCTCCGCAGGATCGCACATTAACGTGGTACGTCAAGCATTCTAATGACCACCCAAACATAGGGATAGCAGAGATCCAAAACATGCTGAACAGGGAATCTAGCAAACCAAAGTCAGGAACACTATCAATCATCGGGTTTAAAAAGATCGCGAAGATCCTGGCCGAGACTCCCTGGGATCTGGATCAATAGTTGAAGAGTACGATCTACGAATCCAATATGACGTTGACAGATGGACAACATCGCACATGGTTTGTAGCATCTCTGGCACCACACTTGAGGACAATGTTGTCACAGTAGAAACTTTCCACCCAGGCCGAAGCATTGGAAATGGCAATGAGATTGCATGAGACCCTGATACAAGACCCTGGGTTGAGAGTTCAACAAATCAACATGCAACTACAAAATTTGTGTTTGGAAATGCAAAGCTTGAAGCAAGATAGGGCCAGGGCCATGACAAGGATCGCTGCCTAGTATTCGTGAACTACTTGGTAGGAGGAGGGCCAATGTCATTAAGACTGGAGGCACAGGCAAGGCCGAGTGCAGCACCGACTTTATGGTACGTGATCTGTTAGATAGGAGGGAAACACATGATGGACAGTTATCATTTGCTACAGTAATATACACAGACACCCCAAAAATTGTTTTGTAATTTCTATAGGTCAGTAGGCCATGATGAGTGCACTTATCGCAGTTACGAGCTAATGATGGATCGGACCCTAGCCTATAGGATGCAGACCAAAATGCAAGCCCTCGACCCAGATGCACGGATGGCGCATGCTAGGTTTTAGGGGCGAGGTCGTGGATGAGGTGGAATGGCACCAGGAAGGGGTCGCGGACAGTTAATTTGTTACACTTGCGGAGTACCAGGCCACTATGCCCGCGATTGTACCAACTTGACGAGGATATCCTGTTCGTATTGTGCTCAGTTTGATCATGAAACAATAGACTGTCCTACGTTGATCACCAAGATGCATGATCAAGGGGTATTCCAGCCTTCCCCAACTCAAAATATACAAATGATGAGGTCTGAGCTGCGTGAAGAGGACCCAAATGTAAACATGATGCTCAGAAGCGGTACGGCCATGGGAGAAGATATGGGGAAATAGCCAGAGGAGAGTACATGGGTTTGCAAGGCTCTAATGAAGGAACCTGAGTTTGAATTAGAACGCGTAAAGAATAAATTCATGGAAGCTAAGAAGAGTTTCGCGGAGGCCTCCACTTCAGGTAGTAAGGGTCAACCGGAGCCAGGAATGGATCCTTCAATTCTCACTACCTTTATGGAGACATGCTTGAAACTGTTGCATGACAACAAGGCACTTAAAGGACTACAAGAACTGATCACCAAGTGTGCGGGGCTAGATGAACCGCCCATTGTCAGGAAATTGGGAAAGCATGCATTGCATACTAGAAGGGAAATGAGGTTGACTGCACAGATTGCGGAATATGAAATGGATCATGTAATCCTAGATCTGAGTTTGGATGCGAATGTATTACCAAAGCAAACATGGGAACACATGGGCAGGCCCATGTTGCAATGGTCCCCTATTCAATTACGAATGGTGAACCAACAGAAGATTTTACCCATGGGAAGGTTGCAAGGGGTAACAGTTGATATTGAAGGCGCGAGAGCGTAGGCAGATTTTGAAGTAATAGAGATTGTGATGACAACAATCCATATACCACGTTGTTAGGAATAGACTGGGTCACTGATATGAATAGAGTCATCAACCTGAAGAAGCGAAAAATGGTCTTTGAGAAAAAGTCACTACGAGTAGTAATCCCACTAGACCTAGCTGAAGGAGCACGCTACACTGAAGCAGATAGTGACGATGATCTCGATTGTATTTACAAGATAACTACGCGAGACCAAAATTGGGTGAATTTGACTGTAGGTGTGAGGATCTCGTGGGAGCATGAAAGCTCCTACACTTTGGATTTAGATGAAGAAGTACAACGCTGGCAGAATTGGTTGCACGAAGTGACGACACTGAATTGCAACATGATAGTTAGATCACTGTGCTACGTGACAACGAAAGTAAGAGAGCTGCTGACATATGATGGATTGACAGCGGTGGATGAATTATTGATAAAATTCAAAAGCACAGTACCGAAACAACAGCGATTCGATGCATTAAAGTGGGCACTACGCACAACACCCGCACGATGGTGGGGTACACATCAATGAAATTTTGAGGACTGGCATGGATGCAGAAGGATGATGCACATACGATTTGGGACACCACAACTATGGCTATAAGACAAATACAATGGATGAGATGACCCATGCGTGCACCTCGCGAAATGGATGAAGTTCTATGGGCAAGAACCACAGCCTGAGTGGGTACACTTATTCTACCATACCTTCAATGTAATACCCATGAACTGGTATACTAAGACAGAACTCTGACATGGTATGGGTGAATGGGATGTCTTGCACGAGGGATTTTTGTTAACATTCACATTTGAAGTCTGGTGATCAGATACTGTTGACGATCCGCTACAAGCAGTAAAAGCTGCCATCTTCAAAATACCACAGGAACCATTAGAAATGTTGCAACCAGTATGGGCAACCCAGTTAAGCAACGCTCTAGAATGTTATAACATGGAGGTGAAGGAGGATGATGACAACCCCTAAAATATTGATATTCTAGAAACCAAAGGCTTTCGCGAGGTTCTAGGACCATCAATTGAGGATCCCGACATCACCGCGCCACTTAAAACAAAGCAGGTAAACATTGGCATAGAAGTGGAGGTGAAGTATGCAATGCTTGGGTACTGTTGGGATGATGCTATGGTAGATAGGGTCGCTGAGTTACTCCATGAATACCAAGACTTGTTCCTGACCAAAATCACAGACTTAAAAGGGATCATTGGCGACCTAGGGATGATGAAGATCACTCTGAAACCAGACACGAAGCCAGTTAAGCAACGACCTTACCACTTGAACGCAAAGTATAAAGAAAAGGTCCATGACAAATTAGATTAAATGCTCGTAGCCAAAATTATCGAACTAGTGGAAGAATCTGATTGGGTGAGTCCTGTGGTAGTACAGGAGAAAAAATAGAAAGGCGAAATAAGAATATGCATGGACCTCAGGAAGCTCAATGACGCCTATGTTCACGATCCATTCCCGACACCATTCATAGATGAAGTATTGGTGAATGTTGGTGGTGAGGAAGCTTACTCATTTACGGATGGCTTCTTAGGGTACCATCAGATTAAGATCACGCCGGAAGGTACGAGAAAAAAAACCTTCACAACAGAATGGGGCTACTTTCAATACACCGTTATGCCCTTTGGACTAAAGAACGCACCAAGGACATTCTCGTGCATAGTGGTGGCGACGTTCAAGGAATACATCCACAAGTTCTTGGAGGTCTATCTGGAAGCTTGGACTGTCTCTGGATTAGTTAAACACCATGTAGCGAGCTTACGGTTCATGCTGGATACTTGTCGCCGACACCAGATTGCACTGAACCTTAAAAAGTGCACCTTTTTCATTCCCTTTGGCAACCTGCTAGGCCATGTGGTCTGCAAACAAGGCCTGATGGTGGACCCTACAAAGATTGATGTTATTCTGAATCTGGAAGCACCGCGCAGTGTTAAACAGTTATGCCCTACTTTGGGACACACTGGCTACTATAGGAAGTTTATCAAGAGTTATGCCCAAATAACCGCGCCAATGGAAAAGTTATTGAAAAAAGATAAGAAATATCGCTAGAATGATGATTGCATTAAGAGTTTGGATGTCCTAATGGGGAAACCGGCCTCCACGCCAATTTTTGTCTTCTTGAAATGGGACGTGGAATTTCATGTACATGTTGATGCATCTTGTATCGCGTTGGGAGCCATACTCACACAGGATGGTGCAGAGGGTGTGGATCACCCAACCGCTTTTGTGAATTGAAGATTGTCCAAAGTAGAAAAGAACTACTCTACCACCCAACGTGAGGGGTTGGCAATGGTGTACGTGCTCCAGAAATACCGACACTATTTATTTGGAGGACATTTCAAGATGTATACCGACCATTCCGCATTGAAATACTTGGTGAACAAGCCTGTGTTGGGGGGGCACATATGTAGGTGGATCTTACTATGTCAAGAATATGATTTTGAGGTCGTACTCAAGCCCAGATGCTTAAACGCAGGACCAGACTACTTGCCATGAATTGAGACGGGTGAGAAACCAACAAAGTTGGAGGAGGGACTACCTGATGCACAACTCTTTGCAATACATGTCGCAGATGGACACTTCGAAGATATAATCCATTTTATAACAACAGGGACTGCGATGAAGCAGTACTCAATACAACAGAAGAAGGAATTGGTGGTGCGTGTGGCAGTCTTTTCTGTCATCGCAGGGCACCTCTACAATATGGGCAACGATGAGATATTGTGAAGATACGTAGCTTAATTTGAACGAGGTCAAATCTTTGCGAAAGCACATGTGGGTGTTGCAAGAGGACACTATGCATGACACACGACCACACAAAAGATTTTTCGCGCAGGGTTATGGTGGCCGACGCTACACCAGGATTCGAAAGTGCATTGTAAGGCCTCTAATATATGTCAAAGGACGGGAAAACCATCATGAAGGGACAAGATGCCGTTAAATCCCCAAATGACACTACAACCATTTGAAAAATGGGCAATCGACTTTGAGGGCCCAATAAAACCTCAAGGAAAAATGGGTGCGTGCTACATCATCACCGCAATGGAGTACCTGAGACGATGGGTGGAAGCACAACTGGTCAAGGACTACATGGCTGCCACGACTGCAAATTTTTTGTTCGAAAGTGTGTTGACAAGATCTGGCTACTCGAAAATCTTAATGAGCGATCGCGGAACACATTTCTTGAATGAAACCATCAGTGCACTCACAAAAGAGTTGTAGGTTTATCACCAGAAAAGTACACCATACCACCCACAGGCGAATGGAATAGTAGAAGCATTCAATAAAATACTGGACACTAAATTGACTAAAATATGTAACACACAGTGGGATGACTGAGACCTGCACGTACCTGGGGCATTATGGGCATACAGGACAACATGCAAGAAATTGACGGGACAGACACCATTCCAGTTGTTCTATGGTACGGAAGAATTCATGCCGATGGAATACATTGTACCTAGTCTGCGAATAGCAGCACTCATAGGCATGACAGACTGCGAAGCTCTGGAAGAAAGGCTCGCTCAATTAGAAGAACTCGAGGAAGACATATTTCTAGTCGGATTTCACCAGCAAGTACAAAAGCAGTGTGAAAAAGCCTGCTATGACAGCCATATCAAGTTGTGCACCTTCAACTTAAATGATTTAGTGCTACTGTATGAAAGGAAGTTCGAAAAATTTCCCGAAAAATTCAGAATGCATTATTTGGGACCAGATGTGGTAAAAGAGGTCACAGACGGAGGCGCGGTTGAGCTAGTTAAACTTAATAGAGAACCCTTCCCACGAAAAGTAAATGGTAGTCATGTGAAGCCCTACATGGGTGGGCCAGCTATCTAACTAACTGACCGAAGCACAGTCTTTAGAACCCAAAGAGCTGGACAGGGGCACGGGACTATAGACACAAACACTAGAAGCCAGTACCAAAGAAGAGACTCGAGTCAGACGCAAACGATTCAGAAGCAGAAATGGAGTAGATCCAGTAGACGACAGAACTGGTTGTTGTGCACCTTCCCGTAGCACAGGCACAGTTGGAGGGGCTCTGTGCCAAGGTCACCAGACTAGCAGAGTGACTCGGGATGAGTTACGATGATTGTGTTGCGGGCTTGTTGGGCATGGGATTCCCCACAGCAAGTTTTGGTGCTCAAAAGCCCAAGTTTGGGTCAATTGTATTGTAAGACTCCACGAATTGCGGGCATGGAGCACGAAGTCTAGGATGAGTCATAGGGCCATCCACCGTAAAAGATTGTAATTTAATGTAAAGTTGTGTCAACCTACCCATGGTCCACGGACCATGGGATTGTATAAATAGAGTGAGGCTCTAAGTGTAAAGACAATGAAGGGTAGCAGAGAATAGATAGAATAGCGAAGGCATGGTTAGAGCCTAGAGTGGAATCTGAAGTGTACTGGGTTGTAGTGGTAGGAAGAGGCACTGCAGCTGAGTGTGCAGAGGCCTAGTAGAGTCCGCAGCTTAGTGCATGGACCCCCGCAGGCAAGTGCGCAGGGTGGAGTCAGTTTTGTACTTGGAATTGAAAGTTAGTAAAGAGAAGTTTATTTTGTGCTTCTGTTCTGGAATCTTTATGTTGATGTTATACATTACTTTTAGTCTATTTATTTATTGTGTTCACTTGATGAATACTCATATGAATCCTTGTATGTGAATTTAATTAAGTAATCAGCTAACAAAGACTAATTAAGGAAGACTTGGGTAAATAACACGGGTCATGTTGTGGCTAGAACTGCGCGAAGACAGTATCACAGGGCGCGGGGTACCTGTAGGTGCGCATAGTGTAGTAAGTGCGAAGGTTGGACCATCTGCCAATCATCTCATATTAGACATCCCCAGGGTGCGGAAACCTGGTTCTAGCACCCTCCCATACTACTTCAGGTGAGACCTCAGTCCGCGCTCTGCGGACTATTGCTAAAAGGGCCAGTAGTACCAGGATTTGCTTGGCTAAATCACTTCTGAACCTAGGTCAGGCCGCACTAAGCCAACAACTATTCATCTTATGTTTTTAATTTTAGTTTATTTCAACAATCTTTTTCATTTTTTCAAACACAATCTGGGCTTCATTAATAAACACACTTGCACACACAAGAACACCTTAAGCGAAGGGCGCTTGGTTTACACCGCCAAGCCAAGACTTGACTTAATTAATTTATCTCCCCACATAGAGACAAAAACATCTGGTTGATCTCCCTTCACCATTTCCATGTCACTTCCACCATTGTGCCACCAAGTCGTTTGTCACGGAGACTCTTAAGCCTTCATCTCAAGTTTCCTCTTGGGAATATTACTCCTACCCGTAGCATTTCATTTCATATTCACCCAAGTACCCATACCAACTCCTCTTATGGTTAATTTGATTCCTAATTTGATTCCAAGCCTCCTTCACTGCATAATGTCCCCATGTCTCAACCCACTACTGGTGTAGGAACCCAACCTGGTGTTATATCTGGTTCCACCCTGGTGGTCACATCTAGGAGAATCATCTCAGGAACCATTCTGATAGATCCCATGTTACCTTTTATGGTTGGGTTAAGCCTCCCATATTTTAGCTAGTTGATAAATGATCCTACACACCACGATGTTGGTTGGCCGGCTATCCTGACTAAGATTCCCTTCAAAATTTCCAAGTTTGAGGGTAATTATGGAGAGGACCCCACCAATCACGTCTGCTCGTTCGATATGTGGTTTTCATCCAATTCCATCACCGATGATTCCATTCCTCTTTGGTTGTTCCAATGCATGCTCATTGGAGATGCTGCAAAATGGTATGTAGACCAGCCCGCCGCCTCTCATTCCATTTTCACAATGGTTGCTAAAGTGTTCCTCTCATATTTTCAGTTACCTCTCTGATAAGACATTGGTACGGAGCTCTTGAATGCATTCCATCAGTCCTCTGCCACTCGTCTTTTCGATCAAGTTTAGGAATGGCATAGAAGGATGAGCACACGTCGTGACTCGTCCTTCGAATACCATGTCTACCTCGATTGGTTTCTTAGGAGCCTTTCATCACCCATTGCAAAATATTTCGCGTCTCATTTTACTCAGACTGAGGAAGAAGATCTCCAAACCGCTCTGAGATATGACTTGATTTATGCACAATTTGGTTATGTCTATATCGTTGTTCCAGAATGCCCATGTCCTAGAGGTGCCCAGGCACCGAGGGAATCTCACACCATCGATGGTATCATTGGATCCATTTCAAATCCTTCACCATATACTTAACAAATTTATGGATATCTGTAGGGGGGCACCAGTTGCTCCAACACTTATGCCTCTCTTGCTTGCAACATGTTTTCAAGACCAACCAATGCTTAACCTATCTACCAAACCATTGCCCCTCCACCATATTATCCCTATGCAGAGTCGAGTGCTCCGGCCCCTCAGACATTAGCATCGTAGCCTCCCATTCATCCTCAGCCCCAGCAACCACCACCCCCTCAAGGTCAAGTGTTTGCGGAATAGAGTGTGATGAGTCCCCAAAATTTAAAGAAAAATAATAAGGGGAAGGCTAAAAATGGTAACCAAGCTAATCAACCTAATCAACCTAGTGAACCCTAGGTGAACTAGCCTAACACCAACAACTCGCAATAGGGTAGTCAGCCCAAGTAGAACAAGGCTATTTGTACTAACAAGCCTTGTTCGTGTTGTGGTGTACATGGGCATTATACACATGAGTGTCCTATTTTTCCCATATGTGCCAAATGTGGGAAGCCCAATCAACTTTTAGAAGTCAACCACCATCCAGAAATTGCCTCAAAATCTTGTGCCATCTTAGCTGGAAGTTCTTACAAATCCTTTCCCGCAGCAAGGATTTATTGTTGCTCAACCCCAGCCAGGTCAAGCAACTCATTCCCCCCAACCTTCTGGTCCTAGTGACTACCAGATCCTCATGATGAATTCTAATGAGGTTAATACCTCTGATATCAACCTACAAACTCGGTCACATCAATATGACAAGCCATCGATTTTGGTCACCACTAAGTCCAAAACCAAAGCATCTACTGAACCTCTTATGACACCAAATGGTCCATTACAGATCCCTCAACATAAATTTGAGTCAAACCCTAAGATCCCAAAGGGACCATTATGCCATAACGTGGCTTCTAACCGAGCTGCCCATACATACAGTATAGTAGACGACTTGGCATAATCACTTGCTGCCATATCATTGCTGGAAGCCCTCCAGTTGTGCCCATCTCAAAAGAAAGCTCTTTTAACTGATTTGGGTGTAGTAGTTTCCTCCCACAATTGTTTTATTGTCTTCCCAGTAGATACATCAGAACATCCCCCATTACCTCCATCCATTTCTTTCCAGATACCAGTCTGAGTCCGTCATGCCATCATCTCCTGATACATTATTGACAAAGGTTCATCCACCTATGTGATGTTCTTTTCCATTTGGAAACAACTTAAGTCACTTGAGCTGTCCTCTTCCACCATCACTTTGAGTGCTTGGGACGGTCACTCCTCCCAACCTCTCGACATCTATCGCAATTGTCCAGTGACTCTTGCGGGCAAAAATGTTCATGTAGACATGAAGGTTATCGATGCCCCTTTAGATTACAATATTCCCTTGGGTTGTAGACACACATATGCCATGTGAGTCCTCGCATATGGGGTTTTTGGCAAGATGTGCTTCCCCCATGAAGGGAATATCGTCACCATCGATTAGTTGACATACTATGAGCAAGCATTCGTGACCTCCCATGAGCCCACTATCTCGTTGATGTCTGATAAGTAGTTTGCCACTCCTCCCATCGGTCTTTTACCAGGAATCTAAAAAGTTTCCTCATTGTTGGGTTCTTTCCCTGGTCCTCCCCCTCTCATCTCAGAGCCTAGCTCTTTGAGTGTTTTCATGTTACAAACATCATGGGCTACTCGCAAGCAGTCTGGAACATCTGAACAACAACTCGGTCCTTAGCACCCTATTGTTCCCACCTTAGCCAAGCCATCTAGATCCACCCCCCAGCATGTCCTCCATTTGTGGGCACCTCTCCTATGTTCCCACCAAGAACTGTTCCTCTAGGTCTCAACCATCCAAGATTTTTTCTTCCTCAACATTACCCTGCAGGAAAGATACCATTCTTGTTTCCTCCTCCGAGAATATTTTCTATCCCTATCATGGCTTCAATGGTCCTCCCTAATATGACTTTGGGGATCCCAGTATGGTACATTGATCCCCCTACAAGCACTCCACCTGGTCAGCTAAGACCTTATCATGCTTTGACCCTAGTTTAACTAGTCCCTACGGCCCCTGTCGCTGCTCCAGTTCCACCGCAATCTCAACAGGAACCCACTCCTATTGTGAAAGAATCCAGATAGCGAGGAAATTCCAAGAGGAAATAACCTAAGGAAAAGGCTCCCCAATATCCTCCAGCCCCCAAAGCTTCAAAGCCGACACCTTCTTGCACTTTGTGTGAGGTTGTTGGGAAAGCCACCAATTATTGCCCTAAGTTTCCTTGTTTCAAACCTTTCATTCACGAAGCATTCCATGAGTCAAATATCCCCAAGGTCTAAATTACCTTACTAGGACTAGCCAAGAAACTCAAAATGCTACGCAAAAATCACCCTTGTGCCTTGTGCGATCATTATGGTCATTGTTCCCATTTTTTCCCTCATCTCAATGAATTTCGTGATTGACTTCATACACATTGTGAATATGAGGCCACTTGTAGTGGATCACCTACTCCTCTACCTATGGATTCTGGTACCCTTAGTGCACTAGAATAGTGGTACTCTAGTCATACCATCATGATCCCTCCCCCTGATCTCAAGGTGAAAGAATCCATGATCGATATCCTTTACCTATTTTCATCCTTAAGTTTGTCGCCGAGAAAACCTTTTTGAGGTTTCATGTGCGCACTTCTATTGAACCTCTTTTGGTAGAATCACAGGTCTCAACATCGGTAGATTTTCCATCTACTAGCTCATCATCTACCAATTCAGATGATATGTATGTGAACCTTCTTTCTCAGGATGATGCACAAGGTACCACTGCCGCATCATGTGGTCAATCTTACTCCCGCCCCCCCATCTTCTATTCTGATGAGGCCATCATGGAAGTAATGACTACCCTTGATTATCCTCGGAATGATATGCACCATCGTGCGTAATTCCTTCCATATTTGGAGTCCACCACTCTATATAAATATAGTACACCCATAGCATACTGGGGGCCTATAGGCCCCTACATATCTTTATCATCCTTTGGAGGATCTCGAGCCATGTTGGGCCAAGATGCTTGAATCCATTTTTGGGGCACTTGAAACACCATGGCACTCCACAAACTCCTCCTACTAGGGGGCATCATTCCCACCTTTGCATACCAGATCAGTCCCCTCCATCACGTATGTTTGTGGGTAGTATCCCCTACTTGGGGGCATGACGTTTTTCACCTGGCCATCTTCTCAATTGATTAAATTAAGTCTTGGCCTAGATCCCACTAGATCTAGGTATGGTCGATGATCCTCCCATTCCTTGGATAGTTTGTCATACTGACCTTTCCGGCGAGCCATATTCACATTACATATTGTAGACGTTTGATACCATATCTTCAAATATTCTACTCTATGTCCACATAGTCCCGATGTTTGACTTAGCGGGTGAGGATGATTCTATACCTCCTCTAGTAGTTCATTCTCATTTCCCTCTTCCCTTAATTCTTCACCAAGAGCCATCGTTCCAACAAGAATTAAGGCCATATTTAAATAAGTAAGGCCACCTTCCTGAAAGTCGCAGATCCTAATTCTGATGCTTATTTTGTTCACTATGATCTCCAAAATATTTACTGCCTCCTCCTCCTCTCAAATTGGAGGGAAAGCACCCTTTTATAGAAAAAACCCACATTTTTTCTGTCATCGATTGCGACCAGATCGTAGCTCATTTTGACGAACCGTCAGTACCATTGGAAAGCTCTCCTACATTACTATAATGTGTCTCTCTCATTTTTTGATGATTTGACACTTCACTTTATCGCCTCTCAAAATCGAATTTCTTCATAAGCGAAACTTGTACCCTAGGGACCACCTCCCCTTAATGCTTTTCATCTCACCTGTCAATTTTCATCATGAGTAACCATCATTTACTCTTGATTTCATGGTCCTCGCAAGGCCTATTCTGTGTGGCAGCATCATCAAGTCACCCTTGTTCAAAGTATCCTCTATGAATCACCTTTGCATCCATGGAGTCTATTTCACATCCCATTATATCATGTCACAATATTCCTTCCATATTTTCATATCGTTCATCCTGTGTTTCCCATTTTTTCCTCCAATCATACTATCCCCCATCCCCGCCAGAGTCGAGTTAGTAATTTCTAGGTCAACCTTGCACTTTATGCTCTGACAAGGGAGGTCGTCTGTTTGTCCCTCAACCCCACTGTTTTCCATTGTCGTTGGTGTTAGTCCATTAGTCACATTACTATTTTCCCTCGTGCCTTAGTTGAGGATCCTCATTGACTCACCTATGATGGTCCCTATTCTATTGATATCAACACATATATTCTAGAAGAATGGCATAGAGGGTGGTGTATCTTGGTTCCAGCTCCCACCCTTGTTTGGTGCCTCAAACCAAGTAAAGGGACTCATAATTTCCCTTTGAGTTGGTTATTTCATGTTCTTGATTCATACAATTGATGGTCCAATGATGCAGCAGATTGTACAAGTGATTGCCGAGTGTGTGTGAGATGTTTCAAACCTCATGAGGGGGTGGCCCTTCAAGTAGACCCCCACATGCCTAGAGGCATTCATATTATGTTACAACCTCAAATACAGTTCCATAGATTTGATGGGTTTGGTTCTTGCTTATTTCAATGTTCATAGCATGCACGTCTCCTTCAAATGATCCATTCAGTTTTGCAAAGACCTTCCTTATTTAGCAGGGCTCCTTCGGTTGTTCTACCCTCCCTCCGACCAATTTTTTGATGGAAGGGGCATTATATCTCATGCACTCATATGTTATTGTATTCAGTCCTAACTCATGTTTTTTCTAGGTGCATCATGTATATGGGACACATTGTATTATTTTTTGGCTTAGTTATGCTAGCATGTCATGTACCATTCAGCATGTAATTTATTGCTCAATTTTATGTTTCTGGGAGTATCATTATTCTTGTACTAGGTTATCTCAGCAGTTATAGGTATGCCTCCCTCGCCTCACTAATATCTGGTACCACAACATAAAAGGAGACTTGCATTAGTCTCGCTCCCTCTGTCACTATCCTCTTTTGATTCATCTCCATTGGACTCTCTCTCTCTCGCTCTCTCTGAATCCACTTTTTTTTCTAGTGATTGTGTCTTTACAATGTACTTCAGTCATACGCTTTTCTCCTAACACTTGTACATTGGGGGGAAATCTGTTATCAAAAAAGAATGATCATCTAGCCTTAATTTACTATATGGATCAACGTACACCGTGTAAGGCCAATTTTACCATAGTAAAATTGCTTTCACTGTGAGAAATTACTTAATAAACCACATTTGTTAAGTAATTTATAATTAAACCCATGAAGAATAATTAAATAAATCACTATTTATTGAATTATCTTCTAGGAATAATTAATTAGACCATTGTTTAATTAATATTCCTTGTCATATTTGACCCAGTTATGAAAAATAAATAGATAAATGATTAATTATCTTATTTTTCTCTACAAATAATTAATTAATCGCTAATTAATTATTATTCCTTGTCAAGTTTGATTAAATATCTTAGGAATAATTAAATAAATCATTATTTGTTTATTACTCCTTAACCATATTTCTTGAGATGATAAATAAATCATTTATTTATTTATTATTGCTCATTTATTTCTTGGGGTTAATAATATTTTATTATTACTCATTATTCGAGCATAACCTAATACTTTGTTATAAATAGAGGATTTTTGCATTCATTATTCACTTTTGATTATTTTCATTGTTGCAACTATGATTATTATCACTGTCACATGCCATTTTCTTTTCCATTTTGAGTTCCCATTTAGCTCAAACATTTTTTTTGTTGGGTTTACACATTATAGAGGAGAGAGACTCTACAAAAGCTAAATACATTTGAGGATAGCCAAGAACCCATCCTGTAGAGGGGGACTAGTAACATTTATTTGTTCCCTTCACAGATGTTGTTTAATAAAATATATTGTTTGTATATGTGGCTTCCATTGGATTATCGGAGTTACCCGCATTTACTACTATTTCATTTTGTTGTTTAACTATGATTGTGGCATAGATAAGGGCTTTGAGAGGTTTTGTTTCTATCATTTGCTGCAGATCTACAATATTTAGCATTCATTTATATTGTTGACACTGTTTGTCATCCACAGTCTTAGGTGATTTCTTTTCGTACACCTTTGAGAAGAAAACACTACAACAGTTATGGTCTAATGGTTATTGGGTGAGTCTTTTAGGGGAAAAGATTTTCTAGTGGATGGGTGTTCACTTAATCGATGTCATATGAGAAACTTCCTTGTTGGACATAGCCAACTATGATTATGTAAATGATTTGTTTGATTAATGAAATCGTAATAGAGCAACAACAACAATAAAGGGTGGAGTTTTCCTTGGAGGGGGGTTTGCCTCTAGAGATCCTTGTGTCCTATGGTCATGTGATTGTTTTGATTATGTTATGACATTCATATAATGGTCATGGCATTAGTAATTTCATTTGTTGGTTAATATACTAATGTTATAATGTGTGAATGTATTTTAGTAATTTGAATATAAATACAAAAGTTAACAAACATTGTCACTACTGATTCAGCCCCCCCAGTAGTGAGAACATTTCCAGCAATTGGTATTAGAGCATAGTGCCTTTGTTGTAGCTTCACCACTAGAATGTTGATCATGGGTTACCAGAGAGGATTTGGAGCAGATGGACTTATTACTCTTCATGGATCGAATTATGCATAATAGAAGGTAATTTTGGAAGGATAGTTTATTGATATTGATGGAGATGTTTTTCTCTTATTAGAATATAAAACATATGATGATTCAAATGAGAAATCCAAAAATATCATGCTAAGAACCCTGTTAGATCATGATGTTATCAGATAATCTAGTGTCTATGTAGAGTTGCTAGTTCCACTAAGATGGGTAGCTATCTTAGAAACAAACAGATTAAAGTCACTTGTTTTTCCTTTAAGGGAGAGAGATGAGAAAGAATCAGAGAGTACCAACCTCAGTCTTCCACTTGGCTCCTTGCTTGTTTCCTTTCTCCTTTGACAGAATCTCGCCACTGCTTCCTTACTTGTCCAGCTTCAAAGATCACCTGTAGATTCACATCAGCATAATACCATCAAAGCATAGAGATCTATCACTGCAAACAGCATAGGATCAGATATGTATTGACTGTACAAATGCATATATCAACACAATATTCAGAGATACAAAAGAATATGGAGGAAAACTCAAATAGATTTACTAGTAAAAGTAGTATAAGAGAGAATTACAACCACTGGGTCTGACCCAGCGCCATCTTCCCAGCATGAAAGCCCTCTTCACCTCATACAAAGCAAGATCACCCAATAATGTCTTCAAAGAGAAACCAACAGCACTTCCTTGAAAATTACAAAATTTTAGCCCCTGGATCTCTTGGATGAGGGATCCCTATATAGATGTTTACAGGAGAGTGAGTCAGCTTCTGGGATTTTGATTAGTGTCATTTCACCGATAGTTCTTGGTTCCACATAGAGATTTTAGATCCCTTACTCATCGTTGGGTGAACTCAGAGAGGCAAGTGTCAACTGAGCAGTTTCTAGAAGATTCTTTGGGTTTCCACCTAGCAAACTACTTGTGCCATTTGTCTTCTCTCGCTCATCGCACCCTATAGAAGGACTTTCTAGTATGAATCACACTTTTTGCATGTGGCAGATGAGATGCATCGCACCTTTAGCACTAGGCAGTCTGTATGGTCCTGCTTTGACCAGTTCTGAGTAGTTTTTCATGGAGAACTTTTGGAAGATGATGTATTCAGCTAACCTTGCTCTTTTAGGGTATGAAACAACACTTTTAGGGACTTAGAAGCCCTTGCATGCCTCAATGGAAAGTTTATCACTTTCGACGACAGGTTTAAATTAATGGCCTTCGACCGAAAGACTTTGTGTGGTGTTCGACATCAACTCATGTATTCACACCACGTGAATTGTACTGCAGTACCTTGAGTGTCATCATCATCATTGGTGACTCCTCTCACGCCTGTTAACAGCTTACATCATTGGCTGGTAATCAGGCGATGTCTTTCCATGTTCCACATCAGAATATCTATTCGCATGGATCGACTTGTACTTCGGGCGAAGATTGAATGAGTTTTGAAGACCCCGAATCTAGTTTCATCCATCCGAGCTATGATATATTCAGAAGAATAAAGACATCAAATGTAAATCATTGTTGCATAGATAATAATCCAAACTGAGGGATGATGGCTCTACTAGAATCATCAGTCCACACACAGACGGTTGTCTGTCCTATGTACATGAAAATGAATTTATCAAAGCTGAGAATGGGAATGCCCGCCTCAGCTAGATCATGAAAAATATTATGAAGATAATGTATTGTATTGTATCTTATTACAGGTCACCTTCCAGTTTGAAAAACCTTGGATTCTCATTATAAAGCATTTCACCTGACATCAAAAGGATTTACGCCTCATACTTTAGGGTGCAACTGTTATAGACATATTTTGGCACTGCAACCCCAATCATACATGTCCATAAACCACGGGATTTTTATTGGGAAATCTAGTGTCTATGCAGAGCTGCTAGTCCCACTAAGACGGGTAACTATCTTAGAAACAAATAGATTAAAGTCACTTGTTTTTCCTTTACGAGAGAGATATGAGAAATAAGTAGAGAGTACCAACCTCAGTCTTCCGTTTGGCTCCTTGCTTGTTTCCTTTCTCCTTTGACATAATCTCGCCACTGCTTCCTCACTTGTCCCGCTTCAAAGAGCACCTATAGATTCACAGGAGCATAATACCATCAAAGCATAGAGATATTTCACTTGAAACAATATAGGATCAGATATATATTGACCATACAAATGCATATATCAACACAATATTCAGAGATACATAAGAATATGGAGGAAAACTCAAATAACTTTATTAGTAAAAGTAGTAGAAGAGAGGATTACAACCACTTGGTCTGACCCAGCGCCATCCTCCCAGCTTGAACGCCCTCTTCACCTCATACAAAGCAAGATCACCCAACAATGTCTTCAAAGAGAAACCAACAACACTTCCTTGCAAATTACAAAATTCCAGCCTCTGGATCTCTTGGATGACAGATCCATATATAAATGTTTATAGGAGAGTGAGTCATCTTCTGGGATTTTGATTAGTGTCATTTCATTGATAGTTCTTGGTTCCACATAAATATTTTAGATCCCTTACTCATCCTTGGGCGAACTCAGAGAGGCAAGTGTCAAATGAGCAGTTTCTAGAAGATTCTCTGGGTTTCCACCTAGCAAACTACTTGTGCCATTTGTCTGCTTTCGCTCACCGTACCCTATAGAAGGGCTTTCTATTATGCATCACACTTTTTTCATGTGGTAGGTGAGATGCATCACACCTTTAGCACTGGGCAGTCTGTATGGTCCTGCTTTGACCAGTTCTGAGTAGTTTGTCATGGAGAACTTCTGGGAGATGATGTAATCAGTTGACCTTTCTCTTTTAGGGTATGAAACAACACTTTTAGTGACTTAGAAGACCTTGATTTATGGACATGTATGATTGGGGTTGCAGTGCCCAAATATGTCTATAACAGTTGCCCCCTTAAGCACGAGGTCATAAATCCTTTTGATGTCGAGTGAAATGCTTTATAATGAGGATCCAAGATTTTTCGAACTGGAAGGTGACCTATAATAAGATACAATACAATACATTATCTTCATAATATTTTTCATGATCTAGCTGAGGTGGGCATTCCCATGCTGAGCTTTGATAAATTCATATTCATGTACATAGGACAGACAATCGTCTGTGTGCAGAATGATGATTCTGGTAGAGCCATCATCCCGTAGTTTGGATGATTATCTATGCAGCAATGATGTACATTTGATGTCTTTATTCTCTTGAATATATCACAGCCCGGATAGATGAAACTAGATCCGGGGTCTTCGAAACTCGTTCAATCTTTGCTCGAAGTACAAGTCGATCCATGTGAATAGATGTTGTGATGTCGAACATGGAAAGACATTGCCTGATTAACAACCCATGATGTAAGTTGTTAACAGGAACGAGAGGAATCATGACCCTCAAGGTACTGTAGTACAATTCATGTGGTGTGAATACATCAGTTGATGTTGAACACCACACAAAGTCTTTCAGTTGAAGGCCATTAATGTAAACCTGTCACCGGAAGTGAGAAACTTGCCATTGAGGCATGCAAGCTTCAAAGTACTGAAAGGGTTGTTCCTAGGTCGACTTCTTGGATAATGAGCTGATGTCGACAAGAAGTGACCCATCGTAGGAGGGCATTGATAGGATCCCACATCTATGACACAGAATGGAGCAAATGATTTCGTAGAGGTGAAAACGATCTGATGATACAAGGTTCAGGTGGTGGTCATGAAAGAATGAAGCGTGAAGGTATTGCAGTGGATGAGACACAAGCTGGGTAGGTGAATTCTCTGAAAGACTTCTCTTGAACATATTGGCGACACTGACATGGATTGGCAGCATTAACCCCAAAAGTGGATGGTACGGTGGACCAATGGTAATATGACTGGTGAATGGAATGACCCAACCCGACTCAATCATGGTGATGGAGTGAAAGTGTCATGTTCAAGAGCGACCTGCTACCAATAAAGTTTCTTCAAGTTTTCTTCCCAATTTTCCCCAGTCATTTCTGACCAGTACCTCTTTATTTTTGTCAAGCTTGAGGAGGATAACATATGCTTGTTCTATAAGTTTCCCTTCGAGCAAACCCGTCGCTTTTTTTTAATGAGCCTAGCGACAGCGAAACTCACTCTTGTCTGAATGGACAAGTTTGTCGCTATTGTTTTAGCGAGTTTAATGACAAGGACAACTCGGTTCTTTTCAATTTTAGAGAGATTGAAAAGAGAGGGAAAGAAGACTCCAATATTCCTTTCTCGTAATATAATCCCTTATATCCGAAAAAGTATAAAACAATGTGAAAGGGATGACTTTTCGATAGTTTTAACGAGCCGAACAAGAAAAATGCTCAATCTTTTTGTGTAATAATCCCTCTGGTCCAAAAAGATTAAAATCTAGGGGAGGGATAGCAATTCCAATCACTTTAACAAGCTGGAGAGGCCAACTTCTTGGAAATATTTTCATATTTTATGAGTTAAATGAAAAGAGCTTAAAGGAGACTCGTTTTTTGAGGAACGAGTGATGTTTTCAAATAGCAGCTGGTTCCAGGTAATGTTTGGAACCTTTCAATCAAGATAGTATAAAGAAGGTGGCTAATAGGAACACTCGTCACAGTTGTTCCTCAAAAGGGGTAAACAATCAAATGGATGCGTATGATCGGCTAAAAAAGAGTGGAGGTGATGGTAAGAACATGACCAAGGCTCAAAATCTGATAATAATTCGATCTCAATGGTTATTTACCGGTGGTGGGTTCATTTTTTAATGAGCTTAAAATCTATTGGAACGTATGCTCATTGCTAGGTTTAATTTTTAATGAGCTTGAACTTCGCGTAAAACTGCTCTTGCTAGTCGTATAATAAGGATGTCCCATCGATAGGTTCATTTTTTACGGAGCTTGCACCATTTGAAATTATGCTCCAACTCCTTTTATTATGTAAGCTAGGAACGACCAATCCTACGAGTTTAAAGGGTTAAGAACCTACAAACTAAGAAAATAAATGGTTGTTTTTCACTTTCACGCAAAAAGGTTTGCATGCCCCCAGGTATAGTGAAGTAGAGTTTCCCAGGTTACGCCTCAATTTGCCGACAAAACATTTGCTCTATTGGGAAAGGCCTACCTTTTCCAAGTTACCCTTCAATTTGCAAACAAAACATTCGTTCTATCGGGAAAGGCCTACCTTTTAACAAAGGTATCTTATTCTAGTCTAATACCATTTTCCTAAATAGACAAGTGTGTCAAACTAGTCATATATCCTCTGTGGAAACTTACCCTATACCTGAAGTTTTCCTGCCGAAGCAAACCAGGGTGCATGCCCCTTGGGTTTTAGTCACGACCACCGAATCACTTGCACTCATCAGGTGGACGAATTGGAGATTGATGAGACATTCCTTGTGTAAAAATACCTATAAGGGATGGCATTTGACTCTTAGCTATGTGTGAAGCAGGGAATGAAAGCTGGTCTATGAGATGGACCACTCTGCCTTCATGCGGAAAACACATTACTCGAACGAGTGAGGAGACAATGGCTCCCATGCTATAAATGTAGTCACATCCAAGGAGTATATTGTAATCTAAAGGTCCTTGGACTACCATTACATTCAGATAAACAATTTTCCTTCTCAAATTTATAGGCAATTCTGGAAAGATCCCTAACAGTTGACTGGTTCCTTTGTCGAAGCCTGTCAGATGTCACATCTCAGGCAGAAGTGATGAAGAACCAAGTGCTTTCCAAGTAGTTGAGGAAGGATACTCACAGAAGCCCCTTCATCTATGATGGTACCATCCATGACCATTTTGTAAGTTTTCACCATGATTTGAAATGGTACATTAGATGGTAAACGGGGTCTGCCTAGTAGATTCCACTCGAAGGAAACGACTAGGTTGCTTGAAGGTGGGACCGAATAAACGGCCAGATACAACTCTAATGAACTTCCTTCCTAAGGTAAAGGGATGGGTAGATTGCCCCCATGTTCATCGGAGTCTATGTTTATGAAAAGAATTTGAACGTTGTCGTTCTCATTCTCTTCAGTGACTATATCATCTGAAGGTATATCTTCTGAAGTCAAGATGGGTTCAACTACCATCTCAACCTATTGACTTTGGTCTGATGTGGACTCAGAGGGTTTATCTTCAACGACAGGTGCTTCGACCGACACCAAAGGTGGGTCAGTCAGATTTTCAACTAGCAATGGATTCGGCAAGAGTTTCTTGTATCTAGGACGGAGTCACCGTGGTAATGCAGGACGATTATCCAAGACTCTTTTAGCTTCATCTAGGAAGGGACAACGGTGGAGGGCATGATCGCCTTCACACATGCTACAGGGAAATTTAGATTTTCCTTTTTTTCTGGTGACTTTGCTTTCAGTAGCTGATGGTATACTTTCAACATGATCGTCAGAGGTTGATGATACCGGATTGTGCAAGTGGGGAGACCAGTCCCTTACGATCCGTGGGATGCAATGACGATCTCGATGATAGTGGTCTCCTTTGCAGATGACACATGGATATTTAGGTTTGGATGGTGCAGTGTGTAGATTTTCGCTAGATGATGCACGGTTGCCCCTTTTCGCCATTGGCTCCTTCTTCTTCTTCTCCTTCCCCTTCTTCTTGTCAGTTACTTGGTTTTTAGTTTTACTATCTTCATCGAGTGAAGAGGAAGAAGGAGAGGGAGAGAGAAATGAAGTAGAAGGTTGGGGGGAAACTCTGGTATCATCTAGCTGCTGATTCGATTATTCAGGAATCACGGTGCTTTGAATGACAGAGGTCAAGAAAAGCCATACCGACAGGCCAATTGTTAGTCCTGGAAGGGACAATGTGGCCATATGAGGTGCACCAAAATCTCCCCAAGAGAAGAAAGGACTAGGATATCCCCCAAGGGGAAATCCTTGGTTGGTGGACTCCATTTTCTCAACCTAAGACCAACAAGGGAACAATGACATTATTCTGATTAAAATAAATTTTAGACACTTTGACACAACTTGCTTTTTCACATTTTAATAGTCGAGAAAAAGATAAAGATGACTCTAGTCGCCTTCGATTTTTAATGAGCCTGAAGTGACAAGTGCTCAGATGGACCTTTTACTTTGAGGAGTCTGAAAAGGAATGAAAGAGACTACTCTGGAAGTCTAGACATAGGGATTACCAAACCAATCTCAAAACTATAAAATAATTTTTACGGTACAACAGTGAATCTTCCCGAATGTTGTGTTTAGTGCATTGTGATCGATAGGGCGGCGGACACAACTTCTTAAGGATAAAGGATATAACCTACTGTGGTCTCCCAATATATACTCAATGGTACATGGGAGCATAAGTCCGTACTGGCACTTGTCATCTCAAAGAGGAGGAATCACCCAACCTTCGATGAAAGTGACAGTTATTAGGGTTTACGACGTCGGAATACGTCTCTAGCCTAGACTTCTAGATGTTGTGCGTTAGGTTCCAAACAGTTTTTTATGTTCATTGAATTTATTTTACAGTTGATCTTTCTTAAGAAGTTTGCCTTTAAGCTTCACCACGTGATGTAGATATACAATTCCTAAAATGCAATCTAAGATGATAAACAGTCATTTACTCTTCTTTTTACAATGAAAATCCTAGCTACTAAGGAAAGAGAAATGAAATCCTTTCAACATAGAGCAGAGAGCACACACTAGATGCACTATCCTTAATCAAAATCAACAAGAAGTCTAGATGAAAATGCACGTGCATGTCTTTGTTTTCCGCTTTCTTAATGTGTGAATGACAAAACGAATGCTAAATACAAATATGAATTATCTCTTTTTTCAAAGCGATAGTACTAATGATTTTCTTTTCAAAAAATGACAGGAAGGCAAGAGGACACTTTGCGATTTTGAATTGAAAACTGCTTTCGACACTTAAAATGCTTATAAATTTAGATAAAATACAAGAGTAATAGTGTAATCGACTATCAAAAAGAGAAGTATTCTTTTCTTTGACTGAAAATGACACTTACGACACTTTCAAATCAGAAGACGACAATTCGATTAAGCTACTATTTTGGAAATGAGAAATGTGAATGGCAAAAAATACATAAAACATTCACAAATCTTTGTACAATGGAGGCTAAATGATGCAAAGGAAGGGGGTTTCTACAATGGTCTGTTGATCATAGAAAGCAAAACTCCTGAATAAAACTGAAGACAGTGAAGAAAAAACCAAAATCTAGAGGCAGAAACAGTCTTACCTGATCATCGCACCTGTAACACAGGGAAACAGGGATGCATCTCAGCTACTGCACATGGGAGGTGAGATGCATCCAGTCTGCCTAAAGGAGAGGGTGCGATGGTCTAGGAACGAGACTTTAATTTGGTTTTTGGTCAGAATTTGCAGTTTAGTTCAAGAATTTAGGCCGAGAAAATGATAGTGAGTAACTACAAAGTATAGGGCTGATCTAATGAGGTTACTCAAGCTACCTCTAGGGCACTTAGGATGTTTGCAAGTCAATTGTTCAGTTCATAAACAAACCTGGAGATTGACTGAAGCAACATTGATCTACTTTGCACTTGCATAGAAAATGCAGTTCAAAGGCTAGCTAGCTTGACTTCAGGCTTCGTCTATGGTTTATGAATCAAACAAATAGAGACAAGCAATCAAACTAATTTCTACCTAGCGGAGTTGCCATTTTGTTATCGGGAAATATAGTGTCTATGGAGAGCTGCGAGTCCCACTAAGACGGGTAGCTATCTTAGAAACAAACAGATTAAAGTCACTTGTTTTTCCTTTACGGGAGAGAGATGAGAAAGAAGCAAAGAGTACCAACCTTAGTCTTTCGCTTGGCTCCTTTCTTGTTTCCTTTCTCCTTTGATAGAATCTTGCCACTGCTTCCTTACTTGTCTTGCTTGAAAGAGCACCTGTAGATTCACAGTGGCATAATACCATCAAAGCATAGAGATCTATCACTGTAAACAATATAGGATCAGATATATATTGACCATACAAATGCATATATCAGCAAAATATTCATAGATACACAAGAATATGGAGGAAAACTCAAATAACTTTATTAGTAAAAGTAGTAGAAGAGAGAATTACAACCACTTGGTCTGACCTAGTGCCATCCTCCCAGCATGAAAGCCCTCTTCACCTCATACAAAGGAAGATCACCCAACAATGTCTTCAAAGAAAAACCAACAACACTTCCTTGCAAGTTACAAAATTCCAGCCCCTGTATCCCTTGGATGAGGGATCCCTATATAGATGTTTACAGGAGAATGAGTCAGCTTCTGGGATTTTGATTAGTGTCATTTCACTGATAGTTCTTGGTTCCACATGGAGATTTTAGATCCCTTACTCATCCCTGGGTGAACTTAGAGAGGCAAGTGTCAAATGAGTTGTTTCTAGAAGATTCTTTGGGTTTCCACCTAGCAAACTACTTGTGCCATTTGTCTGCTCTCACTCAGCACACCCTATAGAAGGGCTTTCCAGTATGCATCGCACTTTTTTCATGTGGCAGGTGAGATGCATTGCACCTTTAGCACTGGGCAGTCTGTATGGTCCTGCTTTGACTAGTTTTAAGTAGTTTTTCATGGAGAACTTCTGGGAGATGATGTAATCAGCTGACCTTGCTCTTTTAGGGTGTGAAACAAAACTTTTAGGGTCTTAGAAGCCCTTGGTTTATGGACATGTACGATTGGGGTTGCAATGCCCAAATATGTCGATAACACATGATGTTACTAAAGTAAGACACTAAAAAACTTCAAAATGGATTATGGATAAGCTGCATAATATCTATGGAAGAGATGAATCTCATATTTTAGAAGTTATTGAAGAAAATCACTCTATTCTTGAATAAAATGAACTTATTATAAAACATTCTACATTTATAGCAGAAGTAGATCCAATCTCCTCTAAAGGAGATAGTGAGGGAAGCCATGAAAGCATTGACATGAAATCCATTGATCAAGAGATAGCACATGAATATTCCATCAAGAAAAATGAGATGTTGAAGAATCAAATGCAAGATTGGGAAGTGTATTGTGCAAGACTAGAAAATAAATTAGCCTCTTTGAGATGTGAGATTGAAAATGAAAATAGTCAGCTATCTCAATATCAAAAGTTGGAGAAAAGCAGCAAAATTTTAGATTGGATCCTCATAAATTGAAGATATCCTCTTATCAAAACTAGATTGGGTTTTGAAGAAGGATCAAGTGCTGTAAAAGGAAAGGAAAAAGTGAAGGATGACCATATAGCAGAAAATCACAAGCCCACCATCACATGCACACCATCCCAAGTCAATCAAATATCTCAAAAGCATGATTATTAAAGCAAGCCAAAGAAGAAAAGAAATTATCAGCATAGGAAAAGGAAAGAAGACCACATACACAACATGTAACAACTCAATAAGGCAAGGAATAATTCAAACGTTCATGGTCTAGTGAAGAAAAACACAAGGTATCCAAATTTATTTTATGGGTATTGTTTTTCATGCAATCATTTTGGTCATCATGCTAGAGATTGTAGATATTATGAAAGAAAACAAATATTGCTGGATATTTGTTGTCTCAAATATAAAAATATGGCCACAAGGGTCTAGCTTGCAGTTATGACACGATTAATCCAACAAAAGAAGTAAGCCCACCATTAAAGACAAAGAAAGTATGTATGAGAAGAAATGAGTTACAAAGAACTTCAAAGGATTTCAAGGAAAGGTGTTTTGTCTTGCATTGAATAGATCATTGTATTGTTACCAATAAGAGATGGCTTCAACAGAAGCCAAACATGATAGGTGCATGCAATTAACAATAGGAATTTTCATCCTCATGAATATATTCCTTTCAGGTCCACAAGATTAGTTTGAGGCATAGAAGGATAACCCATGATTTTAGGGGTAGCTTTACAAAGGTTGATGTATCGTATCTCATTTCATCTTTTGTCTTATGATTTTTGGTGGTTGTAGTGATGTTGTGTGAAGATCATTTATATCTATGCTCACTAACAAATATATTATGCAACAAGCAATAGTTGATGGACAATTTGCATATGCTTAGGGGGAGTTTGATATGGTTTTATAATTTTGCATATATAACATTTATATCATGCAGGATACTATGGATTTTATGGAGAGAATTGTGTCTATTTCATTTTTTCATGGAGTTACTCATCTTGATCATGGGTTGTTTCTTACATTTTCACAGGAGCTATAACTTTTTAATCTCATATTATGAGTCATGGGTCATATTGTGTGTGTTTTCATAAGTCAAGATGTCTTTAGAGAGATATTTGATAGTCACTTGAGCCTCATTTCAGCTGGTATATGTTATGTCTTATAGCCATATGTGGGCTTTAAGGTCCATTATGGAGCCATGTAATCATATGTATCATTCTTCAGTATTGGGAGGAATCATATTTCAACCTTGAGAAGGCATTGTATAGTCATATTCTATCATTCTTGTAGCCATGTAACAGGCAAATGAAGGCTTGTATTTTCGTTGAAAATCTTTTTGGGTCATAGTCCTTGTTTATCTAGCCTCTTGCATGTAGCATGGAGGAAATTATTGTTGTAACAACTTAGTGATACAGTTGTAGCCTCTTGTACATCTTTAAAAGTAGTAGTTTCAGCTAGAGAGTGTTGATGACCACATCATCTTGTCCATGATATGTTGCTGCCCACACTATGTTTTTATTATGCTATTTGTTAGCCCCTTAATTTTCTCTCTTTTTACCATTTTCCCCTTCCTAAATCATAACCATTTACCGTTGTTTTACCTCTTTTATACACCCTCATCTTGCACCAGTCCAATCACGGTGACATATTTCGTATAAACCTTATTTTTCGTACTTTTAATTTAACTTAGCATTAATTAGTCATTTATTACATGATTTCTTACTTTTAATCATTCTTTGTAACTTATCGATATCTCCAATGTTTATTTGGTAGTTAGAGTACTTACCATGACCACTAATCCTAGTGCAGGATTGGATCTTGCATCATTGCTAGCACAACAAATCATTGCAGCAAATCTGAACCTCCTTGATCACCACCTCGGTTTGAGCAAATTCAACCACTACAACAAGATCGATGCAAAGGCAGACGAGATTGAATATGTAAAGTATGAAAGCTGGAGATTGGCTATGACCAGTTTTGCTAACTATCTAATTTTGAAGGCCGAAAAGCTAAATTCTGCGTTTGGTTATGTAATCAGTTGAATGATATATTTTTGCCTTTGGCCAAAGATCTATATAATGTAGAATGTAAATAGGACTAGGGGGAAGTTTTTGAATAGAACAGATACAGAACCAGAGAGGTGGTAACAGGTTGTTGTATTTTGTTATCGCCTGAATCTAGTCTGGATGATGTATTAACGTATGTACCTGCCTCAGTGAATTAATAAAAGGGAGCTCCGCCTCATGTTTCGCAAATTGCATTACTTTATTTGAGCTGATGGATTGATTAAGGTACTGAGCACCGTTTTTATTTAAAGGGGAAACATGTTGGTTGGCTACGGCCCAGACAACCCAACATCTTTTCCCCATTTCCCGTTTTCCTGTAATTTTTGTTTACATTGACAAGTGTGATTTAATTTTAAGCACATGCATTCTTGTCTTAGTGAAAGCAGATCCGTTGTGTGAAGTAGATAAATTCCCTTTCCTGCACTTGATTTCAGATTGGTTTTCCTCCACCTAGTCCAAGCAAGAGAAATAACCCTACACCAGTGCATGTTGGTGTGATATCCCCTTTTCTGCAATTTTGTTTGATTGGTTTTCCCTGCCTGGTCCAAGCAAGAGAAACGAACCTGCACCAGTGCACGTTGGTGTGATGCAGCAAGCCTTCTTAGTCTACTTCCCGCAATCTTCTTTCTTTCATTAAATGCTTATCACAATATAAATGTATATTGATTCTTTCTTTATTCCTACACTTTGTTAAGATTAGAAGCATTCACTTTTTATGTGTGAAATTTGATTTAACAGTATAATAGCACTTGCAATAATTAAGCACTCATTTTAAGAATTAAATGCTAAGTGAAGGAAGCTTTGATCTGGTGCAAGAACTAGTATCTTGCCACGGGATCTGAGTGTTTTGAACCTGAAAAAGTTCAAGAACTTGCAGGAAGCAGAAAGCCTTTAGTAAAGACACTATTTATACCTTTTTCATAAATTTCTGTTCCTGCACTAGTGCAAGCAGACTACAATAGTACATGATAGATTAGTGCAAGAAGGAAATATCTGAAGGAGCAGGTTTAAGCACCCATCTGATGAGACTGCAAAGTATCTTTGCTAAAGAAAAAAACACACTTAGTAGTTAAATAGTAATTAGCTAGAGTGATTTCCCTTTATCTTTAATTCCATCTTGCAATGCATTCTTACTTGTTCCAGTCTTATATTATTTTGATTGTTTAAGTTTCCTTTTTCTCTTTTTAATTTGATTCTATAATATTTCCCTTAAAGAAAGTATGGATTTATATTAGAAAGATTCATACCATCTCTAGCATTGCCTATGCTTCATCTCTAAGTTTACAGATCCCCCGAGTTGACAAATTAAGCGTTGAGTAGTTTGCTTAAGTGTAATTCCTGCACCCAACATTTTGGCACTGTTGCTGGGGAGGCGATTTGATTTGGTAAGAATTTTCTGATTATACAATAGAGGAAATTTTTCCTTTATTTTTGTAGTATTGTTTCGAAAAGCTTCTTTGAAGGAATTTTACTGGTGTTAATTGATTTCTGACAGCATTTTTTATTAGAAGTTGTTTGTTATTTTTCTTTCCTTTTTTTGAAATGAATGCCTAGAAAAGGTAAGGATTCAAAGCCCACTAAGCCCACTAAGGGCCGAAAGAATTCTGAAAATAATTCTCATATTGGGTCTCCTTTTGTAAGTAGGAAGCCCAATCCAATTCAAACCCATCACACAGGAACAATCCACCTAGATTCTGGTGACAACAGCTCAGGTGTGCTTCAGCCTGTTGAGAAGTGGTTCATGAAGGGAAACAATGACGCACCATGAAGATCATGTGGAAGGAACTGGTGAAAACCAGGTAAGTGGACAACAATCCACTTTTGTGTTTCCAATTGTTGATCTTGATACTGTGGCACAAATGAAGAATATTCCACCATCAGCTCTCCCTCACTTCCACGGTAAAGTTCATGAAGATCCTGACTCTTTTCTATTCGAGTTTGATATTCTTTGTAGATGTTATGATTATTCAATTGACGCTCAGAAGTTAAGATTATTTCCTGTTACTCTCAAGGAATGAGCTTTGTGCTAGTTTATGGGGTTAGGAGGAAACAATATAGCCTCTTGGGATCAGATGAAGAGAGTGTTTTTGTCTAAATATCAAGAATATTGCAAAACTTGGGACATGCAGGATGAGATTTTTACAATCATATCAGATGATGATGAAACTCTTGAAGATTACCTAGAAAGATTTCTATAGATTCTACAAAGGTCAAAACTTAAGCTTGATCCCAGTACTATTAGAACCTTGTTCTTAAGAGGACTTACTAATAATGTTAGAAATAATTTAAATATGTTAGGACAAGGTGATATCTCTCAGCAAAATTTTGAACAAATTTGTGAATTATGCAGGAAATTTTCAAGAAATCAATATAGATCTGGTAGAGGAACTCAAAATAGAAATAGAAAAATTGAATCCACTAATGCTATGATTATTAGACTAGAAAATAAAATGGAAAACATGAAAATTGATATAATGAATACTGTTACCAAATAGTTGGACTCTTTAAAATTTCAGCAAAAACTCACGAAGGAACAAGAGTCATTATGAATTTTATGTCCTAAATGTAGAAACAAGCATCCTCCTAAAGACTGTCCTCTTAATTTGAAAGAAACTAATAAGTGTGATATTTGTGCAGAAGACCAAGTCACAAAAAAATCTCCCTCTATACCAAGACTTAAAGCTATATTTACAGGGGGAAAACCTGAAGCTGAATACTGGTATGCTATGGGAGCAAGAAGAAATTGGCCTTAGGTAGGTGTTGGTATAGCTCCTGAATTATCTCCACACTATTTTGGTTATAATTCACATGCATTTTCTTATCCTAACACTAATCAATAGTGGCATTATGGGAATAAATATCAGCATGGGCAACCTTCTCAAGCATGACAACAAGGTTGGAGAGGGCCAGCTCATTCTCCATATTCCTACTAGCCACCTATGCAGTCATATCCATCTACGCATACACCTTATTCAATGCCTCAACTTCTGAGTCAGTCTACTCCACCATTTCCTTTACCTCCACCTTTTCAACCTCCTTAATCTCCTGCTCAACGTATGCCCAATCCTAACAATAATAAATCAGTACAAATGATCTATGTAACAAGCCCACCTTTACCATTCGAGTACTAGTCTATTCCAGTTTGGGTTCATGATATTCAATTAAGATCGGGAAGGACTGTAACATCAGAAAATCAGAAGCAACCTATAGTGACTGATGAAGAGAAAGGAGAAGAGGAAACTCTTAACAATTCTCTGAAAGCTATCACTAAGAAACCCTTACGCTTTGAATCCTTTCCATGTTCTTCCAACCAGCCTCCCTTCCCAGAGAGGCTAGTAATGGAAAGAAGTGAGCCTATTGCTGAGACTAGCTTGGCATCAGAGCTTCAGAATGTTTTCATTAAGATACCTTTGCTTCAAGCCATAAAAGAGATCCCCATTTGTACCAAGATTATTAAGGAACTCTGTCTTAAGAAACCTGGGAGGAAGAGATTGAACCCCAAACCATTCAATTTTTTGGTAGGGCAGCAAAGTTGATGATGGGATGTGTGTCTATGGAAAAATATACTAATCTTGGAAACCCTGTTGTCTTAGTTCAGATTGGTAATGTCCTTGTCTCTAATGTTCTTATAGACCTGGGGGCAGACATTAATATCATGACAAAGCAAACAATGGATCAACTTCGGTTATCTCATCTTTGCCCTACTCCCGCTGTGCTTGAATTAGCAGATAGATCTAAAATTAAGCTAGAAGGAGTATTGGATGATGTGATCATCTCATTAGATTCTTGGGAATATCCTGTTGATTTCATTGTGCTTCAGCCAAAGAACCCAGTAGGAGGACATCCCTTGATCTTGGGTCGACCATGGCTTGCTACAACCGATGCATTTATTGGATGTCATTACGGTGATATGTATATTTCATATGGAGATTCTAGGAAGAAAGTTACCTTATACCACCCTACCAGATCCATTCAGGATATTCAAGATTCTTTATGGTTGGATCAAAGCAGTGATGATGAGACTCAGCCCATTTCCCTTATCCATCATTATACTGGGTCTTCACAAGAAGATGAGATTCAAGATTTCCTGAATAATCTAGACATTATGCCTAACTTTGAGCTATTGAGCCGGATTTTCAGCTGAGATTTTCAAGATAATCATGATTCTCATTCTTCTATACCGTTGCATTTGACCACTCCCTTGAGTACTCCTGAGCCTGATACTACTCTTGTTGAGATTAGCCCTAGTAAATCCTTTCATATTAGTTTAGATTTGGACTCATCTCACTAGGAGCAGCTTGTGAATTTGTTGTGAAACCATCTTAGTGCCTTTGCTTGGGGCTATGAAGATATGAAGGGTATTCCTCATAAAACTTGTACACATTATGTCTGTATTGAGGAAGGAACCCAACCTATCTGACAACCCCAAAGGCGAATGAATCCAGCTCTAAGAGATATTGTGAAGGAAGAAGTACAGAAACTCTTGGATGTCGGTTTTATCTATCCTATTTCTGGCAGTCAGTGGGTCTCTCCGTTAGTGCTAGTACCTAAGAAAGATGGAAGATGGAATATTTGTATTGATTATCGAGAATTAAACAAATCTGCTCTCAAATATTATTTCCCTCTCCCTTTCACTAACCAAGTGCTTGATACCCTTGTAGGGAATAAATATTTTTCCTTTTTGGATGGCTTCAGTGGCTATAACTAGATACAAATTCCACCCGAAGATTAGGATAAAACTACTTTTACATTTCCATGGGGTACATTTGCTTATAAAGTTCTTCTATTTGTTTTATGTAATGCCTCAGCTACCTTTCATAGGGTAGTCTTGGCCATTTTTGTTGATCTAGAATTTGTAGAAATTTATATGGGTGATGTTTCTGCGTTAGGTGATTATTTTCAGGAAGCTCTCAAAAATCTGGAGAAAGTACTTCTTCATTGTCAGGAAGCCCATCTCACCTTGAGTGACAAGAAATGTAGATTAATGTGCAAAGCAGGACTGCTACTTGGCCATTTGATTTCTGGTAAAGGTATACAGGTTGATCCAGCAAAGAGTGAAATCATTTTGCATCTTCCTGCACCCAAACTCAAAGGGAAGTAAGAGGTTTTTTAGGACATGCTGGTTACTATAGAAGATGCATTGAAAAATTTTCTAGGATAGTTTCCCCCCTTTTATGACTTCTAGCTAAGGATAGTGAATTTTCTTGGACCACAACTTGCCCATAGTCTTTTGAAACATTGAAGGAAAAGATAGTACATGCACCAATTTTGACAGGTCCTAACCGGTCCCTCCCTTTTCACATTTCCTCTGATGCTTCAGATTTGGCTATTGGCGCAGTTTTAGGACAAGAGGAAAATAAGCAATCCTATGTTATTTATTATATTAGTAAGAATTTGTCTTTCGTTGAATTAAATTATATAGTTACAGAGAAAGAGATTTTAGCTATAAGCTTTGCAATTAATAAGTTCATGCACTATATTACAGGATATGAAGTATTTGTACATACTGATCATTCCGCGATTAAATATTTGATGAACAAACCATTGAGTAGCGGTAGAGTGACTAGGTGGTTAATATTGTTGCAGGAATTTAATATTACTATTGTTGATAGACCAGGAAAATCTAATGTTGTAGCAGATTTTCTTTCTAGATTAGATAGTCCTGGTGAAGCAACTCTTGTTAATGATGATTTTCTGGTTGAACATCTTTTTATTATGTCAACAGATTCTTCATGGTTTTCTGACATTGCTAATTACTTGGTTACGGGGAAAACACCACCCCACTTGTCCACTAATGAAAAGCGGAATATTATTCAAAAAAGTGTTGCATACTCCCGGATTCAAAGAGATCTCTTTTACACTGGTTCAGATCTGATTATCCGTAGGTGTGTAAGAGAGGAGGAAGTGTTTGACATATTGAAATCTGCTCATGATGAACCTTGTGGAGGCCACATCGTTGATAAGTGGCCTGCATATAAAATATTGTGCACTGGTTACTTTTGGCCTTCCTTGTTTAAGGATGCCAAACAGTATGTCAGGCGATGTGATCGTTGTCAATGAATGGGCTAGCCTAATCAAACCAATGAAATGCCTTTATGCCCCCAAGTTATGATTGAGCCATTTGAAAAATGGGCTATTGATTTGATAGGGCCAATAAATCCAACATCATTAAGTAAAAAGCATATTTTGGTTTGTACAGGTTTTGTTACAAAATCGGTAGAAGCTAAAGCTTTTTCCTTTGCTATAGAATAAGTTGTTGATTTTCTTTTTACTGAAATCTCTACTAGATTTGGTGTGCCTAGAAAATTTGTTTTTAACAATGGTCCGCAGTTTATTTATAATCTAATACAAGGTGTGACAGAGCAATACAAGATTCGGCACAGGAAATCCACGTCGTATCACCACGCAAGAAAATAGCGAGGTGGAATCCAAAAACAAAGTGATCGAGTCCATTCTTATAAAGGCAGTAAATATGCATCAGAAATACTGCCCTGAAAGATTACCAAAAGCTTTATGGGCATACAGAACCACTTGGAGAAATAGCACGGGACATACACAATATGAGCTAGTATATGGTAAACAGGTTCTGTTAACAATTGAATTCCAGATCAAAACATTCAGAACTGTAGTTCAGTTAGGACTAGATCTCTCTGAGGCACAACAACAATGTCTTCTCCAATTAAATGAGTTAGATGAATTTTGTACGGATGTTGTTCAACAAAACATACTAACTCAGTAGCAACGCAAAAGGTGGCATGAAAAGTCTATTCAGAAAAAACAATTCCAACTAGGTGATTGGGTGCTCCTTTATGATTCTAGATTTAAAAGTTTTAAAGAAAAATTCCATACACGTTAGATGGGACCTTATGAAGTGATCTGAGTATTTGAGAATGGAGCAGTAGAAGTTAAAACTATTGATGTACAAAATTCAATATTCTTGGTAAATGGATACAGATTAAAGAAGTATTTTTAGCCACTTTCCAGGAAATATTTTACACAGCAAGTCCAACAACAATTCTGGACGGTAGTGGTGAATGGTAATACCAACCTTTTGAAAAAATGAATTCTTCTTCTTCTTAAAAAAAAAATAATACAAAAAATAAAAATAAAAATGTAAAGAAAAAAACATTTTCCCATAATTATGAAAATTAGTTCACTGACATGATTGCAGAAGGATCAACCTGAAAACCAGCTTGCTGGCAGGAAGATCAAAAATTTCTAATAAAAATAAAATGTTGCTTGGTCCTTAGATATTCTAGCATCCACCAAGTAAAAGCAGGATCAGCAGAACCAACCTTTATACAATTGGGGTAATTAGCATGGATATTGTTATTCAAGTAACGCCTAATTTTCATTGCAGTTATTTTTTATTGCACCAGTGTAGGCAGACCTTCCAGAAAATTTTCTACCTTTCTTCATATTCCACTTTTGTAATATTCCCTTAGTTTTCTTTTTCAATCCTAGAATGATTAACCTTCCCATATTCTTTTGAATTTACCCTCTCCACATCTTTTGAACCTATCCCACTTCTGTTTATTCCTTCTTGTGTACTATTCCTGGAATCCCTGTAACAGAATTCCTTCCCATTCTGAAATTTCCCTCTTCCCACTTCCTTGTTCCCTCATGAATTCATTGCAGGATCTCGTGCACAAAGAGAAAAAGGATATGCTCTAAAGCATCAAGAAAGGGTGAAGAAAATTTCCAGTATAAGTTGAGGAAGCCACGTTTGAAGTCCAACCTATATTTTACTTAAATTCCCTGCTCTTTTTTTAAATATTATGCTTGCACTAGTGCAAGCATGCCGTCCTATATAATAATGTAAGAAGAATGGTACCAGCAGAATAGCATAGTTTAAGTGGTGCAAGCACGCACCCTATCGGAAACATAGTACAATTTATTCTTTTCATAGAACACGTCATAGGAAAGTGGTCATCATGAAAGTTTATAAAAAGTCCTTTCACTTAATCGATGAGTACCTGTGCTATCATATTAACTAGGAGAAAATTATTTAAAGTACAAGGTGTTTTTAAGTTAAGAATCATGATCATTTTGTAATGAATGCTAAGTTCCTTCTTGAATTATGAAGGAATGCGGAAGTGTTTAACCGTTGCTTGGATATAATTGCCCCTTTCTGCTATAATCCTAGATGTCCTTCACTCATAATGATTACCTCACCTAGCCGTTAAAACATCGCCGCAAGTACCAATCCAGCATCATCTCAAAGATGTTGCACATCCATGGCTATTTTAGTGGAATGAATTGGTGATAAGATGGAAGGGATGGTGGACGGTTGGAACCCTATCTATAAGAACCAATTTTCCCGGTGTTGCATGTAAATTCTTGATTGTTCATAACCATTAAGAAACGATGCTGCTTGTTCGAAGCAAACCTTTGTCTCTCAGTAGGGTAGAACAAACTGCTGAGTATTGTAATAGTCTTGCACTATTGCAAGACTCGGGCTTTCTTCAATTCTTCCAAAAGTTTGACAGGCACAACAGTGAAGTGACCTTATAGTTTGCCAGAAGTTTCAAAAATGGTCGAGTAAAAATTGGGCCTCCAAAATTTGAGATTACAGAAGAGTTTATAGTAGCAGCAACAAGCTTGGATAATATTGGTGAGTAGTGGTTTAAGAATCAGAAACTAGAAAGGAAGCGATGGAAGTGTTTCGTCGTTGACAAGAAGATGAAGGTAGATTGGAAGGAAGGAGTTCCGTGCAGTGCCCTACTAGGACAGTGGTAGGACCTTCTTTTCATCCTACAAAAATTCGTAACCTATGAGGGAAGGTACACCTGCACTTTTGTGTACCATTTTAGGATGTTACAGCATTTCGAAGCCACCCGACACATCCGATGGAGGATGAATTTCCCCTATTTTTTGCTTAAGAGATTGGAAAAAATTTCCAAGAGTTTGGAGGATGGACGGGCAAACCAAGCTGACAAGAAGCTATATCACCACGGCCTGATAAAGATTTTGGTCCAGAAACATTAGAAGTTAAAGGCATGACCTGGGAGGCACTACTAAAATAGCTACATAAAAAGACAGCTACTAGAAAGGAGACAGAGGACCCCGCCAACAAATGCAAGGGTCCGAGTAAGAATGAAAAGTGGAGTCCTTCTTGCACCAGTGCAAAAAAAAAACGACTTGAAAAATCAATAGAAGAAAGGACCCCATCTCCAAATAAGAAGACAACCAATGTACCTGTTGAAGAGACTCCTTCTACGCCACCAGTACTGGCACAGACCCTCGAAGAAGACAACCTATCAATCCTTGTGGAGGCAGCAAAATTTGTAGATGTTGAAGATGACACTCTGTTGGCTGATTTCATTAAAAGGCCCCAGAAAAATAAGGAAGAATCTGGTGCAGGCAAAGAATCACACTCCCCACAGGACATTGAATCCCCTTCTGCACCAGTGCAAGAAGAAGAACCAAAAGAAGAATAATTTCTTAATGTAACCATGAGGGATATTGAGGTCCCTGAGGAAGACACAGCCCCTATCAAGACATATGAAGAAAGATATTTGCTAACTCCTGCTGCTCAAATAGTTGAGCTAAAGCTTCAAGTACAAAACTTAGAACAACTCATAGCTAATGTGTAGGAGGATAAAGAACATAGTAAAGAAGAATTAACTACAGAGATCTAGAAAAAGAAAGGAGAAATTAGAGTTTTGAAGTACCTAGCTGCACAATGTTTCAAGCAACTTAAAAAGGTGACAAAGAAACTAAAGAACGTCAGAAAGAAGAATTCTGAAACATTTCTGGTTGATGTCAATATGCCAGAGCAGGATTGAGCTGGAATGCTCAAAGTTTTGAAGGTTTTTTGCAAAGGTAAAGAGTTGTGTGAGGACACATAACAACTTAGGGATGGGAGGATGTTCGCCCCCTAATTTTCTCTCTTTTTTCCATTTTCCCCTTCCTAAATCATAATCATTTACTGTTGTTTTACCTCTTTTATACACCCTCATCTTGCACCAGTCCAACATGGTGACATATTTCGTATAAACTTTATTTTTCATACTGCTAATTTAACTTATCATTAATTAATCATTTATTACATGATTTCTTACTTTTAATCACTCTTTTCAACTTATTGATATCTCCAATGTTTATTTGGTAGTTAGAGTATTTATCGTGACCATTGATCCTAGAGTGGGATCAGATCTTGCATCGTTGCCAGCACAACAAATACTTGTAGCAGATCTGAACCTCCTTGATCACCACTTCGATTTCAACAACATCAACCATGGCAGCAAGATCAATCCAAAGGTAGCCGAGATCGAATCGGTAAAGGACGAAAGCTGGAGATTGGCTACAGCCAGTTTTGCTAACTATCTAATTTTGAAGGCTGAAAAGCTAAATTCTGCGTTTGGTTATGTAATCAGTTGAATGATCTATTTGGCCTTTGGCCAAAGATCTATATAATGTAGAATGTAAATAAGAGTATGGGGAAGTTTTTGGATAGAACAAAGACATAGCCAGAGAGGTGGTAACATGTTGTTGTATTTTGTTATCACCCGAATCTGGGCTGGATGATGTATTAATGTATGTAATTCCCTCAGCGAATTAATAAAAGGGATCTCTACCTCATGTTTCAGAAATTGCATTTTTGTATTTGAGCTGATGAAATGATTAAGGTACTAAGAAATGTTTTTATTTAAAGGGGAAACATACTGGTTAGCTAAGGCCTAGCCAACCTAGCACGTGTACCCCATTTCCCATTTTCCTGTAATTTGTGTTTACATTGTGAAGTGTGATTTAATTTTAAGAACATGCGTTCCTGTCTGAGTGAAAGTGGATCCATTGTGTGAAGTAGATAAATTCCCTTTCCTGCACTTGATTTCAAATTGGTTTTCCTCCGCTTAGTCCAAGTAGGAGAAATAACCCTGCACTAGTGCACGTTGGTGTGATATCCCCTTTTCTACGATTCTTTTTTACTGGTTTTCTCCACCTAGTCTAAGTAGGAGAAATGAACCTGCACCAATGCACATTGGTGTGATGTAGCAAGCCTTCTTAGTCTACTTCCCGCAATCTTCTTTCTTTCATTAAATGCTTATGACAGGATAAACATATATTGATTGTTTCTTTATTCCTACGCTTTGTTAACATCAGAAACATTCACTTTTTATGCGTGCAATTTGATTTAACAGTATAATAGAACTTGCAATAATTAAGCACTCATTTTAAGAATTAAATGCTAAGTGCAGGAAGCTCTGATCCAGTGCAAGAACTAGTTTCTTGCAACGAGATCTGAGTGTTTTGAACCTGGAAATGTTCAAGCCCTTGCAGGAAGAAAAAAGCCTTTAGTAAAGACACTATTTATACCTTTTGCATAAATCTCTATTCCAGCACTAGTGCAAGCAGACTTTGATAGTACAGGACAGATTAGTGCAAGAAGGAAATCTCTAAAGGAGTAGGTTTAAGGGCCCATCTAATGAGACTGCTAAGTGTCTCTACTAAATAAAATCACACACTCAGTAGTTAAACAAAAATTATTTAGAGTGATTGCCCTTTATCTTTAATTCTATCTTGCAAATGAATTCTTCCTTGTTCCAATCTTAGATTATTTCGATGGTTCAAGTTGCCTTTTTCTCTTTTTAATTTGATTCTGCAATATTTCCTTTAAAGAAAGTAGGGATTTATATTAGGAAGATTCATACCATCTCTGGCATTTCCTGTGCTTCATCTCTAAGCTTATGGATCCCCGGGTTGACAAATTAAGTGTTGAGGAGTTTGCTTAAGTGTAATTTCTACACCCAACATTTTGGCGTGCGCAACACCATTAGGCATAAGCGCAACGCCAAATTTGAGGAGGTTTCTGAAGGCTTTCCACTGCTCCAAATTCAGCTTTAAATATACCAGTGGGAATCTTGGGATGTCTAGTTGTCATCAGACATCTCAAGCCAGAAAAATGGACACTCCAATCCCAATACAAACTCATTCTCCCACAACTACTCCAAAAGAACAACACCAACATGGAGGAGAGATTTGACTACCTTTCTATGCTCCAAATTTTGATCTAAAGGTACCACTGTAAATATTTTGATTTCTAGTACACAATATTTTTATCAAGAAAAGAAACCACATGCTCCAACACACCTAAAAATTCAATCTCCCAAGACTACTCCAGAAGTGCAGCAACTCTCCTGTAAAAACTATATTTTGCCATTTTTCCAAAATCATAATACCTGTGTATAAATTGAAGGATGTTTTTGTTCCCTAGTCCATCAGTGACAAAATTTTCATTCACTTTTGTAAAATTAATATTCCTTACTTTAGAAACAAATTTTGAAGTAAGATTGTCCCTATATGTGGAAAATGATTTCTCTTTTGGAATGATTTCTTGAGAAATGATGAAGATGTGATCTCGCGTGCTGAAGTGGGATCATATCTATTGATCTAACCTATCTAATGCCTCTTCTTCTCAGTAGTCTCTAACTCCATAGTAAATCCTAGCTCAATGGGATGGGAAATTACAGTTTAGCATACGGAAAAACAGGGGATTTGGGAAATTTTAGAAATGACGGTAGATGAAGGGGTTGTGGGGTTTCTAAATTTTTACGAAAATTAGGGGAGGTAGGGATGAATTTTAGGAAGTGGAGGAAAGTGAATTTTCAAGGAAAGAGTGAGGGGAAGGGGTCCAAAATGTAAAAACGCATTGGTAGCCTAGGAATGTATAGCCTAGGCTAGGATTTGTAGGAAAATGATGACTTTGACGGATAGGAGTGAGGGAAAATGTCTATGGAGGTATGTGGAAGGTGGGGGAGGGTAATTGAGCTTAGTTTTGAGGGTTTTACTCAATAATTCCACCAAAGAGACTATGAAACCAAGCAAACTGTAGGAGAGCGAAATATGATATTTCCAAGCATGAACCGATGGTGCCAAGGAATCACTTATTTGAGAGTGAAACTACGTTTTCTTGGTGGAAATATGTCTTATAAAGTTGGAATGAGCAAATGAGAAGCTCTTTTTGGTATTTTATAGCTTTGAAATCAATTTTCTCCTTTGGTGATGTAGTGGCCCCACCATGTCCTTTCGCATTCTTATTTGATTTTCTAGTGAACTGCAGCCTTAGAATGTTTTTTCATATATTACATCTTGATGAAGATAAAAACACACTTTATAAACCTTTATTTAGATTTTTCACTATTACTACTCCTTCAAACGATGACTTTGATGGTGAAATGACCCATTTTCATGATTTTGGCCCTCTGACCTAATGATGACACACAATGGAAGAATGAGTTGAATGATGACCATGATGACCATGACACTTTCAGAAAGGAATGACCTGACCATGCTGATGTCTAGTAACCATGAAAGGCTGAAAGGGGTAGTAGTAAACCTAGACAACTAACCAGTGACAAATTTTTTATTGAAAACCTATTTGAAACCATGAAAATTTGACCTAGGACCCTAACAAAAACTTTAAAAGAGCATAATTTCATCACTGGTGACTGACAGGACTAACAGACACTAACATGACCTACAAGAAAGTTTGTATGATTAGAAGTCATGGCATCTTGTGGGTATAGTTGCGGTTGATGAATTCTCATAAGAAATGAAAGTGCAAGTACATTCCAATATATAGAAATGAATCCATCATCAACAACAAAGCACAACTCAAGCATATTACAAAATCGAAAATGGCACACAAACAAGAATGCCAAATATTAAAATTCGTGGTTGTTTCCCACGGTGATTTTTAAGTACATATTTCGAGCAAACAAACATGAAATTGAAAAATTAGAGACTTGGGTTTTTTACAAAATGATCTCAATTGAGTTTCATGGGGGAATTTCTACAAAACATTGAGTAGTATGAGATATTTTAATGGTTCTTTGAAGAGTATACATTTAGATCTCATAAACAAACATTTTATGAAAATATATAATTCAGATCAGTAAAAAAAAATACATAAAGGTGTTTCTTTCTGTATGGTATTGGAGTTTTTTCTTTATGGTGATAGATTATTTGTCATCCTTAGATATTTTTCAATTGAATCAATATGACAAACCCTGGATCATATATTTATGATCATGCAACCGGTCATATTTATGCTTCTGTACTATTGGAGCGTCAATAAATTCTATGATATCTCAGTGGATGAAGCTACAAATTTGATACATGATGCCTTGATATAATATCCCAAGTTGTGTTATTGGAATGTTTGTTATTGTAGGACTGAGATATTTACCTCCTCACTTCAATTTCACAAAGAATTTAAAGGAAATTTTATCTTCATAGTTAGAGGCAGCAAATACTACATTCAGATTTAGCTTGGAACTATCTACAAGTTGACTGAGGTGTTCATATGGCAACAAACTCGAAATATGGTATTCATGCCATAATTGTAACATGGCTAAGTTGGCTAAAATGAAAAGAAAAGGAATTCTTGCTATCAAGTTCTGTAATTGTTCCAATTTGAAGAACCAAAAGAAGAATTTGAGGTCACGTACTATAGGAATGTAACATGTAGGCTTATACAAAGGAGAAACATGTTTAGGATTAGTAGTCTTGTACAAGGGAGTTATAAATTGAAATAGAGGGTGTCATTCCCTACCTTGCAAATTTTGAGGGTGTACAACATCAAATGTTCTTGAATTTTATTTTTTAAGGGTGGTTGCCAAACATAAATGGGACCCAGTTTATGGAGAAGTCATTATATCCACTGGGGATTATGATGGAGTTGTGATAGAGTGGGACAAAAATTGTAACCAGACCGTCATGGTTTTATTAGCACCGTCTAGAAAGAATGATCATTGTGAAAAGTTCAATTGTTGTGAACTGAGGGGATTAGTATATGTGTGAATTGGGTATCATGGCACTATGTGCAAATAGAACGTGTTTCCTTTGGGAGTTCTAGATTGAATTGTTGGAAGATTATGGTGATTGTCCTTTGGAAGCTTGCAATGTGTAAGTAATCGGAAAATGTCATGGAGAAGGCTTCAACACTTAATTATCGAAAAATTACATTTAAATTAGAGTACGAAGAGGCTAGGAAATATCATTGGCATAAATTGGTCACAAATAAAGTGATGTCAATATCTAGATACACATCTTAGATAAGAGAAGAGATTGAAGAAAGTGAGACTCATGCATATTTTGATATCCCTACCAAATTTTTGAGGCAGATGCAATGTTTTCTCTTAAATATTATGTGTCATGTCATCAAAGGATTTCCTTCTCTTAGGTGACAAGATTCAAGAGAATTTTATAGTTTTATTTGGGATAAAAATTACAATTAAGATTCAATATGTTAAAAATGACGAGGAAAGTATGAAGGCAGAATTGATCAAACAAAGTGCTAGAAAAGAAGTTGTGGGATACAGTGAGAAAATAGTTTACTAATTTGTTTTCGTGGTTTCAATGAACTGATGGTTTAAATTATCACATGATTAGAGATTTTCCACTTCTCCCTTCATTCTTTGACAGGGATATCAACTTTTTTGCTACAATTAAAGTAATCTAGGTAAACATATAACTTAGAATGTTCATTGAGATCTTGTGTAAAATGAAATGGTAACTAAAGATAGAAAAATGTACCTTGTTTAAAATATCATACCAGATTTTATGACAACAGTTTGACAGATAAAAAGGAAAAATATACATGGCAATTGTTTGAGACAGATAACAAAGTTTTCGGGCATAAAATTAGAAGTTGGACATTGTTAGCAGATTTCAAGGATCATCTTAAGATTTTCAAGAAAAGAACCCAATATTCAAGGGATCACATCATATTTAAAGGCAACATTTTGGGCATCTAAATCACTAGTTAAAGGATTATTTCCAAAATTGGAAGCAGAGGATTTTCCAGCAGTTCCAAATTTCCTGCAATTTTGTGGAGATTCTCTTTATTTTTAGTTTATTGCTCATATTTTTATTCCAAAAAGATAAATAGACTTAGCTTAATGTAATTCTCTATATATTATTTGATTTTCACTGTAAAAGGGTTGGATTTTGATGCGAGAACACTGCTATTTTTGTAAATACTTTTATTAGAAGAATTTAATTAAAGTATTCTATCTTTAGTTTCATGACAGAAATTTCTTTTCATGTATGTCTTTCCCTGGTTTTCCATAATGTTTTTCTTGATATGTTCAAGGTAACAAAAGAGTTAGGGCAAGACTAGGTTTGATTATCGACCTCGCTTATAGCGCACTGCAAAGCTATCATCTACACTGAGATTAGCTAATTGAATAACATGTTTAAATCAACTCCTCTGCATCATTTAATTGTTGCCTTATGTCATGTCTAGAATGTATATATATTTGGTTGTATAATTATTCTACATGCATATAATATATTTGATTCATTCAGTATTCAGTATGAATACCTAATTATCTTATTTCTCTTCTATTCCTCCACTAAACTCTTTAAGCTACATTTTCTGTTGGAATTCGATGTTGTCAATTTGATTAAGTTTTAGCAAGAGAGGGCTTTGTTTTTGAGAAGATATTGGATAATTATAAGAAACCACCTATAACAAGTAATAGATCTGGCCATTGTGTTACAAAGGTTGTTGTCAAGTGATATTTAATAGCCTTAAAAAATGTCTTGTAACATTTGAGGGAGCTCCCTCTGGTTCAAGCACCAACTTGAACCTAAAGTTTGGTCGAGTTGGTTTCTTGGAATAGTTTCGTAACCAAGAACTACCTTTGCGAAATAGTTACAATAGAAGTCAGTCTTCCCATATCCTCTTTTGATGCATGACATACACAATAAACATGTCCTTCGAAATATTATTGAACCTCTCTATCTGTGGATGATAAGATGTGTTGAAAGCCAACTCTGTACCCAATCATGCAAAAAAATCCTTCCAAAACTTGGAAGTGAACTTGGCATCCTTTTCTTACACAATATTCTTCAGAACACCATGTAATCTCACAATACCCCTGATGAATACTTTTTCTACCTCACTAGATAATAATTAGTCTTCGCTCGAATGAAGTGAGATACCTTGCTGAACCTGTCTACCACAAGCATGATAGAATCATGCTACCTCAATGTCCTCAGAAGACCTCTAATGAAATCCATGGAAATGACCTACCATTTCCACTTTGGAATTAGAATAGGCTAAAGTAATCAACCTAGTTGCTTACACTCTTCTTTCACCTACTGATAGTCCAAACATCTCGCCAACAACTCTACAAATTCTTTCTTCATATTCAGCCAGTACTATGACTTCTTAAATTTTGTCGACATCCTTTGATATCCTAGGTAACCTGAATATTGTTTTACATGAAACTCCCTTAATATAAGCTTCTTCAGTTCACTATCATCTAGCATATAGATCTTGTCCCTAAATCTCACCAAGACATATTTTGTAAGATGATAATCCACATCTTTATCACCTATACCCTGTTGTAACCTAAGCATAAGCTCCATATACCTGTCATCCTAATCTACTACCTGTAAGATCTGATCCTATAAATCTATCCCATATGAGCTCACTAATACAACATGGTTCAACTACACTTTCTTACTGAGAGCATCCGCAACCTTGTTCTTCTTTCCCTTAATGTACCTTATCTCAAATTCAAACGCACTAAGGGCATCCAAACATCTAGCTTGCCTAGAATTTAGATTCAATTGGTCAAACAAATCTCTCAACCCACTATGATCACTCATCGACAAAAACCTCCTGCCAAGAAGATAATGTCTCCACATCTTCAAGGAATGAATAATAGCTGCCAACTCAAGATCCTGAGTGACATAGTTCTACTCTTGCTCATTCAATTTCCTAAAATCATATCATATCACTTGTGCCTCCTACATAAGGACTCCACCAATACCTCTCTTGCAATAATTTGTACCTAATATGAACTCTTTATCGGGATCTACAATATTTAACACTGAAGAATTTGTCAACAATTGCTTCAATTTCTCAAAACTCGCCACACATTCCTCTGTCCATTGGAACTTCTTACCTTTCCTCTGCAATTATGTAATAGGATATGAAATGCATGACAAGTTCCAGATGAGCCTCTTATAGTAACCTTATAAGGCTATGAATGATCTGAGTTCATCCACATTCCTAGGAGCTGACCACTCCTTGATGGCCTTTATATTCTCTGGATCTACTATTATAGACATATTTGGGCACTGCAACCCCAATCTTATATGTCGACAAACCAAGGGCTCTTTAACCCCTAAAAGTGTTGTTTCATACCATAAAGGATCATGGTCAACTGATTACATCATTCCCCAAAAGTTCTAAGTGGAAAAACCACTCAGAACTTGCCAAAACTGGACCATACTAACTACTCCACTGTCAGGGTGCAATGCATACTGACTTCTACACTTGCCAGGTGTGATGCATACTGAAGATGCCTTTGTGGGGTACGATGAGCGACGATGGACAAATGTCTGAGACAGTTTGCTTAGTGGATGCTCATGGAATCTTCGAAAAAACTTCTCCTATGACACTTGCCTCTATGAATTCGCCCAGGGATGAGTAAGTGATCCAAAAATCCTCCAAGTGGAACCAAGAAAAACAAGTGGAATGACCCTAATCAAAAACCCAGAGATGAATCACACCCTTGCAAAAATCTAAAAATGGATCTCTCATTTGAGAGATCTAGAGGTTGGAATTTGGTAATTTGTAAGGAAGTGCTGATAGTTTGTCTTTGAGAAAGGGCATTGTATTGTTGGGTGATTTTGTTTTTCATGAGGTGAAGAGGGTTTTGATGCTGGATCAGACAGCTGGGTTGTAATTCTCCTTTCTTTTTGAATAAATTTCTTTGAGTTTTTCTCCATACAATCATATATTTGTGAATCTTGTTATTTGTGAATGCTATTGTATGTTCAATGTATTTCTGATTCTGCATTGTTTATGATATAATAGATCGATTTGCTTTGATGGTGTTTTGCTACATTGTTTCTACAGGTATTCTCTAACTGAGATAAGTAGGAGAAGATGTGCAAGCTCTATCAAGGGAGAGAGAAATCCAGCAAGGAGTCAAGCGAAAGATCCAGGTTGGTCCCTTTGCTTCTCTCTTATCTATCATACATAGAGGAAATCGCAAATTGCTTTGATTGTTTGTTTCTAGGATAGCTGCCAATCCTAGTGGGACTAGCAGATCAAAAAGACACTGGTTTTCCCACAAACAAAATGGAAACTACACTAGGGACCGAATAGTTTATTTTTTTTGTTGCTGATTGTTTGTTTTATAAACTATAGATAGAGCCTGAAGTTAGCCAGATAGCCTTCGAACTACTCTTGCTTTGCAATTGCAAAGTAGATGAATGCTGCTTCAATCAATCTCCAGTTTAGTTTATGAACTAAACATCTAACTTAAAAACATTTAATATTCCCTTGTGGTAGCTCAATAAACTTCCAAGATCATACCCATGTACTTTGCTCTTTACTTTCCATAATAGCTCAGCTTAGCTCACTGAATTCAACTGCAAATTTGAGCCAAAACCCACCTCAGTAGCGCTCCCTAGCCCATCACACTGTCTGTCACTGGAAGCCAGCATGCACCACACTTCTTGAGTGTAGTAGGTGAGATGCATCCATGTTTTTGTGAAGCACGGGCGCGATGACTGAGTAATCCTATTTCTCTCCATGAAATTTGGGGTTTTTGTCCTTGTTTTCAGCTCTGTTCAATTGTTTTGCTTCTTATGAACAATATCTCATTGCTGAAGCCTCCTTGCTTTAAATAGTTCATCCTCCATTTATTAGGATTAGTAAATGTTTTTATGTATTTTTCCATCATTTACGATCCTTTGCCGAAAAGTTGCTTAAATCGAATTGTCGTTTTGGTACAAAAGTGTTGTAACTGTCATTTTGTGTCAAAAAGAGAAGTGTCGTTGAGTCTTCCTTCCCTGGATAGTTGATTGAACTTTTTGTCATGTATTTGATTTGATTCGTTGATATTTGAAGTGTCGAAAGAATTTTCTATTTGATATCGAAAAATGTCATTTAGTCTTCCTTTCTATTTTGAAAAAGAAATTGTCGGAATGTCGCTTTGAGTAAAAATATTTCAGATCTTTGCTCTACTTAGTTTTCCTTGTTTGGAATTTTTCACATTAAGGGGAATGAAAAAAAAAAACAAATGAATTTGAATTTACGTTTAGACTGTGTGCGAAAAATGATTTAGGAAAAGTGCATTTAGTGTGTGTTGTTTGCTCTTTGTTTGAAAGAATCGTAATCTTCTTTCCTTAGTAGCTAGGATTTTCATTGCTCAAAATAAACAACGATTTTTTATCATTGTAGAATGCATATTTAGGAATTTTACATCTACATCACTTGGTGAACCACTGAAAGACAAAAATTCTAAACAGGATCCACTCTAAAATAAATTTCAATGAACTTAACAACGCTCTGGAACCTAACGTAACACATCTAGAGGTCTAGGCTAGAGACGTGTTCTGGCGTCATAAAATCTAGTAACTATCATTTTCATCGAAGGTTTGGTGATTCCTCCCTTTGATACGACAAGTGCTAGCACAGACTTGTGCTCCTTATACTATCGAGTATATACTGGGAGACCACAATTGGTTTATATCCTTTATCCATAGGAAGCCGTGTCTGCCACCCTATTGATCGCAATGCATTGAACAAAGCCTTCAGGAAGATTGACTGCCGTACATAAGTCCTTGGTAATTTCTCTTTAATTTATCACGAAGATGTATTTTGCAGTTTTGCGATTGGTTTAGTAATCCCTCTGTCTAGATCTCCAGAGTAGTCATTTTCGTTCCTTTTCGACTCCTTAAAAGAAAAGGTCCATTTGAGCACTTGTCACTTCAGGCTCATTAAAAATCGAAGGGGACTAGAGTCATCTTTAGCTTTTTCTCGACTCCTAAAAATTTGAAAAGCGAAAGTTGTGTCAAGGCATCATTAAAATTTATTTAATTTGGAACAACATCTCTATTTGTTCATTGATCTTAGGTTGATAAAATGGAGTCCACCAATCAAGGAATCCATCTCAAGGGAAATCCTAGTCCTTTTACTTCTTGGGGAAATATTGGTGCTGCTCATATGGCCACTTTGTCCCTTCCGGGAATTACCATTGGCCTACCAATATGGCTGTTCTCAACCTCTACGGTTCAAAACGCTGTGATTCCTCTGCAATCGAGTACACCTCCAGTTGATCCTAACATTGTCCCTTTGCCTTCTTCCTTGTTTGTTTCTACCTCCCCTTCTTCCTCTTCACTTGGTAAATTATTGATACTAGTAACTAGGTGGCTAAGAAGAAGAAGAAAGGAAGAAGAAGAAGAAGAAGCCAATTCAGTAAGGGGGCAACCAAGCAATGTCTAATGAAAATCCATCCGTTAAGCCACCAAAAGCTAAATATCCATGCATAATTTGTGCGGGAGACCATTTTCATCGAAATTGTCCTTATTTTCCTCGGATCTTGAAAGAATGGTATTCTCATTTGCACTGTCTGGTGTCATCAACCTCTGGTGATCATGTTGGTAACACTCCATCAACTAGTAATAGAGAAGTTCATGGAAAAAAAGGAAAGGTCAAAGTTCCATGTAGGTTATGTGAAGGGAACCATACCCTTCACCGTTCTCCTTTTTTGGATGAAGCCAAAAGAGTCTTGGATAAGCATCCTGCTTCACCGTAGCAACTTCCATCTGGATATAAGAAAATCTCCCCAAGTCCTTTACTAGTTGAAAATCTGACTGACATAACTCAACCATCGGTCGAAATGCCTATCACTGAAAGTGAATCTTCTGAGTCTATACCGGACCAAAGTCAATAGGTCGAGATGGCAGTCAACTGAGTTTTACCTTTGGAAGGTCCACCTTCAAATGATACCATTCCCAAAGAGAGTGGGAACGATACTGTTCAAATTCTTTTTGTTACTTTAGAGTCTGATGAACTTGGGGGCAATCCGCCTGTTCCTTCACAATAGGAAGAGAATCCCCCAGTTCCCGCTACTCAAGGGGTCAATTCAACCATTTATTCAGTACCCCCTCCATGTAGTCTAGTCACTTCCTTTTATTGGAATTGACTAGCAAGATCCCGCCTTCCTTCTAATGTGTCATTCCAAATCATAGTACAATTTTACAAAATGATTGTGTCCAGAACTATCATAGATGAAGGGGCATCAGTGAATATCCTTTCCTCAACTACCTGCAAAGTGGTTGGTTCGCCATCGCTTATGCCTGTTACTCAAAATTTATTAGGCTTTAACAAAGGAACCAATGAACCGTTAGGGATCCTTCCTAAGTTACCAATTACTTTGAGAAGGAAAATCGTTCACTTGAACATGATGGTAGTCCAAGGACCGTTAGATTACAATCTACTTCTTGGACGTGACTATGTTTACAACATGGAAGCTACTTTTTCGACACTCATTCAAGTGACGTGTTTCCCGCATGAAGGCAAAATTGTCTAGCTTATTGACCAACTTTCATTTCTCGGTTCAAACACAGCTCCAAGTCAAACATCATCCCTAAATGGTCCTTTTGCATCAAGAGTTTCTCTTCAACCTTGATTCCATCCACCTAATTACTGCGAGTAGTCCAGTGAATGTAACGAAGCTTAGGGGGCATGCACCCTTGTCCCTTTGGCGAATGAACCTAGCTGAAAAGATAGGTTTCCCTATAGGTTATTTGATTGGAAGTGCCATCCCACACCATTCAGTATTGTCCACTTTGTGGATGAAGCCAAGGAAGTGTTTTGTCTAACTGCTGAGGAAACCATCGTACCATATGAATTTCCCTGTAAGTTAAGTGATTGGTCTGACACACCACTCACCTCTGTCTAATTGGTGGACAAAACCAAGGAAGTGTTTTTGTGTAACTACTAACAAACACAATCTTGCTTAACCATAGTAATTCCCATATGGTTATTGGAGACTCTCCTTTTCTCGATGCCTGGGGGCATGCAAACCTTTTTATGCAAGCGGAAAACGACCAATTTCATTTTTTAGCTTTTTAGTTTTTCAATTTCTTAGGTTAGGTGATTGGTCCGACAATGTCTGCGCCGTAGACAGAGCAAAGGAAGGGTTTTGTCTAAACTACTGATGAAACCATCCTACCTAACCTCAGTAGTTACTTAGCTTTTAGTGTTTTTTTAGTTTTGTAGTTCGTCATTTCTAGCCTACATAAAAATTGAATGAGCAATGTTTCCGCAAGGTTCATGCTCGTTAAAAAATGAACCTACCAAATGAGCAATGTTTCCACAAGGTTCAAGCTCGTTAAAAAATGAACCTGCCAATGGAGCATATGTTCCCCCAGAGTTCAAGCTCATTAAAAAATGAACCCACCTTCAGTAAATAACCTTTGTGATTGCCCTGCTATCAGCCTTTTGAGCCTTGGTTGTGTTCCTGCCATCACCTCCATTCTTTTGGCTAATCATATGCTTCCACTTGATTGTTTACCTTTTGAGGAACATCTGCAATGAGCAGTCCTCTTAGCCACCCTCTTCAAATCACCATGTTTTGAGAAGTTCCAAGATTACTCGGAACCCGTCGCTACCCTAAATGCCACTTGTTCCTCAAAAAATGAGTCTCCTTTAAACTCTTTTTAGACTCACTAAATATGGAAAGATTGTCGAGCAATTGGCCTCTCCAGCTCGATAAAGTGATTGGAAGCGCCATCCCTACCGTATATCTTAATCTTTTTTGGACTTGAGTGATTATCTCATGAAAAGGATCGAGCGCTTGTCTATTTTGGCTCGCTAAAGTGATCGAAAAGTCATCCCTTTTGTATTATTTTAATCTTTCTTGGACTTAAGGGATTATGCTACGAAAAAGAACTGCTGGAGTTTCCTTTTCGTCCCTTTTTAGACTCTCTAAACATGAAAAGGATTGAGTTATCTTTGTCCTTAAAATCTCTAAAACAATAGTGACAAACTTTTCCACCCAGACAACAACAAGTTTCACTATCGTTAGACTCACTAAAACATAGAGACAGGTTTTCCCGAAGGGAAAATTATAGAGCAAGCATATGTTATCCTCCTCAAGCTTAACAAAATAAAGAGGTACTAGTCAGCAATGACTAGGGAAAAAGGGAAGAAAACTTGAAGAATTTTATTGGTAGCAGGTCACTCTTGAACATGACACTTTCACTCCATCATCATGATTGAGTCAAGTTGGGTTATTCTATTCACCGGTCATATCACCATTGGTCCTCCATACCATCCATCTTTTGGGGTTAATGCTACCAATCCATCTCAGTATCACTGATATGTTCAAGAGAGGTCATTTCGAGAATTCACCATCCAGTTAATACCTCATCCACTGCAATACCTTCACCCTCCATTTTTCATGACCACCATTCCTGAACCTTATATCATCAAATCGTTTTAATCTCGAGAAAATCATTTGCTTCGTTTCGTGTCGTAGATATGGGATACATTAAGGCCCTCCTATGACTGGTCACTTCTTTTCGACATCAGCTCATTATCCAAGAAGTTGACTTAGAAACAACCCTTTCAGTACTTTGAAGCTTGCATGCCTCAACGGCAAGTTTCTCACTTCCAGTGACAGGTTTACATCAATGGCCTTTGACCAAAAGATTTTTCATGGTGTTCGACATCGGATCATATATTCACACCATGTGAATTGTACTGTAGTACCTTGAGGGTCATTATCATTATCAGTGATTCCTCTTGTGCCTGTAAACATATTATATTATTGGTCGGTAATCAGGTGATGTCTTTCCATGTTCGACTTCAGGACATCTTTTCACATGGATTGACTTGTACATCGGGCAAAGACTGAATGAGTTTGAAGACCCCGGATCTAGTTTCATCCATCCAGGCTGTGATATATTCAGGGATACAAAGACATCAAATGTACATAGATGCTACACAGATAGTCATCTATGCCAGTGAAGATGACTCTTTATATCAAGAATCACGAGTTTGCAACTGTGGACGATTATCTGTCTTATGTACATGAAAATGAATTTATAAAGCTGAGCATGGGAATGCCTACCTTAGCTAGATCATGAAAATAATATGATGATGATGTATTTTATTGTATCTTATACAAGTCACCTTCTAGTTCGAATACCTCGGATCCTCATGATAAAGCATTTCACCCGACATCGAAAGATTTATGACTTCATGCTTTAGGGGACAAATGTTATAGACATATTTGGGAACTGCAACCCCAATCTTATATGTCTACAAACCAAAGGATCTCTAACCCCTAAAAGTGTTGTTTCATACCCTAAAGGATCATGCTCAACTGATTACATCATTCCCCAAAAGTTCCACCTAAAAAACCACTCAGAACTAGCCAAAAATGGACCATAATGACCACTCCACTATCAGGGTGCGATGCATACTGACTTCTACACTAGCCATGTGCGATGCATACTAAAGAGGCATTCTATGGGGTGTGATGAGCGAGGATGGACAAATGTCTGAGACAGTTTGCTAAGTGGATGCTCATGGAATCTTCTAAAAAACTTCTCCTATGACACTTGCCTCTTCGAATTTGCCCAAGGATGACTAAGAGATCCAAAAAATCTCCAAGTGGAACCAAGAACAACAAGTGGAATGACACTAATCAAAAACCCAGAGATGACTCACACCCTTGCAAACATCTATAAATGGATCCCTCATTTGAGAGATCTAGAGGCTGGAATTTGGTAATTTGTAAGGAAGTGCTGATCGTTTGTCTTTGAGAAAGGGCCTTGTATTGTTGCGTGATTTTGCTTTTCATAAGGTGAAGAGGACTTTGATGCTGGGAGGATGATGTTGGATCAGACAACTGGGTTGTATTTCTCCCTTCTATTTTAATAAAGTTCTTTGAGTTTTCCTCCATACAATCGCATATTTGTGAATCTTGTTATTTGTGAATTCTATTGTATGTTCAATGTATTTCCGATTCTGCATTGTTTATGATATAATAGATCGAGATGCTTTGATGGTGTTTTTTTACTTTGTTTCTACAGGTACTCTCTAAGTAGGATAAGTAGGAGAAGAGGGGCAAGCTCTATCATGGGAGAGAGAAATCAAGCAAGGAGTTAAGCAGAAGATCCAGGTTGGTCCCTTTGCTTCTCTCTTATCTTTCATACATAGAGGAAATCACAAATTGCTTTGATTGTTTGTTTCTAGGATAGCTGCCAATCCTAGTGGGACTAGCAGATTGAAAAGACACTATTTTTCCCAGAAACATCTACTGCTATGCAATTCTTGGAAACAACATGTCCCAAGTAGTGTCCTTTTATCTGAAAGAAACTGCACTTTCTAATCTTACCATACAACTGATGCTCTCTTAGAAATCTCAACACTCCTACTAAATCCTTAGTATTCTCTTCCTCATTGTTAGAATATATCAATATGTCATCAGTAAATACAATAAAAAACTTCTCCAGATAAGAAAGAAACATATTATTCATGAAACACATAAAAGTAGTTGGAGCATTACTAAAACTGAATGGAACTACAAAAAACGCATAATTCCTATACCTGGTCCTTAAGGTAGTATTGTTGATGTCATCTTCTTTGATGTGTACCTGATGGTATCCAGATACATGTTCTTTATTGTCACCTTCTTCACCTATCTGTAATTAATGCAAAATCTAAGAGAACCATCCTTATTCTTCATGAATAATATTGGTGCACCCCGAGGCAATACACTTGGCCTAATGTATCCCTTTTCATGCATTTCCTTTAGATGCAACTTTCGATCTATTAATTTTGGAGTGCTCATCCTATAAGGTGCCTTTGATGCTAGTTATGCCCCTAGTACCAACTCAATAGAAAAGTCTACTTCCCTGTGTAGAGGAAACTATGAAATATCTACTGGAAACACATCCTAAAACTGTTGTAATATATGGTACCTCTTGAAGATTCCTGCATCCTCAACATCCTTTCCCTTGGCACTGGAAATATGAATTGCAAACATCACGTACCCTTTTCTGCAACTACTCTTAGCCTGCATAGCTATAACCATCCTCACTAATGTAGGCTTCTTCTTCCCCTGCAATATTCTCTTCTCTTCATTATCATCTAGGTGCTCAATATCTTTGTCATAGAAATCTACTTTGGTCTTGTGAAGATACAATCAATCCATACCCAAAACCATATTATACGATCCTAATGGAAGTACATTCAAATTTACTAATGTAGGCATACTATTCAATTCAAAGTCACAAGCTCTTTCCCAATGGTGAACTCTCTTCTTCGTACCTGTAGCCAAATGCACCAACCAAGATTCTCCATGCACTTATTTTATCAACCCACACTTATCCACCAAGTCAGGAGTAACATAACTATAATTAAATCCAAGATCAATCAAAATAGAAATAGCTTGATCATAAAGCTTACCATCCATCTAAATGATAGATATTTGGTGATCTGCCTATCCATTTTTCACAACCGAATAAATTCGAGGAATACTATGACAAACATCCCCAACTATTTGCACCTCCTAGGCACTATAGATATGAGGCCTACCTCCTTAGTACAATGGAAAATCCTTCCTACGATGATCTTTTCCACATATCCAACACTGCAACAATGATCTACTATCACCTCTAGTATGCTTCTTTCCTGGTTGCGACACATGTCCCTTCTCAACTGCACTAATCTCCTTGTAAGGAGAAACATTTTCTTGGTCATGTGCATATTGAGGAATTCCTTTCTTCAGTGGCCATTTCCTTTTACTTTCTCATTTCCTTTAAAGTCACACTTAGGCTCAGATTTTCACCTTGATTGCTCATAACAGTGCTTCAATTTATGGATGGCTTCCTCTAATGATGTCTGATCATTAAACACAATCCAGACTCTATATGTTGCTAGAAATCCACTCATGAATCTCTAAATCTTAGCCTTCTCCTCCTTGAGATATGGAACATAGCTCAACAGATCCAAGAATATTCTAGTGTACTCATCATCTGTCATAGAACCCATCTATAGATCATAAAAATCCTTAGATCTATCATCATAGTACCTCTCCGATAATTACTTCTTCTTGAATATCCTCTAAAAGTCATCCCAAATAAAGTCTTCTTCCTGAATTCCCTTGACCTTCTTCACATCTTTCCACCAAACATCTGCTTTCCCTTTATGACTGAAGGTGGTTATCCTGGCTTTCATGGTCTCTGAATAGCTATGGAATCTAAAGAATTTATTCAGTCCAAGAAACCATGCCTCTGCATATTTTGGTTTCTTCATCTCTCCATCAAATGTAGGAGTCTTCACCTTCTTGAATCCCTCAGGTAAATACGCCCTCCTCCTATAAGGACAATTGTGGAGCTATAAAAAGGGTCTCTTTCACCTCTAATTACCTCACATTAGTTGTCAATCCAGGAAAGTTTTGTTATTTCAAAGAGTGTCTCAGTCTGAGGCGATCCTTCGTCAGAGTAATGCTAGTAGTACAGTGTTCAGAAATACAAGAGTAAATGGATGCTTGTTTACAGTAAACTACTTCAAAAGATTAAAATACTCATTCAGAAAACTAAGCAAGTTATTAGTCAAGGGTTCAGTAGCAGTAACTCATCCCTTTGTAAATTGATGAAACTAAGGTAAATCAGAGAATAGATCATGGATTTGGGAGCCAAGCAGTAAATTTCAGTGCTCACTACAGCCCTGGATCGTTCTTCACACCAAAATAACAAAGAACAGGAAATAGAACGGAAAATATGAAATGGAACAACGAAATAAGAAATGGAACGGCAAATCTGAAATGGAACAGCAAACCTGAAATAGAACAACAAATCTGAAATAGAATAACAAACTGGAAACTGTAATAGCAACTAAGTCTAGCAAGCAGTAACACCTTAGTCTACAGATGAAATGCATGAATCGTGACCTAAAGGAATCAAATGGCAATCCTTCACTCTTAAGGACGAATTGAACAACACACCAAAATGGAACAGCACTGAGCAACGACGAATTATAGAACAATACTTCAAAACCATATATGCACATGGCACACCTTAATAGTAACCTGATCTTGGTAAACCAGTTATCGCTCTTAGTTATAAAAGGCTACGACTGCATTTCAGAATGGAACAGCAATGTCTATAGATCCACAATCGCAATGAACATAATCACTAAGATGAATTCCGTAATACCAATGAATAAGTGCACGGCACAGAGGCTCTGTAATTGAACAGCAACAATATTCTGTAAAGACTGACAGTATTATATCAACACTTAGAAGAACAGTGATACGTTAGAGAATCAATGCAGTAATTCTGTCTCAGTAAAGTAAGCATAACAGAGCATGTGATGTAAACTTAACAAAACGCATCAGATTACCAAATAACGCTGATAAGAAAACCATGCATAAACCAAACGTAATAGTACAGGAGCAAGTGTCCTCCAGGGCCAGGCCCTTAGCCTCCAGGGGTACACCGCTTGAAGTTATTCCAGACTCAGAGTTGAAATAGTAACCAAGGTTGTATTAATGCATAAAGCGAAATTACAATAGATCGGTTCTTAACGAGACTCGATGATCAAAGTTTTGATCTTAAAGGAAATTACATAAAACATAACCAACCCCCCCTCGAGCTAACAGTGCTTCCCCTTTTATAAGGGTGAAGGCAGAGATATCTAAGTGTAGAAATAGATAAAACAGCGATCCCTCAGGATCAAGGATCCTGAGGGATTCGCCGAACCGTTAGTCCTCAGTCATCTCTTTCCTTTCCTGCGCCGAGCCGATATCTCCACTTCCTTTCCAGGGCTGATTCGCTTTGATTTGCTTTGCCTTGTTTGCATACGGTCTCCCGTCAAAGGGACAACGGTTAACCCATCCTTGTCCTTTCCTTTGGAACGACAACTTCTCGTTTTCCCTCCTTCCTGCATAAGGAAATGACAATTGTCAGTGTTTTCGTCTTGCATATTAATCTCGCATGTTTTATTACAATTCCTTATCGTTTTTTGAGTTCATGATGCAAAAAGGTTTGTAAGTTCTAATGAAAAGATGCTGAAATAATTACCAAAAACATACCTTCTTTAGTACTCGACACACCCCCTGCTTACCCTTTTTCATGCCCTCATGAAAACATTGTAGTTGATGTGTAAGGCAGTGAGTGAGTAGGCTGGAGATGGAATCTCTTGTGAAGGCCTACAACCATGATGCATAACTAGGTGTTCAAAGAAATGGCCTGTCTGACCCTCAAGCATCTCATACAGGGCTTGGTATCCGGGTGCAGGGTGCCAAATAATTGGACTCCGAAACCTATATCCTAACCAGGATGGCCCTGCCCTCAAAATGACTTCACCATAGAGGTGCAAGCGGTTGGCAGCTAATTTAAAATTTTCATACTTAAATGGTTCCCTGAGCTGGATATTCGGATTAGAGATTTGATACCAAAATTTAGCCACATCAATGGTAGGGTCTTTGATAGAGAAGAAGTATTCTAATCCCTGTTGAATGATTGCCTCATGCATGGGTCCTAATGCTTCAATTACACCTGGAGTCTTCAAGAGGTTTCTATGTTTTCTCCACAACTGTACTGGATCCCTAGGCTCAGCTCTTACCCACAAATCTAATCCGTTTTCTTGTCTTTGGAAAGCATTATAGGTTTTAAGCCATTTAATTTTATTAACCCCAAATGAAATAAATGCCTGTAAATTGATATCCCCAACAAAAGGCCCAGGGTTCAGCTCGGTCTCCTGGTCTAATAAAAGGTTATGTAAGTAAAACTCACACAGTAGTCTCTGAACTTTTACCTCGTAGTGCTTACAGTAGTTTATAAAATCATCAAGGGTATTAATTTGTATGGGAGCACCTGCTTTAACAGCCTTTATTTTCAATTGCAAATATCGTTCCATTAAAAACAAGGCATAATTCTTAGCAGGGGCTCTACATGCTAGGACGTCATTGTACAAAGAACATAAGGTATCCATCTGCTTGCTAACTATATCTAACCTACGAGCTACCTTCGCGACTTTTTCTTCTTCCCTTCGCCACCCTTCAAAGGCCTGGCTTTCGGATAGATTGATGTTCCTAAGCTGTTGTTGTAGCTCTTCGTACTTTTCTTGAGGGACTTTTTTCTCTCTAAGATTTTCTGCTTATTGCTGAGCTTGCTTCAAACCCTTCTGTAGGGTTACCATCTTTGGATCTCTTTTCCATGCGGCAGTGGAGGCCAGGAGTTTTACTTGAATTTTCCTTTTGCGTTGTTTTGAGTTCATGACTTTGATCACTCCCGAAGGTGGTGTCTCCATCTGAATTTCCTTATCACGGGTCAACATCTCATCCATTTCTATCTTAACGTGGATATCAGTCCACTACTGTTCCTTTTCAATTGGAACAATAGTCTGCTTCCCACCATCATTTGGAATAGCATCCTGGTTTTCGACAGTGTTTGAATAGCACGATGGACTCTGGTCCTCCGCCCCTTTGCCTTGAGGGGTTTTGCTGGAGTGTTTGCATTTTTCCTTCCCGAAGTCCTTTTTACCCTTTTCCTTGCTTTTAGAATCCTAATCTGCTGGTGGAGCTGGACTATTATATTAACTAATCTCTGCTGTTCCTTTCGCAATTCCTTAATTTCCTGAATTTCCTTAAAAGGAACAGCAGGTTGTTCACTGTGGCCTGGACTATGACTAACTTCCTGATTTTGTTCCTCGGGTGCTTCTTTGTTGTTCTGCTCTGGCTGCTCCGGGGCAAGAACCCTAGCTGGTTCTGTTATTTCTTGGGTGACTTCCTTTTCTGCCCCCCCTGCCTCTGGAGTTTCTTCTGGTGTCGTCTGGCTAGGAACGGGTTGTCCCTGTTCTGCATCTCCTGTCATGTTTTCATCATGAACGGGAAGATTCTCTTCTTCTGCCTCCTTTGCATGTGATTCTTCAGGTGCATTTTCCTCCTGAGGTTTCTCTTCAGCATGGAGGTCTAATGGACTGGAAGGTTGGCCATATTCGCCCATATTGGCCAAAACTTTGGCCAATTCATCTTCTCCCAATGGGTCCTGCAATGGGCTACCTTCTTGCTGTTCTGTTTTCTCCTCCTGCTCAGATTGCTTGGCCTCCTCTTCTTCTTCAGATTGCTCGGCTTCTTCTTCTTTTTCTCCTTCTTCTTCAGATTCCTTGACTTCTTCTTCTTTTTCTCCTTCTTCTTCAGATTCCTTGACTTCTTCTTCTTCTTCTCCTTCCTCTTCTTCCTGCACTCCTTTCTCATCGTCTTCCCCTTCTAATCATGGGGGTTGCTCATCTTCTATTTCTACCGGCTGGCTCGTGTTTCCTTGGGGCTTCTCCAGCCTCCCTCATAGCCGTGCTAGCTGGACATATTTCCTGCATTTTTCTGGACGCTCAGGTGTACTGGTGGCATGTTTACGTTTTGGGGATAGTGTGGTCAATCTTCCTTCTATTATGCCAATTAGCTCTTCAGGCTATGGCTGAATATTAACCGTATCAACCCATGACGACTAACAACTGATTCTACATGCTGTGCCTTTTTTATGCTCCGTGCAACGTCATGAATGTTGTTGGGAAAAGTATCCATTCAGAATGCCCCTATCCCACTCTAAGGTGTGATAGTGCCTTAGCAACAAACAAGGAAAACTACTTGAGTATTCTTCTTTATGAAATTTAAATGAAGAGGAAAGATGTAACTAACCTGTGTCTTTCTCTAGTTTGTTGATCCAATCGCTCCTCTCTTCACTAGCTCCCAGCTTCCTGCTCCCTTACCGGCCCAGCTTCACCGAATTCCTGCAAGATCACAGAAGAGAGAAACTACACGAAGATATAGATTTACATTCATAAAAAGCTTAGGATCAGATTAAGCTAAACATGCAAATATAAAAAAACATCATTGATACACAGCATGTAGGAGAAACTCAAATAATTTTATTGATATGATAAGAAAGTCCAAGAGGAGATACAACCAAGTGAGTCCCGATCCAGCATCTACCTCCCAGCAAAGGAATCCCTTCCACTCCTCCAACAAAGCATAAATCACCCAATACACTAATCTCAATCTCAAACCAACAGCAATTCTCTGCAAAGTACAAAATTCCAGCCTCTGGATCTCTTGGATGAGGGATCCATATATAGATGTAAGCAGAGAGGATGAGTCAGCTTATGTTTTGACTTGTGGCTTCTCCCTGTCAGTTCTTGTTCCACTTGGAGGCTGAGAGCCTCTTACTCATCACTGGTCGAATTCATTGAGGCAAGTGTCATTGAGGAAGATTCTGGAAGCTTCCAGTGTCTGTACACCTCGCAGAATGACACTTCCATTTGGCATTTCTCGCTCAACGCACCCTGGTAGTGCATTTAGGTGCATTGCAATGCACCTAGCTAGTGTACTGGGGTGCATTGCAACGCAGGCAGCTAGTAGAGCATCTGAATTGATCCTGATTTGACTAGTTCTGAGTGGTTTTTGGTGGAGAACTTCTGGGAGAAGCTGTCATTGGTTGACCTTGTTCCTTTAGGGGCAGGAACAACACTTTTAGGGACTTTGGATCCCTTGGATTATGGACATTTCATGCTTAATGCTGTAAGGCACAAAAATGTCTATAACAGTTGCCCCCTAAAGTATGAGGCCGTTTATCGGGTGAAATGCTTTATTAGGAGGATCCGAAGTTCTTTCAATGCTGGGAGGAGACCTGTAATAAGATACAATACAATACATTATTTTTCATACTGTTTTCATGATCTACCTGAGGCGGGCATTCCCATGCTCAGCTTTATAAATTCATTTTTGTGTACATAGGACAGACAATCGTCTGATGGTAGACTGATGATCTTGATGAAATCATCATCCTTTTGGTAGGATGATTATCTGTTCTGTAATGCTGTACATTTCCATGTCTTTATTTTTTCTGAATATATATCGCAGCCTGGATGGATGAAACTAGATCCGGGGTCTTCAATCTCGTCCGATCTTCACTCTAAGTACAAGTCGATCCATGTGAGAAATGTTCTGAAGTCGAACATGGAAAGACATCGCTTGATTACCAGTCAATGATGTAAACTGTTAACAAGCGCGAGAGGAATCACCGATAATGATAATGACCCTCAAGGTACTGCAGTACAATTCACGTGGTGTGAATAAAGGACTTGGCGTCGAACACCACGCAAAATCTTTCGGTCGAAGGTCATTGATGTATACCTGTCACCGGAAGTGAGAAACTTGCCATTGAGGCATGCAAGCTTCAAAGTACTGAAGGGGTGTTCCTAGATCAACTTCTTGGATAATGAGCTGATGTCGACAAGAAGCGATCCGTCAAAGGAGGGCCTTAATGTATCCCACATCAGTGACACAGAACGGAGCAAATGATTTTGATGGAGGTGAAAACGATCTGATGATATATGGTTCAGGGTGGCGGTCATGAAAGAATGAAGTGTAATGTATGGTAGTGGATGGGACACGGTTGACTTCTCTAGATGACTTCTCTTGAACATATCGGGGACACTTGTATGATGGATTGATAGCATTTACCCCAAAGGTGGATGGTATGGCGAAACCATGGTGATGTGACCGGTGAATGAAACAACCCAACCCGACTCAGGCACGGAGTGGAAGTGTCATGTTCAAGAGCGACTTGCTACCAATAAAGGTTCTTTGAGTTTCTTCCCAATTTTTCCCCAGTCATTGCTGACCAGTACCTCTTTATTTTTGTCAAGCTTGAGGAGGATAACATATGCTTGTTCTATAATTTTCCCTTCGTGCAAACCCATCGCTATGTTTTAACGAGCCTAGCGATAGTGAAACTCGTTCTCGTCTAAAGACAAGTTTGTCGCTATTGATGTTTTTTAACGAGTCTAACGACAAAGATAACTCGGTCCTTTTCATCTTTAGAGAGTCTGAAAAGGTACGTAAAGATAACTTCGGGAGTCATTTTTCGTCATCTAATCCCTTAAGTCCGAAAAAGTATAAAACAATACAAAAGGGATGAATTTTCGATAGTTTTAACGAGCCGAACAAAGCAAGCGCTCGATCTTTTTGTGCAATAATCCCTCAGGTCCAAAAAGATTAAAATCTAGAGGAGGGATAGCACTTCTGATCGCTTTAACGAGCTGGAAGGCCAAAACTCGGGAATCTTTTCATATTTTACGAGTCACATGAAAAGAGCTTAAAGAAGACTCGTCTTTCGAGGAATGAGTGATAAAATGGGTAGCAGCTGATTCCAGGTAAGGGTTGGAATTCTCCAAGCACGACAGTGTCACAAGGATGGCTAGTGAAATCACTCTTCGCAGCTGTTCCTCAAAATGGGTAAACAATCAAATGGAGGTGAATGATCGGCCAATGGAAAAGTGGAGGTGATGGTGCAAACACGACCAAGGCTTTAATGGCTGATAATGTTACATTCACGGTGGTTATTTACCGGAGGATAGTTCATTTTTTAACGAGCTTAAACGCGGGTTGAAACACTTTCTCGGTCTTATGTTTATTTTTTAACGAGCATGAACTATGTGCTAAAACTGCTCGATGATAAGTTTGCATGCCCCCAGCATAATAACGCAAATCGAGGTGCATGCCCCCCAAGCTTCATTGCATTCAACTTGGTGGTTGGAATGAAGGTTTACCTTTGAGATTTGAAAAGGGGATTTGTTTCATTTTTTAATGAGGTTGACACAGTAAAAGAACTATCCTCATGACTTCTTGTTTCATTTTTTAACGAGGTTGACACGAGATAAGAACCGTCCTCGGAATCCACTGTGTTTACAGTATTTGATAGAAAATAAAAAACTGAAGGATGATAAAGGTCATCATGAGTATCTTCTCCACAATCCGGGAGAAGGGAACGATGGTGGGAATCATTCCATGGTGCCCCGTCAATTACCATTGATTGGACAACTCCTTCGTCGGTGACATGCACTTGCGACCAAGGATCTGAAGGGGTACCAGGCCAAGAAAATTGATTGCTACAATATTTCTATTATGGCGATGATCCATGCTGACAAAATGTTTAGGAATCTTTCGAACCCATTAAATATAGAAGATTTCATATTGCAGGTTTCCACTATGGCCACTTCCGCCAAATTGCTCGGAGGCGATAGGGAAAAAGTACCCATTAAGGCAGGATCTTTTAGGAGGCCTACTCCAATATTTTGAAGCGAATGATTGCTTCCATGGATCATTGGAATGCTTCCCGTAACTTGTGAACTATTGGGGAGAAATGTTTGTTGGTCGACGATTGTAATTCCTCCTTGAAAGGGAAATGAAATCTTTCTAAAGTAGGTCGACACAACTGCCGCCATGGCATATATCCAGGGCCTTCCCAGTAGGATGTTGTAATCGAGGTTTCCATCAATTACTTCAACATCAATTCCTACTGTTTTGCCCCCTAGTTCAACTTGCAAGTTACTTAAAATCCTGTATGGAGTGTATGATCGTCCATCAAATGCTTTTAACGTCGTTGATGATCTCGACAAGGGTGGTGAGCCTAAATTTTTCCAGCAACTCATCGACATAATACACGTAGATGCCCCCTCATTAATAATTGTTCGATGAACAGTTTTGTTGAGGGCTTTCACTTGAATAAGGAAAGCTAGTTGAGCTGGTAACTGAGGGTCATATCCTTTATGATCAAAGGCCACAAGATTGGAATCCATTGGGCCAATCCCACCTATTGCTAATAATAAAGCTTGCTCTTGGGAGGGGAAATTTTGTGGTACCTCAAGTGTCGACATAGCGGACGACAATTGGGCTAGGTCCTCTATTATATTATAATTCTGTGCTATTTTTGTACGAGGATTAAATGTCGATTTCTGTACTATTCCCTTTGGCGACTTTATCATTTGTTCAGGAATTATGGGTGGCACAACATCGGTCAAAGTTGTCGTCGAATTACTAGGTTGTTCATTAGCCTTGTTATTCGACAGCTGTGGATTCCCGTAATCTTTATTCCTTGTCAAAACATCATTTTGCTGCTTTGAGACAGACAACATAAGCACTTGGGATCGGGAAGTATTTTGATTAGCAACCAGTTTAGTTCCCGGGTTTGGAAACGGATCAGTCAATACTGCTGAGGGTTTTGAACTCTTAAAGAGTTTCTTAACTTCAGCTTTATGTGGACAATCTCTCGTCTGATGATCCTCATCACATATATGACACCCCGTAGGGGGTTTCCTTTGCCCATAAGGGTTTGCAGAAGGTTTTCCAGGAGATGACTCATCCTATTTCCTTTTTCTCCTTTTCTTTTTCTTCTTGCCCCATGGTTGCTTCAGTTGTTTGCCCTTGTCAGTCGACACGGCATTTACTTCCGAGGCAAGAAGTTCCTCATTTGCATTTTGACTAGAAATCTTACAGGCCTTTTTAGATGTAGCCTTTGTCGATTTCGTGTCTGTCGCGCCAATCACGCCATCGATGGCATGAGAGTCATTGTTTGATTTAGGAGGAGGAGGAACTGAGAATTTCGGTCTAGGGGCGTCAGTTATTTTGTCGTAGAGCGTGCCAGACTGGGTATAGACCAAGTCCAGATATTGCGCACGAGCGATAACTTGCTCTTCTGTTACAACTCCCCCTTTTGCCACATCTTCCGTGATGGCAGGAAGTAATGACTTGATAAACCATTCAGCTAATAGCTGATCGGGGACGTACGTTTTTACCATCCTACGACGACGTCGCCACTCATGTATATGATCAGATATGTGAGTGGCCGTCGTTTGTTTGAAGTTGGTAAGGAGTTCCGTTCCCGTTTCATACCTTATCGGTAATTGAAAATGGGTTAAAAAGGTTGTGGCTAGGGTACTGAAGTTGTCGAATGAAGCTCTAGGCAATTCGATATACCATTTTGCTGCCGGACCAGTTAACGTCCTCTGAAAAAGGTGAAGCCTAATCGAATCATCATTTAGGGTGTTTGATGAACACCACAGATGAAAGGTCATCACATGATTCGACGGATCTTCACCCGGATTTCCATTAAATTTAGGAATATCTGATGGAAGTTTATGCGGAATCGCTGGCCACCAAGCGGCATAAGCAATTGGATCATTCGTCAGCCGGTTTAGATCTGGTAATTCTAGAGTTGCTACAAAGGGCAACTGTTGATTCAGGTTAGGCGAAGCATACCCAGGATAAGATGGAATCGCCTGAGCAGTGGGTCTTTGCATACCAGCATAATGTATTTGATGCTGGCAACTTTGACAAGGTTGATGGGCATAACCATTATAGTATGGTTGTTGATAACCGCTTTGGAAATGCAGTTGCCCATTACTTACAAAGACTTGTTGCTCAGGTCCTTGATATGATTGCTGGAATTGCGTTTGTTGAGATTGAACCAGCCTGGTTGTTGGACCATTTGCTGTTGTCCAATATTGGATGATTGACCAAGATGAGGAGTCATAGTACTTGTTTGAGCCTGAGTCGCTCCAGATAAGGAGGCACTAACCTGAGGTTGTGATTGAGTTGTCGAGACAAGAGGTTGTTGTATTGCAACCTGAGAAACTTGGGGTTGACATACAATAGGTAGCGCTTGTACTTGCGACGCAATCAACATACCAGGTATAGTGGGAATATTCGACACAGGGTGGACTGGTTGCATTGAATATGCAACCCTTGGTTGCTGAGGTAATATTGGTACCCAACCGCTGGATGTAATTTCAGTTTGACCTGAACTTTGTTGTAAACTCCCATATGGTTGTTCTCCGAGAGGGAACAATGAAAAGGCATACTGCCCTCCATATGGTGGAAATCCAGTACTTAAAGGGTATATTGGTCTTTGAATACACATTGGATCGATTTGTTGAGTTTCAACATAAGAAATACCAGATGATAATCCGAATGAAGAAATAGGAACTGACCATGTCGTCGAAACAGTCCCTGATTGGACTCCGGCTTGTTGTTGATAACTTGTCGGGACAGATGATATACCATCGAACATCGTTGGAGTAGCAGCAGGAGGCTCTGCTGCTGCTGTGTCAGATGACACAGTCCTGGATGTCGACGGTTGTTCAGACATATCTAGTCTATCCAAAATATTTTCTAGCGATTCTACAAGAACTTGCGATGAAGAGAGACTAACTTCGAAGATCAACGAGGGAAAGGTGATGATTATTCCGTTTAAAATAAATTTTAACACGCTTTGACACAACTTGTTTTTTCAGTTTTTAAAGAGTCGAGAAAAAACAAAAGATGACTCTAGTCTCCTTCGATTTTTAATGAGCCTGAAGTGACAAGTGCTCAGATGGACCTTTTCCGTTAAGGAGTCTGAAAAGGAACGAAAGGGACTGCTCTGGAGTTCTAGGTAGAGGGTGTGCCAAACCAATCGCAAAACCACAGAATAATTTTTAGGGTATGGGCGGTCAATCTTCCTGAATGCTGTGTTCAGTGCATTGCGATCAGTAGGGCAGCCGACACGGTTTCCTATGGATAAAGGTTTTATGCCTATAGGGGTCTCCCAATATATACTCGACGGTACGTGGGAGCACAATCCGTACTGGCACTTATTGTCTCTCAGGAGGAATCACCCAACCGTCAGTGAGGCCAATAGTTACCAGGTTTTACGACGCCGGAACACATCTCTAGCCTAGACCTCTATGTTGTGCGTTAAGTTACAAAGTGTTGTTAAGTTCATTCAATTTATTTTAGGTTGATATTTCTTAGAAGTTTTCGTTTTTGGATCACCACAAGATGTAGATACAATTCCTAAATGCAGTCTAAAGATGATAAGCAAGCTTTTATCTCTTTTCAACAATGAAAATCCTAGCTACAAGGGGAAAAGAAAGACACAATCTTTTCTCAAAGAGCATAGAGCACACTGTAAATGCACTTTTCCTAAATCAAATCATACAGACTGTCAAAATGCAAATGCACATATGCATGTATTTGTTTTCACTTTCTTAATATTGATGCCTAAAAAGAAAGCTGTTGTACAAATTTGAATTCGATTTCAAGTGAAAAACACAAACAAGCTTCTTTCGAAATAAAAAAAGACGATTACGACACTCTATGATTTTGAAGTAAATACTTGTTTTGACACTATAAATTCATAAATTCAAACCAAAAGACAAAAGTAAAAGAGTAATCAACTGTGAACAGCAAACAAACTCACTCCTAAGATCAAAACGACACTTACGACAGGTCTAGATCTAAGGGCGACAGTATGACTAGTTTACTTTTATAATGGGAAACTGCAAATGATGTAACAAATACACAAAACAAATATAGTTTCTTCTATACAACTGAGGTGGAATTAAGGCAAAGAAAAGGGGTTCTCAGATAGGTACACACACTGATAACAGGCTGCAAAAAACAGAGATAAAACTGAGCAAAAAGAAGCAAAGAACCACAGCTGCACAGGGCAAAGGCTGATCAGCGCACCCCTTGCACAGAGAAACTGAATTGCAGCGCAGGTAGCCCTCTCGGGACCTGCATTGAAATGTAGAACCTCTTCACAGAGCCTGCGCTGAAGCAGAAACGAGAATTGTCTCCGGGTTCTGGGTCACGGTTTGCAGTTTGATCTAATGATTTTGGCCGGATAAAAGCTATCAATAAGGTACAATTAGAGGGATGATTTAAAGGAGGACTAAGAGCTATCACAAAGGGCAGTTAGAGCATTTGTGGATCAGCTGTTCAGATCATAAACAGGCCCAGTAAATGGACTAGAGTAGCAGATCTCTACTTTGCATTTGTAAATGGCAAATGCAGTTCGATTCTCCACTCCTAAGTTTATGAGAAGAACAACAATAGAAACACAAATAAACTAACTAGATACGATCCCCAGCGGAGTCGCCAATTTGTTGTTGGGAAAAGTATCCATTCAGAATGCCCCTATCCCACTCTAAGGTGTGATAGTGCCTTAGCAACAAACAAGGAAAACTACTTGAGTATTCTTCTTTATGAAATGTAAATGAAGAGGAACGATGTAACTAACTTGTGTCCTTCGCTAGTTTGTTGATCCAATCGCTCCTCTCTTCACTAGCTCCCAGCTCCCTGCTCCCTTACCGGCCCAGCTTCACCGAATTCCTGCAAGATCATAGAAGAGAGAAACTACACGAAGATATAGATTTACATTCATAAAAAGCTTAGGATCAGATTAAGCTAAACATGCAAATATAACAAAACATCATTGATACACAGCATGTAGGAGAAACTCAAATAATTTTATTGATATGATAAGAAAGTCCAAGAGGAGATACAACAAAGTGAGTCCCGATCCAGCATCTACCTCCCAGCAAAGGAATCCCTTCCTCTCCTCCAACAAAGCATAAATCACCCAATACACTAATCTCAATCTCAAACCAACAACAATTCTCTGCAAAGTACAAAATTCCAGCCTCTGGATCTCTTGGATGAGGGATCCATATATAGATGTAAGAAGAGAGGATGAGTCATCTTATGTTTTGACTTGTGGCTTCTCTCTATTAGTTCTTGCTTCCACTTGGAGGCTGAGAGCCTCTTACTCATCACTGGTCGAATTCATTGAGGCAAGTGTCATTGAGGAAGATTCTGGAAGCTTCCAGTGTCTGTACACCTCGCAAAATGACACTGCCATTTGGAATTTCTCGCTCAGTGCACCCTGGTAGTGCATTTAGGTGCATTGCAACGCACCTAGCTAGTGTACTGGGGTGCATTACAACGCAGGCAGCTAGTAGAGCATCTGAATTGATCCTGATTTGACTAGTTCTGAGTGGTTTTTGGTGGAGAACTTCTGGGAGAAGCTGTCATTGGTTGACCTTGTTCCTTTAGGGGCAGGAACAACACTTTTAGGAACTTTGGATCCCTTGGATTATGGACATTTCATGCTTAATGCTGTAACGCACAAAAATGCCTATAACAATGAAGTAATGAATTCAAAAATGCAGGCAAATTTACAGAGCATTTTTGCTTTAGTACAACTAAGAGTTTAAGATGTCGTGGTCTTACCACGTCTTTTCTGCCTTCACAGGTGATGTAGCTTTGAATGGTCTTCGTTAATTCCACCCATGGTTCTCCTAATGCTGCTGGCAGAACCCCCTTTCCTCTAATTGTCAGGCTCTGGCCTTCGTCCTGGAAGGTTTCTATAATCTTCTGCAATCTCTCCTTCTTTATGTCATTGGTGACTGCTATGCATCTCCCCCTCACGGTGGAGTGATCCTCTTGCAAGTTTTGCAAGAATTCAATTGCTTCAGTCTCATTGGATTCCTATAAGTGATTGAAATAAGTTAGCCACCCGGGTCTTGCCAGGATTCCCCGTGCAACATCAGAGACTGTTAACACCAGTGGTTCTCTCCGAATCGATCTCCCTACCATGTTTATGGTTTTGCTATGAAATCTTAGAATTTTGACAATGGAACGACAACTGCTCATGCTGTTAGAAACACAGAGAGCCTGACAGACACGAGAATCGCTCAAAATCTAATGCTGCAGGATATACAATGGAAATGGCTTAGGAACAACAAGTCATGCAAAAAATAAAAAATAGTATATCGTTGAGCCGTGCTATTCCCAAGTATGCAGTTTCCCGAATAGTGGTCTGACATTTCATCCAAGGAATGATGAGGTTAACCTCCCCCCCCCGCAATGTGATAGGCCGTCCCGACCATCAAATAAAGGAGCGGCATGCCGGTTTGTTCTGAAGAAGAGTCATAAAGGAATAGCGTATGGCAATATTCCATGTTCACCAAGGTAGTAGATTACCGAAATCGAGGCATCAAGTTGGATCGCTTAATACGTAATAGACTGTTGTGATATGATGCGAGGCTGGGAGGATAGGACATCTGCCGTACATTCTGAGTCTCATGCGGTCATTGTCAACTGCTTTTCCATGATTGGTGAATAGATTTACATGCGTTGTATGGTTCAGAAAATAATATGCATTCATCTTATGTGATTGATTACTAAGGCATAAGAAATAGAAGGGTGGTAATAACTACCTATTGGTGTAAATAATGTGACTTCAATAGCATTAACAGTGCTCTGCTGCCGACAGGTGTCCATAACCTTTGAAGAGTTGTTTATTTCACCCATGGAACCATGATCCTTTGTGTATGCTTAGGAGGTGTTGTGTGATGTCAAAATGTAGGCCATTATGCTGGCTTGGTGACCAGTTAGCCATAATGCCATTCACGAGGAAGGAGCGAAAGGTGGGCAGGCCAGCTCATGATGAGACCTCCTATTCCAAGGTTTCTTTATTTGATATACCTTTTGGACCATATCCCTGGTGTGGTGGCCATAGTGGGAATGCCACTTCACTTTCTCCCTCATGATCATGGTAGGCTGGCTCTTGATGAGACCCCCTATCCTGCATTTGACAACCTATAAGTCATTAAGACATCATTGTTTGCTCTTTTTTCTTCTTTTTCATAAAGCACTATCCCATTTATACACAAAGGGTGGTTCAACACTCCTTAAGAGTAGGAATGGTGGAAGAAGTCTTAACATCTCAACAGGAAGATATAAACCCTTTGCTCTTATTCTTGAACAATAATCAAAGAGGATTTAAAAGGAACCAACAAGATAAAGATAAGCAATCAGAGCAGAGTTAGTGAAGCAATGACAGCAAAAGATAATAGGTAAGTGTGTCCTTCCCTCTGCCCTTTTACCAATTCAAAGAAATCTCTTATGAAAATAACGATTTTATAATTCACCTGATTTTAGTATGTTGTTATTTTGTATCCATTGCATAAGTGCATAGCTGTATTCCAAAAGACTTGAAAGAACAGGAACAATAAGCATCCTCAATTTAAAATAGCAAGGGTAACAAGCATAAGTAAAAGGAATATGAGGATGTTGCTGTTTCAAAGAGGAAGAGCAAAAGAATACAAGTGGTGTTCCTTTTAGAAAAAGGAACAGTAAAACACACAAATGTCGTTCCTTTGGAAAAGGAACAACAAAAATCGAAAATGTTGTTCCTTTGGAAAAGGAACAGCAAAACACACAAATGCCATTCCTTTGGAAAAGGAACAGCAAAAATTGAAACCGTTGTTCCTTTGGAAAAGGAACAGCAAAACACACAAATGTCGTTCCTTCGGAAAAGGAATAGAAAAAATCGAAACAGTTGTTCCTTTGGAAAAGGAATAGCAAAACACACAAATGCCGTTCCTTCGGAAAAGGAACAACAAAAATCGAAAATGTTGTTCCTTTGGAAAAGGAACAGCAAGACATCTAAGTGTTGTTCCTTTGGAAAAGGAGCAACAAAAATCGAAAATGTTGTTCCTTTGGAAAAGGAACAGCAAGGCACAGAAATGTCATTCCTGTTGGAAAAGGAACAGCAAAAAGCAAAAGTGTTGTTCCTTTGGAAAAGGAACAACAAGACACGCCGGTGTCGTTCCTTTGGAAAAGGAACAACAAAAAGAAAAAGTGTTGTTCCTTTGGAAAAGGAACAGCAAAAATCAAAAATGCTATTCCTTTGGAAAATGAATAGCAGAGAGCAAAAATAAAGAAAAAGAGCAAGTTTAAAGTAAAATGACGGTCGATCCAACAGGTGCTGTTCTTTTGAAAAAACAACAGCAAAATGAGAAATGTTGTCCCTTTGAGAAAAGGAACAACAAAAATAATAACATTGCTGCTGGTTCGAAAAGTAACGGCAAAGCATTTGATTCAAAAATATGTACAAAACCAAAAGAAATTATGTACAAACTATGAACAGAGATAATTACTTAATGAATCTCAGGTGAGGAAGACTTTTCTCCCTGCCCCAAAATTTCTATATCAGAGTCTTGGCGTAGCTGCTGGCAGAAAGACTCCCGAGTGAGTGGTTTGTGATAAAGGCGAACTCGGTGGCCATTTGCCTTGAAGGAATATCCAGAACCGTCAATAGTGATTAGAGTCAGAATACCATTGTCATGTACCTTCTGATTTCGTATGGTCCCAACCAACGATTCTGGAGTTTCCCGGGAAAGTCCTGAAACCTGGAATCATACAAAAGTGCCCAGTCTCCTTCGTGGAAGACTTTATTTTTAATGAGAGCATCATGCCATTTAGCTCACTACTGTTGGATAAGTGCAGTATTTTGGATTATAGAGAGCCTGATTTCATCGAGCTCATTGATATGCTGCAATCGATTAATCTGTGCCTCCGTTAAATCTAAGCCAACTTCCTGTGTTGTTCGCAGTGTTTGGATTTCGAATTCTATGGGAAAAATGGGTTGCTTTCCAAACACTAATTGATAAGGTGAGTAACTAGTGGTACTTCTCCATGTTGTTCTGTAAGCCCACAGTGCCTCTGGTAGTTTGGCAGCCCAATCACGTCTATGTGACGTGATTGTTTTTGTTAGGATTGCTTCTATTATTTTATTGTTGCTTTCTACCTGACCATTTTCCTGTGGGTGGTATGGAGTAGTGATTTTGTGCTAGACATGATAGTTTTTGAGTGTTGCTGCTATTTTGTTCCCAGCAAACTGTGGTCCACCGTCTGTAATTATATCTCTTGGAAGGCCATAACGCACAAATATATGGAACAAGAACTATATGACAGAATCTTCTGTAGCTCTCGGCAATGCCTCTGCCTTAACCCATTTGGTGACATTTTGTTGCCACGAAGATATATGTTTTCTGATTTGAGGGTGGGTTAATTGGTTCGACGAAATCAAGGGCTGATCATTCGAATGGATCAATGACTAACTGTGGGTTCAAGTGCATCTCATCGGACTGACCAGGGCATCCTACTCTCTGGAAACTGTCACAGGCTTGGACAAATTTCCTTGCATCTTTGAAAATCGTGGGCCAATAATACCCGATTTGCAGGACCTTATGTCCAGTTCTGCAATCGGCGAAATGTCTGCCACATGGTCCGTCATGGCAGGCTTTTAAAATGTCGAAGATTTCATCCTCTCGAACGCATCTTTTGATATGCATGTCTGCCCCTGTCTGGAACAGGTAGCCTCCAACCCACGAGAATCTAGCACTCTTCTGAACAATCTGTTTCCGCTCATTAGGGGTTAGATGTTTCGGCCGTTTACCTACTACTAGGTAATTGGCAACATCAGCATACCAGGGTGTTTGAACAGCAACAGTAAACAGATGCTCGTTTGGAAATTGATCTTCAACTTCTGCTGCATCGATTGGCTTGGGCATTCTTGAGAGAAAATCGGCTACAGGGTTTTCTTTTCTAGGTCATTCCTTGATTGTAATATCAAATTCCTACAATAAAATCAGCCATCTAGTTATTCTACCATTTGTGATAGGCTTGTTTGCTAAATATTTGATGGCAGAATGATCTGTATACAAGATAACAGGGTATCCAGTAATGTAATGTCTAAATTTATTGACAGCATGTATTACAGCTAAAAATTCTTTCTCAGTAACAATGTAATTTAATTAAGCAAGGGATAAATTTTTACTAATATAATAAATTGCATATGGTTTTTTATCCTCTTCCTGCCCAAGGACTGCTCCAATGGTTGTATCTGAGGCATCAGATGGTATCTGAAATGGAAAATCCCAATTTGGTCCTCAAAGGACTGGGGCTGTGGACACAAGCTTCTTTAGATCCTAGAAAGCACGTTCACATTTTTCTGTCCAAAGAAAATAAATGTTACCAGTTAGTGCATACAGAGGTGCAGCAATATGCGAAAAGTGTTCTATAAACCTCCTATAATAACCAAAAAATCCAAGAAAACTGCGTACCTCCGTTTGAGTGGTAGGAGTGGGAATAAGAAAAATTATTTGGATTTTGGCTGGGTTTACCTGAATGCCAACTACTGAAATATAGTGTCTGAGAATAAGTCCTTCAGTCATCATCATATAACATTTTGCATGGCTTAAACAGAGCTTGGTAGCAATGCAGCGTTGTAGGACTTTTTCTAGTGTATCCAATGTTGGATCGAAATTGTCTTCATACGGTGTAAAGTCATCCATGTATACTTCAAGTCCTTCATTTATTATGTCTGCAAAAATGCTGAGGATAGCCCTTTGGAATGTGGCAGGAGCATTGCATAAGCGAAAAGGTAGAACTTTGTAGGCAAATGTTCCCCAAGGACAAGTAAAAATGGTTTTGTCTTGGTCTTCAGGGGCAATCTGAATCTGATTGTATCCACTGAAGCCATCCAGGAAAGAAAAGAATTTCTTTCTTGCCAAAGTGTCTAATACTTGGTCGATGAATGGGAGAGGGAAGTGGTCTTATTGTGTTGCTTTATTTAGTTCTCTGTAGTCCACACAAATTCTCCATTTCCCATTCCTTTTTGGTACCACCACAAGCGGAGAGACCCATTTACTATCGAAGATAGGCTAGATGAAGTTGACATCTAAAAGTTTTTGAAGTTCAGCTTTTACCACATCTTTTAGATGAGGATTAAGTCTCCTCTGAGGTTGGTGAACAGGTCTCGCATCTTTCTCTATGTAAATGTGGTGGGTACATAATTTAGGGTTGATTCCTTTCATGTCAGGATAGTCCCATGCAACTACTTCTTTATATTTCCTCAACATATGGATGAGCTTCGTTTCTTGTTCGGAGGTGAGGTTGGCATTAATGTTTAAGGTTTTTCTCGGTTCTATTTCCACACTTTTACTATTTTCAATAGAGGTAACAGGTATCGTTTGATCATGTGTATCTTTAAGAGGATCTTCTTCTAATTCGTTGTTGAATGCTGCCTCTATCATGTGACACTATGTGCGGGATCTAGATTCAGTTTGACTAATAAATTTATTAATGGCATCGTCCTCTGTCTGATCTTTAAAATCAAGTGCCTCTTGTATAGTTAATGGAGATCTAATGTTGTCAGTAAGGTATGATACAGGGTGCTTATTAGTTTTGATCATTGTGACACTTGGCTGTGCTGGAGGATATAAGGCTAAGTTCTTGATATTCGCTCCCCTTGTTATGGTCATATTGCCTTGTCGACAGCCAATATAGGCATCGATAGTTGCAAGCCAAGGTCTACCTAAAATCAATGGTTGTCCATCAAGTCGGCTTTTGGGATTTATTACCAGAAAATCAGTCGGATATTCCCAGGAGTCAACAGATACCATGACATCATGTAGCGTTCCATCTGGCCTAATCACAGATCGGTCAGCCAGCTCTAACAAGGTAGAGGTGGGTTCTACAGATGTAATGCCTAGCTTTTTGCAAGTAGTAGTTGTTAAGATGTTGATTGCAGCTCCAAGATCAACTAAGGCATTGGGGAAGGTTTGACCATAAATTTGTACGGTGACTATTGGATTTCCTGGGTCTTCGTATTTAATGGGCATTTATTTTCCTGATAATAAGTCAGATAGAGTGCCAACTACTTGGACTCTTGGATTTTTTGCTGCATTCCTCCTTGGTTTCTTTACACACAATTCTTTGATAGTCTTTGCATATATTGGAATGTCTTGAATGGCTTGGAGGAATGGAATTTTTATGTACAAATTTTGTAATTCTCCCAGAATGTCAAAATCAGGATATTGTGTAGGTTGAGGTATGATTAATCGTTCTAGGAACGGGGGAGAAGATGTGGTTGTTTGGTTATGAGTTTGTTGTTTGTTCACATCCTCTTCTTGTGACAGATGTTCTATGGGTAACTAATTTTCAACATGGGCTGTCTTTTCTCCCTCAGTTTCAATAATACGCCTAGATCTTAACTAAAGATCATTACACTCCCTCAGATCAGCTCCTATTTCTGATGTTTCTATTATTTGGACAGATTGGACCGGTCTGTTATTTAGATTGGGGTTGGGCTGGGCTGGGAGTTGCAGTCTCAGATTAGACTGGGGATTTTGTTGTAAGGATGGCAGTGTAGGTTGAGGGAGCGACATGGTTCCTACTGGCTGATGCATAAGTCTTTGCCAGTTTGTCTGCCAGGTTGAACTTTGTGAAGTAGGTGGAGTCCATTTTGGTGGGTATGCATTACTTTGCAAATATGGTGGAGTATAGGGAAAATTTGGCCAGCCAGATGGGCTTGCCTAATTCAACCAGGGGGTTGATGAAGGAAACGACTGAGGAGACCAATTTGGGGGCGGGGGTTGGGGTTGACTTTGCCACATCTTATATTGTTAAGCATTATATTGTGGAGACTGAAAAGAAGGGGTCAGGTCTTAAAACATACCAGATTGTCGCGGCTGCCACTGACGGCGCTGGTTGAGCAAATATACTGATTTTGGCTCTTCTTCTGCTTCCTTATATACTGCTTTTAATCCGGGAAGTGAGGGACAGCTTTCCGTAAGGAGATCTTTTGTGCAGATGGTGCGTGTTTGGACTGCATCTAGTGGACACTCCTTATGGCTATGTTTCTTCCTGCATCGGAGACAGAAGATTGCCCAATTATGTTCTACCTCCATTTGCTTCTGCTTGGCCTGCATAACATCAAGTTGTGTAGTTAGCATCCCTAGTATATCAGTTTTAAAATTTTCCAATAGATTTCCAATTTCTGCACGCGTTACTCCTTCTGTCGAAATTTTATTATCTCTTACAAACCGATCATGTTCTGCCAGTTTCAATCTTGTGATGCCTCTCGAACTCTTGATACATAAGTCAATAATGTCAACAAAATTTTCTTGATAAATATCTCCTTTTCCCATAATATTTAATGTTTCGATCCATTGTTCCTTCATGCCCCTAATTAATGCTATTTTTAACACATTATCAGGTAAAGGTAGTGATGCATAAGGAGATCTTTGAAGATAATACTGAAAACGTTCCACATACTCCTCTAATGTTTCAGTTGGTCTAGCTACCATCTAGAATATTTCATCCTTCAGTTCTCTAGACCTGCAATAGTCCTGATATTTCTTTAGAAAATATTCTTTCATTTGATCCCAATTATTTATAACCCCGCCACCTAATCCCATAAACCATCTAAAGGCAGCCCCTTTTAATGTAGAGGGAAATAATTTTAGTTTCTGGGGGTTGGTGGTGTAATCATATCCCCTACACAGTACATCGAACTCAAATAGAAATGCATCTAGATCTTCTGATGTAAGACCGTGGAATGAATAGATATGTTGAAGAGGGATTTCTTTCATGGGCGCATTTGCTACAGTATCCACTATGGGGTATTGCAATGTAGAGGTTCGTGTGTTTGGCTGGTTTTGAGCCATTTGGTCGAATATATGCCAATAGCCTTCATGGATATCTAGGATGGTATTCCTAGGTTGAGAAGGAATGGCTTTAACAGGACTGGTTTTAATAACACTTCCTCTGTCTGGGATAATGAGAGTGCCTAATGTCTGAGGAGATTGAGTTTCTTCAACAATGATTTTTGTAGCACTTCCCTTGTCTAGGCTGTTTAGAAGCTGAGTTGTCCCAAGAGGAGACCTTGGTTCCTCAGTTTCCCCTGTTTCTCCTCCTCCTTCACAAAGATTGCTGAAATTCCCTTCCTGCAATAGTTCTGGAGTAGAATTTTCAATTTCTTGAAAATCCTGCTCTTCAGTTTGACTATGCGCCTTAGCAAAGGCTACAGATGGTGATCCTGTGGCCTGAAGGGAACTAGTACGCTGTCTAGAAATAACTTTTCTGGGTCCTACTGAAGGCTGCGATTCTACTTTCTTGATGATTTCATCTATGAAGGTTGATCGGCCAAGGGTCACTGGCCCCTTAGCTTTTTCTAGCTTGGGTAGAGGTTTGGAATTCTTTTCTGGCTTTTTTTGGTTAGTCATGCACACCAATCAACTACTAGATTCTACCCAAACAAAACAGCAGCAAATCTGTAGGAAAGCAGGAAGGGGAGCAGGGCTGGTACATGCTCCACATGTAGGTTCTTACCTTTCGTTTTTAAAACCCAATTCTTCCCTAACAGGTTCTTACACTACTCTGAAAAAAACAAATGGCTACACTCTTTCCCCGGCAATGACGCCAAAATGTGGAGCTATAAAAAGGGTCTCTTTCACCTCTAATTACCTCGCATTAGTTATCAATACAGGAATGTTTTGTTATTTCAAAGAGTGTCTCAGTCTGAGGCTATCCTTTGTCAGAGTAATGCTAGTAGTACAGTGTTCAGAAATACAAGAGTAAACAGATTCTTGTTTACAGTAAACTACTTCAAAAGATTAAACTACTCATTCAGAAAACTAAGCAAGTTATCAATCAAGGGTTCAGTAGCAGTAACTCATCCCTTTGTAAACTGATGAAACTAAGGTAAATCAGAGAACAAATCGTGGATCTGGGAGCCAGGCAGTAAATGTCAGTGCTCACTACAGCCCTGGATCGTTCTTCACAACAAAATAACAAAGAACAGGAAATAGAACGACAAATCTGAAATGGAACAACGAAATAAGAAATGGAACGGCAAATCTGAAATGGAACATCAAACCTGAAATAGAACAACAAATCCGAAATAGAACAGCAAACAGGAAACTGTAATAGCAACTAAGTCTAGCAAGCAGTAACACCTTAGTCTACAAGATCAAATGAATGAATCGTGACCTACAGGAATCAAATGGCAATCCTTCACTCTTAAGGACGAATTGAACAACACACCAAAATGGAACAAAAGTGATCAACGACGAATTATAGAATAGTACTTCAAAACCATATATGCACACTGCACACCTTAATAGTAACCTGACCTTGGTAAACCAATTATCACTCTTAGTTATAAAAGATTACAAATGCATTTCATAATGGAACAACAATGTCTATAGATCCACAATCGCAAGAGTAACCCAACCCCTCTAGGTGTCCAACCCTTGAGAAAAATCACCTTTTCCCTGACCTAGATCCTTAGGTGCTCCCTTTCCAAGGACTCCATGGAACTATGGGTTCCCAAAAACTTCCATAGCCCTGCATCAGTGATATTGTGGCCTTTTTTTGCTAGTTTTGCTCCAACGACTGCGATAATTAAGGCTACATTCCAAGGTTGGGGCTAAGCCTATGCCCAGAAATCCATGAAACTTCTAGAGCTCATAAAAGACATGAATACGATGCTTGTAAACCAAAATTACCAAATTATGTCAAACATTTGGTAGATATTCCACCTACAGGTCATGAATGCAAGTATCAACATAAGGGACTGAAAACTTAAATGAGGTTTAACAAGAAGGGTCTCTACCTTCTCACATTGATTATCATAACATCAATTAGGTCTTGCATTCATTATTTATTAAATTATGATTAAAAACAAGAATAGAGCCATGACTAAGATCTGTCATAAAACCATACTTATAACCAACATATAACAAGATAAATAACCATAGGAGAACAACAATTAAAGCCACATAATAACTAGTACATTTCCTTACAAAAAGAAAGAGAAACTTCGATTTTATTAACCATAGGTAATTAGCAACTGGGTTTGGGACTTCCACATTCCACCTGACCATAGATTGGTTGAACCAAATATTTCTTTTATCCAATACCCCCTGCCATATTCCAAGCATAAATGTGGGATCTCATGGGATAAACCAATCCAAGGACAATGAATCGAATCTAGAGGTCAAACCACCTTCACCCTATCCATACCGTGATCACACCTAAACCAGTGTCTAGATCAAAAAACTGAACCGAGCTTGGATGCCTCAAAATTTCTTCATCGTCGTTGAGGAATTTTATTTTCTCCACCCCCAGGCTTTACAGTGTATCCTACCATTATTGGTCAAGGGATTCCTCAGCCTTTAGGAATTTTCCTAAGACGACCTCACACCAGATTCCAAAAGCATCGGATGATCCAAAGCTCAAACCGATAACAATCCCATCACATCATGGTTATCCATAAATGGCAAGGCTAGGCTAAAACCCACTGTCAAGTCCCAGAAAAATTGATGCCAATGACATCAAAATAACCAGTTACCAACATGCACATACCATGCACGTCAAAACTAGTTAGGAAATCACACATGCAATTTGTTACCTGCAAGTATTCTCGTTCAAGAAACTTGATCCTTCTCTTCCTTTTATTTCCTTGTCATTATTTTCTTTTCCTTTACTTTTGTTTCTTTTCCCTTCCTTTCCTTTCTCGCTTTCTTTCTCCTCTTGGTTCTTTCTCCTCTTCGAGATAAATTCTAACACTAAACTGACAAAAGCCTAACAAAAAGCTACCAACTAATGCTCTGAGGTATTTTAACAATGAGGCCTCTAATTTCTTCAATTTTCCATTATTTTCCTTCATTTTCCTCCTCACGTGCATATTGTGACCTTTCACCTTCATTTTGTCTTAATTTCCATTATTTTCATAAATAATGTGCCAAAAATACATTTTTCACTTTCCAAGCCCTTAGCCATAAAACACAAAAGGCGATTCCCACTAGGATATTTTCCCCAAAATTCATCTTGGAATAAGTGTCGGTTTGTCGTGGCCTTATTTTACCTTTATTAAATTTTATTACATGAACTTTTAACTCAGGGCTATTACATTTCCTCTAAGGATTGGACAAGTTTTGGTCCCAGTTGATCGTCTACATATTGTGTCCTTTGTATCATTGATCTATATATTTTGGTAGTTGTTTGATGAAGAAAAAATGACATTCATGAACCTAAAGAAGAACCTAGGTAATGAAAATAAAAGGTATTCACAAGGAGCTATCATTTCAAGAGAAATCATCTAATCCCTAACCCCTAAAATTTTGAACATGGCGTCAGAGCTAACGTGATAAGTGAAGGAAGGGTAGCTCAATAAAGGATACTCAAGGACTGAAGTACTAGTAGATGATAAAAGGCATAAAACATCAATAAGGACCACTCATCTCAAGAATCACCCGAAGGACAAGGATCACATCATCATCTTGAAGGAAGTGAAAACCCTAGTTCGTTCAGAGAAGGCATCTACACTTGGAAATATCTTGGGATCTTCACTCTAATATCATATCAAAGAAGAATAAATCCAAGACCCTATCTCTACTAAAGGAATGAAAGAATATTGAGGCTTAGTACTCATCCAATGAAAGCAATATCAAGGGCATTGTCATCATCATCAAACGCTCAAGATGATCTCCCTCTCCTTGGATCAAGAATCATTTTTCTCAGGAAGACATATTCTTCAAGAAAACATCCTCTATTTTCAATATTATCATCAACATCAAGAAGGCACCGGGTTGAAGAGAAGTATATTCACAAGTAAGTACATTTATGTCTATATTTGATCTATAAAAATGTCTTTTTTCAAAAAGTTGGTTGGGGCTTCAAACTTTCTTGCATGGAAGAAAAGAACATATATAAAACTCATAGAAAATGAGTCCATGGAACATGTTAAGGGCTCAATCACTAAACCGCCAATGGAAGAAGCTAAAGAACTTATAAAATTCATGAAAGGGGAAGTAATGGCTTAAAGGATTCACATAGAATCCATTAAGGATCGCCTCATTCCCTACGTATCAAAATTAGAAACATCAAAAGAAATATATGACAAACTTGTAGAATTATTCTTTCTAAGAATTGCAGGAGAAGTGATCTCATTAAGACAAAAGCTCTACAATCTGAATATATCGAAAGAAGAAGGAATAACCTAATAATTTATGAGGGTATTTGAAATAATGGACCAACTACAAGAGTTGGTAGAAATAATGTATAACAAGGAAATGACTACCATAGTGCATAATGCACTACTGGAGGAATGTGGAAACTTCACATCAAGCATCTATGGGAAGAAGGAATGTACTCCATTCAATGAACTATGGTCATGATGCAAGATAGAAGAAACCAGGTTAAAAGAAAAATGTGATGTAGGATCGAATGAGAAAAATCAAGCATTTGCTACCATGGAAAAGAGGAAAGGGAAGTTTGAAAAATTTGGTCCTGAGAAGAGGAAGAAGAATATGGTGAAGGTTCAATGTTATGGATGTCAATAATATGAACATTACAAGAGAGATCATCCTAAGCTCAAGAAGGACAACAACAAAATAGGAAGGGAATACGCCCATATCACTGAAGAAGTTGAAGAAAATGAAAGGAAGAAATCCAAGAAGGAAGAAGTAAAATATCTCTACTATGATTGAGATAAGTATTCTCCACCTAGTTCTTTTAAGTTTTTGTAAATTATAGCTATCATGGTAAGAAGCATTAGAAGCATGATAGGATGCATCATTTTAGGGATGGAATCATAATATCATATGGTTCAAAGAAAGAGCTCATGACATCATTATGGGGATCTTAATAGATAGCTGAAGTCTATGCCAGTCATTATTAGAAGAAAGTATCTCTTGGTAACCTCATTAGAAGCATAAGTAGTACTTATGGATGTATGATCATCTTGAGTGTAAGTATGGTAAGTATCAAACATCTTTCGAAGTACACTTCTTAGATGAGTTTGTAAGACTTCTTGTCATTATGATATCATCCTATCCTCAGTAACATGCATGTGCATAAATGCGAAAAGTCACTTTATGTGTTGCTTCTACATGTCGTGCATCTTTTTCACTTGTTCAACCAATTATCATCTTCTGCATGTTGATTTCTATGTCATGCTTGCAACCATGTTTTGGTCATGCGCAAGGTCTTCACTTCATCTGTACATGTTGTGTTCGCCATGAAAGCATTGGTCGCGCTCACACATGAACTTGTATGCACTTTCATGCAAGTTTCATTGCAGTCATTCAAGGATTTATCACAAGCGTCACGCTTGTCGCTTGCACCATTGGTCAGTCATGTTGAACATGTTTGTCTTGATGGTTTGAGGTATCTCGTCGTCAAGTCACGTCAATGTGTTTGCAAGTTCGTGTATGGAAATTTTCACTCGCTCACATAATTAATCCTTTTGTTGAAGTTCTGATGACTAGATCACCCTCTAACAGTCAGACCTTCACCCCACCATCGACTCGACTGAATGTCATCCAAAACAGCACAAAAGTACCCAACAGGCCATTTCGAGTTGTGATGTCTGCAAGCTGGTCAATCGACCCTCCTACTGGTCAATCAAAGAGTTTGACCAGGCAGTCCCCAGGGACTCACTGCCCTAAAAAATTGCATAGAGGCTACAAACCATGCCCGCTTGATTGAATGAGAAAATTGTGTAGAAAAGCCGGACAAACACCCATTGCCCGTCCTTGTCTCTCTAAAAAAATTGCACAATTTTCCCATCCAGCCCACCAGTTAGCCGACCAGCTGCTCACCTAGAAAACTTCACAGATTTCATGAAAAAGCCCTTTGCTACCCAATAGTTTTCTCAACTTAGAAACGGTTCAAAGGTGGTCAGCAGGTCAGCCTCCCAGCATCAGCGTAGTTTTTCCTGCCAGCAGCTGCCAGCTCCCTCCAAGAGTTGCGCATTTTTTGTTGGCAATCTCTTATTGCCTGCTCCCTTCAGAGATTGCACAGATCTTGTCTACCCAGCCTTCTTGCAGCCCTAACTGTTCCTCCCAAAATTTGCATAGATTTGTCCTCCTGTCCATCTAGATCCCGCAGATAGTCACTACCAATCTAGATTGCTCATCACCATCTCCTAGTGACTTCTGCGGAGTTCTCACCACTAGTGTCCAAAGCCCGCATCCCAGCTTAAAAATTGCATCGTGTACCTTTGTAACCTTGTAATCTCTCCCGGTCACCTACATCCAAAATGATCATGCATCATGGTAGACTAGGAGGCTTACGATTTTGATGTCATATAGTCATGAGTGACTATAGATACTGGTACACAAATAAACATGGCATGAGGATGGATTGGATCAATAGGGGGAGTACATGTAAAAGGTCATGTTTGCGAATGGATGAACAAACAAAGCATGTAAAGGGATTTGTTCGCAAACAAACAATCATCAAAAGATGTGTTCACGGATGGACGGATAGATGGACATGAAAATATGTGTTTCCAGATATACGGACAGATGAACATACACTTTAATGAACCTATCAAGCATGCCAGCATACAAGAAGGGAGAAATGTGTGAATTCAACAAGAAGTTAACCCAATGACCATTGAAGACTCCACGCACCTTGCCATGCGGAGGTCAAGTTGTGACACACCATGAGGACATCCATCACCTAGAAGAACTACAACTTGACATGCACACCAGAAGTAGCATGAATGTACTAGCACTATCATGTCAAGTTGTGTCACGAGTCATGCCGTCCACATCACTACTATGGGCCATATTTTTTATCAATGTAATGTAACGTGGAAGTCCAAGAGACCCACTTGTAATCTGAAGATTCATGTAAAGTTGAAGAGTCATGTAAGTCAAACAATCATGAGGGAAGTTGAACAGTCACAAGGGCCAGTTTCACCCTTGGCTACAAATACCCCTCATTTGTACATGGAAAAGACTTTTGACCTGGCCTCCTCCCACATAGCCTTTAGAGTTTGTAATATTTTCTTTGAGGAGTAAGCAGTGGCTCCAATGCCCCATCCACAGAGTTAGTGACGTATGGTGTATCATTGTGTCTTGGAACTTTCATTTAATTCAAAGGCCTACTAAGAGGCTAGAATGTTTTTGCATATGTGTTGTAACTGTTTGTAAGATTTGTCTTGAACACTTGTAATACATGTTGCTTTAACCTGTGTTAAAAACTTGGATTCATTCAACTGTTCTAATACATATATTAATGAACTTGTGTCATATAAGTTTTTAATGTTTTCCTACCCATGTTGGTTACCTCCTGGACATTAGATAGAACCTTTCACATAAAATCGCAATAACGACCGTCTAGCTCACGCAGATTTCCCACTGAGTGTTGTACATGCTATCTTCCCTTGTGTGTTGTGATTGCCGCATCCAAGTGGATTCCTCCTCTGGAAGTTGTGCACATCCTTTTGTGTTTTGTGTTCCTAACAAAGTTAGGTTTCCTCCCAAATGACTTGGGAATCACTCCCACCCTCTCTCTCTGGGGTGAAATAACCTTGGCACAAGCAACACTATCAATCGCCAGGCACGCAAACCTCCCTACGCAAAGACAAAGAAGACCACTCTCCTGTGCTGACAAGCAGGATCTAAGGAAAAAGTTTAAGATAATGACAACCAGGCCGTCGTACCGGATGGGACTCTGACACAAAACAATGTGAGGTCTGGTTGGGACTTCATACTTGGAAGATCCCCTGATGTTGGCGGGTCCAGCACTGTCAACATTTTGGCACTAGAAGGAGGGCCAAATGACAAGATGAGCTCATACATATGGGTTGAATCTCTTACCCAATGAATCATACACAATCCGTGCTCCCGAGATGTTTCTCTCATTTTTCCCTTAACCATCTGTTAATCCTAGATGAGCTTCTTGATCACTTGTCCTTGTTAAAATTTGACTGTGAGGATAAAATGTCCCTAACCGAGCACATTTCTGATTTTCTTCATTTTTTCAAATCTCATAAAATCGATATTTATGAGCATGTTTGCATACTCTTCTTCCTCACCCGAAGGTTGTGAAAATTGGTGGTGTCATACCCTGCTACCTTCTTCCGTCCATTCCCTTCTCACTTTCCTCAAGGAGCTCCGTCAAGCCTTTGATGAGTGTGACCACCAAGATGTCTATGAAAGAATCTTTCATTTAAGAATAAATCCTAGTGAATCAGTTGAGGATTTTGCTACCTACTTCCTTCACCTCTGTCATGAAATTCCTAAACGGTTTGTGGACCTTGACTTCATGAGACAAGAGCTGAAATTATTGGTTCATGTCTCTCGAAATGGTGAACCTCATGATTTTCCTTCTTCCTTGACTCTTGCAGATCACTAGACACCTCTTGTCTCGAAGAGGGTGCCCCCTCCTAGAGGTTTCAAAGCTAAAAAATATGCACAGCATGTTCCCAACCCATTTTCTTTGTTGTCTCCCGCCCTAAGAAAGGAAATTCCAAAGTCGTTAAGAAAGCCTATGGAAAAAACTCATCCCTCTATTCCACAAGAGGACATCACCATTCATAACCAAAGTCTTGAGTCTAATATGCATTTCTACCATCCTCCACCATCTACAAGACATGACTTCTTGAACCATGACTCGCTTGAGCTATCAACTTCATAAGATAGCTGCACAAACTCTCTTTATTCTTGAGATGCTTGCTCAAGTTGCAGTCGTGTGCAAGGCAGTCTCATCATACAAGTGGAGGAGCAAGATGGTGAAGACACAATTAATTCCTCTCAAAACATTGAGCTTCCATTCTTTATTGATTCTCGATCCACGAATCTTGGTGAAACATCATTCACAATCAATTCTTTCGATCAACCTCTAGTCTTGGGCTGTCATCACTCACACTCTTCTGTATGTTGTGATGAATGCCAAAGCACATCATATGATCTACTGTCATCTCATGTACACTCTAACTCAGATCTGGAATGTGCACTGGTCAAAGCAGACATCCATATTGAAACTTCCTCTACACCTCACTTGCCAGTGTGTGCTATCATTCACAATGCATCAACATGCGTTGGAGATACTCTACGTTCTCTTGCTTCTTCATCTTATGAGTTATCTCCTCGATCAACACAAGGCAATGAGGTTTTCCATTATGAAAATAGTCTCAATGCACACAACTCTTCCCACTCATCATCATCTTATGTGTTACATGAAGACAGCTCGTCAAGTCATCTTGCTAAAAGTTTTGATGAAGCCTATGATAGAGATGGTTGTCATCATAAGAGAATTTTTGAAATTTGTAACAACAACCATCCTTAAGCCATGCATGACCTAGTTCACATCCCAAAATGCAATCTTTTAGTTCTATAAAGTTTCGAGGCGTGCCAGGGAGTCGAGGCACTTCAATGTCCATTGATGGTTATGCCAGGACTTGTGACTCTGGTAAGCCCATCAAAAAAAATTAGATCTCTCTTCTCACACACAATCCATCTATCTACATGGTTGCACTTGATGTGGATCCCTGTTTAAAGAATATTTACCATTTGGGGTGTGATATTTCAAAATTTCATATTTTCACTAATGATCAAATCCACGAGCCCTTTATAGCATGTTCATCTTCATGCACATCTCTTACACCCAATTCGGGTTGGGAGTTTCCATCCCTCATGAAATCATGGGACAACGAAGTTGATAATCTCAAAGACTATCTTTATTCGGAATCATACTTATCAGATCTTCTCTCTCGTAATTAACTCCTTGCTCTCTTTACAAGTTTTGCATGTCAAATCTTCCCACTTATCACACCAAAAATCTCCCTGTGTGATGACGAGCACACAAACTATCACATGAATCAAATTACTCTCATTTCACCACACCCCAACCAGTTTCACACATTCATAGTGCTGGCATCCTTTCTACATTTCTCTGATGACCATCATGCATGCGCACTTTTTCACTAGTTGCAGGTGGGTGTACTATCATGTCTAGCACACATCGAACTTAGTTCCCTCATTCAGAGCATTTGTACGATTGTGCAAAAATTTTATGTGTTCATGTCAAACTGGGAATCCAACATCTCAACCGACTGGTCTAATTTTTCTTCTATCTTGGGTGGCTGTAATGCAATTTATCATTTTCCCAACAGTACATCCAATGACAGTCCCTCTGCGCACTATGATATTCACTGTGTAACATCTTTCTTCTTAGACTTATGTCAATAAAGTGAGGCACTTCGGCCTATGCTGATGGCGATGGCATGCCCTCACTGTCTTGACATGATCGATGAGAATGACTAGATCTATCTGTCCATATAAGATTCCCATCATGGTCCCCTCTCTTGAGTCAGGAATCCATCTTCTCAAAGATCACAAATCTTTCAAAACAACCATCACGAATTTTATGATCCAATCATTGAATGTTTGGCACAATCTTACTTGGCGAGTCGTGTTGCAGGTAAAATGCTTCAGTCCTTCCTCACACTCGCTAAGAAACTTGGTGCAGAACAACACACACTCGCAAGAGGCCTCCAAATTTTTTTGGAAAACGGTAGTCACGGAAGAGGTAAGCATGTGTGTTAGGTGGTTGTGACACATTCTTCCGCCCACAGGAAAGACCTTCTCTCTTGTGTGCAAGTTTGTCAAGTTTTTTCATTTTATGTTGCACACTATTTTTTATCTGTTTTAATCGCCCATAGCTTTGTGACTATTGGTTGGGTACACCTATGGTGGCTTCGCTAGAAATTTCATTTCATGTAACCTTCACCATTTAACATAGGAGTAGGAGTAATTTTTTCTTTTTTTCTTGTCTTTTCTTTGTGGTTTTCCTGTTTGTTTACTTGCTGACTTGGTTTATTTGCTTGCTTGTTGTTGTTTTCACTTTGTTTGCTTTGCTTACTATTTCTGTTTTTGTTTTATTTGGTGTGCTTGATCCCTTTCTATTTTTGTTTTCCTGAAATAAGTGCTACCATCTATTGGGTTCTGGCTTTTGAATGAGTATGTGGATGAGATATGAAGAGACTTGTGACACTACAGCACTTGGCCAGTCTCGTGTCCATCTTCTATGTGCTTGGTTCTAACCTTCTGTCGATGAAGTCTTGATGGAAAATACGATTCATCTACAAGGGAGATTCGGTCAAACCATGAACCTGTGTCCAAATTGGGAAGCCCCATGCCTATACTCAGCCTTCTACTCTTTGTGTTGAAGCTCATCCAACTTGTGGAAACAGAGAAGGGGAAAATCCTAATGAGAAAACCTATGTCAGAGGTCTTACATGCTTCTTTGAAGGAACAACCTCTTATGCTCTAAATAAGTTAGGATCCCTCTTCCACCCCAAAAATAAATAAGTTGCTATGCATAGTCCTCTTAAAAAATACAAAGGCGAAAGAAGAGAAAGGCTTCCTGCACAGAGAATTGAAGCATGCAACTCCACCAGGGTACTTACCAGGCTCACTGGAAGTGGAGCAATGCATGTATTCCTGTGTGACACCACCAGGGTACTATCCAGGCCTATTGGCAGTGGCGCAACACCAGAGATGAAAAATTATACTTTGAAAATCTTCAACTCGTGATCCAAACTACCCTTCCCAATTTTGAAACACTATGATCAAGCTAAACTTTTGTTGTGTTTGACTTAGTTGGAAAAAGGTGAACCATGTATGTCCATGGGGTAAGTGGGGAAGCTGAAGTAACTCACACAATGTTCAAATCTCCCCAAAATATCAAGGCCCCGTGCTGTCAATGAACCAAAACAGAGAAGTTGTATTTCTACCAGTGTGTCACCAAGCATTGTAGCGGCTACAACCACCCTCCAAAATTTTGGTTCGCATGCAAATTTTGAAGACTTCTTTGGATCCTGCGATCGATCATCCTTGGTCACTTATTGGTAAGATGATGATTTCAAGATCCCCTACTTGATCCTAAATAGTTTTTTGCGTTCTCATTTGTTTGTAGCATATGTCTTTTTTAGCATAACGGTTGTTGTCTGTCATGCAAAGGGAATATTGTCTTCCTTCAAGGGAATTGTGTGTGTATGAGTGGCTGCCATCACATAGACATGTTTCACACTCACCTCATGCACTCGTGTCATGAAGGTTGTTGCATCAAGAAAAGTATGTGTTACGTATTTTGGATGGTCTGCATGTCATGGTGCGGTCATAGTCGAGTCATATCAATGTTTGCATATGTTTCATTGATCTCACACATAGCCATTTTCCCAAGCAACCTAGCCTTATCTAGCTTCTAGGAACTACACGCTTTGCTTTTGTAGCTATTGAGCTTCCCCCCTTTCTTGTTGAAACCCCACAGTGCGGAATGACACCAACCTTCCTTTCCTACTGAAACACTGCAGCCCACAGAGGCCCCAACAAGCACTGCTCTCCAGAAATGCGCACGTCAGTCCAGTAGCACTGCACTCAGAAATTGTGCAGAGGTGTCCTCCCGAGACCCCTGTCCCAAAGCAATGCTTTGAGCCTGCAAAATGAGCAGTGTTGTCCAAGTTTTCTTGTCAGCCTTGCATGCAAAACTTGTGCAGATGGGCCTCCCAGGGCCTCATTCCGGTAGCAACCACTGTCTGCTGAAATTGTGCAGAGCTACCTCTCAGTTACTATAGGAAAAGATGACATGCTGATATTTCTTGCAAAGGGTTGAGGAGAAGGACGAAGGAACCGAGTAATGGAAAATATCAGGACCTCATGCAAACTCCATCAGATCCATGATCATCTTGAGGCTAAGTATGGTAAGTAAGGAATATCTTTTGAAGTACACCTCTTACTTATGTTTGCAAAACTTCTTGTCATTATCATATCATCCTATCCTCCGTAACATGCATGTGCACAAACCTGAAAAGTCACTTTATGTGTTGCTTCTACATGTCGTGCTTATTCTTCACTTGTTCGTCCAACCGTCATCTTTTGCATGTTTATTCTTATGTCATGCTTGCAACGATGTTCTAGTAGTGCCCAAGGTCTTCACTTTGTGTGTACATGTTTTGTTTGCTATGAAAGCATTCATCGAACTCAGACACGAAGTTTTATGCACTGTCACGCAAGCATTGTTGCGGTCATTCAACGATCTATCACAAGCGTCATGATTTTCGCTCACACCGTCAGTCAATCATGTTGAACATGTGTGTCTTCATGGTTTGAGGCATCTTGTCGTCAAGTCATGTGAGTGTGTTTACAAGGTTGCGTATGCAAATTTCGCTCGTTGACACACTTAATAGTTTTGTAAATGTTCTGACAACCAGATCACCCTGTAACAGCCAAAACTTCACGCTACCATTGACTGGAGCGACTGTCACCTAGAACATCATAGAAGTACCCAACAAGCCATTTCAAGTTACGTTGCTCGCAACTGATCAATCAGCCCTCCTGCTGGTCAATCATAGAGTTTGACCGAGTAGTCCCCGCAACTAACTCCCCTAAAAAATTGTGTAGATGCTGCAGACCATGACTGCTCCGCTGACTGAGAAAATTGCGCAGATAGGGCAGACATACAGCTAGTGCATGTCCCTGTCTCTCTCAAAAAATTGCACAGTTTTTCCAGCCAGCCCACCAGTCATCCGGCCAGTTACTCACCCACAAAACTGTGAAGATTTCATGAACAAGCCCTATGTTGCCTAGCAGTTTGTTCAGCTCATAAATTGTGTAGAGGTGGTCAAAAGGTTAGCCTCCCAACATTAGTGCAATTTTTCCTGCCAGCAACTCCTAGCAGCCTACTGCTAGCTTCCTCTAGGAATTACACAATTTTTATTGCCAACCTGTCGGAGACCGCTGCCAGCTCCCTCCAAGAACTACATAGTTTTTGCTGCCAAGCTCACATTGGCCACTCCCTCGATAAATTGTGCATATATTTTCTTCCCAGCCTTCCTATAGCCTGGACTATTCCTCCCAAAAATTTCACTGATTTTTCCTCTAGCTGAGCGAGATCTCACATATAGTCACTGTCGATCTTGATTTCCCATCACCGTCTCTTAGTGACTTCTACTCAGTTTTCACTAGCAGTGCCCAGAGCCAGCATCCCATCTTGAAACCTGCCTCGTGTAGTTTCATAACCTTCTCCTCTCTCTCGGTTACCTGCATTCGAAATGATCATGCATCATGGTAGACTAGGAGGTTTATAGATTTGGTGTTTTTTCATCACAAGTGACAGCAAATACAAGTACATGAATAAACATGGCATGATGACAAGGGGAGTACATGCAAAAGGACATGTTCATGAATGGATGAACAAACGATGGATGCAAGGATATGTGTTGGCAAATGGATGATCATGCAAAGATGTGTTCGCGAATGGATGGATGGACGAACATGCGAAGATGTGTTCATGGATAGACGGACGAATGAACATACACTTTTCGCGAAAAAATAGACCTGTCAAGCATGCCAACATACAAGCAAGGAGAAATGTGTGAATGCAACATCAAGTGAACCCAACGACCATCAAAGACTCCACACACCTTGTCATGTGGAGGTGAAGCTGTGACACACCATGAGGACATCCATCACACAGCAGCACTACAGCTCGACATGCACACGAGGAGCAACATGAATGTACCAACAGTATCATGTCGAGTCTTGTCATGAGTCATGTCATCCACATCACTACTGTGGGCCATATTGCTGATCAATGTAATGTAATGTGGAAGTCTAACATACCCACTTGTAATCTGAAGAGTCATGTAAAGTTGAAGAGTCATGTAAGTCAAACAGTCATGAGCGAAGTTGAGGAGTCACAAGGGTCAGTTTCACCCTTGGCTATAAATACCCCTCATTTGTAAATGCAAAATACTTTTCACCTTGGCTCCTCCCACATAGCCTTGAGAGTCTGTAATATTTTCTCTGAGGAGTAAGCAGTGGCTCTAATGCCCCGTCCATGAGGTCAGTGATGTATGGTGTATCGATGTGTCTCAGAACATTCACTTAATTCAGAAGCCTGGTAACCAGCCAACACGTTTTCACAAACGTGTTGTAACTATTTGTAAGATTCTTCTTCAACACTTATAATACATGTTGGTTTAACCTATGTTTAACACTTGGATTCATTCAAATGTTCTAATACATATCTTAATGAAAATGTATTGTATAAGTTGTTATCATTGTCATGCACGTGTTGGTTACCTCCTGGACATCAGACAAAAACCTTTCACGTAAACTCGCTATAATGACCATCTCGCTCGTGCGGATTTCTCGATGACTGTTGTAAATTCTATCTTCCATTGTGTGTTGTGACTATCGCATCTGTGTGGATTCCTCCTCTAGAACTTGCACATGTCCTCTTGTGTTGTGTGTTCCTAAGCAAGTTGGGTTTCCTCCCATCCAACTTAGAACTCACTCCTGCCCTCTCTCTCTGCAATGAAAGAACCTTGACACAAGTAACACTATCAATCACTAGGCAAACAAACCTTACTACTCGAAGACAGAGTAGACCACTCTCTTGTGCTAACAAGCAATAGCTAGGGCAAACATTTAAGATAATGGCAACTGGGCCATCGTACTGGATGGGACTCCTACAACAAACGGTGTGAGGTCTAATTGGGACATCATACTAGGGACTGTTGGGCCGTTAATATATCATTATTATTATTAGTTTTTAACACCTATTTCATCCATTTATACTCTTATTTATCATGTCATTTATCATGATTTATCATATAATTCCATTTTATAATTATTTATGCTCTTATGGATAAATATTATTTATTCTCATTTATTTTTAATAAATTGATGATTATGCATGATTTTACCAATAATGGTTTATTAATAAATTGGTTGTAACAATACTCACTATTTTTAGCCTCCAAGATATTTTCCAGATTGAAGATTTGATCTCCACCTCATCATTAAATGTGCCAACTCAAGAAATTCGCTGGAATAAGAAGTGACGATTTTGCATTGAACATTTCGGGCAAATGGAGAAGAATCTGGAAAATCTGAAACATGGGTTTTGTTCAGAATGGAACAAATTAGTTTTATGCTATGTAGATTTCTGAAATTTTCCTTGTACTATGAGAAACGGAAGGTTCTCTCAAGACGTTTTTCTCAGATTCACTGTGTGGCCGTTTTCCAAAATATCTCAGTTGCAATGCCAAATTTGACCTGTTCCTATTGAATGATTGATGGAAGGATATTTCAGATATGATCTTACTTATCAATTTGTTGAGAACAATCCAATTTTGTAATAGAAATCATGTTGTAATCATCTCTGTTGTAACTGCTCTCTGCTCTCTCTCTATTTAAATGAAAACAAAGATCAGAGAAGGGGATTCAAAATGATTGATTATTCATGATGGAATAGATTATGAGAGATTAAGTCAGGGATTATTAGAGATAGGATAGGATAGGAGGAAAGGGGGATTGTTGCATTACCATTGTAATTCTCAAGGCTTTTTCTGTTGTAATGATTTCACAGTTTGACGATTAATAAGTAAAAGGGTTGTTGTTCATTCGCCTTATATGAAGTAGCCCAGCAGCATTTGCTGGTGGCTAAGGGCACAAACTCTGGTGGATTAAGCTGCTGCTCTATATTATATCTTTACGATTTTTGTCGTGTGATGGTTTGGTTTCATTTCTATTTATTGTAGTCGCATCACTTTACTGTTTCGCATTGTAAGACTTAATGAATTGCTCTATTTTCTATGCTGATTGAGTCATGTTGCTGTTCACTTCCATCATAACAAGATAATTGTTTTCTGTACATATATTATTATGTTGTTCATTTTAATTACAGAGCTTCATTGTTCATTTCAGTAACTTAACTTTGTTGTTCATTACAGATTGCTGATTCCGTTACATTTATAATTGCTCTGTATTTCTAATTAATTAGCATTACCATTCAGTTTTTCAATAGACTTAGTTGTTGTTCCTTTTTTGTAAAGATTTGATTTCGCATTTTAAATGTTATTGCAGCGAGCATGTTTATTCCATTTGTGTTAGCAACATTATTGATTTATCATTTCCAGTTAATTGTTTTAGTGTGGATTGAAAGATCAACAACTGTAAAGAACATTGACTATAGCTATTTAAGTTCTCAGATTAGAGATCTTGCCTATGATTGATTTTCATTTGCATTAGTTTACAGGGGAGAGAGTTATCATTACTGATTCCTTAACTGATGATTGTTTGAGTGAATGATTTAGTTACATAACATTTCAGTTTCTTGTTGTTCCGATTAGATTTTGTTTCAAACATTCATTTACTTTTGGATTTTAAGCACTATACTACAAAAAATTACTCTTGAGTAAGTGATCGCCTCAGACTGAGTACACTCTTGAAATAGAAAATTGTCCCTGGGTTGACAATTAATGTGAAGATAATTAGGAGTTAAAAAGACACCTTTTATCGCTCAACATTTTGGTGCCATTGTTGGGGAGAGTGTAGCCATTTCTAAAGAGTAGTGTGCATCTGATGAGTGCCTGTTACGAAAGAATTGGGTATTAAAAACAGAAGGTAAGAACCTACATATGGAGCAGGTAAAAGCCCTGCTCTCCCACCTGCTTTCTAGCAGAATTGTTAAAGAACTTAGGGTAGAGATAAATGTTTGAATTTCTGTGTGAATGACTTAAAAAAAAATAGAAACATTGAAAAACAAATCTCATGATTTCACTCAAGTGGTGATGTAAGCACCACCCATTTCACTAACCAATTGACAGGAACATTTGAAGAAGGAGCCTCAAAGAAACACATGAAGAACATCTTCTATTATGGTAAGAAATGGCTTACATTTCTACTTTTGAATTCCCTATCAAAGATCTAGGAGGAGTGACACAAATGCACATAATTCCCACATCTTCTCTACCAAATTTTCATGGTTTGACAAATGAAGATCCAATACATTCTTATTTGAGTTCGAAATACTTTGTAGAGGTTATGATTATTGTACTAATGATCAAAGGTTGAAAGTGTTTCCTCTTACTCTAAAAGGAGCAGCTCTTCGATGGTTCATGAGCCTAGGTGGGAACTACATCCAAACATGGGAGGACATTAAGAACATATTCTTGAAGAAGTACCAAGACTACTACAAATCCAATGAAGATATTTTCTGTATGATACAAGTGGAAGATGAAATCTTAGAGGACTATGTAGAGCGATTTCAATATAACATTCAAAAATCACAACATAAGCATTTGGAAAAAGAGATCTTAAAAACACTGATTTCTAAAGGAATCAAAGATGAATTTTTAGAACTCTTAAATCGGATAGGAAAAGGTGATGTTTTTCAGTTGTCATATGATGATGTTTGTGAATTGTGCATAAGGTATTCAAGAGGAATCTCCATGGTTGGTAAGAATTCTAGAGATGTTTGTTCTTTCTTTTCCAAATCTGCTACAAGAATAGGAGACATAAGAGATGAAATCAATGTTTTATTTGAAAATTTTAAAGTTGATTTTATTGGATCTATAAGTTCAAAATTGGATGCTTTGTAGTTTTAGAAAAATCAAGAATTTGATGAAGTGTTTTTACCTCATTGCCAAAAGGAGCATTCCATAGATAGTTGTTCTTCATTATCTAGGATGGAAGTAGCATATCAAAGAGATGAGGAAGCTGCAACAAGGTCAAAACCATGGAAATCCTAGCCTACAGGTATGGTTCAAAACATTTCTTCTCCATTCTCTTACTTGCATAATCCATTATGGAATACTAATGTGTTAGGGCAGCCATGTCAATCTCAATATAACCACCATCAATCTTGTCTACAAATTTGGAATGGTTCATCTTATGATTACATGAATACTCTCCCACATGTTGTAGCACAAACACATCCTCCATATTCTCCACAAGCCCTTCCACACCATCTTGTCTGCCTATCAAAATCATCCACTCAACCCAATCAACTACATCATCAAAATGCTCCATTCCGTACACAATTCCTACTCAACTAATTCCACACCCTCACTATAATAAACTAGTACAACATGCTTACAGTGTTAAACTGAAAAATTTTCCCACCCTTCCCACCCATTCTATCTCACATACACCATTTGAAAAAAATTACAATGAGATTCAGAATGTTTCAAATTCAAAAATTGTAGAAGTTATGGAAGAAAATGAGGCTTCTTCTAGTCTGCATCAACAAGCCATTTTAAAAGTTCAAGAACTTCATGATATGATGGATATGGGAAATGAAGAAAGTAAAGGATATACTGAAGATTGGTTTCACTACATCATTTGTTTGTAGAATCACTCCATACTTCAAAAATTTTTGACACCATCTTTTCAAGGGAAGTTAGCTTCTCATACCCTAATATTCATTAATATGCATTTTTCAAATTTGGGTATGTACATATTTGAAGTCATATTTCGAAAATGGTTCCATTGGAAGTACTCCTATACATAATCATATTCACTTTTCAATCAAAATAGGTTAGTGTAGAAAATAAAATAAAAATGAAATAAATTAAACACATTTTTTTTAATATAAAAATAGTTGTTTTTGTTGCAACACACTGTGGAAATCAACATCGGTGATAATTTTTTTTAATTCATTTGTGTATGTAGATGAATTATAATGCAAATAATAGTTCTACAAACACTCATTTCATTTTTATCACCAATTTGGAAAAAATGCTTGAATATCATATTTTTGGTTTGTGGGCTTGATGAAACTTCTGAAAACACAGTCGGGACAGTCATGTTTTGGAGGCCTAAATGACAATATTTTTAAAACTGATTCTATCCTAGGTAGCCCCTAATGTCTACTTTCCAACCGAATTTGAATCACTCAATTTGGATTTGAAACTAAAATGTTAGAACCAAAACATTGACAGGGTTTCTAGCAGGCAGCTCAGGAACAGAGTTGGGACGGTCGATTCTTGGAGTCCTAAATGAAAAATTTTTAAAACCTATTTCTATGGTAGATTATAATATGAATCTAGTTTAAAAGGCAATTGGAATCACTCATTTTCGATATCGTATGAGGAATTTATGATCAAAATATTGACTGTCTATCATAAATCAGCACTCTTAAAACTCTGTCTTTCTAGCTGTTCCTTAGAGTATTTGACCTATCAATTCTTATTTTATTCAAAAAATGTTTCTATTGGAGATAAATAAATGAATATAACTTCATTTTCAATTTTAATCATTCGAATCTGACATCAAACGAAAAATCTATGGTTAAAATATCCACTGTTGTTCTAAGTGGGGTAATTGAAAATGACTCTATTATGTAGGTTGTTCTAAGTAAAATTGACATATCATATCATTAAATTTTTAAAAACTGTTTCTATTGGAGATATAACTTTGAATTAGCTCTCATCTAGATTTGGAATCACTCAATTTGGATGAAAAACAAAGAAGTTGTGATTAAAACACTGCATGTTAGCATGATTGGCCACTGCTCTCCCGCAAGTGACAAATAAATTTTACTTTGTTATTTTCTCTGTGGATTTGTTATACAGAGTAACTACTTGTTATTTTTTTGCATAATTATTGGATTAGGGGAGCCTGATCACCTCTCTTTCTCCATGATTTAATGTTTTATTGCAGGTAGACACTCGTTTTTTTCCAGGTCCTAGGAGAATAAAGAAGGTCAATTTATGGACGAGCGATTCTTGAAAGAAATTTTAATGAAACAAGGGAATTTCATCCAACTCATTATCCAATGGATTCATAATAGAAGAAATGAAGAATTTATTTTCATTTGAAGATTCATGTCTTGTCACTACTGCCAAAATATTTTTCAAAGAGATCATTTTTTTACACAACATCATAGTTGTTGTAACTTAATTTATTTATTTACATACTATTTTTAAATAAAATGTTATTTCTCTTATGATTTCTCTTATATTTTGTGTTTCAAGTGTTGCTTCCTTCAAATTGTGACCCATCCTCAGCATCAATGCAATGAACAACTAATTTGTTTTTTGTGTCACTGCATTTTACAATTGTGCATTTTTGTTGTTCCTTTCCGAAGGAACAACACTTTCGTATTTTTGCTGTTCCTTTTCGAAGAAACAACACTTCTGCATTTTCTTTGTTCCTTTCTGAAGGAACAACACTTTTGCGCTTCTACATTTTTTCTGTTCTTTTACGAAGGAGCCACACTTCTGCACTTTCGCATTTTTTCTGTTCCTTTCCGAAGGAACAGCACTTCTGCACTCCTGCATTTTTGTTGTTCCCTTTTGAAGGAACAACACTTCTGCACTTTTGCATTTCTGTTGTTCCTTTCTGAAAGAACAACACTTCTGCACTTCTACATTTTTGTTGTTCCTTTCTGAAGGAACACACTTCTGCACTTTCGCATTTTTGTTGTTCCTTTGCAAAGGAACAGTGCTTTTGCACTCCTGCATTTTTGTTGTTCCTTTCCGAAGGAACAACACTTCTGCACTTCTGCATTGTTGTTCCTTTCCGAAGGAACAACACTTCTACACTTTCGCATTTTTGTTGTTCCTTTCTGAAGGAACAACACTTCTACACATCTGCATTTTTGTTGTTTCTTTCCGAAGGAACAACACTTCTACACTTTCGCATTTTTTCTGTTCCTTTTCGAAGGAACAACACTTCTGCGTTTTTGCTGTTCCTTCAGAAAGGAACAACACTTCTACACTTCTGCATTTTTGCTATTCCTTTCCGAAAGAATAACATTTTCGTATTTCTGTTGTTCCTTTCCTTTCAAAGGAACAACATTTTCACATTTTTGTTGTCCCTATCAAAGGAACAACACTTTTGCATTGCTACTGTTCCTTTCAAAGGAACGACATTTTCACATTTTTTGTTGTTCCTCTTAAGGAACAACACTTTTTTGCATGCATTTTTTTTGTTGTTGTTGTTCCTTTTAAGGAACAACACTTTTTTTGGGTGTATTTTTTGTTGTTCCCTATAGGGAACAACACCTTTTCATATAGATTTTTTTTTGCTGTTCCCTACAGGGAACAACACCTTTTTGTATGTATTTTTGCCTTTTGGTGTACATTTCCTTTGTTGTTCCCTACACAGAACAACACTTTTTCCAGTGTTTTTGTTGTTCCTTCAAAGGAACAACACTTTGGGAGTATTTTCGAGAACAACCCTTCCTTCCTCCTGCGAGATTATTCCTAATTCATCGCAGACACATTTTATTGATTCCCATGGCATGAAGTACACTACTTTTATGAGGACAAGAATTATGGATTCTATTGAAACAAGTTATTATCATTCACGTTATGATCTTTAACAAGACAGTTCCTTGACGATAGATTATTTTCAAAAGTGACACAATTATTTATATACTACTTTACTGCATTGTTTTCTGATGTACATGATACTGATTGATCATCTTAATACCATGCTGGTTCCACCCTTCCTGGTTATAATCTTCTCTATCTGTACTAAATGAGAATGTGGGTATATTTTTTTTCTATTGACATGTTCAACTTCTTCCACCATCCCTGCTCTCAAGGGAAACTGAGCCTCTCTCTTTTTATCATAAAAATGTGTAATAACAACAAAAATTTGTTCACAGATGGAGGATGAGGGGTATCATTACGAGCTAGCCTACCATGTTCATAAGGTTGTAACAAAGTGACATTCTCATTATGGCCACCAAACTAGGGTTACGATCTATTGGATAGCCAAATTATCCTTGGAACAGGAGGTCTCATCACGAGCCAGCCTGATCACTTTTGCTACATCCCAGTGAATGGTAGTGCGGTTATCTGGTTACCACACTAGCACACTGATTTCTTCTGTAGAATAGCACTGGAACTCTCTAGTTATAAATTGAGGATCCTGGCTCATATAGGTTAAACAACAAACCTGTCGAGGCTATGGACACCGACTGGCAGCAGAGGCTCTGCTTATGGTATTGAAGTTATATCTTATCGTCAATTATTACTATAATGCCCTTTTCTTATTCTTTATTTTTATCGGAGAAATTATTTCCTTAATTTTTCCCCTGTTTTGAACCTTGACGCATGAGAAATTGTTTTGCAATCAATTGCATCATTTTCAGCTAGAATACCATCAACAAAACATTTTTTTGGCACATTGCTGTCCTTTTTCTTTTTCGCATAACTTGTCATCAATCCAAACTATCCTATTTCTTATTCATAACTATCTTTACACACTCTTCTCTCATTGTAACCATAACTCTCGTCGTCCTATCATTGATATGTGTACTCTACTTCATTTATTGTTGTATTGTTCATTCCCTTGCCTTGTCGTCAGCATAACACCTTTCACAGGCTTTATGGTCATGGAATCCCTTTTCTAATTGAAGAGGGGAATGTATGCATTATGAGATAGCATGTGATATAATCACTACACTCTACCATAACTTGTTGATTTGAAAAAATATTAGTATTGCGTGTATACAGAAGTTTTTCTGATTGAAATTTTTACATGCATCTTATCTGTTTCTATTCAAAACTAATACTGTGGATTCAAGAACATTGTATGCAAAATAGTGATTTGTTTATAGGAGAACAAGAAGTATGGGGGGAAACTCTATTCACAACATGAACACACTATTGCAACTAACAGAAGAGGCTTGAGCAACTCATGAACACGAACAATTGTTTAGACATGATGTACTTGCTTGGATTCCACCTTTTGCATCACTTTCAGCATCAACTCTGCCTACATCAGCTTCAACAAATGCCATTCCATATATGTCATTCCACATTTTTCTTTTTGGAGGTAAAACTTGAGGTAAAATAACATAATTTTATGATTTGTTACGAATTTAGGAGAATTTCATGAAAATCCATTGAGAATTATTTATCATCATTTATTCCACATCTTTAACACTTCCCATTTTTCAACGGCATATCATCTTTTAGTTTGGGGGAGTGTTGCTTTCATTCATTTCTTTCTTATGACCATGTCATTAAAATTCTTTATCATCCATTGCTATTCTTATTCATTCTCAACACCTCCCTTAGTCCAAGTTGTTTTACACCAAGCATAGCATTCAACAGATGGTAGCAACCACCTCAATTTGTTTTCTAGCATTGCATGAGGGCATGTTAATTCTTCAGTATGGGGGAGGAATTGCTACGCATGATGGATGTTTTCTATTTTATTTCTCATTTAAGGCATGCAATTTTATTTCTATACAGTGCAGAAATTGATTTCCATATATTTTTAAAACTATGAACTCAATTCTTGTGATTTCTGGAAAACACAGACGTATCATTAAAATACACAAAGCCAGATAATTTCAAGTTAAATTAGTTCATAAAATTTCAGAAATCACGCACTATCACTTATAGTCATTTTGTTTATATCACATGATCCGTGCATCAAAATGATCTGATTTTTGGATCATAGAAGCATTAATATAGTAGAAATATACTTGCAAAATTTAAACAAAATTTGCTTTGTAGATTGTGAGAAAATGGTTAATGAAGTTTGTTGTTACTTATATCATATTTTTCTGCAACTTCATAAACACATAACTTGAACGTCAATGTAAAAATTGTTACGTCTTCTTCAACATTGCTAAAATTGAATATTCATTATTTGAGGAAGAATTCATTTGTTCCATCCATTTCATGAGTTGGGATGAAAAAAAAAATTATTGTTTGGTTAACACATGGGTTTTGTCTTTGGGTTGCATGAGGACATGCAATATATTTAGTTTTTTTTTGCATGAGGACATGCAATATATTCAGTTTGGGGGTGTGTTGGGCCGTTAATATGTCATTATTATTATTAGTTTTTAACACCTATTTCATCCATTTCTACTCTTCTTTATCGTGTCATTTATCATGATTTATCATATAATTCCATTTTATAATTATTTATGCTCTTATGGATAAATATGATTTATTCTCCTTTATTTTTAATAAATTGATTATTATGCATGATTTTACCAATGATGGTTTATCAATAAATTGGTTGTAACATCACTCACCATTTTATCCTCCAAAAATATTTTCTAGATTGAAGATTTGATCATTAAATGTGCCAACTCAGAAATTCGCTGGAATAAGAAGTGACAATTTTGTATTGAACAGATCAGGAAAATGGAGAAGAATCTGGAATATCTGAAACATGGGTTTTGTTCAAAACAAACCAAATTAGTCTTTTGATTAGCAATTTTCCAAAATTCAGCCCATACTAAGAGAAAAAAAAGTTTCTCTGAAAATATTTTTCTCAGATTTGCTCTTATGGCTGTTTTCCAAATTATCCTAGTTGCAATGCCAAATTCGACCTGTTTCTATTGAATGACTGGTGGAAAAATATTTTAGATATGATCTTACTTGTCAATTTGTTGAGAACAATCCAATTGTGTAATAGGAATCATGTTGTAATCATCTATGTTGTAACTGCTCTCTAGTGTCTCTCTCTATTTAAATGAAAACAGAGATTAAAGAAGGGGATTCAAAATTAATGATTGATTATTCATAATGGAATAAATTATGAGATATTAAGTCAGGGATTATTAGAGATAGGATAGGATAGGAGGAAAGGGGGATTGTTGCATTACCTTTGTAATTCTCAAGCCTTTTGCTGTTGTAATGATTTCATAGTTTGATGATGAATAAATAAAAGGGTTACTGTTCATTTGCCTTATCTAAAGTAGCCCAACATCATCTGCTGGCGGCTAAGGGCCCAGCCTCTGGTGGATTAAGCTGCTACTCTGTATTATATCTTTATAGTTCCAGTCATGTGATGGTTTGATTTAATTCTTATTTCTTTGAATCATATTGCTTTACAGTTTCATGTTTTTACAGCGTGTTGTTCTAATATTTTATGAAATTGTTTTATTGCATAAGCTGTGATTGAATCGCGTGGTCATTCCTTTCCATCATAACATATATTATTATCCTTTTCAACTTATATTGTTATGTTGTTCATTTGAAATATAAAGTTGCGTTGTTCATATTCAAACTTTGATGTTCACTACATATTGCGGTTCATTTCTATTGAAATAGCTTTGTTGTTCATTCCTACTAAATAAGCTTTGATGTTCACTTGTTTGCTGCAAGTATTTGGTTTTGTTTTTAAGTATTATTGCAGTGACCGTGTTTATTCCATTTATGTTCGCAGCATTATTGATTTATCATTTCCAGTTAATTGCTTTAGTCTGGATTGAAAGATCAACAACTGTAAAGAACATTGACTATAGCTGTCCAAGTTCTCAGATTGGAGATCTTGCTTATGATTGATTTTCATTCGCATCAATTTACAGGGAACAGAGTTATAATTACTGTGTACTCGACTGATGGTTGTTTGAATGAATGATTTAGTTCAAAACATTTTAGTTTCTTGCTGTTCCGATTATATTTTGTTTACAACATTCATTTACTTTTCCATTTAAAGCACTATACTGCAAAACATTACTCTTGGGTAAATAGCTGCCTCAAACTGTGTACACTCTTGAAATAGAAAATTGTCCTTGGGTTGAGAATTAATGTGAAGATAATTAGGAGTTAAAAATACACCTTTTATCGCTCAGTAGGGACATCCCCTGATGTTGGTGGGTCGGGCAATGTCAACATATTGCAAGGAAACATGTGTCATGATGAAAGGCCATCATAGAAGGTAACTTTGATTTAATGTCCATTTTTATTTTTGAAAAACATATGGTTGTGTTGATATAAGGATACTAAAAGAGAGTTGTAGATGTCACCTATAACTAAGCACTCATGCGGTTAGATGAAATACCCTTAAGGAAACTTGATGTGGAAAAGATAGTCGTATAAAGAAAATCTGTATCGGGATTAGAAGATCACTTTCTGAAATTAAGAGGGATGACATGAAGAATGTGACTCATAAATGAAAGTAATGGATGGTTGATGCCCTACAAAGATTAAGTTTCCACAATATTGAAGATGAAATTCATGACATCAAATGGAGGAGTGCTACAAGCAGTTGAAGGTCCCATAATCTCCACCAATGAGTAAATAGTTTCTAATGGAAACAGGTCCCTTGGTAAAAGGAAGACTGGAAAAAAGTTGCTAACTTTGTATACACTTCGAAGCAAGTCCCTAAGATAAGAGGGAGCTTGGTTACATTCTTTTTATATGAATGGGTACATTCCTTAATTGGAATGGGTATATCCTCCATAGTTGAGAGGGAGAGATAGACACATCATTCTTTCCTTCACTTGGGAAGAAAGAATGCAGGATTTGGTAATCATTTGACATCCAATACTTTTTGAGGATGTGGTAGGGCATCTAAGATAATAGTAGTTGTAGAGGACCGATATTCTTTGAGGATTGGGAATCCATGATAAGAATAGTCTTCAAAAAACATACCATGTGAACACCCAAGTGGGGTATGTTCCTTGAGAGACAATGATGAAGGTGTCTATAAATCATTGGTCTTGCCAACATTATGTTCTAATCTTATGGAGAGATGGAGTCTTTATCCAAGGCCTTGCTATGTGACAAGGATGAACAATATGATGCTATACACATGGGCTACCAATCTGACTCTTATGATGATAATTCTTCAAATTGATAATATCCAAGTATCATGCATGGATTATGAATACCTCCCTACTTAGGAGGGAGTGCTGAAAAATGTAACTAAGTTCATTATTCATAATGGCATATGTAATCGTGATTTTATGTATTTAATGAAAAGAGAAAAACAAATTTATTATTCTGAATCTTGAGGCATGTGTTTCATGCTCAAGAGAATTTATTTTTATATATCAATCTCCCATTTTGATCTCTTAGGGTTGGTCATTAACTCATCAAGTCCTTAAAAGTCATTTTCATGTATCAAAGACCCATTTGGGTTACATATTGCCAGAAGAATGTATTTAAGTCAAAGTCAAGTAAAAGAACTCTCCAATTACCAAGTCATAATCCAAAGAACAATTCGGCCTTCACAATATTCAAGTCGACATCAAAGAACGAAGAAAAAGTCTATGTATAGGAGGACTCAGCCTCCCTCAAGGAAGAATTCAATTCATCTACATAAAGCTATACCTAAGCAAGAGGAAGTGAGCAAAAAATTGTAGAAAAGGAGGAGACAATGTCCCTTAGAAGAAATTAGAAGTTTTCATCTCATTTATGGGCCAAATCTATCACACATACGAGGAAGGATTAGGGCATCCACTTGCTGCACAAGGACCCAGTTGCAAACCTTAAGGAAGATGAATCAAGACAAGGAATCAATCTATCATTCAAGCCAATATCACAATTAAACAAACTCTAGTCAAGTGAAGGAGTAAAGGGAAAAAGCTACCCCAAATTTGTCACACATGTGAAAAGTTCAGTCCATTGTAGGAGGTCGAACGTTGGAATCAAGAAGGCTGAAAATTGCACACTAGTATTGTGAGACTGAAGGCTAAAAGTTGAAGAGGAGATTGTAGCTGAATAAAAAATGGGTTAACTTTTACTTGAGGAAATTGAGTTGGTCTTGAAGAAGTTCTTAGTTGAGGGTCTAGATCTTGGAATTCGTTAAATCAAAGATTCTATAAGAAGAAGAATTTGTGGGTTTTCCTCTCAATATTCGACAGTTTTTGGCGCGGGTTGATCGCCTACATCTTGTGTCCTTTGTATCATTAATATTTATAGTTTGGTAGTTGTTTGATGAAGAAAGCACAACACCAATCAAGCTGAAGAAGAACCTGAGTAATACAAATAAAAAGTCTTCAAAAGTGGTTATCATTTGAAGAGAAATAATCTAATATATAAGCCCTAGATTTCTCAACACCCTTCACCCACATCTATGAGTGGAAGAGACGCTCCACTTCCTGTGGGTCTTCGAGCTCAATATTCTAGACCTTGGTGGTCACAACAGTGGCACTGGGTTTTGCATCAATAATCTACTTCCCTTTGTCATTCCCCTTATCAGGGTTTGACTTAGAGTTGGAACATGCATCTAATTGTGAACCCTTCATCTTAGCCATCAGTTGACTTCTTTGCATGACACTCATTTATGTTGTGAGTGGGGTTCTTGTGGAACTCACACCACTTCTCTGTGTCCTTCTTTGTCTTCATGGTGTTATTATTTGGTTGTAGCTTCAATGGGTTGTATTACTTCACCTCACCTTGGCTTTTTCCTTTGTTCTATTGTTTTAGGGACCCTTTTCCTTAATTCAGATTCGCAAATCAAATGTCTCGCTTATTCTATTTAAATTTCTTCTTGATCTTGATAGTGTATCTTTATGCAGCACTGAGCAAGGAGATGTCCAGGAACTCCATCTCATCCTAGATGTTCTTTTGTAAACAATCATGGTACTTGAGTTCCAGATGCCACTCAAAATCTTTCATACCCAGCATTGTGTGAATGGTATGAAAAATATTTTTGAACTATTGCATGTCTTGGTCCCTTCCCTGCTACAGTCTGGTCCATTTTATGCACTTATCTTCATAGCTCCCAACAGGGTAATACTATTCCGTGATGATGTCGCAGAAGGAATTCCAAGTGGTTGTGGCTAAAAATATTGTGGGTTCCTTCTCGTACTTCTGATCACAGTAGGTTTCCCGACAGTCCTTCATGTGGGGAGTGACTTTGAGGAATGCAAAAGTAATTTTTTCCCTATCGATAAAATCATGAACCAAAAAAAATACTTCCAACATATTTAACCATTTATCTATAGCATGTGCATCTATTAGACCTTCAAATATAGGGATGTAAAAGTTAACTTGTAACTTGAAGGGGACAGTGCATCTAAAGTGATTGTTGGATGAACATAAGTCACTTGTTGGCATCAGCGAAAGGATCTGGGTAATCACATCCATCATCTCATACCTTTGTCACTCGAGGGTTTCTTCGATCAACATATTGATAGGATCTCCTACTCCATCATCTCTCTTTTCTTCCCCCATGAGAGGCCATTGGTGTTGGCAGGGATAGTCTTGCAAGTGTTCAACCAGTTCAAGCCCCAACTCCTTATACCCTAACCTTGTCGGGGGCATGCATAGAAAAATAGAGAACGAGCCTATCACTATGATACCACTGATTCATATTTATGCAATAACAAAATGAAATACAAAATCAAGCAGAAACATAGAGCTATAGAAAAATTTCAACTTCAATTGATTAATAACAAATAATGAAAAATGTTTACATGTAGAATGGAAACAAGCTAATGCGAGCAAAGGTCATTTATCTCTAAGAAGAGATGTGATGGCTGCATGCCTTCTAAATTGTGTATAACGAGGCTCATAGTCCTTTTTATTATTCAGAAATAAGGGGAAACCCCTAACATCCAAAAACCTAACCTTATGAGGTGAAGTGCCAAACGTTTGTGGGCCTCGGTGGGTTTAGTACGTGCACCAACTTCCCGGGGTTGTAACTTAGGTATACAACTTCCATTTCATGCATACGATACCTGATGTAGGAGCATTCAGCCCAAGGGAAATCATTTTAAATAATAGACATAGGGGGGTCATGCATTTTAGGAATTAATTTCATAAGTAGTATTTAAGTGTGATTTAAATTAGATAAGTAAATAAGAACATGAGTAGTCCCATGATCCTAGGAGTAAAGGAGAGCTTTTAGGCATAAATAAAATAGATGTGGATAAGGAGGCTTTTTGTTTTAAAAAAGAGAAAAGATGGAATAAAGCCTCAAGAGGATTTTTACCATATATGTATGCATGTAGAAGCTTTAAGCTTCAAGGATCCGATTCAGTGTTTCTATATATATGTATGTAAGCCTACAGGCAAAGGGAGGCCACCATTATTGAGAATTTGGCTTGTCAGAAGTCAGGCCTGTGAGAGAGGGAGGCATTGAATATTAGGCCTGCGTGCCTGTGCATGTGTGTGTAAATGAGACCGAGGAGTCTCAGATGTAACCCTGCCTTTTTATTAATATATATAAAGTTCTGAGTTGATTCCTACTTGTGTTAATGATGTTGAAGAATATTTCATGATGTATGAATTATTGTGAGTTCGTAGGAATTCTGTAGGACACAGAGGAGGGAATTCCTTAAGAGGAATCACAGAGAGCTTTTGAGACAAGTTGCAGCGATTCAGAAGAATCAAATGGGAGCCTTGAATCCATTAAAGGAGGGAAGTACCACAGTGATGCTTGACTGAAGCTCAACTTCTTCATATTAGTGCGCATAAGTGTTCCGAAGTCATTTTACAAAGCCGTGATTAATTATGCTTACACAGAGGATATTCTATATTTTCCTTAAGCGGGAGCATTGGGCGGACGTGAAATCTTATTAAGATTGGTCTAGACCCATATCGGGTCTGAAACCAAATATCGCATTGGAGAAGGGCCTTTAGAACTGTCATGTGAAAGCTTGGAATTACCGGAGCCGAAATATTATAGAAGCCAGTATAAAGGGCATCGTGTCCAAGAGGGCCTTCAAGCATTACGAAGCCCCGAGTTCCGGAGCCGAAATCTTATAAAGCAGAATATAAAGCCATATCGGGTCCGCAAGGGCCTTTGGGACTGTTAATTGTGTGCCCGACAGCTAGAGCCGAAATATTATACAAAGTTTCTTAATGGGTCGTCGGGTCCACAGATCCATTACATTATAACTCGCCAACAGCGAACCGCCGATATATATCGGACCCGAAATCCATATAAAAGCGAGCATAAGGTGTGTTGGGTCCGCACCGCATCGGAGATTGGGGGATAAGAGTTTATTGCGACAGCGGATAACCGGACCCGCCGATAATTACAAAGGCGGGCATATAAAATTTGAGATCCGCATGTGTTAATTGGAGCGGGAATTCTATGGTTTTCCCGTATATTAATATATATGTGACCATGGGTTAAAAAGGGGGTTTTATAATGTTTTCCCATATATTATATGTGGCTGCGAGATTAAGCCTTAGGGCATATATAGTAATGTTTTTGTTGGTTGTCTAATGCCACTATTTAATAATGTGGATGGGTGGTGGCTTCTGATGGGGCATAACGGCCCGATAAAGTTATAAAGCGGGGTTTTAATTGTAAGTCCATGGTTATACAACGCTTAACGCCTAGAGCGCTTCCGATAAGGCCTGTGGGATATAACCCACAAGTCAAGGGCTGAGATTTATGAAAGAAAGGGGATTTTGGGCTTATACCCAGATCTCTTTTCATCAAGTGGTATCATAGCAGGAAAATGTTCCTACGGGGAGAAGGATTCCAGAGAGCAGAAGTTGGTATCAGAGAAGAATTGAGGTCAAAGCAGCATTACTGTCAGAACAGAAATAAAGCAGGGAAGATTTCTTTAAAAAGAAATATGCACACAGGAAAAGGCAATGAGCTGAATGATAAAAGACTACAGTGGGAGATTGTAGTAGTTCCAGCAGAGGATTGGAGCAAATAGGAATAGAGAATTCCTTAAAGGGAAAGAGAAAGCAAGATTGCTTAATGGAAGGAAAAAAGGACTTGAGAACCCAACCAGAGGACAAACCATTCAAGGTGCAGAAGAATGGAGGTAATATGTTATGTTCTATTTTAATTTAAGAATGTGTGTTTTTATGCTAATGCATAGGTGACAACGAGAGAAGCTGTGAGAGAAGAACCTAGTGAGTTCTTAAAGATAGAGTAAGGAGAATACCCTTATAGAGAAGTGGCAGTGAACCTGAAGAATCCAATAAGAAATTAGATAGAGAGGACAACTGAAGTGTTCTCACGAGAGAGTGGGAGATTGTAGAAGCCTAGAAGGAGCAAAGGTGTTGCTCAGGAAGAGGTTCTAGACAGAGGAGCCGTGCTTACCAAAATACTGAGTGAGGAGAGCTTAGTGACGTAAGATTGCAGCTAGGAGGACTAGCCAGGAGGACTAGCTGTTGCAGAGGCTTGTTGCAAAGGAGCTCATGAAGAAAGAAGAGAAGAAGATGACTACTAATAGTCATAGCAGAGGTTCAGGAAAAAGCCACAGTAGAGGATATAAGAAAGAGGATGCCAAGATAAATGGGAAGAAGATGAGTCAAGAGGAAATTGACAAAGAGGTTGCTGAATTAAAAGAACAACTCAATGCATTAAGGAGAATGCTTGAGGAAAGCCAGAGACTAGGTTGGGTCTTAAGTAAGAAGCCAGTAAAGTGGCCTAAGTTGCATAGAAGGCTGCAACAAAAGGAAGTGAAGTGGGTGAAGGGAAAACTCAAGGAAGTTGAAATGGAAGAATCCATTTGTGAACTAGAACAAGGAGAATTTCTGGGAGATAGTGAAGATGAAGACTTGAGGATTGAAACTTCAAGTAAGACCGAAGAGTCACATGGTTTTAAATCTGACAATTTGTGTATGTTTGCAGGTGAAGGACAATTGGTTGATATTGTCATGAAGAAGGAAAAATACCAGCAGAATCAAAATTTTGTTCTGGAAGAAGATGAGGTAGATAGATCTCATATACAGCTGGTGGAAGATGTCAAGAAACTAAGTGAAGGGCTTGATGAGATTGAAGAAGAGACTATCCAAGAATTTCTAAATCATATGAATGATTTAGAACAACAAGGGGATATGATGGTTGAAACATCAAGTGAGACTATAGGATCTCATATTTTTAAAACTGATAGTTTGTGTATGATGGCAGATGTTGCAGGAGAAAAACAGCCATTTGAAGATATCTTCAGAAAAGATAAACAGCCAGGGACTGAAGGAAAACTTGAGGAAGAGACTATGTTAGCTGAAAACATAGTAAAGGATCATCAATTCACTATGATGATAGGCACAGTGGAGATAGCCATGGAAACTGTTGAGACAAACAGTAGGAAAGAAGAACATCTACTGAAAGATGTTAAGGAAGAGGAAGTCTATGGGAAAGACTTAACAAAGAGAAAAGGAGCACTAACAAAAGAGTGTTTTGAAGGGGATGGATAGTCTTTTGGAGATGTCAAAAGTTTGGAGGAGTACTCTAGGAGAGCAAAGTATGATGGAGAAGACCTCTTGAATGAAGGAAGTAGTGATTTGCTACAACAGAAAGACCTTGAGATTACAAGGGTCAAAAGAAGACAATATTTTAATATTGTAACAGAGCATGGAAAGGATGAAGCTGGAAGAATAGAGCATTGTGATGAAGTTCTTGCTAAGTGTGAAGAAGAGATTAAACTATTGGAGAAACTGATGAAAGAACCTGATGGTAGAGCAGAAGTTGTAGCCACAGCTTCTGAAGAAGAAGATGTGTCTAAAGTAGGCACGGAAACAAGAAGAGGCAATAATTTGTTTGCAAATTCATTAAACATCATGAATGAGTATGAGTATGTGATTAAAGAGATTGAACAGAGATTGTTTGAAGATGGTAAAGAGGCAATAGAAAGAAAACAATTTCAAAGTGAATATAATCAGAAACAGGTTAAGGGAGAAGAAGTTCACTACAGTGGACAAGAGAAGGAAGGCATCATGGAAACAGATGGTATGAGAGGAAGACTGGTTAATACTCTTAAGAGTTCTTTAGAGAATTCTTTGGGAAGAGAGAATCAACATACTGATGTGCTGATTGAGAGGGAGAATTCAGAACAACATACTGAGGTGCTGGTAGAGGGAAGTAAGGCATTGATGCCTTATGAATTTTGTTTTAACAAGTGTTTTGTGAATGCAAGTATTATCGCAGGTGTTGAAGGACATTTGACTCAGTTGAGCAGTCAAATGAAGGAGAAAGAGGAGAATTATGTGGAAATTTCTAATCCATGGGATGAGGACATTATATTGCTGGAAAGGATACTGAATTATTAGAATTCAGTGCAGAAAGAATTTCAATTTCAGAATTGGGAGTTGCAGATGCATAGAGATGAAGATAGCAGAAAGGAGTACACAATGTACCAGTCCAGTAAGTTGATGATAGGAGAAGGCAAGGAAGAAGTTTTCCATTGTAGAAAATAAGAGGGCATGGATGATTGGGTGGCAGTAAGAAATGAGAAGGTAAGAACTGAGCAAGTCGTCTTAGCTCAGCAGGCAGCAATAAATCAACAGCTTGAAGATTTATTGGACAGAGAAATTGAATTAATCAGAAGAATTATGTTGAAAGTGTCTCAGGGGAAGACATCAGCAAGGAAAAGAAGTAGCAGAAGCAGCAACAAAATGAAGACAGAGACAGATTGTGAAAGTGCAGCAAGTGGAGCAAGACAGCATAAAGTGTGGAGACCTGGAGAAGAACAACAGACAGAAGCAGCGACAAATGGAAAGTTGCAGCACAAGATATGGGATCCAGGCAAACATAGATCTGAACACATGATCAGGAGATCATGAATTTTTTCTACCTTGGGAGTCTGATGCAGGAGCATTCAGCCCAAGGGAAATCATTGTAAATAATAGACATAGGGGGGTCATACATTTTAGGAATTAATTTCCTAAGTAGTATTTAAGTGTGATTTAAATTAGATAAGTAAATAAGAACATGAGTAGTCCCATGATCCTAGGAGTAAAGGAGAGCTTTTAGGCATAAGTAAAATAGATGTGGATAAGGAGGCTGTTTGTTTTAAAATAGAGAAAAGATGGAATAAAGCCTCAAGAGGCTTTTTACCATATATGTATGCATGTAGAAGCTTTAAGCTTTAAGGATCCGATTCAGTGTTTCTATATATATGTATGTAAGCCTACGGGCAAAGGGAGGCCACCATTATTGAGAATTTGGCTTGTGAGAAGTCAGGCCTGTGAGAGAGGGAGGCATTGAATATTAGGCCTGTGTGCCTGTGCATGTGTGTGTAAACGAGACCAGGGAGTCTCAGATGTAAACCCTGCCTTTTTTATTAACATATATAAAGATTTTGAGCTGATTCCTGCTTGTGTTAATGATGTTGAAGAATATTTCATGATGTATGAATTATTGTGAGTTCGTAGGAATTCTGCAAGACACAGAGGAGGGAATTCATTAAGAGGAATCACAGAGAGCTTTTGAGACAAGTTGCAATGATTCAGAAGAATCGAATGGGAGCCTTGAATCCATTAAAGGAGGGAAGTACCATAGTGATGCTTGACTGAAGCTCGACTTCTTCATATCAGTGCGCGTAAGTGTTTCGAAGTCACTTTACAAAGCCGTGATTAATTATGCTTACACAGAGGATATTCTATATTTTCCTTAAGTGGGAGCATTGGGCAGATGTGAAATCTTATTAAGATTGGTCCAGACCCATATCGGGTTCGAAACCAAATATCGCATCAGAGAAGGGCCATTAGAACTGCCATGTGAAAGCTTCGAATTACTGGAGCTGAAATATTATAGAAGCCAGTATAAAGGGTGTGGGGTCCGAGAGGGCCTTCAAGCATTACGAAGCTCCAACTTCCGGAGCCGAAATCTTATAAAGCAGAATATAAAGCCATATCGGGTCCGCAAGGGCCTTTGGGACTGTTAATTGTGCGCCCGACAGCCGGAGCCGAAATATTATACAAAGTTTCTTAATGGGTCGTCGGGTCCGTAGACCCATTACGTTATAACTCGCCAACAGTGAACCGCCGATATATATGGGACCCGAAATCCATATAAAAGGGAGCATAAGGTGTGTCGGGTCTACACCGCATCGGAGATTGGGGGATAAGAGTTTATTGCGACCGTCGATAACCGGACCCGCCGATAATTACAAAGGCGGGCATATAAAATGTGAGATCTACATGTGTTAATTGGAGCGGGAATTCTATGGTTTTCCCGTATATTAATATATATGTGACCGCGGGTTAAAAGGGGGTTTTATAATGTTTTCCGATATATTATATATGGCCGCGGGATTAAGCCTTAGGGCATATATTGTAATGTTTGTGTTGGTTGTATAATGCCACTATTTAATAATGTGGATGGGTGGTGGCTTCCGATGGGGTATAACAGCCCGATACAGTTATAAAGCGGGGTTTTAATTGTAAGTCCATGGTTATACAAGGCTTAACGCCTAGAGTGCTTCCGATAAGGCCTGTGGGATGTAACCCACAGGTTAAGGGCTAAGATTTATGAAAGAAAGGGGATTTTGGGCTTATACCCAGATCTCTTTTCATCAATACCTCATTAGAAAGATCATTCTAACGACTACAAATTTTGATTGCAAACCCCTAATGTAAGTTCTAGGATTTCCTGTTTTCCAAAAAAAAATTGTTTAGGGCCTCAAAACAACTCTAGAATTTCAGGACCCCAAAAATGTCCAAAAATAGTAACTTGTGCTAAAATTAACCAAATTAAGAGAAACAATATTGGGGGTCTAGTGGAATGGGTGGGGGCCATGAATATCCACCTAGATCACTCTCCTCTAGTATTATCCTAAGGTAATGGCTTATAAGCATTCCTACCTTTAGACTTTGGTTTGGTGTTAGTTATTTCTTCTCCTAGTTTATCCTAAATATCTATATCGTAAGTTTCTTTGCACTTCAAATATTGTTCAGTTTTGGTTTGTCCTAAAAGCCACTCTGATAGACATGAGGCTAGATTTAATTCCTAGACTTATCTTCTCTCTGGGTAGCCACCTAATTTCTATCAATTCCTTGGCTCACTTCCCATCATGTAATGATACTTAAATTTAATTATTTTCCTCCACCGTGACTCATCACACCAACATAGGCCTCCATTGTTCAATAGCTAGTGTCATTGTACTTAGGTGCACTTAGAGAAGGTTTTATAAAGTGACATTGCTTGATAGCTAGTGTCTTTGTACTTAGGTGCACTTAGATAAGGTTTTGTAAAGTAACATTGTTTGATTGCTAGTGTCTTTGTACTTAGGTTCACTTAGGTAAGGTTTTATAAAGTAACATCCCTTCTTCTATTGAACCATGCCCATAGTGAACATCCCCTTGGGCGAAAGAACATGTTATGACAACTAACAACTAGCTCATTTATGAGCTTAGCATAACACATAAATTTCCACTATGACCTTTTCGGAAAAAGCTCCACCTAAAATTTGCAAGGAATCAAACACTATTAAATAGGATGCATAAGTAAAGAAAATATTTCTCTCTAATGCTAAAGTGGAGGAAAATTTAGGCAATTAGATTTGGATACAAGGAACACATACATAAGGCAAACGAGATACTTTCATACCACATAATTGTATTGGTTGATAAATGCAATCAATGGTAAGGTTGTTTGGGAATGTTCAACAAGAAATCTTGTTGAGCATGAGTTAGAAGAAAGTGAATTCTAAAGTCTCCACGTTACAAAGAACATTGTCATCTTGGAATTTACAAAATCTGAAGAGATGACCATGTAATAGGATTTAAGTTATTATTTATATGAAGAGAAACAAGGTTGTTCTCCAAAAAAATAATAAGAATCGTAATAATAATAAATTTTAAACACTATCAAACTCCCTCATTTATATGACTATGCAGCACTATTTATATAGCCAAAAAAAATACCTTCCTATATTATTGGTCAATTTCCTAACCTACTACACATCTTTCATAAAAACAATAAATTAAACCATTAATATTGAATGCAACTAGAGAAAATTTAACTACATTTATAAAGAGAGAAACTAAAAAAAATATTAAAACAAAAAATAACCATAAATGAGCCGAGCTCTTTTTTTCATGATGAAAATAACCTATTAGTTGCTCCCTCCCATGATTCAAAATGACTTAAATGAATAAATAATATCAACACTTTTTCGATGTCACATTGAAAATATTTAAAAAAAAAAAAAGCCTCAAAAAGTCATAGCCATTTATATACAATATCACCTTACATTCACTAAATTTATTAATTGTGGCACTTGTTGCATTTCCAAGATTATTATGTCAACGACATTAACGAACTTATTAAAGGATTATTCATCCAATTAACATTGAATATGGGTGAACATAAATAAGATGGTAGATATCTCAAACATGGTTTTCATAACTAGTAATCTGGAAATTTATCAGTTATTAATTTTTATTCTGTTATTAAATAATATTTAATATTTTTTTAATAATAATTTAATAATTTTTAAATTTAATTTTACTAACGTTATTAAAATATATTTTTAATAAAATATAAAAAAATATATATTTATTAGACATTGATACTCTTCAATTTTATAAAAATAATATATATTATATAATTTTAATATATTTTTTCAAAATGATAAAATGTATCATAATTTAGTTATAATATAACAATTATCATTATTGGAATTATTTATTAATAAAGCAATAACTAAAAACTACTAACACCTATAACCCCTAGTATTTTATAACACAATATAATAAAATATTTCAATAACTTATTTCTTTATCTCCAAAAAAAAATTAAATTACCCATAACTACTAACACCTGTCACCCCTAATATTTTATAACACTAAATAGTAAAATGATTAAATAACCTATTTCTTTATCTCAAAAAAAAAATCTACTGGTTACGAAAATTATAACATTAAATTAATATGTTTTTAAAAAGCATTTAACCTAAAACTAAAGTTTTTACCCAAGTCAAGATAGCCACTACAATTTTATTTATACATGTCAAACAATATTTTTCTCACAAATAAAATTGAAAATACATTATGGTCGCGAGGAAAATTAATTAAAGAAGATATTTTGAAAATGCATTGCTAGTGTGAGGAAGAATTCTTTATGAAAAAAATGGAGCCTTCCAAATTCATTTGTGTGAAAAAAGTAACTCAGCGAGTTTATTGTTGAGTTAAATTTAGTGCACGACATCACGATTGAATTAGGTTACATCAAATACAATCTGTCCATGAAGCAGAAAGAAAATCTGAGAGCCGCCCTGAACACATTTTGTCGGTGTCCTCGCCAAAGTAGTTGTAGAGCATCGCTCGCGTCATCGATGAGCGAGTTTGTGGACTTTTTCAAACGTTAATCCATGTCATTGCCAACCAATTCTCCATATCGCTTTCTGTACGCCACTATCGTCCAGAAATTTCATCATACGGTGTTGAACTCAATCGACTATCTAAATTCCAATTGGTTGAAGACGCTCACTTGCAACCCCAAATGTTTGAATGAACACATCATGGACCATCGCACTTAGAGTACCAAGGGCATTCCCTTTCAACCTAAAATATTCCATATAGTGAATTCAAGTATATTGTTCAGATTTTCTCGAAAAATTACACAGAAAATCAAGGGTCTATTTTCAAACCTAAATCATGATGAACTTAGGTTTAAGTTGGAAACGCCTAGATTCTTTCTTCTCAGCGTGTTTTTTCCAAAAAAAAATCTCAACAATATATTATGAATCACAAAAACATAAAATTTAAAATAATATATCAAATATGTTTAGCATTTTCTTACATTGAGTTGCAAGCCCTATACACCCTGCCCTGCGTATAATTATTTGATGATGGAGGCATGGCGTATAGTTATTTTGATAATGGAGGCCTTGCAAGTGTCTGAACCAGAAGAGAGAGAGCACCGCCTCTCATCTCTAACCTGGAAACATCCATCTCTCATATTTAGTGTGCAGAAGATGAGGTGCTTTCTCTTCACGTTCAGGCGTTTCCGGCATATGTACAATGCCAGATCGATTAACCAACTTTTTCATTTATTTGTCTGCCTGGTAAACTTCAATCACGTTTCAATTGTATATTATGCTCTTTGTATCACATTTAACATTTTGTTGATTGACGAACTCGGCAGGGAATTCGGACGCTGGCCCGCATAGTCTGAGGAAGGTCCATGAAATTTGCATGTTTTTACTGATACTGGTCATATTGTTTAAAAAAATGTTTTCAGGATGTATTGTAAAAAGCTCACGAAGTTATTTTAAATTATTTTAAATAGTTTTTTCATCTAATTGAGGTATTCGATCATGAGAAAGCTCACATAAATATATTAATTACGCACGCAATTAGAACAAACTAAAATCAAATTGTGCTTTTATATTTGGTAATAGCTGAAAGTGTAATTGTAGGATTTTGTCAAGCACGCCATTTGAATGGATAAAATGGTTTACAAGTTCATGTTATTTGAAGTTAGTTTGATGATTATAATAAAAGTTTATTGATTATTGTTATCGAATTTCCTCTGCTGCTTTTATTTTTGGTGTGACATTGCATAGGATAATGTCAACGCTGACCACTAGCCGTAGATGGGTTGGAGGGTGCTACCAGGGGATGGGTTGGAGGTGTTACTTTTCTTAATTTCAACAACGATTCTTCTATATGCGGAATAACTAAAAAGAATCATTAAATCTTAATGCCCAGGGATACGAGTTACCTCCAGCGATTGGTGATGTATTGATGCAGGCCTCAGTCTTCTTGCCTGTACTTCTTCTGCACTTCAGCTCTTCTTCTCAGAATTCGGTTTCTCTCATCTTGCCCTCACTTTCTTTATGTCCTTCTAGATGGAGAAGAATGCAGCTCTTGTGTGGGAGAGAGAGGACCCAATCCTTTATATATTTAACTTTAAATCTGGTACGTCCATCATATACCAATTCAACGCTTTAATGCTTTAATCCTTTAATGCTTTAATGCTTTAATGCTTTTAATTATAGAATGACTTAATTAGTTGGGTCACCTTAAGATTTAGAAACTTCCATTTAATTTCTAACATTCTCCCACTTGACCCGACTATTCATAATATTAAGCGTTGAACATCATACTATGATAAATTGCTGAGAGTTATGGCGGTTGTGCACTATTAATTCAATGCATTCCCTTCCATATACTACAATACCAGCAATCCATCAATTCATACTCATAATTTATATAAAACAGCATAATGGTCCACATAATGTCTTATATCATAATGATTAAACATAATATCTTTATAAGACTCTTTCTTGTTTTAAAATTACATAAAGTACGTACTACTTCATTAAAACAAGAGACACATAATTGTATATCAGAAACACATAAAAGAGCTCAGAATGTCACACATCAATTATTATTAATACAACCAAGACCCATTCTTTGAACATGTTCCTTAAATTGTCTTGGTTGTAACCCTTTCGTCAAAGGGTCTGCAATCATAAGTTCTGTCCTGATGTGCACGATTGACACTCTTTGTTTCTGAACCTCATCTTTCACAACAAGATACTTCAGATCTATGTGTTTGGCACCTTTAGAGCACTTGTCGTTCTTTGAGAAAAATACTGCTGCGGAGTTATCACAATAAATTTTCAGCGGCTTGCTAATGGTGTCGACAACTGCAAGTCCTGAAATAAAGTTCCGCAACCATAATGCATGAATTGTGGCTTCAAAACATGCCACAAATTCTGCTTCCATAGTGGATGAAGCAACGATAGTCTGTTTCGCACTTTTCCATGATATGGTACCTTGAGCAAACATAAACAGGTAACCAAAAGTCGATTTTCTAGTATCGATGCATCCAGCAAAATCTGAATCGCTATATCCAATCACTTCCGATTCATTGGATGAGCATGTAATCTTTCGTTGAGAGAAATTCCTTAGTCTCATGCAATATACTTAAATTATTTGCAGCAAGCAAGACGTCATCAACATAAAGGACCAGATAAATAAACTTGCTCCCACTGATCTTTCGGTATATACAGTGATCAACCGTATTTTCCTTAAAACCAAAAGATGTAATAATGGTATTGAACTTAATATACCACTGCCGGGATGCTTGTTTAAGCCCATATATTGACTTCTTAAGTTTACACACCAATTGTTCTTTACTTTCTACAGAAAAACCCTCAGGTTGATCCATATAAACATCCTCATCAAGATCTCCATTCAGAAAAGCTGTTTTCACATCCATTTGATGCAACTCCAAATCATAATGAGCTACTAATGTCATTATTATTCTTAGTGAGTCCTTTTTCGAAACAGGAGAAAATGTCTCCTTGTAATCAACACCATCTTTCTGAGTGTAACCCTTAGCAACAAGTCTAGCTTTATACCGTTCGATATTACCACTAGAGTCGTGTTTGGTTTTAAAAACCCATTTGCTTCCGACTCTTTTACAGCCATGTGGTAACTCAACGAGATCCCAAACTTCATTCTGTTGCATGGATTTCAGTTCTTCTTTCATGGCATTAATCCATTCCTTTGACTCTTTACTTTCTACAGCATGTGAAAACGAAACTGGATCCTTATTGATTCCAATATCATAATCTGATTCTTGCATATAAACCACATAATCATTAGAAATAGCTGACCTACGATTTCTTTGAGGTCTTCTTAATGCTACTTGTTGTGGTTCATGTATATCAGCATTATGTAAGTCATTTCCTTCAGGAAGTACTTCTTCATTTATATGTTGTTCATTATCATCTTGCTGTTCTACAACAACTGGAACAACATTTGGAGTAATAGTAGATGGAGGAACTATTGTAGGCAATGTAACATTTACCCTTGTTTCCTTTATTTCTACTATTTCTCTTCGAGTACTCCCACTGACTTCACCATTCTCAATGAATCTTGCATTACCAGTTTCTACAATTCTTGGACTATGATTAGGACAGTAAAACACGTACCCTTTAGATTTCTCAAGGTATCCTAAAAATACTCACTGATCGTTCGAGAATCTAATTTCTTTTCATGTGGATTATAAATTCTCGCTTCCGCTGGACAACCCCAAACATGCAGGTGTCTTAAGCTAGGTTTCCTGTTAGTCCATAACTCAAAAGGAGTCTTTTGAACAGCTTTACTAGGAACCCTATTCAATAAATAGTTAGCGGTTTTGAGAGCATACGACCACAAATTCTTAGGTAGTGTAGAATCTGACATCATACTCCTAATCATATCCATTAACGTCCTATTGCGCCTTTCTGCTACACCATTTTGCTTTGGTGTACTTGGCATTGTGTATTGCGCACATATGCCATGACTTTCGAGGAATTTTGCAAATGGACCTAGACACTGGCCTGACTTATTATATTTACCATAATATTCACCACCTCTATCAGACCTTATGATTTTCACCTTTTTATCTAATTGCCTCTCAACTTCCTTTACAAACGTCTCAAGGACATTCACAGATTGAGATTTTTCATGAAGCAAATAGACATAACCATAACGGGAAAAATCGTCAATGAAAGTGATGAAATACTTTTCTCCATTAAAGGCTGGAGTGTCCATAGGTCCGCAAATATCAGTGTGTATTATTTCAAGAAGCTGGCTGCTTCTAGTGGCTCCTTTCTTATTATGTTTGGTTTGTTTACCTTTAATACAATCCACACATAATTCTAGATCACTAAAGTCCAAATTTGACAAAATTTCATTACTTACTAATCTCATCATTCTTTCTTTGGATATATGACCTAGTCGTTTATGCCACAAGAAAGCAGAATTTTCATTCAACCTGCTACGTTTACATCCAACATTATTTACTACATTCAACAAGGAATTCGCATAAGTGTCATTCAGTTTCAATTTATATAAACCATCAATTAGAATACCAGAACCAACATTATCAGTATTCTTATATAAATTAAAACAGCCAGATCCAAACATACATCTAAAACCAGAATTATCCAACTTACTTACGGAAATAAGGTTTCTAGATAATGAAGGTACATAAAGGGTACTGTATAACTCTAATACATATTCACTTTCCAGAATTAGACGATAAGTCCCAATGCCTTCAATTGAAGATTTCATTCCATTTCCCATAAAGAGAAAACGATCTTCATTTGGATTTATAGTTCGAATCGTAAGAAATCCCTGCATATTGTTGGAAACATGAGTTGTAGCACCAGTATCAAGCCACCATGTATTAATGGGAACTTCAACTAAATTTGATTCAAAACATACGAAAGAATCATGTGTATTCATGGGAACTCCTGCAAATTAAAAAATGAAATAACTATAAGCTCATAACTAACGCGATTCAGATGTAGACATAATAGTATAATATAGCACTCCTTTGGGTAGATACTATCTTATACTTAACATAATTAAATACCAAAACATAAGTAGGTAATAAATATATTCAATTAAATAGAACTGACATCTTTGGATGATCAATATTTATTTAATCAAAATATCTATCAAACCTCATCATGTCAACTAGTTATAGAACAAGACTTTCCTTTGGGTAAGTTCTCAGGTTCTATCATTAGTGACGTCAGTTCTTAATTGGTATTATTATAACTGGCAATTTCTATCAATAATCATTATGTCACTTATGCACTAAATGATTATTCTGATTTTGACCACTTTGGTGATTAACAAAATCATAAATCTCATGTGCATAAACACATTCCTTATGCAAAACAATCAGTCATAGAGCAATTACTTTTTGCCCAACTGCTTTTGCCAAAAAAACATTAAATGTTTTCATCTCATTCGTGACTGAGACAAACGGTGAAATATCTTCATCTTTGTTTAAGGAGACGGTCCAGTTCGTGTGAGCAGCCGCGTTGAGAACCCACTTCTCTTTAATAGTGGCTCAATCCCACGGTTTAGTGCAATAGTAAGCGGCTCCAAACGTTGGACGCATTCATCACTAAAATTGGCCAGCACATAATAACATAAAATTCGAAGAGCACGGCTTCACTTGCAATAAAAGGGTGGCTTCATGTGAATTTGTCAGCCATGAATACAAGTCACGATATCATCAAAATATTATATGCATATCTCTAGATATGTGCCATCTTTAAGCACATGGGTAAACACTTAATTGACGTAATACATCAAACAATCCGAACTTGATTAACAGCGAACACACAATGATATGGTGAATAAATAAATTGTGAGATTCATATATGCGGCAATTTCTATATCACAGAGATCCCAAATTTTATTAAGCCTTATGGATTATATGGCATCTTTAGGTGACCTGGACGGGCGTGTTCATCATTCAATGGTTGCATGCGCAGGACTTGAACAACATCATGAGTAAAGCACAGTGCATGCAACCATTGCCACCGCAATAAACCCACATAATTGCCACCACAATAATATTAATCATAAACCAAGAATAGCATCCAATTTTGGTAAACACAACTGTTATGCAACAGGTTCTATTTCCATAAACATTAAACTCAACTGTTATGCAACAGGTTCTATTTCCATAAACATTAAACTCGGGATGGGATAAAGACTGGAACTGCGATGCTATGGGCTCGAGTTTCAAGAAGATGAATGCAGGCCATACGTTGACCTCAACCTCAATTTGACTCCTTAAAACTTGTATAAAAATAACACTAAGACCAGCCAACCAAAACGAAACTCGAGATATGAAAATCCGTATTCCTATATTCATGTGCTCGATGGCCAAAGAAGATTGTCTTTCCATGAGGAAACCAGTACAAAATTCACATGGAAAAGAGAAACTGATGGATCCGTTACTTAGATTTTGGATGGAATTTGTATATCGGCGATTAAGCTTTATCAACAAAAGTGCCCGATACTTCATTATGGTTTTAACAGAGAAATAATGCAATAAGCACCACTTTACAAGAGAATTCTTCCAAACAGAGAATTTATCAAGGGAAGGGCATAAATAAATCGACAAGCTAAGCATTTAATTCTTTCTAGTTTAAGGTTTAAGATGAAGCCGATGCACAGAAAGACAAAAGGGCGGCGAGAGAATACCAAGGCAGAGATAAACCGCTCCGATACCAACTGTTACTTTTCTTAATTTCAACAACAATTCTTCTATATGCGGAATAACTGAAAAGAATCATTAAATCTTAATGCCCAGGGATACGAGTTACCTCCAGCCATTGGTGATGTATTGATGCAGGCCTCAGTCTTCTTGCCTGCTACTTCTTCTGCACTTCAGCTCTTCTTCTCAGAATTCGGTTTCTCTCATCTTGCCCTCACTTTCTTTATGTCCTTCTAGATGGAGAAGAATGCAGCTCTTGTGTGGGAGAGAGAGGACCCAATCCTTTATATATTTAACTTTAAATCTGGTACGTCCATCATATACCAATTCAACGCTTTAATGCTTTAATCCTTTAATGCTTTAATGCTTTAATGCTTTTAATTATAGAATGACTTAATTAGTTGGGTCACCTTAAGATTTAGAAACTTCCATTTAATTTCTAACAGGAGGGTGCTACTATGGGATATTATTGTAGATTTGGAAACAAATAGTTTGATAATGGATATTAAATGAACTCAGGTTATATATATTTACCGTTGGATTTTGGCACAGATTTGGAAACAAATAGTTTGATAATGGACATTAAATGAACCCAATTTATATATGCTTACCGTTGGATTTTGGCAAATTAATAATTTTAATGGAAAACAGATATAACTTTCTCTCATTTAATACAAGCTATATATTTATTACTTACGTTTTTTTCGTCTTTTAAGTAATAATCTCCATTAATTTTGGATACTGTCCTCTTTTAGGTAATAATTTCGATTAATTTTGGTTGTTGGGAAGTTTTTGAAATTTTAAGATGTTAGAGATTTTTCAAAGCAATAAATTTATTTATACACTCAAACATTTCAAAGAACTTAAATTAACTATCTTACTGAAACCAAAAAGTCTAGAGTCTTCCAATCGTTAGACCACTCGAAAACAAAACTCCTCGACGCGTCTCAATGATCTGCGTTTCATCAGGCCGTGTGTGTGAATAATTAGAGTTGTGTGAGTATTATTCTCCCACTAACCGTCCTCCGCATAAGAGTTTATATCCATTACCTTCCCAACTGACATGTCGCTTATTATACGTTGGTGATTCAGTTTTTCCTAAGGAAAAACCAGAGCTGATCATAAATTTATAATCTTAGTGATTAATTTATTTTTATGGAAAAAAAGAGAGTTGGATTTTAGAGTTTTTATTATAAAATAAATATATTAATTTACATTATTTTATAAACCAGAATTTATATTATTACATTATTTAACGTATTATTATTATTATTATTAAATCTCTCAGCCTACTTTCAAAGTTAGAGTTTGAATTCTTATAGATATCTATTTAATTTAATAAATGAAATAATTTGACAAAAAATAGATATACAATATGTCCAGTGAAATATATAGAAATGACAATTATTTCAAAGGCCATCCAAAACTTACCATAAAATTTTGATGATAAGCATTATTGTGGGTTATTGTTCTTTCTCTATTCAAGTCAACTTTCATACCAAATTAAGAAATAAATAAATAACATAGAAAAATTATAAAGAAATTATTAAAATTAAGGAAAAAATCAATTTGACACCTACTTTTCTTATCATTATTGCAAATGAAATTATTAAAAATAGGAGCATGACCACTACTATTCTTATCATTCGTCATCATTGGCCCAAAAGGAAAAGTATTAAAAAAATATTTCGATTCGTGTAAGGGGATGTACAATTAGGTTTGGTTCGCACTGATGGGAAACTACGACCAAACACTTCATGACATGGATCACATAAAGTTTATCTTAACGAAATTATATGGAAAGTTTTAATGGAATATTTGATCATAAATGAATCTTAAACTGCTTTTCTTATCATCTGTGCTGAGAAAGGTCATAGAAATATTAATTTAAATTTTTAAAAAGCTATTAAAAATATTATGGTATTTTTATTTTAGCTTGTGTAAAGCTATATGTAGTTAGGTTTGGTTTGTACTTATGTGACACCACGTTCTCATACCATCATACCTCAAGACATGGACCAGTTGATCTTAAAATAAGGAAATTATATGTATAGTTTTAATATTATATCTTATTATTAATTAATTTATATATTTAAAATTAAAGTATTAATTTATAATGGTTAGTATGTGTTATATAGTTTAATTAAATAAAAAATATTAAAGAGATTTTATGAAAAAATAAAATAATATGGTTTAATGTCATCATCAAAAATTAAGAAATATGATTAATATTTTTTATATTAACATATATATATTTATGTGTGTCTGTTTTTTTTTTTTTAATATATATAATTGTTTATAATTAAATTTATTAAAATATTTTTTAATATAATAATAAGATATTTTAAATTGAAAATATTGTGAAAAAATTATAATTTATAAAAATAGAAATAAAATAAAAAATAAATAAAACTAAAAACAAAAAATTAGTAACCAATAGAAATGGAAGTTACTAAAGAACCCATAATAAGATCTCAACCATCACCTTACAATTAAATATATTTAAATAATAATAAAAAAACAATAAAAATTGAATTCCGAATATTAAATTAGGCATAAATGTCATAAATTTTTAGTAATTAACCAATCAAAATAAAAAATTGTATATATATATATATATATATATATATATATATATATATATATATATATATATAATTTTAAATTTAATAAATATGATTAAAAATTTTAAAATATTAACTAATGTAATTTTATAATACATAGATTTATTTTAATTTTTAATCTATTAAATAATAAAACTTTGAAAAAACTAATATTCATATAAAATGTCAAATAAAAGTTTACACATCGATGTTTTCATAATAATTAAATTGAAATTGGGTTAAAAGTAATTTGTAGACTCAATGAAATAAATATAAACAAATAATTTATTAGGAAAAATTAAATATAATATCAATTTTTCATCCTATATCTCTTTTATAATTAGATTACATTCCTAATATTAAATATTATTTTAAACATAATCATAAAATTATGATTTTACACATCATTTTAAAAAAATTAGATTTGCGTATTTAAATATTTATAATTTAAAACAAAAATAAATAAATAGTTGAGTTGAATTCATTAATAAAGATATCAGTGCCATTCATTAGAAATATTATTAGAAAAACCTATATTTACAAATTTAAGTCTGTATAATTTTAAATATTTTCCTTATATACAAATCTTGGTATATGAAATTTTAAATATTTTAAATGAACAAAAATATTTTGACATACATGATGAGAATAAAAGGATTAAGTATTTAAATGGTTTTAGTTATATAATTAAATTTGATAAGGTATGAGGTGTTTTAGATGTTGATAATAGATAAAGAACATAAGTACTTTTGATGTGCATAGTCTATCCATGGTGATTAGGATTATCATGGTTTACAAAGATTTCATAGGATGTGATGATACAAGTACTACTGTTACCTTTGCGAAAGCATGTGTTTTTTGCAATTACCAAAAATAGAAAGAATGTAAAAGAAGGAACATTTTGCAAACATATGGGTACCCCATTCATGTGATTAAATCGCTCATCTGTGTGTGATGAGAACTATAATGAAAGTGAAATAGCATGGGGATCCTTGTCATGGCCTCCATAACAAGGAATGAATGATGAGTTGGAATGCAAATGTTCTATTCATCTTGGGGAGATATTAAAATGTAGTAAAAACATTAAAAACAACCAACTATGAAGACTTTCATTGCTCAAGTCCAATGAGGTAGGTCAATAGGATTAGAAGAAATAAGTATAAGGCTTATTCTCTAAGTTTTATACTATATATATTCTTAATCTATGGAAATAACACAATCTGTATTGATAATCAAGGGGTTTTAAAGCCAAGGAAACCCATTATAGTAGAGTGGTATTAGCCAATGACAACTATGTGCATGTGAAGCTAGGTGGTGTTGCATGAAAAGTTGAAAACAAAATCCTAAGGGAGTTTTCAAATGCCATGATACACGGAAATGAAAAATCCATGGAGAGATTATCAAAATGATGGTTTAAAGAACCTTTTACCTAAGAGATGGGTTGGATATCCTTGTTGCATGAAATCAGGAGAAAACCCTCCCAGTAAACATCTAAAGATGTGAAACTAGATACCTAGTGTGAAAGTACTCATGTTAATAAACTGAATGGTGTGGTTGATGTAAAAAAATGAGCTAGTGAGCTCACATACATATCTATTAAACTTTTATGGGAAAAAAAATCTTGAGATAAGAGTCTTGGCACTCCCTAAAGAGTCTAGCTAACAATGTGTTCCTATAAAGGAAATCCTTGAAGGAGGCTACGGAACAATGAGTTTGTATAAGAGGCATTCCCTAAAGGAACCCAGGAAATAATGATTTTCCATAAAAGGAACTCCCTAAGGGAGGTCAGGGAACAATGAGTTCTCAAAAATGAAACTCCTTGAAGGATGATATGAAATGATGAGTTCCCAAAAAAGGAACTTCTTAAAGAAGGCTAGCAAATGATTGGATCCGAGAGAAAACATAGGTGATATGAATTTTATGGGCGGTACTAAATAGAAAAATTCTAGATGGGTCTCATCATGGGACCAAGGCGAGAAGTGGTATTACCCCTACTATTGTTATATGAAGATTATGCAAAGGATTACTAACAAATACCCAATATGGTAGAAGAAAGTTATAAAAATGAGGTAATTTAAGGTTAAGAGACTATAGAAGAGAATCTAAGGTATCTTCTTATATCTACTAGGTTGCATAATATCCATGGGGTGGTTGGGATCTTAAAATATTTAACAACACCTCATATAGGGGCATGATCAATAACCATATAATTTGATTACATGAGATCCCTACTAGTCACAAGAGCTTCTCATATTTGGGAGGGAAAAATGATAGCATGAATGGAGATCATTTGGAGGATACATTAATAGAGTGGTTGGGACCCCACAAAAAAATTCTAGGAGAACCTTAATGGAGTTTATCACTAGGTGTAGTAAAGGAAGTGATGGTGTCGAAAATTTCTTCATCACTTAGGAGCGATGTAGTTGAGGAGACATGGTTTCTTTTGGAAGTGAGAAAGGGACATATGTTGATTCCATGAAGGGAGAAAGAAACTACCTAAACCATTAGGTCAAAGTGGTGAGGAGGTGTTTTGAGATCCATGGACTCACATGTCCTAAGAGTTGATGTGACATGACTATTAATGTTGGAAACATATAGCATGGACTCAATCTGGGTATCAAAATGTGATATTTTTTCCTAATGAATATGTGAGGGGTGATCAAATATGAGATTTGATTAATGGTGATGATGCATCTTAACACTACACTATTCATGGAAAATATGTAATCCTATACAAGGAGAATATTGTTATCCACTAGGACGACCATGATATTGGCATTGATCAAAATATACGTATTTCTAAACTCAATGGGGATATTTGGTAAGATCCCTAGGAGGAACATAGTCTACTATCCAAGGCTCTTAACTCAGTCATTGATGGAACAAAAACAAATAGTTTAGTGTATCCTAGCTAAGGATGACATAATACATGTGGTGACCCCATCATTTATAATATGTATATGAATTGTAAACTTTTTAAACATTGCCTATATTCAAAATAGGGTAGAATATGGGAGAAATTATTGGATTTATTGGTCCTGATCAAAGGTAATGACCTAGGATGTGTGTTAAAAATCACTTCCATTATCCTCACAAGGAGAAGGTCTAGTGAACCTTATGGTACTAGTTATGAAAGGAATTCCATCAAGTATACATCGCAATGTCTTGGTCATGATGTGGAGTTGATTGAAGGTGGGGTTAACCATTTGTTTTTGGTTAGTTATAACTCACTGTTGAGGAAAGGGGTTTTGTAAGATGACTAGATATAACAGTTTAGATAATTTTTTATGGTAGGTGTTATGTCTTGTGGTGGGATAAGACATTAATTCAACATTACTTCCATCTTTCTTAATTCCATAGTTTGTGGGAAATTCTTGGTATAATGGACACACTTATTACATACTACACAAAGAAAGTTACTATAAATATTGTTATTCTTCCTTTTTCTTATTGGTTGTTGTTATTCCTAGTATTTTGGTTCTAGTTTCTAGCATTAGTATTGCCCCTAGCATTATTGTTTTGGTTAAGGGAATGCCCCCCTCTCTATGTTTTTCCTTTTTATAATTATTTAATTTTATTTTTTCCATTATTATATGGGTCAAAAACATTTAAGAAATTAAACCATTAAAATGCTTGAATTTATTGAACTAGTTAAAGTTGAGTGAAATTGACACCAACATGTTAGTGAGAAAGTTGTCTTGTAGAAATGACTTATAGAGATCCAAGGTGAGGCTATTATGGATTACCCTATAGGGGGTTAGAATATTGGTTATACAAGTTCAACATATTATGAATATAGTTCTCATTATTATAGAAGGTTCGATGCATGTGTGGGGAAACATGGATGCCTTAAGGTATCGAGCTAGTCCCTAGATGCACTTTGTTGTCACCTACATACCTTTAGTTTGGATTTTTTCATGTCATGTAAGCAGCTGCATATGATGTACTAAATCGTAATGTGAGGGAGTTGTACCATGATCCCTACATTACACCCACTTCCCTGGAGTTGTCCTTGACTTCTATATTTCACAAAATACATTCTCCATTGCAATCATAGATATTATCCATGATATTTTTGGAAGTCACTTGTTATAAATTGGTAAGAATTTCTATATTAGTGTCATGAAATACTACTAAATGAGAAATGGTCAAGAATGAATTTTCTAAACATGTGATTTTCTCATGTTATCCTACCATCTCATTTATGTATCATTTGTTCAATGGCCTAGTTGAAACTCTTTGGAAGATTTGTAACTATATTTAATCATTTTTGGTATTAGTATAAGAGTAATAAAGATGAAATGTCATGATGTGTCTAGCTAGGTATGCTACTAACATTACCTTGAATTTTTAGATGTCTAAGGGGCTTAGCTGGCATAGATGGCCATGTTGGATAATGAAATAGGGTTCATTAATCATTTTCTTCAAATGTAAAAGATTGAGTGAAGCGACATATCGATAGTTAAGCATATGAGGGGGTGGTGGTGGAACACCCAGCATTGGGAATGACTATTGGGAGATGGATTGTACAAACTAGGAGCTTCAAACAAGGTTACTATGAGCTTCAAACAGGTTTTTTATGAGCAATTGAGCCTTAGAATGATGACCAAAGAAAGGATAAACAAATAAATGTTATATGCAAAGGATATTGTGGTGGGAGAGGTATGATTAGTGAAGTATATAGACTAAGGAAATCTCATAACACTATGAAAGAGTGGAAAAATATGAAATATTGCAACCTTATAATTAATATAAAATTATAGCCTACCACCTAAACAAAATATTGAGTTAGACAAACTACAAAGAAGATTAATTTTGTAATATTGTGTATGTATTCTACTAACATTCCCTTGATTTTTTAGATATATAAGGGGCTTAGCTAGCATACATGGCCAAGTGCGATATATTGGTAGTTAAGCATATGAGGGGTTGGTGGCAGAACACCTAGCATTGGGAATGACTATTAAAAGATGGATCCTACAAACTATGATCTTTAAACAGGATTACTATGAGATTCAAACAGGGTTTTTATGGGCAACTGAGCCTTATAGTGATGACCCAAGAAAGGATAAACAAATAAAGGCTATATTCAAAGGATATTGTGGTGGGAGAGGTCTAATTGGTGAAGTGTATAGACTAAGGAAACCTCATAACACTATGAAAGAGTGGAAAAAATATGAAATATTGTGACCTTATAATTTATATAAAATTATAGCCTACCACCTAAACAATATGTTGAGTTAGATAAACTACAAAGCAGATAAATTTTGTATTGTTGTGTATGTTTATATTTAAACAATCATGTAGATTACTTTACAAAAGGTATTTCAAGAACAACTCTAAGAGGATTTTGTTATTGAATTATATCTTACACAAATTACCTTATTGATGCCACTCATGGAAATGGTCCATCATCTGTGTCAAAGTGGATTGCTAGAAATTGATAAGAATTTCTAAATCAATATCATGACAAATTGGTAAATGTAAAAATGTCAAGAATGCATTAACAAAATATATGAAGATGGAAAGTGATTCTATAATATAATTTATGTTTTATTTAGCTAATGGAATAGTTGAATATTTCTGTAAGATTTGTAACTATATTTAATCATATGTGATATAATTAGAAGATAATTAATTATGAAATGTCATGACTTATAGGTATACACCTAACATTCCCTTGAATTTTTGGATATCTAAGGGTCTTTGTTGGCATGGGTGTCTAATTTGGATAATGTAAAAAGGATTTATTTGTGAGTTTCATTAAATAATAAAGATTGAGTGAAGTCATATATGTTGGGTTACGCATAAGTGGTGGTCATAATAGAATGACAACCATTGGGACTAACTGCTTGGAGGTGGCTCCTAGGGATAGAAATATTCCAACAAGGTTTCTATGAGCAACTAAGCCTAACAAGGATGACACAAGTAAGGCCAAGAAAATCAATTATATATTTGACGGTGAATTTGGACTATCAATATAGGAATGATAGAGATAATCTCAAATTTTAATTCAATGACATAATAATACTCAAATATTATTCTCTTGAACATTTCCCATAGGTGTCTACTTATAGTAAAACTTTCCACCTTCAAATGACTAGTTTTAGGTGTGAAGGGAATGTATTTTATGGACTTCCTCTCTGTGTTGAAGACACTTTTCATGAATGAAGATAGTGATTAAGGTCTTATGAATTATTTTAAATGTTTAGGAAAGTATTCATGATACATTATGTGATGTTACATTTTCGTAGATTTTAAAGAAAAATCCACACAAGTTGCAAAAAACTCAACATGGACGGCTGTGGAAGTACATGAAACCACTTTATAAAAATTCTAAAACAATTGTTTTGGTTAATTTCAATAGCCATCAAGTAGCCTTGTTACGATGCATGTTTTTCCATTAGTGATGTTTTTTCAATAGACATTTAAATGTTTCTATGGGTGAACAACATAAACTTTGAATTGGGAACTCATATGATCACAGGTTTTTTTGAGGTAGCAAAAAAATAAACCGATTTTGAAAAGTGTTGATGTAGAATACATATATTGTAGAATACATACATACATACATACATACATATATATATATATATATATATATATATATATATATATATATATATATATATATATATATATATATATATATATATATATAATTTTTTAGCATAGTTTTTGACACTTTAAATTTTTTTTGCGTACATTATTTTTTAGAATGTTAGTGATTTTGTGATTTTAAAAAGTGTTGATTCTCATCAGGCCCTCTTTTTAAAAGGATTACTTTTTGACTTTAAATTTTCTAATGTATTAAATGTGAATAATTATTTTCTGAATTTAACAATCTTTGAAGTACTCTTCTTCTTCATATTTTCCTGTTTTTTTTTTTTTTTTTTTTGTAGTGAGGTCTTTATTTTTTTGCATAGTTAAAGAAAAAGGTCGATATTTTATAATTTCGATATTCTACATATTTATATATCGTTAATTAATTTTTCAATGCACATCAAATAATTTTCTCTAAAAAAACAATAATGTTTAACAATTGACTTAAAACTAAACATTTGAACATAAATATAACAAAAAAATCACACATTTTGATAAATTTTCACTAGAAATGACATGTGAAAATCACAATTTTTATAGGAAAAGTTTAACAAAAAATGGTTGAATAATAGCTTTTTTTATGAATTTCATGTCAAAAAATAATAATAATCACATTTGTTTTCAAAAAATAATGTTTAACATAAAAGTTAAAACTAAAATAACATAATACAAATATTGAACATATAACAACAATAACGGAATACTTATTCTTCTCATAAAATGTCAACGTCAAAAGATTACAAGTATAACTAATTAATAGTTACAAAAAATGAGCTTGATTTCCAAGCATAACTTAAATTTAATCAAGAATATCACGTAATCTAAACTCTCATCCTCTAGAGTTTCATCATTGTCTTCTTCCGCAATATTTTCTGCTTCAGTTTGCTCTTTTTCCTCTTATGATGGATCTTTGATGTTTATGAATCTCCCAATGTATGCCTTTCCAAGCGTTCCAGCTAATGTTGGTTGAGATTCCTTTGCCTTTTTTTCCACACATGATTCATTAAAATCCCCTTTCCTCAACCCAAATTCTTGCATTACATCTAGATGAAATTGAAGAGCATTAATTCTTTGTTGAATAAATTTGCATTGTACTGGGTCTTTTTCAATGGAAACGAAATTTCTTCCTTTTTGTAGGCAACATGCTAGTGTTGTACCTAATTATCAAGCACAAAATAAGTAATGAAGTAAATTAGTATAACAACATATATATTAAGAAAGAAGATATTGAAATCCAATTCTATATAATAAAACTTACCTAGGCTTGAGAATAAATCTAGAACAAAATCTCCCTCATTTGAATATAAGCCTATAGGATAGTTAATCAATGACTCTGGTTTTTGATGAATGTTAACTATATCTCCTTTTGCTTCTTTATCTTCATATGTTATACTTTTTACAACAACATCGTAAACTAGTATTTGGCTGTGAGTCTTTCCATCTACCAAATTAAGAAGCATAGACTTATAGTTATCAGCTTTTGTCCAACTTTCAACATGGATGACCTCACCATCACTTATAATTGGTTGATGTTCACAGTTAATAATATTTGGCTTTTTATTGTAGCATGAAGTAGTAAAAGTTCAATTAACTTGTACATAAATGATTTTTTTAACATTAATCAAACATACAATTTCAACATCTTACCATTTAAGGTGCATACTTGAGTTTTCTTTCCTCTTGAAGCTTGTTAATAACATTGTCAATTGTGTGTCTAAATTAATTGTTACAAATATCCGTAATGGTGATGATGTGACTTATACAAATCCTGGAACCACTTTACTAATAGTTGATAAGTATAAGAGGTCACTATCATAGTCAATGTTTGGGATATTGAAACCATTGGGAATATCTGCAATAACTAGGGAATAATCCCTTTTAGGTAGAAGTTTAGTAATGTCTTCACAATCACGTTGTATTATTTGATATTTAATAGTGTCAAGCCCATTCCAAATGAAATGAGTAAGAGTTGGATCAAGTTCAACATTACTAACAAGCTATTTTCTCAGTCTTTCGATCTTAACTTTTTCAATAGATCTTCTGAAACTATCTAGCGCTCCATTTGCATCCTTCTTCATCTTTAATAAAATAAAAAAATATATGCATATGTTATAAAATAAAAATAATAAAAAAATGAATAAAAATGAATGTATAAATCAACATACCTTTTTAAATTCAAGATAAAAATATTTTAGTGTTGATGTATAACTTGCATCTAGGTAGTTGCGTACAACATCATCCCAATTATCTTCATTCAAAAATTTAAAAATTTGTTCTTGTATTTCCATGTAAACCTTGCCATTGAATAGATAAAGTAAAAAACTTTAATATAGTGATATGTATAACAAACACTACCAACAACAATATGTTAAATTTAAAAGAAAATTATAATATAGAAATAAGTAAAATAATTCAAGAAACTTACTTTTCAAATTCCTCACACATTTTGTCCAATGATAATTCCCCTAACTTCACAAGAGTAATATTGTTTTGACATGTTTTTCATCCTTCACTGCTTTCAATTCTCTCCAAGGTGTGATAGTAATATCTTTTAGAAGTTGCTTCATTCCAGTACTTGATTTACTACTGCTACATATCATTGGTTTAGAGTTTTTAACCTTCTTGTTTTTAATGCCAATGTTCTCCCACATGCTAAAAATATCATTAATCAATTTGTTGGTGCACAAAGATGTCTTAGTACAAGCAATCTTAATACCTACATTAATCATCAACCGAAGGCAAGTTTTTTTATTTCAAGAGTGTCGGCATTGTATATGTAGTGAGTTCAGAGGTCAATTCATAATGAAAGGAGTTGGAATCATTGCAATTGCTAATGTCTATTTCTCTAAATTCAATCCAAACAATTCTGAAAGAAACTCGTAACACATTTGCAAGGCTACTTAATCTATTTTGCAAGCAACTGAATCAGAATGTAAATAGAAAGAACCACTCTCAGCAATCTAACTGGTAAATAAACTAATTCATTTAACATGAAGGAAAGATATAACAATTGAACAACAAATAACTATATAAACATCTCATGGAAAGCAATCAACATTGGCTTTGAAATCTATGATAATGCGACTTTAGAATGAATAGCGATCTAACGTTGAAATTAACATAACCAATTCAGTAAAGAGTATCACGCATATATAACACAACTAAATCTAGAATCTTGACTCAACAACAAATTCAAATCAGAATCATCAATCCTCACTGTAATTAGAATGATGCTAACTTTACAAACTAACAATAATAAAGAGTTATGGGAATAAACAGAAATAATTATAACACAATTGAAGCATAAGATCTTTTATTGACTATGCCCAAAGTCTCTAGAAGTCCCCGCTATTAGTGAAGTATAAAACTTCTGAATAAACATAATTAAGTAAATATTTATTAATAATTGAATGATAATTGTTTACAGTGAGGGTCCCTGGGTTATATACTGCCATGGGCACCCTTTTGGGAAAGGGCATGATCTTATGATCGTGCCCTTTCATCTAATTAACCTATAATTAAATAATTTTTACATAACATTGCCTTTCGCTTGAAAGAATGCTTTGTCCTCAAAGCATATGTAATGATGGATGTTGTTGACAAGATGATTCATTCTCCCAAGAAGCTTCTTCTTCGGGTAAGTCCTTCCACTTGATCAGGTATTCCTTGATTGTACGATGTCGAAGCTTTCTTTCTCTAGTAGATAAAAGACCTTCTAGTTCTAGAATGACCCTTCCCTCATCATCTAGGGATGGAAGTGTTGTTTGCGTAGATTGATGGTTGCCTAAGGCCCCATTAAGGTAGGAGACATGGAAAACATTGTCAACATGACTTTTCTCTAGAAGGTCTAAACCATATGCAACTTGGCTGATATTTTTATTAATCTGATAAGGTCCATAGAACTTTGGTGCCAATTTATTTTTTCCTTTTTATTTTAAGGACAATTGTTTGTATGATTGGAGCTTGACAAACACCCATTCTCCGACTTCAAACTCTCTTTCAGTTTTGTTTCGGTCTGCTTGTTGCTTCATATGATTCCTCGCATTATTCAAGGGTTCTGCAATGACATATCTTTCCTTCTTAAACTAATTCATTCCTTCGATATTTAGAATACAATTATGGATGAAGCACATTCTTCTTCATTAAAATTAATAACAGTGTTACAACATCACCGTGATGAAAGTATTATATGTCCAAAAAGAATAGTATCAATCTACGAATTCCTAACTAGCTGTTCAGTTCACCTTACGACATTATATAACTTTTGGAAAAGTAAATGGATAAAACTGAATCCTCATGATCAGGGGATCCTAAGCATTTCAGAACACTCGATCTGATTTCATCGTAGAATAGCATGGGACCTCCTGGTCTTCCACTATCTTCCATACTCAAGACATTGTATTTTTTCCTTTACAGGTTGTTGTTGTTTTGTCAATTGAACAACAATCGTCCAATCCATGTCCCTACATATAAAGATAATGAAAGTCAGCTTTCCCTGCCTAGATTTATCTAATTTGTTACTAATCAATTTTACCTAGCTTCTGTTGTTGTTTCCTCTGTTTTTATTCATAAAACGACGATAAACATATGAAGACAAATGCTTAATTAAGTAATTTATCAGGAGAAAACATACCTTTTCCTCGGCCCAACATACTCCCATACTTACCTTTTTGCATGTCCTCATGCAATAAGTGGTTAAGGTGTAGTTGAGTTTAGGAATAAGTATTATACTTCCTCCTTATATAGCCTAAAACCGTTTTTCTCTTTGAGCACTACAAAAGCCTGGTTCACTTGATGATTTGGAAAGTTATAATCACTATGGTACTGTTGAAGGCCTCAGACTTCTATTGCTTCAACATGGGGGGTAACCAATCGGTCCGGACCTTAAGAAAACTTCTTTTTCATTTGAAGTGGTGGCTCCTACTAGGGATAATGGGACTAGTTTCCCAGTATGGATTATATTAACTACTAACTCTATTATGTAAATCCATATCTATTTTCCTTTCCCCGTATTAAAAAGCACTAAATGCCTCCCCTATGTACATACCTGTTATGAAACCAGCTCACAAAAAGATAGAAAAGAGAGATCCACGCCTTAGAATTCAGCCTCTTCGAGGGGGCAACCTCCTTTACATTACATAAATGAACAATTCTTGGATGATACAAATGAAAATACCTCCTTTCTATATATAGGAGTCTAAGTGGTCCCAATACAATCCAAAAACTACATAACAATAATATTGTAGGGCACAACAATAACAATAGTGGGCTTCTATGTGGCACAATAGTAACAATATGGGCACTACATGGGTACATCAATATAAATAAGGGGTATAACTACAATAGTAATGGGGTAATCACTAGTATTATAGGGACCCAACATGCCCCTCTCCTTCAAAAAAGTGTTGTCCTCAACGCTTGAGTAGTTCAGGATACTTCTGCATAAAATTCTCATCCTCCCATGTGGAATCTTCAGCGGATAAGTTCTTCCACTTGATAAGATACTCTGAAATTGATCGATTTCGTAGCTGTCGAGTTCTTGTTTCTATAACTGCTTCCGGTTCCAATATAATTTTTCCTTCTTCGTCAAGTTTGGCAATATTGTTTGAACTGGGAGCTTGTCACCTATAACCTTCTTTAAGCATGAAACATGGAAAACTGGGTGCAATCGAGAAGCTGCAGGAAGCTCCAATTTGTATGCCATAGTACCAATCTTTTGCAACACCTTGTACGGACCATAATACTTTGGTGATAATTTATTATCCTTCTTAGCTTGCTTGAGGGACATTTGCTTATATGGTTGTAGCCGTAGGAATACCCAATCACCTACATCAAAACTTCTTTCACTGCGATGTTGATCTGCCTGTTGTTTCATTCTATTCTGTGCCAACACAAGGTTATCCTTTAAGAGTTGGAGGACTTGTTGTTGATGTTCGATGTGATGTTCCACTGCCTGAACCTTAGAATTTTCTCTTAAATATGATGTGATGGATGGTGGTTGATACCCATAAAGTGCCATAAATGGGGTCATTTTTGTTGCTGTATGGAAGGAAGTGTTATACCACCATTCAGCCAGAGGCAACCATTTGACCCATTGTGTCTGTTTATCAGATACAAAGCAACGAAGGTATCCTTCCAAACATTTGTTTACTATCTCAGTTTGCCCATCAGATTGAGGATGATAAGATGAGCTATGAGCTAACTGAGTACCAAGACAAGAAAATAATTCTGTCCAAAAATTTCCAGTGAAAATGGGATCTCTGTCACTTACAATAATCTTTGGGTTTCCATGTAGCTTTTGAATTGTTTCCATAAATGCAGTAGAAACTGTACTGGCTTTAAATGGATGTGATAATGCACAAAAGTGTGCATACTTGGTAAGTCTGTCAACTACCACCATGATGACACTCTTTCCCTCAGACTTGGGTAAACCTGTGATAAAATCCATTGAAACCTCCTCCCAACGTTGGCTTGGAATGGATAAAGGTTGTAATAGACCCGGTGTCTTAATTGTTTCAACTTTATTTTGCTGGCAAACCAAACATTCCGCCACAAACTTATGAATATCTGATTTAAGGCCATCCCAAAAAAATTCCTTCTTAACCCTGTGGTAAGTTTTTAAAAATCCTGAGTGCCCTCCTAAGGGAGAAGTGTGCAATTCCATAAGAATCTTTTGTTTTAGCTGGGAATTCTTACAGAGGTATAAGCGATCTTTGTACCATAACGAATCATTTTTCCAGCTAAATGTATCAGACGTACTGGAATCTTGTTGTAGCTTTCGAATAAGTGCCCACACTTCTTCGTCATTCTTCCATTCCTCCCTTGCTTCGTTTATCCAATCTGGTTGGATAATAGAAATGGCGCACAACAATGCTTCCACATCCTCATCCTTTCTTGAGAGTGCATCTGCCACCACATTTTGCTTCCCCTTTTTGTAGATGATTTCAAAGTCATAACCCAACATCTTTGTGACCCACTTTTGTTGCTCTTCAGAGGATAATCTTTGTTCTAAAAAGTATTTAAGGCTATCATGATCCGTTTTTACCTTGAAGTGTCTTCCCATTAGGTAGGGTCGCCATTTCTTAAGTGCATGGAGTATTGCCAACATTTCCTTCTCATAAATAGCTTTTCTTAAAACTTTCCCTTGATTGGACGACTTTCAAAAGCAATGGGTCTTTCATCTTGCATTAGAACAGCACCAATTCCATTTCCTGAAGCATCACATTCCACAATAAAGGTTTTTGTGAAGTCCGGTGTAGCTAAGACGGTGCTTGGCACATTGCCTCTTTAAGATGTTCAAAGGCCTTTGTTGCTTCCGGAGTCCATGAAAATGCATCTTTCTTCAATAATGTTGTTAGAGGTGCTGCTATTCTCCCATAATTCTTAACAAACTTGCGATAATACCCTGTCAACCCAAGAAATCCTCGCAAATGCTTTATGGATGTGGGGATTTTCCATTCCTTAATGGCTTTAATTTTGGTAGGGTCTACCTTAACTCCTTCATGAGATACAATATGACCCAAATATTCCACCTCCTGGACTCCAAAGAAACATTTGGATCTTTTTGCATATAATTGTTTCTCCTCCAATAGTTGTAGCACCCTGTCAACATGTTCAACATGATCCTTCCAAGACTTGCTGTAGATTAGTATATCATCAAAAAATACTAACACAAATTTTCTAAGGAATGGTTTGAAAATTGAATTCATCAAACCTTGAAATGTTGAAGGTGCATTGGTAAGGCCAAAAGGCATGACCAAAAATTCATAATGACCCTCATGAGTTCTAAATGCCGTTTTCGGAATGTCTTCAATCTTCATTCTGATTTGATGATATCCTGAACGAAGATCCAACTTGGTGAAGTAAATTGATCCATGCAATTCATCCAGTAATTCATCAATGACAGGAATGGGGAACTTATCTTTAATAGTGAGCTTGTTGAGCTCCCTATAATCCGGACACATGCGCCATGATCCATCCTTCTTGTGCACCAATACTACTGGAGCAGAGAAAGAACTTTGACTCGGTTGAATTATACCAGCCTCTAGCATTTCTGCAACCATACGTTCAATTTCACTTTTTTGGACATAGGGATATCTGTACGGCCTGATGTTTGGAGGAACACTTCCTGGAATCAGATGAATAGCATGATCATGATCACGCATAGGTGGGAGACCTTTGGGAGTCTCAAATACCTTGGAATGATTGTCCAGGACTTTTTGGAGATCTGGAGAAATAGATGATTCCAATGTGGAAACATCTAGCGAACATAATTGTGCAATTACACCTCTTTGCTCCTTTTTTAGAAGCTTTGTCATACCATTAGAGCTGATTATCTTTCCTGGTTTCCCTGCAATACCCCTTAATTCAACTTCCTTTCCTTCCACAGAAAATTTCATGAAAAGTTCTTGAAAATTAAAAGCTATTGTACCCAAGGATTGTAGCCATTGGACTCCTAGTACAACATCAGCACCTCCCATTGGAATGGAAAGCATTGGGCTAGTCAATACATATTCTCCCATGGATAGCTTGATATTATGGCACTTTCCAGAGCAATTTATTGTTCCTCCATTTGCAATCATCACTTGACACTCTGGTGCTGGATATAGGAAGCAATTCAATTCTTTTGCTACCCTACAATGAATAAAATTGTGGGTGCTTCCTGAATCAATCAACACTATTACCTTTTTCTTCTTGATTTGTCCTTCTATCTTGATGGTTTGAGGAGTGGTAATTCCCGCCAATGCATTACAAGATATGGTCGGATTTATTTGTTCTTCATCTAGGCTTTGTTCCTGGAATATATCCTCTTCTTTTGACCTTTCTTGCTCCTTTTCTTCTTCCTCTTCACAATCTATGTAGAATAATTTCTTCTCAGCACACTTATGACCTTTTGTGTATTTGCTATCACAATTGTAACAAAGCCCTTTTGCTCTTTTTTCTTCCAATTGTTGTGGTGTCAACCTTGTAGGTTGTGGAAGACTATGGGCAACAACACTTCCGTCTTTATAGTTGTGAATGGTATGCTTCCTAGTTGCCATAATTTTGCTTTCCATTTTTCTTGCTAACCTGAATGCCTTCTCTAATGAATCAGGTTCCCAAAGGCGCACATCATGTTGGATATTATCCTTTAAAGACCCTATGAACACATCAATCCTATGCTCCTCTGGAATATCTTTTACCCTTATGTTCAATTTTTGGAACTCCTCAATGTGCTCCATTATTGAACCCTTTTGTTTGAGACTTATCAATTGGCTAAAAAAAGTGTTGCTTTTTGTATCCTCATAATGTGCTATCAATTCTTCCGTAAAAATTGCCCAAGTGATAAATTGTTTACGAGAACAAAGCCATTGATACCATACAAACTGATTTGGTTCCAAATATAAAGTTGCCATACGTACCTTTTGTGTGTTTTGCACATTATTGAGATCGAAGAATTGCTCCATCTGTAATATCCATGTGGCGGGATCCTTGCCATCAAACTTCCTCATATCGATTTTTGGAACATGGTGAGTCTTCGATCCAACATTAGAGTCTATGGAATCATGATTAACATTTCTTTTGTTCTCATCATGAGTTTCCTTTACTACCTTTTCACCATTAGTGACCATTTCTTGTAGCAACTTCTTCAATTCATCCATCTTATCATCCATGCCATCAATTTTAGCGTCCATGCCATCAATTTTAGCGTCAATCTTAGCTTCCATGCCATCCATCTTAGCTTCCATTCCCTTTATCTTAGATTCCACGCCATTTACCTTAGATTCCACGCCACTTATCTTAGCTTCTGTTAGCTTTTGTGAGCGTGACATTTGTTGCACTTGTTCTTGTAATTTTGATATATCATGTAGCATTTCTTCCTCTTCTTCATGAGTCATGCTAGAGCTTTCAGGTTCCTTACTAGGTGTTTGCATTTTCTTTCCTCGGGGCATCAGTTACCGATAATAAAATTTTACTATGCCCTTTGAATTCCGTTAAACCAAGCTTACACAAAAATTAAAAAAAACTACACACCTTTTTTCACTTTATAGAAGCCTGATATTGAATCTGATGTATCTCTGTAATTTCGGATCCTCCAATTCTGAAATTGCTACCTGTAGTAGCCTTCTGTGTCCTCTTTCCAATGCCACAAGTCTGAGCCAAATTGGATTCTTCAAGGAAGAGTTATGTGAAATCTCCCACAGTGACTTTCTTTTAGACTGTTTCAGTAGAGCGAACTTGTACGACGTATCACGAGTCACTGTTTCAACCTTTGAATCTGAAACACACGCACAAGAAACTACAATCCGTCCTCTTTCTGTACCTTTTTACGAAATTTCAATCCGATCCTCAGAGAGAGAGTTATGACGATTTTCCCTAGGTCACCTGTTTTGAATGTAATTCAGGAGTCTGCAAAAAGACCAACTTCCTTAGATCATATCTCCAAAAATATCGCGAGAAAAGCTCTGAAATTCGGACCCAAGGTTCAGCGCCAATTCTTCTCAAATGGGTTTTTTTTTGCGACTTCTGAAACGTCACAGAAAAAAAGTTATAGCGAAAATGCCACGATGACCTGTTTGGAGCAGCGAAACCCTAGAATCCAAAGCTCTGATACCAAATGTTATGAAACCAGCTCACAAAAAGATAGAAAAGAGAGATCCACGCCTTAGAATTCAGCCTCTTCGAGGGGGCAACCTCCTTTACATTACATAAATGAACAATTCTTGGATGATACAAATGAAAATACCTCCTTTCTATATATAGGAGTCTAAGTGGTCCCAGTACAATCAAAAACTACATAACAATAATATTGTAGGGCACAACAATAACAATAGTGGGCTTCTATGTGGCACAATAGTAACAATATGGGCACTACATGGGTACATCAATATAAATAAGGGGTATAACTACAATAGTAATGGGGTAATCACTAGTATTATAGGGACCCAACAATACCCCCATCCCCTGGCACTATAGCCCTGTAACATCAGTTTGGGGAAATGCTAAGTTCATTTGGGGCTTGGCATTAGCCTTACCACATTCGAACATGGGATTGATTTAGCATCTGGTTAAATTAATAACCTTACCCCCCTCCCCTCTCTCACACATAAACCTTATAGCAGTATCCCCGTGCATAAATTTTTGGAATTAATTTGATATTTGGTTAAATTAATAACCATCGGCGCCCACATAAAACCCATATGACCCGCAAACCCAAAGTTTTTGAACCCCCGCCCCATTATATAAAGATCTGAATATTCCAGCAGGCCCCATGCACAAACTTGCCGCCAGCTATGCGCTCCGTCAGCCCTCCGATCTGCCCTCCCAGATCCGACGGCTCTCGGCGATTTCGGAGCCGCCCCATCACTCTACAGTTAGCATCCGATAGCACGGTAGTTTTTCCGTCGTACAGAAGGGCGCCTATCCACCTTTGATTGCATCCGAGCCCCTCTGACAGATACCACTCTCATACAGAAGGTGGTCCAATGAAACCACAAACTGCCTTCTGTCTCTCCTCCCCTGACGATAGCACCAGGTCAGCGCCACATCACCTCTGCGTCGCCCCCCCACTGTTACGTGTACTGCCACATCACCCTGTTGTACTGCCACGTCACCCTATTGACGTCACCCTGCTGATGTCACCCTGCCATGTCACTGCCATACCAGGACCCACCGCTGACGTCATGCTGACGTCATGACTAAAAAGGGCGCGAAGCACGAAATTTGCAGCACAGGACGCCCGGAATGAAAAACTGAGGCATTTTTCGATGCACGATTAGCGCTTAGCACTAATCGCACATCGCTAAGAAAAATCGACCAAAATGGAAGCCCTCTCATGGCTCAGCTACCACCAGGCCCGAAAATTCGTGGAGGCAGCAGGATTTCTTCATTTATATGCATATTCAGATCGGCCAATGCCAATATCATTCCAGAGGCCACAAAAAGCATTTGCAGGAGCCATTTTTGCCTTGAAAGGGCAGAAAAGGAGGTGACTTAACAGTTTCAAACACAGCAAGGGAGAGAAAACGGCCCGATTCAATTGTCAAAGAGTATCAGAGGAAAGATGAAGCCATGATTAAATTAAAGAGTATCAGCGAAGCGGCAAAGAGTATTAGATCGGCAAAGCCAAAGTTGGTGAACATTAAAGGGCCCCAAGCAAAGTCAAAGAAAGCAGTGAAGCCATTTAAAGCTCATCGGATCGAGATTAGTGCACATTAAAGCTACCTAAAAGCAGCGGAACCACCTCACTGCAATGAGCCACCGAGGACACCATATTAACTCTTTTTGATACAGCTGCGTCCAGCGCAGCTCAAAGATATTTTTTTGCATTAATTTCAGAACAAGATTAGGTTAAAAAGCTCGTTTTTCCCTCAGACCTGTTTTAGGTCTACTGTAACAGATATTTTTGGATATTTTATCTCTATATAAACCACCCTAATTCACTGTTTAAAGGGTTGGTTGGTTGTATCGCTCCTCTAGAGACTCGCACTGTATACTTGATGTTTTATTTAATCAAAGACTGCTGAAAAGCTTGGAGGAAGGACTGTTTGCTGTTTGTTTAATGGTTGAAGAGTGAATACAAAATTCTTGTGCTACAACATGATTCAATAAGTGTTTCCTACCTCTGTTTTCCATTGATATATGCTCATATCATATATATGTCATCATCTAAAATAGCAGGAAAAATGAATAGTTTAGACTTGGTTTAACTACCCTCTATGCTCAATTTCTGCTGTTTCTTTATGTTTTCATCTGAACTGGTAATGAATATGAATTCCCTTTGGCTCATATTTTCCCAATTCACCCATGTTTGACAGTTATCTAGGGATTCTTTACTGCTCCTAGATAGAGCTCATTCACCTTCTCTCTATTAAGCCGAATGAGAAATTCTTAATTGCTTCTCATTCCTTAGCCTTCAATCCATCTCCATTTAGCTTGAATATTGTTTCATGTGTAACTGTCTTGCTCCATATTCCTCTTGTGACCAAGAAAACAGCACCGGTAGTCCTACTCCTCGACTCCACGCCCAATGGTTTTGAAACTCTTATACTATACCTACCTCTCTACTTGAAAGCATCAATCATCCCACCAAAACTTAAACCAAACCCCTTGAACTCAATAACTAGCCTAAAATCATCATCAAAAAAGCTAAATCATTAAGAGAGAGCCCTTTCTAACTGCTAGTAGGCTAGGACCTACAGTCCAAAGATTGGTTTGTGGTTACCTCGGCCGTATCCTTTAGGAGCTTAAGGACAACCTGAGTGATAACAGATTTTAAAATGAGAGTGGGTGGTTTACAAGTGATTGCAATAGAATAATGATAACTTGAATGACCTATTGTATCATGCAATTCTCTAACTAACTTAATCTAATATAAACCCAGGTATTTTTGTATAATATGCGATCTACAAAGATATCTGCTTGACATGTGATAATAAAGATTAATCATGCATAAAATAGAGATGATAGCATGTAAAGATAATTTCTTTGACTAAATAGTTAGTCAAAGAAATGTATAAACTATATCACATATACGATGATATTTATATATGAAAATAAATAATCCCAGCTAGGCATCATACAATAGTTCAATTAATTCTTTAACAGAAAAAACATATCTCATCTACAATTCATGAAAATAAAGTGTTGTCACTAATTAAATAGAAACAAGAATAATCACATAAGATATAAGTAACATATATGTGAAGTTCTGCTCATTTGACTAATGACATAGATCAATTCCTTCTTCAGATCAAATTCTCTTCCAAGTATACAGAAGTGCATCAACAAAGGAAAGCAGTCCGATATTTGAAAGAAATGATTATGTTTCATAATTTCCCCAAAGCATTCACAAACTTACAATAGTGCATTATTTGCAAATGTTTTTGATAAAATTCTAGACCCTTCTTTAAACGCATGAGAAGGGTATAAATACTATTTTAACTAATGTTCAAAAATAGATTATACAAATATTTGAGGAGGTTTCAAAAAACCTTCCTCCTAACTAGTTAGCTAACTCCAAAAATAAATAGTGGCTTGATGAGAAGAGTATATTGTTAGGTCCCTATAATACTAGTGATTACCCCATTACTATTGTAGTTGTATCCCTTATTAATATTTTTGTGCCACTATTGTCCCCATATTTTTATTACTATGCCCAATAGAATCCCTCTATTGCTATTTTTGTGCCTTTATATTATTATTGTTAGGTCGTCTAGGTTATATTGGACTCCTTAGACTCCTATATATAAAAAGGACGCTTTTTCATTTGAATCATCAAAGAATCATTCATTTGTGTAATGTAAAGGAGGTTTCCCCCTTGAAGAGGATGAATTATAAGGCGTTGATCTATCTTTTCTATCTTTTTGTGAGCTGGTTTCATAACATTTGGTATTAGAGCTTTGGATTCTAGGGTTTCGCTACTCCAAATAGGTCATCATGGAATTTTCGCTATAACTTGTTTTCTACGACATTTCATAAGCAAAAAAAATCCCATTTGAGATAAAATCACATTGAACCTTGGGTCCAAATTTCGGAGCTTTTTGTGCTATATTTGCGGAGATATGATTCTGAGGAAGTTGGTCTTTTTGTAAACTCCTGAATTACATTCCAAATAGGTGACGTGGGGAAAATTGTCATAACTTTCTCTCTGGGCATTAGATTGAAATTTCATAAGAAGTTACAGAAAGACGATGGACAATAGTTTCTTGTATATATTTTTATGAGGCAAAGGTCAAAACAGGGACACGTGGCACGTTGTACAAGTTCGCTCTATTGAACTAGTCTATAATCAGGCCACTGTGGGAGATTTGGCATAACTCTTCCTTGGAGAATCCAATTCGGATTAGACTGGTGGCATTGGAAAGACGACATAGAGGGCTACTGTAGGTCACAATTTCAGAAGTGGATAATCCGAAATTACAGAGATACATCAGAGGCAATATCGAGCTCCTACAAAGTGAAAAAAGGTGTGTAGATTTTTTTAAATTTTTTCTTAAGCTTGGTTTGAAAAATTATTTTGAAGGAATTCAAAGGGCATAGTAGAGCATTATTATCGGTAACTGATGCCCCAAGGAAAGAAAATTCAAACACCTAGTAAGCAACCTGAAATCTCTAGCATGACTTATGAAGAAGAGGAAGAAATGCAACATGATATATCAAAATTACGAGACAAAGTGCAACAAATGTCACTCGCACAAAAAGTAACTGAATCTAAGATGGATGGTTTAAAGAAATATGTAGAAGCCAATATGAATGATGTGGAAGCTAATATGGACAATTTGAGGATAGATATGAAGACATATTTAAAGACAGGCATGGTAGATTTGAAGATAGATTTGACAAATTTTCTACAAGAAATACTTACTAATGGTGAAAGGGTAGTAAAGGAAACTCATGATGCAAAAAAAGAAATGTTAATCATGATTTCATAGACTATAATGTTGGATTAAAGACCCACCATATTCCAAAAATCGATATGAGGAAGTTTGATGGCAAGGATCCCGCAACATGGATATTACAGATGGAGCAATTTTTCGATCTCAATAATGTGCAAAACACACAAAAGGTACGTATTGAAAATTTATATTTGGAACCAAATCAGTTTGTATGGTATCAATGGCTTTGCTCTCATAAACAAATTATCACTTGGGAAATCTTTACTGAAGAATTGATAGCACATTATGAGGATACAAAGAGCAACACATTTTTTAGCCAATTAATAAGTCTCAAACAAAAGGGTTCAATAATGGAGCACATTGAGAAGTTCCAAAAATTGAACATAAGGGTAAAAAATATTCCAGAGGAGGATAGGATTGATGTGTTCATAGGGACTTTAAAGGATAATATCCAACATGATGTTCACCTTTGGGAACCTGATTCATTAGAGAAGGCATTGAGGTTAGCAAGAAAACTGAAAAGTAAAATTATGGCAACCAGGAAGCATACCACTCATAACTATAAAGATGGAAGTGTTGTTGCCCCTAGTTTTCCACAACCTATAAGGTTGACACCACAACAATTGGAAGAAAAAAGAGAAAAAGCACTTTGTTACAGTTGTGATAGCAAATACACTAAAGGTCATAAGTGTGTTGAAAAGAAATTATTCTACATAGATTGTGAAGAGGAAGAAGAAAAGGAGAAGGAAAGGTCAAAAGAAGAGGATATACTCGAGGAACAAAGCCTAGATAAAGAAGAAATGAATCCGCCCATATCTTTTAATGCATTGGCTAGAATTACCACTCCTCAAAATATCAAATTAGAAGGACAAATCAAGAAGAAAAAGGTAATAGTGTTGATTGTTTCAAGAAGTACCCACAATTTTATTCATTGTAAGATAGCAAAAGAATTGAATTGCTTCCTATATCCAGCACCAGAGTGTCAAGTAATGGTTGCAAATGGAGGAACGATAAATTTCTCTGGAAAGTGCCATAATATCAAGCTATCCATGGGAGAATATGTATTGACTAGCCCAATGCTTTCCATTCCAATGGGAGGTGCTGATGTTGTACTAGGAGTCCAATGGCTCCAATCCTTGGGTACAATAGCTTTTAATTTTCAAGAACTTTTCGTGAAATTTTCTGCCAAAGGAAAGGAAGTTGACTTAAGCAGTATTGCAAGGAAACCAGGAAAGATAATCAGCTCTAACGGTATGACAAAGCCTTTAAAAAAGGAACAAGGAGGTGTAATTGCACAATTATGTTCGCTAGATGTTTCCACATCGAAATCATCTATTTCTCCAAATCTCCAAAAACTCTTGGACAATCATTCCAAGGTATTTAAGACTCCCAAAGGTATCCCACCTATTTGTGATCTTGATCATGCTATTCCTCTGATTCCATGAAGTGTTCCTTAAAACATTAGGCCGTACATATATCCCTATGCCCAAAAGAGTGAAATTGAACATATGGTTGCAGAAACGCTTGAAGTCAATATAATTCAACCTAGTCAAAGTTCTTTCTCTGCTCTAGTAGTATTGGTGCACAAGAAGGATGGATCATGGCGCATGTGTCGGGATTATAGGGAGCTCAACAAGCTCACTATTAAAGATAAGTTTCACATTCCTGTCATTGATGAATTACTAGATGAATTGCATGGATCAATTTACTTAACCAAGTTGGATCTTCATTCAGGATATCATCAAATCAGAATGAAGACTGAAGACATTCTGAAAACAGAATTTAGAACTCATGAGGGTCATTATGAATTTTTGGTCATGCATTTTGGCCTTACCAATGCACCTTCTACATTTCAAGGTTTGATGAATTCCATTTTCAAACCCTTCTTTAGAAAATTTGTGTTAGTATTTTTTGATGATATACTAATCTACAGCAAGTCTTGGAAAGATCATGTTGAACAAGTTGATAGGGTGCTACAACTATTGGAGGAGAAACAATTATATGCAAAAAGATCCAAATGTTTCTTTGGAGTACAAGAGGTAGAATATCTTGGTCATATTGTATCTCATGGAGGAGTTAAGGTAGACCCTAGCAAAATTAAAGCCATTAAGGAATGGAAAATCCGCACATCCATAAAGCATCTACCAGGATTTCTCAGGTTGACAGGGTATTATCACAATTTTGTTAAGAATTATGGGAGAATAGAAGCACCTCTAACAACATTATTGAAGAAAGATGCATTTTCATGGACTCCAGAAGCGACAAAGGCCTTCGAACATCTTAAAGAGGCAATGTGCCAAGCACCGGTTTTAGCTACACCAGACTTCACAAAAACCTTTATTGTGGAATGTGATGATTCAGGAAATGGAATTGGTGCTATTTTAATGCAAGATGAAAGGCCCATTTCTTTTGAAAGTTGTCTAATCAAGGGAAAGTTTTTACACAAAGCTATTTATGAGAAGGAAATGTTGGCAATACTACATGCACTTAAGAAATGGTGACCCTACCTGATGGGAAGACACTTCAAGGTGAAAACAGATCATGATAGCCTTAAATACTTTTTAGAACAAAGATTATCCTCTTAAGAGCAACAAAAGTGGGTCACAAAGATGTTGGGGTATGACTTTGAAATCGTCTACAAAAAAGGGAAGCAAAATGTGGTGGCAGATGCACTCTCAAGAAAGGATGAGGATGTGGAAGCATTGTTGTGCGTCATTTCTATTATGCAACCAGATTGGATAAACGAAGCAAGGGAGGAATGGAAGAATGATGAAGAGGTGTGGGCACTTATTCGAAAGTTACAATAAGATTCCAGTACATCTGATACATTTAGCTGGCAAAATGATTTGTTATGGTACAAAGATCACTTATACCTCTGTAAGAATTCCCAACTCAAACAAAATATTCTTATGGAATTGCACACTTCTCCCTTAGGAGGCCACTCAAGATTTTTAAAAACTTACCACAAGGTTAAGAAGGAATTTTTTTTGGGATGGCCTTAAATCGGATATTCAAAAGTTTGTGGCGGAATGTTTGGTTTGCCAACAAAATAAATTTGAAACAATTAAGACCACGGGTCTATTACAACCTTTATCCATTCCAAGCCAACGTTGGGAGGAGGTTTCAATGGATTTTATCACAGGTTTACCCAAGTTTGAGGGAAAGAGTGTTATCATGGTTGCAGTTGATAGACTTACCAAGTATGCACACTTTTGTGCATTATCACATCCATTTAAAGACAATAAAATTTCTACTGCATTTATGGAAACAATTCAAAAGCTACATGGAAACACAAAGATTATTGTAAGTGACAGAGATCCCATTTTCACTGGAAATTTTTGGACAAAACTATTTTCTTGTCTCGGTACTCAATTAGCGCATAGGTCATCTTATCATCCTCAATCTGATGGGAAAAATGAGATATTAAACAAATGTTTGGAGGGATATCTTCATTGCTTTGTATCTGATAAATAGACACAATGGGTCAAATGGTTGCCTCTGGTGGAATGGTGGTATAACACTTCCTTCCATACAACAACAAAAATGACCCCATTTATGGCACTTTATGGATATCAGCCACCATCCATCACATCATATTTAAGAGAAAATTCTAAGGTTCAAGCACTGGAACATCACATCGAGCATCAACAACAAGTCCTCCAACTCCTAAAGGATAACCTCATGTTGGTGCAGAATAGAATGAAACAACAGGTAGATCAACACCGCAGTGAAAGAAGTTGTGATGTAGGTGATTGGGTATTCCTACAACTACAACCATATAAACAAATGTCCCTCAAGCAAGCTAATAAGGATAATAACTTATCACCAAAGTATTATGGTCCGTACAAGGTGTTGCAAAAGATTGGTACTATGGCATACAAATTGGAGCTTCCTGCAGCTTCTCGAATGCACCCAATTTTCCATGTTTCATGTTTAAAGAAGGTTATAGGAAACATGCTCCCATTTCAAACAATATTGCCAAAACTTGACGAGGAAGAAAAAAATATATTGGAACTAGAAGCAGTCAAAGAAACAAGAACTCAACAACTATGAAGTCGATCAATTTTGAAGTATCTCATCAAGTGGAAGAACTTATCCACTGAAGATTCCACATGGGAGGATGAAAATTTTATATAGAAGCATCCAGAACTACTCAAGCATTGAGGACAACACTTTTTTGAAGGAGAGGGCAATGTTAGGTCCCTATAATACTAGTGATTACCCCATTACTATTATAGTTGTATCCCTTATTAATATTGTTGTGCCCCTATTGTCCCCATATTGTTATTACTATGCCCCATAGAATCCTTCTATTGTTATTGTTGTGCCTTTATATTATTATTGTTAGGTCGGCTAGGTTATATTATGACTCCTTAGACTCTTATATATAGAAAGGAGGTTTTTTCATTTGAATCATGAAAGAATCATTCATTTGTGTAATGTAAAGGAGGTTGCCCCCTCAAAGAGGCTGAATTCTAAGGCATTGATCTATCTTTTCTATCTTTTTGTGAGCTAGTTTCATAACATATATGATGATGATTTGTTGTCTATCATCTTGTCCTTCAAATCACATATATAGGCCATTGGTTTGACTTAAGGAGGTTCCTCAAAATGTGTTCTGACCTGTCCTCTAAAAATCAGATCTGTGAGAGGTGGCATCATCCGCTGAGTCGAATGGAGAGAGTAGTTAAGGGCAATGATTTAACTGTGTGGCTTGATGAGGTATTGCCAGTATGACTCCTAATCAGTCTGTTCTAACTTTGCAATTGATTCCCTTTGATTTTCTACCCTTTCCTTCCATTTGCTATGGAACTCATTCAAATCAGGCAGTTCTTTCAGGATTCCTTCTTTCACCAAGTTGGTGGAAAACAAAGTATGGTTTACCAACTTTACTATATTCTTTGATACCCCAGTTGCTCTTGCCACTGCTAGTTCAGCTTGCTTGATCCTTTCATCCCAATCCATGAAAATAATGTCCTTGTGTGTCTCCTCAATCTCAGGTAAATTGGCTTTCCTCCCCTCTACTGTTTCTTGCCATTTGATGAACTTTGATTTTCTAGTGTTCAGATTAGTAAACTCAGTTCTCTGGTCAATCACTTTATCCATTAGCTAGTCACTGGTGATCAAATAAGGAGTAATATGTGACATCTTCTGGAAAAACTATTCTTGCCGCTTCAATAAGATAGAATTAAGCTCTAGCGCCTCTTTGATGAATTCCTTGACAGTTGGAATATCCTTATATATTTCCATGGATTGTTGTAAATCTTGGAGTTTCATATTTTTGGCCGATATGTCTTCTTTGTGGCTTATTTTCATCACCTCCATGCTTTTTTGGATTTGGGCTAGCTTCTCAGAGGCCTTCCTGTTCACACTTTCCCTTTCTCTTTCAAGTTGTTGCTCGAGCTCTGCAATCTTTTCTTCTTTTCCTTTCAACAAAAGAGATATTTCAATAGCCTTCTCCATGGTAGCAGTTGCGTATGCTCCTGTAAATGTGACAATCTTGTTAAGTTTTCAGCTGGGTTGGAAGGGACATCCTTCCAAACTATATCCATTTTCTCATTCCCGAGCCGGAGTTCAGGTGTTTCAATCCTTCTCCTTTTCCTCTATCTCCTTACTATATCCTTGTGTAGCGAGTTGTAGAGTACGTCAAGAGGAGGGATTTCAGTCACCTTCAAGACAATTTCTGATGTCAGTAAAGAAGGGATGATTTTAGTCTGTTGAAATGTCATCGCTTGCTCATCCATTAGTTTGGAGTCTGTATTCTTCTGCACATGTAGAGGAGTTTGATATTCCATAGTTTCTTGGGCATCTATTGTCTTGGCAGTGTCTTGTAGCTTCTTATTGAATTGATACCACTCCTGCTCCAGACTGTTTCTTTTGATCTCCAAAACAATATCTTTGGGTGGGGTACTCATACCCTTCTTTTTGGTTGATTTCCTATTGGATTCTGCAGTAGTCTCAATGTCTTGGGCCTTCTTTGTGTTCAGTGCTTTCCTTGTGTCTGCATGAGATTCTAAGAGAGAATTAGGTGCCTCACTATTAATAGTAACATTGGGAGTAGGCTTGTCCTTGATTTTCAATAAATGTAGTGGGATTACCTTGAGCTTTCTATTCATGAACTCTTGAAAGCTCTCAAAATCTCTAGGACTCATATTTGTCCTCACCCATTCGAATGATTGTTCGAAGGATTGAGCCGACTATAAAAGGTCTTCAAAATTATTAGCTCGATGGTTATAAGGCTTGATCTTTACCAAAGTGGTGATGTTATATGCTATCTTGTCTGGATCACACTACCTTTTGGGCAAAGTATGGAGCCTCAGACCTTCGAGGCTTACTCACTCCTTTATCGCATGATTAAAATTTGCTAAGGAAAAAGAACTGCATTTGATAGGAAAAGATGGCCATAACAACTTCTTTCTTTCTTTGAGAACTTTGGTCAGGCCTTTTCCCATGGTCTGGTGGGCTATTTCTCTTGCTAACAATTTATCATAAACATAAAGAGGGAGGACATGTGGGTTTTCCGTGCTACCAAAAACCCTAATGTGGGTGAACCATTCTTCAACAAAATATTTTCCGATGACGAGAAGGTCTGTAGCGGCTTCTTGGGAAAACCTGGGGGCTCTCTTATTGAGAATTAATTGATCCAGTGGCAAAATAACAACATAACATATTTTATAGAAATGGGGCACATAATAGGATTCCCAAATTTTCTTATCGCTCAGATGGATAGGGTAGGGGTCCTGCAAGGTCCATTTCCAACCCATGATTGGAAATTTAGTGTAGAAATAGATGGCATCCATAATGTAGGCACTAAAATAGAATGGAGGAAGTTTCTCTACAGAGGAGGATCTCCTTTTCCGATATTAGGTGGTGATGGTGGCTAGGTTATTAGATAGGATGGTAGCCCAGTTCATGACGTGGGAATTAACACAGGAATCAAATAAAGGAATCCATTATATGCAAAACTTAACATTATTAGGTAACTTGTATAGTCTACATAACATAGTAGTTTCATAGTTGTAGGGGTTCACCAAAGAAGCTATAGGATACATACTTGATTTATCAAATTTGAACTTGTTTTCCAATACTCTCGAGCCCTAAATCATCTTGAGGGGTTCTTCATTCTTCTTCGCGAATTTGGCCACGTATGTCTTATCATATATATCCTGAGAGTCAGCCATATCATACATTTGCTTCAAGTCCTCTGCTCTGAATGACCCCACGAGTTCCATTCTCGAATTCCTGAATTGCCTATCTTCAATGGTGAGGTTTTCCACCACCAACCTGATCATATCAGTGTATGCGAGGATTTTAGCTCTCGCTCCTATCCTATGAAGGATAGAACAAGCGGCATCCTTGAATTGGAGTCCCGAAGGTCTTATTGAGTCATATGTCACTCTTGTGATAGTAATCTTGAGACGCTCTTCCTCAAGCCTATTGTATATCACCTCCCAAGTTGTTGCACCCCCATCGGCTTTGCAAACGTATTAGAGAATATAGGAGACATTTCTATAAGATTAGACTTTGTAATGCTCAAACTTTTGTATTTTTGGATCATGTTCCGTAATGAGATATCTTTTGTAGCTTTCCTAAAATGGATGAGATATATCAGCAGAGACAATATTGGGTGATTAAGGTTGAAAGATTTGTGAAAAGATTTTGAATTGTGGGAGGATTTCAAATGAGATATTCAGCATTAACTATCCATAACTTGCAAAATCATTACCTCTCCTCGGGCTGCTAAATATTAATTTCCCTGTCAAACTGTTCATTATTATATTTTAAGCATAGTTACTTCCCACGTGTGCTTCCTGATTCACGCATCGCACATTCTAAAAGAATGTTATGTAGTGTCACCTGTTCATAATGCAAAATGTGATTGCGGATATCACAATATCGTATTTCACAAATTGTTGGCTAATGCCATTGTGGTAGGTCTTATTTACTTGCAACTTTCGCGAAATGCGATTGCGATTTCTTAAGGGGTTTTGCTCTGTATGTCACAATGTGAGGTTTGATCACATATCGCAATTTATTTAAGGTGTTTATGATCATCACATGGAAAAACGTGATTTTTGATTTGCGATGGGGATCCTAAACTTGGGTCATTCTAAGAGATTTTTTCAAGGCGATTTCTTAAAGTGAGGATTTATTTTCTAAAGACTAAAAAATTAAAAAGGGTCTCCATTTATATGTGTAACATTATATATTACTATAGATAAATGGGGGGGTTGTTTCATATTACAACAGGTACCCATCTGGAGGATACTAGGTAATTGGAGTTCTATATCGGCACCCCATCTAATCAGGGCTCATGCCTAGGACCATGTTGTTGAATTTTGTAAGCGAGTGGAGGCAAATTTGAAATTTCTGAATCCAAGTGGCTCTTGTTCCTAACATTATTGTTTGATGCTTTCCATCTTTGTCTGGTTGTAGACAAAGCTTCTTCTTTGATTTCCTAAAATTATTCATTCCCTACCTATATGATGCCTGTGTGGAGCAGTCCTAATTGGCCCACAACACTTGTTCATTTCATGAATTGTTTGTGTTGGATAGAGAGATGCAAGATTTTTCTAGGTTCTCCCCTAACCCATAAGTCTATGACATATTCTCTATTTCGAAAAGAATCATGGGCTTTAGCCCATTTGATCTAAAAAGTGGCAAAGGAAAGAAAATCTTGGAAATGGATATCCCCTATTAACGGGCCAGGATTACTATTTAAGTCATCCTCTAAGAAATAATTATGCATGTACAATTCACACAAGAGGCGTTGTACCTATTCATTTTGTTCTCTGAAACACTTGACAAAGTCTGTGATGATCTTAATTTCCACTGACTTACTAGCTTTAACAGCTTTGACCTTCAATAAGAGGTATCTTTCTAGCAGGAACAATGCATAGTTGGTGGCAAGAGCTCGCCATGATAAATCATTTGAATAAAGAGAGCAAACAGTCTCCATTTTCTCCTTAGCCTTCTACAACATGACCTATTATTTTTCGACTTTCTTTTGTTAATCCTTGTAATTAGTGAAAGTCTAATCCTCTATGACCATGATGCCTCAAATTTCTTTCTTAATTCCCGGTGTACTCATATGTACAATACTTCCTCTTTATGCCGAGTCAATTCCTGCTGAATCTTGGTTAGTTCATTCTGAAATTTCCTAATGATCATTTCCCTTACTAGGGGAATGTAGCCAGGCATCTCCTCTGTCTAGACCTCATCATCCAGGGTTTCCATTGGGTCAGTTTGAACAACAACCTCAGTTGTTCCTTAGGTCATATAATGGTCTTCGAGAATATTCTCTGTAAAGCTTGTTTGGACAACAACATCAGTAGTGGGGAAGTCCGTTTGGGTTTCTCGTGGGAAAACACAAGGATCTTATGTCTGAATTTCACTGTTTTCTAAAAGACATGGCTCTGTTTGGGTTTCTTTTGAATAAACCAAAAGGGTCTCAGTCTGGGTTTCAATATCTTCCCTAGAGGAGTGTTATGCTTTGGTCCCTATGGTCTGCAATTCTATTTTCAATTTCCTGACCTTGACTGCTTGGTTCAACCACTCTCTTAGCTACTTAATTGTTTTCTTTTGCTTCATATACTTTTTAAGCAACATCCTGAGTCTATCCTTATATGTTTTCTTTGTTGTGAGGTCTTTGAGCGGTTGTGGTATAGTTGTATTTACTTCAAGTTCATGTTCAGGTGGAACTGTGTCAACATCAGGGTGGGGTTCTAATGGAACTGTATCTCTCGATGGATTTTCACCTTCAGGAGACCCTAATGGAATGGTGTCTCTTGAGAAATTATCATTTTCAAGGTCTTCTTCTAGATGGGCCTCGTGCTCTGGGGACTTCATAAAAATGGTGCCCCATGGTTGATTTTCACCTTCCAGGGTTTCTTCTGTAAGTTTTTCCTTAGCTGGGGGTTCCAGTGGATTAGTAGCTTCTACTTGATTTCCCTTCCTAATGATTTCCTCTACATGCACTTCTACTTCAAGGGGATTCTCCATAAAAGGAACCGGTTCCCTTTGTTCTTCCAAATTATTGGTAAATGGAAGGGTTTCATCATGACCAAGACTGCCAGCAGGGGAAGAGTGGTTGGGGGCATAAATTTTCCCTTCAATATTCCAATATTTCTCCCTTCCTTCACCGAATATCCCCATATTCTGCAATTCCTAGGCAACCTCTTCCTCATAGTCTTGCGAAGAGTCATCTTCTGGACTTTGAGGGGGTATGTGAGATAGCCTTGCCTCGTCTATTTGAATTAGGGTGTGTCGCTAGGACTGTATCCTCATAGAGCATCTTCGCTTTGTTGGACTCGAGGCCAAAGAGGGATTCTTCCTTTTCTCTATCCTTTTCAGACCTATCACTCTTTGCCCTACTTTTCAGTCGCTGGGTTTTCTATACATGGGGTCAAAGTAGGATTTACTAGGTTATCCCATGTTAGCTGCTGCTAGGTCAGTTTGTGAATGATGATTAATTTGTTCAGCCAATGATGGTTGATGACCATAAGTGGGTCCTTTGCCTTTCTGACCCAATGAGGAACATCATGTAATACAAAACTTAAATAAAATGGCAAGCTAATTGTAATTTTCTATTTCAAAATAGCTAACAGTTTAATTTGACGAGGTTTTACCATGTCCTGTCATCCATTGCACGTGATATACCTTTTCACAATGGTTTCCAATTCCTACCATGGTTGTATTAAAGTTGTAGGGTGAACCTCCTTTCCTTTTCGCACCAAGTGCTCATCTGGGCCCTGAGCTACTATGACCGCATCCTGTAGAAGAACATGTTTTTTTGTCCATATCGTTCCTTCTGCTGGAAGTACAAAGACTTCAGCTATGACTGCTTCGAAGACTGTTATGTTCATTCCATGCACCATGGTGCGTCCATTCTATAAATTTTTCAAAACTTCAAGTTTCATTTCCTCATGAAATCCCTGTAATTTGGTCAAGTATTGTAGCCAGTCGATGCGCTCAATAATTACACAAGCCTGGTCTGATACCTTGAGCATTGTGGGTTCATTTCGAATGGATTTTCCTCCCATGGCTGCTATTTTTCAGTGGCTGGTTCACTTGCATGAACTTCTCTCACACTTTCACAGTTTGGAACAGCACCAAAGAATGTTAAAGCTATTGACAGAAAAATGGCATTGTTTCAAGAATTAATATTAAAGGCAATTATGCTATTTGTCTCGCCAACAATATTTGGTGCAGGATCATAATCAATTTGCATTCTATCCATAATGGTTGCCTTCTTCCCTCCAATCAGAAATGGTTTGATAATTATTACACACGTGCAATCATCATTCAGTCCTTTAACCAGAAATCAGTTTAATAATCATCACACAAACTATCCATAAATTGTCACAGATGATGTTCATACGTAGACCATCCCCCCTCTAATGAGAAAAATCCATCCACACCCACCAAACATTGGAAAAAGGGAGAAAGTGTCAGTAAATCATAAATGTAGGAAACCAATCAATACAAGCGGCGTAAAATATGACAACGACAATCAAAGAAGTACACGTCAAAAGATTTGAAATGCCCATAAAATAAAACAGAGATTTAGATCATTATGTAAATAGATGTTTACCTTAGGTGGAAAAGTGATAAATGCATGACTGACGATAAATATTAATGATTGTCAGTAAAGTGATTGGACAATAATGATATAATGCATATAAGATATAGGTTACCATGCATGTTGGCTAATTAAATTAGAAGTGTTGTTCAAATGGGAAATTTTCATTTAGAAACAAATCCATAGGTGGTAATAGGATAGAGAGAATTTGGTAGTGTAACATAGTACTTTAATACCACAAGCAGAGCCACTACTACCAGCAGGCATTTGTAGCCTCGACAGGGTTGTTTTTTTAAGCCAGCAAATGAGTGAGATCCCTCCTTTTAGTATTTAGATGACTCTCCTTTTCTTGCTATAAAGAGAATACTATGCTGGCATGGTAACCAGATAATCATAGTGCCATTCACCAAGATATAAAAGAGTGATTAGGTTGGCTCGTGATGAGACCCCCTGTCCTTCTGATAGTTTTAATAATCAAGAAGGCCATTACCTTGGTGTGGTGGCCATAATGGAACGTCACTCATTACATCCTTATGATCATGGTAGGTTGGCTCGTACTGAGACCCCCTATCCTCTTTAAGACAATGTTTGTTGCATTTTCATATTTTTATATTTTTATATTTTTATGATTTTATTGTAAAGAAAGGGGGGCTCATTTACTCCTTAAGAGTTGGTGTTGGCATAAGAAGTAAAAAAATTCCAATGAATGTTATGCTTTTACCCCCATATAATCATATAAAAGGGATTTACCCAATTGAAAGTGTGAAAGATAAACCATCATGGTATTAAGATAATAAATCATTTTATGATGTGTCCAGAGGGAAGATATTCAGCCAGTCGTTATAGAGATGCACCATGTCAGTTTTGAATAAACATGACCATCAAAAGTTTTCATAAATCATAATGGTATTAACATTGTTGTTTTTCTTTATCTTAGGCACAAATCCAACCAGATGGTCTTTATTCAAAACATAGAAGATAAAGAAAATGGGAAAAAGAATGATCGATGATGAAACAACAAAAAGAAATCACAACTATTTATTCTACCAAACATTGATTGTTCAATTGATTGAACAACAACCATTCAATTGATCAAACAACAACTCACAAAAGTAAAATATGGGTTGTTCAATCGATTGAACAACAATCATTCAATCGATTGAACAACAAACACACAAAAAGAAATCAATGTTGTTCAATTGATTGAACATCAATCATTCAATCGTTTGAACAACAAACACACAAAAAGAAATTAGTAATGTTCAATTGATTGAACATCAAATACACAAAAATAAATTAGTTTTGTTCAATGGATTGAACAACAATTGTTCAATCGATTAAACAACAAACACACAAAAAGAAATTAGTGATATTCAATTGATTGAATAGAAAAACACACGAAAAGTGATGTTCACTTGATTGAACAACAATCGTTCAAAAGATTGAACAACAAAATAGGCAAAAAGTGTTTTCTAATTGATTGAACAACAATTGTTCAATTGATTGAAGGGAAAAACACATGAAAACATGTTATTCAATTGATTGAACAATAATCGTTCAATCGATTGAACAAAAAAACACACACAAACAAATATGTGTTCTTCAATTGATTGAATATCAATCGTTCAATCGACTGAACAAAAAAACACACAGAAACATGTTATTCAATTGATTGAACAACAATAGTTCAATCAATTGAATAACAAAACACACATGAAACTATTGATCAATTGATTGAACAACAATCATTCAAATGAGTGAACAACAATCGTTCAATCGATCAAACAGAAAAATACACAAAAACGTGTTGTTCAATTGATTGAACAACAAAACACACAAGAAAGTAATGTTCAATTGATTGACATCAATCGTTCAAATGATTGAACCACAATCATTCAATCGATTGAACAACAATTGTTCAATCGATTGAAAAACAAAACACGCACAAAAATTAAGTGCTGCTCAATTGATTGAACAACAATTGTTCAATTGATTGAACAACAATTACTAAACACACTCAAAAACAAGAGAAATACTCATCTACATGGTTATGCCTAACTAGATTGCAACCAACAGTAAAAGAATATATACATTATTTACAGTTGAAGAAAGATACATTTTTACGAGGGCAAAGCTACTGAGTCATCACTCCCTACAACTAAAATTTGCATAGAGGGGTCATCACGTACCTGTTGACAAAAAGACTCTTTGGCAAGTGGTTTGTGATAAAGATGCACTCAATGCTCATTCACCTTAAAAGAATGGCCAGACTCATCAATGGTACTCAGAGTGAGAGTACCATTGTTATGTACTTCTTGAATTTCATAAGGGCCAAGCCACCTTGTCTATAACCTGTTCGGAATGTCTTGGAATCTAGACTCATAGAGGAGTGCCCAATCTCCTTTTTGAAACATCTTCTTTTTAATAAGACTGTTGTGCCACTTTCCCCTTTGCTACTAGATAATTGTGGTGTGTTGTAGAGCAAGTAATCGAGGTTCATCCAATTCATTTATTTGTTAAAGTCATTTGGTTTGGGCTACTTTCAAATCCAATCCCACTTCCTGAGATTTTTTAAGAGCCTTTATTTCAAATTCAATAGGAAAGATAGGTTCATTTCCAAATACAATTTGGTATGGAGAATATCCAGTAGTAATTCACCAAGTTGTGCAATAGGCCCACAAGGCCTCTGGCAATCTACCAGCTCGAGCCCGCCAATGTGTTGACACTCTCTTCGTCAGAATTGCTTCAATGACCTTATTCATGCTTTCAACCTGCCTGTTCACCTGCGAGGGATATGGGGAAGTGACTTTATGTGCAATGTGGATTTTCGCTAGAGTGGATGTAATCTTGTGTCCTACAAATTACCCTCCTCCAAATTTCCCACACAAATAGCCCAACAAGGAAATTAATTACAGCTTCCTCCATAGCTCTTGGCAAATCTATTGTTTCTAACCACTTTGTTACATAATTTGTTGCAACCTGTATATAGGCCTTTTGGTTTGATGGCAGATGAAATGGGCCAACAAAATCCTATGCCCATTGTTCGAAAGGTTCTATTACCAATTGGGGCTGTAGCAGCATCTCATCAGATTGACCAGGCCGACCCATCCTTTGGCAGCTATCACAAGCCTGGGCATATTTCTTAGCATCTTCAAAAATAGTGGGCCAATAATAGCCCATCTGTAGTACCTTATGCCCTTTTCTATGATTTATGAAGTGTCCTTTATAGGGCTCGTCATGGTAGGCCTTTAGGTTGTCATAAATCTTATCCTCACAAATGCATCTACTTATACACATATCAGACCCTATCTGAAAAAGGTATCTACCAATCCAAGAAAATGGAGCATTGTGATGGACAATTTGTTTCCTTTCCCTTGCCGTCAAGTTCCTGAGTAGCTTTCCTACTACCAGATAGTTTGCTACATCTGCATACCATGGCATTTTGACTATTACGGAAAACAATGTTCATCTAGAAATTGGTCAGCCACTGCCAATGGATCATTTATCTTTGGAACTCGAGACAAAAAATCAACGACTATGTTTTCCTTCACTGAACTATCTTTTATGGTGATATCAAACTCCTGCAAAAGTGACAACCAACTAGTCACTCGACCATTTGTAATAGTTTTGTTAGCTAGGTACCTAATGGAGAAATGATCAATATACAAGAAAACTTGATAACCAGTTATATAATGTCTAAATTTGTTTATGGCATAAATGAGAGCTAATAATTTCTTCTCTGTTACTATATAATTAAGTTCAAAAGTAGTAAGATTTTTGCTGATATAATATATATCATAAGCTTTTTTGTCCTACTCTTGGCCGAGGACAACACCTATTGCTACATCTAATGCATCCATGGAAATGTGAAATGTCAACTCCCAGTTAGGTCCACGTAATACTGGTGCCATCGAAACTGATTTCTTTAAATCTTTAAAAGTTGTGTCATACTTGTCAGACCATTTAAAGTCAACATTTCTTGTTAAGGAATATAAAGGTGCAACAATTTATGAATTTTTTTGATAAACCTGCGATAACAGCCTGCATATCCAAGGAAGCTACTTACCTCAGTTTGAGTACAGGGTGCAGGTAGTAAGAGAATTACATGTATCTTTGTTGGATCGTTGTGTATCCCTGCTACAGAAATGTAATGTCACAAGATTACACCTTTTGTCATCATCATGTACACTTGACATTGATTAAACACAGTCTGGTAGTGATGCATCATTCCAAAAACTTCTCTAATGCTTGTAGTGCTTGATCAAACTCATCCCCATACGGGGTAAATTCATCCATGTAAACTTCACGTCCTTCATTTATCAGATCAGCATAAATGATAAGTATAGCTCTTTGAAACATAGATGGGGCATTACATAGGCCAAACGGTAACACTCTGTAAGCGAATGTACCCCATATATAGGTGAAGGTTCTTTTTTCTTGGTCTTCAGGGGTGATTTGAATCTGATTGTAGCTACTGAAGCCATCAAAAAAGGAAAATAACTTCTTCCCTACCAAAGTATCAAGAACTTGATCAATAAATGGAAGAGGGAAGTGATATTTCTATGTTGCCTTGTTCAATTCCCGATAATCCACACAGATATGCCACTTCCCATTTTTCTTGGGGACAACTACCAATGGAGAGACCCATTTTCTATCCGAAATGGGATAAATGAAATTCACGTCCAGCAGCTTCTGTAGCTCTTCTTTTACAATGTCCTTGAGATGCGGATTCAACCTCTGTTGAGGCTGCTGGATAGGATGAGCATCCTTTTTGGTGTAGATATGATGCGTACATAATTGTGGGTCTATGCCCTTCATGTCAGGATAGTCCAAAGAAAAGGTCGCTTTATATTTTTGCAGCACTTGAATGAGATTTTGATGTTGGTCACTGTCTAGGCTATCATTAATGTTTAAAACCTTTCCTGGTTCAATTTCAAAAGGCTTTTTGTTATGAGCAACTTGGATATGTTGGTCATCAGAATCTTTCAAAGGGTCTTCCAAAGCTTCATTTTCAACAATTTCTTTTAATATTTGACATTTTACATTATTCACATTAGTTGGCTAATTGATAAAGTTGTTGATAATGTCATCTTCAGTCTGATCCTTGAATTCAAGTGCCTCTCCTACTGTAATAGGTGAATGATTGCTTTCTTCCAGGTATGCGGGTGGTTGTTTATGTATTTTTACAGTGGGCAGACTTGGTTTGGAAAGAGGATATAAAACAATATTTTTTATAGCATCCCCTTTAGCAATGGTCATGTTGCCCTCTTGGCAGCCTATATAAGCATCAGTTGTTGGAAGCCAAGGTCAGCCTAAAATTAGAGGGTGCCCATCCAATCCACTATTTGGGTTTATAACGAGAAAATATACTAGATACTCCCATGAATAAATAGAAACTGTAATATCTTGTAAAGTTCCCTCTTTTCTTACCACCAAACGATCAGCCAGTTCTAGCAAGGTGGTGGTTGGTTCCAGAGTTGTGATACCAAGTGTTTGATAAGTTTCTGCTCTTAAGATGTTAGTGGTTGTACCTAGATCAACTACTGTGTTTGGAAAGGAGTGGCCATATTTTTGAACTGTAACTACGGGATTCCTAGGATCTTCATACTTTACCAGAGTTTCCCCTCCGAAGAGCAAATCAGACAAGGTCCCTACAACATGAATAGTGGATGAAGCTTTTGCTTTCCTTACAAGCTTCTTCGCAAATATCTCTTTAATCATTTTAGCATAAATGGGAATGTCTTGGATGGCCTGGAGGAGAGGAATTTTATTACAAAGATTTTTCAGTTCCCCAACAACATCAAAGTCTGGATAAAAAAACTTGTTTAGGCATTGTTAACATTTTGGGGAATGGAGAAGAAGTAACTATGAGTTTTTCAGGGTCTTTGTGCTCATTTGTATCTTCTCCTTATTTTATTTATGTGTTAGTCACAGTTGATGGTGTATGTACAGGTGGGGTTTTTAATTCAACTGATGGCTAGTCTCTATTTGACCCAGGGGTGATGATGCATCTTGACCTCAATCTATGTTCATTACATTCTTTTTTTTCAATCTCATAGTCTGACCTTTCAAAAATTTGCACCAGTTGAACTGGTCTATTATTGGGATTCAAATTCGGTTGAGATGGAAATTGAGGACGCAGAAGGGGTTGAGGATTTTGATGTTATGGATATGAGGTTGATAATGTAGGTTTAGGTTGAGGACCTGTCCCCATAGGTGTATCGGATATCCCTAAAAGTCACTGCCAATTCAGAGACCAGTTTGGATTTTGAGAAGTAGAGGCAGGCCACTAGGATGGATATGGACTACCTTGCCAAAAAGAAGTATAAGGAGAATTCAACCAGCCGTTACTAGGAAAGGACTGAGCTAGCCAAGGTGTCATAGGAAATGGTTGGGATTTCCAATTCGAGTAAGGAGATTGGCCTTGTCATGCTTCCCCAGGGTTCTGTTGTTGATTAAATGATGAAGAAGGAAAGAAATGGGATGTGTCTTGTGACATACCTGTGGGTTTGGCCTGCCACTATCAATATTGGTTCATTAAGTGTACTGGCTCTGTCTCTTCTTCTGCTTATTTGAAAAATTATTTCAGCCCTGGAAGTGATGGACATTGTTCAGTGGTGTGATCCTTGGTGCAGATGGTACATGTCTAAACCATTTCCAATGGACACTCCCGTTGGCTGTACTTCTTCTGACAGCGTGGATAGAAAACGACCAAGTCCTATTCTGCTAAGGCTTGTTTCTGTTTAGCCTGTAGGACATCTAGCTGCATTGTAAGGGTGCCCAGGACATCCATCTTGAAGTCTTCTAGAAGGTTACATATTTCTATTCTTGTTACACCTCCACTATGCGGTTTGCTTCCTCTCGTCATAGGATCATGGCTTCCTAACCTGGTGCGTGTGCTACCTCATGAACACCTGATACACAAGTGAATGATTTCATCATAATATTCTTCAAAAATATCACCTTCCCCATCAAATTTGTTGTTTCTATCCATTCTTCTTTCATTCCTTAATTAGGATAGCTCTCGAGACTTCTTTTGGTAAAGTGGTGTGAGGGGATCTGTGCAAATTATAGTGAAACCATTCAACATTTTGTTCTAGAGTTTCATTATCTTTTGCAGCCATCTTAAAGATTTCATATTTTAATTCCCTAGTCTTGTAGAAGTCTTGGTACCTTGTGAGGAAAGAATTTTTCATGTTATCCCAAGAGTTAATAGTATGTCTCCCTAAACATATGAACCACCTCAAAGTTGCTCCTTTTAGAGTAGAAGGGAATAGTTTTAATTTTTGAGGATCAGTGGTATAGTCATACCCTCTGTAGAGGACATCAAACTCGAATGAGAAGGCATCTATATCTTCTATGATCATCCAATGAAAGGTTCGTATGCTTTGCAATGGCATAGCTTTCAGTGGGGCATTGGCCACTTGGTCGACTATGGGGTATTCCAATGTCGAGGTCTGACCTTGAGGTGGTAGATTCACCATTTGGCCAAAAATGTGCCAATATTCTTCAAGGATTTCAGGGGGTGCTATTTGAGTAAGCAGAGGATTCCCAATCCGAGTTGGTTTTGCAGCACTGCTTAGATCTGGGATCATAGGAGATCCTTGTCAAGAAAACTATTGTCCTGCCTTAGCAGTTCCACTGGTTTCTCCCTCTCCTTGTCTTAAGTTGCACGATTTTCACTCTTGTAGAGGATCAAAAAGTAAATTTGTTGTAACCTGAAAAATCTATTCAGATCCTCCAATTTGGCTATGAATCTCAGTGTAAGCTGCAGATGGTGAGCCTGCTGCCTGAGGGATTACAGTAGGGCTTTTCCTAGATACAGTCTGGAACCCTACTGATGCTTGAGACTCTCATTTTCTTATGATTTCGTCTATAAAAGGTTTTCTCCTAAGGTTCACTGATCCCTTGGGTTTTATGGATTTATTTGGGGCATTCTAATCTTTTTCTATCTCTTGATTCCTAGTCATTCATAAAAAACCTATTCTTATTTAACCTCTATGCAATTGCTGAAAAGCGGGTTAAGGAGCAAGCACTTTACTTGCTGGTTAAGTAGTTTTTTACCTATCGTTTTTAAAATTGAGTTCTTTTACTCCAAGCTAAAAGAAATCACTTTGAAACACTCTCCCCAGCAATAGCGCCAAAATGTTGGTGCACTAAGATTTCTTATTACAAGCAATCTTAATACCTACATTAATCATCAACCCAGGGAAAGTATTTTTATTTCGAGAGTGTTAGCACTGTATATGTAGTGGGTTCAGAGGTCAATTCATAATGAAAGAAGTTGGAATTGTTGCAATTGCTAATGTCTATCTCTCTAAATTCAATCCAAACAATTCTGAAAGAAACTCCAAACACACTTGCAAGGCTACTTAATCTATTCTGCAAGAAACTGACTCAGAATGTAAATAGAAATAACCACTCTCAAAAATCTAACTGGTATTGAAACTAATTCATTTAACATGAAGGAAATCTATAAAAATTGAACAACAAATAACCATATAAACATCTCATGGAAAGCAATCAACTTCGTCTTTGAAATCTATGATAGCGTCACTTTAGAATGAACAATTATCTAATACTGAAAATAACATAACCAATTCAGTAAAGAGTATCACGCATATATAACATAGCTAAATCTAGAATCTTGACTGAACAACAAATGCAAATCAGAATCATCAATCCTCACAGTAATCAGAATGATGCTAACTTTACAAATTAAAAATAATAAACAGTTATGGGAATAAACAAAAAAAAATTATAATACAATTGAAGCAGAAGATATCCTATTAGCCAGGCCCAAAGTCTCCAGAAGTTCCCATTGTTAGATATTCAGAATACTATTATGGATGAAACACAATCTTCTTCATTGAAATTAATAACAGAGTTACAGTATCACCGTGATGAAAGAATTATATGTCCAAAAATAATAGTTACAATCTGTGAATTCCTAACTAGCCGTTGAGTTTGCCTTACGTATTTATATAACTTTTGGAAAAGTAAATGGATAAAAGTGAATCCTCGGGATTAGGGGATCCTAAGGATTTTTCAACACTCGATCTCATTTCATCATAGAATAGCATGGGTCCTCTTGGTCTTCCGATGTCATCCATACTCAAGACAATGTCTTTTCTCCTTTACTGATTGTTGTTGATCTATTGATTGAACAAAAATCGTCCAATCTATGTCCCTACATATAAAGATAGTGAAAGTCAATTTTCTATGCCCATATTTATCTAATTTGTTACTAACCAATTTTACCCAGCTTCTAATGTTGTCTCCTCTATTTTTATTCATAAAATGAGGATAAACATGTCAAGACAAATGCTTAATTAAGCTATTTAGGAGGAGAAAACATAATGTTTCCTCGGCCCAACACAATTCTCATATCTCTTTGTTGGGCCATAGAAATGGTATGATTCTTCTCTTTATTTTCTTAGTTAATATTATGTTTTTCAATAATTTTATGTTTAGTTTGTAATAATTCGGGAAGAAAAGGGAAATGAAAGTCAGTTAATGGTATTGTCGTTAATTTGAGTATTTCAGATAACATAGAGTTTTAATTTAAGTAAATTGGTCTGCACAATAATCTGATTAACAATTGTTGTTCCCTCGGATGAGTGCAGAGCATTTAAGCATGAACTATTCGTTACTTTATTTATGGAAAAGTCAGCCCAAGGCACGCACATGATCGAGAAGGATTGCTGAAGGAGATGTTAATTACTATTCAACGATATTATAGTTAGGATGATCAATCTTGAGAATATTTCGATTCTTAGGATAGCTCCATTATTAGTATTTTGATGAAATATATATATTTGAAGTAAGTAGGAAATGGGGGAGAAATTTTTTTTACCTCTTCTTCTTTACTGTGAAATTGTGAACAGAAAATTGATTTTGCAATTCTTCCGATTATTCTGTAAATGATTTTGATATTAATGAAATCACCGAAGACTCTGTTTTAGTTTTCTTGCATTGAATTTCCTCAAGGCAGTGCCTCCGAAGACCTTGGGCCCAGTCCCTAGAGGATTTGTTGTCTGTTTTATATCATTACCATCTGGTTATTCGCTATACAGTTATTAGTTGTGTTATTGGTTGTTCCTTTTTCATAGAAGATAATTGATTGAACTTTATGTTTTATGATTATGTTGAGTATTTCCTGAATTTGCTGATTAAATTGCATGAAATAGTTACATAAGCTTAGAGGTTTGATTACGTGACTTTTGTTAATTACTTTGGAAAAACGAGTTTCGGAGTAGCAGTATGAATTAAGTAATTTTCCTTATGCATTTAATTTGTCGAGATAATTCTAAAATAGATAAAGTGATTGGTGAGAAAGAATAAATCTCTTTAATGAAGCTTGAAACTTTAGCAATAGGAGGTAAGACACTTATTGTTGTGAACAAATTACTTCTATAACTTTTGGATAAGAATTTGTATATCATGTGATTCTTTCATAGCAATAACCTCATATGCTTTTATAATTTAGAATTTTATCCCTACATAGACTGTGTTGACAGCCTTGAAATAAAAGATGAATCCCATGTTGACAGAATTAATGAAGGTAGGATTAAGTTGATTTCTAGGAGTCATATTAGTGCCCAACATTTTGGTGTCATTGTCGGAAAGGTTACCAAGATAGTCATAGATCATGTCTTGAAGAGGACTGGGTACTAAAGATAGAAGGTAAGAACCCATGCATGAAACAAGAAAAAATCTTGTGCCTAGCCCCCACTTTCAGCTAATACACTAAGGCTATGTAAGTGTGCATGAGTAGGAAGAAAGATGGTAATGAAGTAGGAGTAGAACAGAAACCATTACCAAAGACTACAAAAACCTAGGGACAGGTGAACCTTGGGAGATAAAGCTTTATAGAAGAAATTATTCAGCAGGCTAGAGCTCAAGCATTAGTAGGACCCCGAACGATATATAGGAAGGGCTCTACTATAATCCCTCGAGCAGCAGAATCATCAACTGCAGCCCACACTGAGATTCATGGTAAAACTAAAGGATCAGAGAAAATATTTTAGAACACATATATTCAACACTCTAGTCCTTCACAAGAGGGAAATTCTTGTAACCTAAAATAAGGAGAAGGAGAGACTAGTGGAGCACAAATACGAGTTGCTGAGATGGATCCATGATTATCAGAATCTAGATCCCCTATGATTATGGTCGAAACAAAAACATCTGCCATCCCGTATTTAAGTAGCTCAATAAAGTGCCCTCAAAAATCAAATAGTAACCATAATATTCCTACTCAAATAGTACCCCCTGATTACAAAATCCATGAAAATTATTGGGAAATCTTCGATCAGATGGAAAACCAACAACAACAAGCCTAGACCTCAACATTGGAATACCCTATATTCGATTTGGTGGGAAATTCTCTAATGAAAGTCATCCCATTACAAAATATCTCAACTTTTCATGGGATGACTTTGGAGGATCCTGATGCCTTCTTGTTCAAATTTGATGTTTTCTGTAGAGGATATGATTATACCTCTGATCCTCAGAAATTTAAATTGTTTCCTTCCGCTTTGAAGGGAGCAACTTGACAGTGGTTTATGGGTTGAGGAGGAGGCACTATAGATTCTTGGGACGTGATGATTTTTCTTTTCTAACTAAGTATCAAGATTATTGTCGATCCAGGGATCTAAAAGATGAAATTTTCAAAATGACCACAAAATATATTGAAACCTTAGAAGAGCATATTGAGATATTTCAGTACAACTTGTAGAGATCACCCTATGCTACCTTAGCAAAAGAAGCACTGAAAGTTGCCCTAATAAAAGGCACGAAAGACGATTAGATAGAAATAGTGAAATTAATGGGACGGGGTGATACTTCTCAAGAGGAATATGACAACATTGTTAAATTGTGTACCAGGTGTTCACGTGGAAGCACAAGGACTAGGTCTAGAGTACGAGATCCCCTCACCCAAACCAACAAAGCTTCAGGTGGAGGTGCAACATGAACATAAATTCCTAATCTTTTAAAAGATCTTAAGAGTAACATTTTAGGCATGCTAACTATGCATATAGATGTTTTGCAGGCCAAAAAAAGAACAAGCCGAAGCAAAATGAGCATTATCCATTTTCTATCCACGATGTCAAAAGAAACACAGTCAAAGGGAGTGTCCCCAGGATATCATTCAAACATGTGCTATCTGCACTAAAGATCACTCGACAAATCAATGTTCATCGATTCCAGGATTAAAAGTTGTGTTTAAAGAAGCCAAGGAGGAGATAGAACCAACATATCTTATGGCTTAACGTCAACAATGGAAAGCACGCCCTTCGGTTACGATGAAAGATCCCTCTTTGTTTTATTGCTGGAATTATGTTCAATAGAATAATCCTGGAACTACATGGCATGGACAACCATCCCTTAATTTTGCCTGGCAATCCTAATCATATCCCACATCACCCTCGCCAAATCAATAGTTTGCTAGACCTGTATGACCAAATTCACAATATCCTACACCATTGTGGAAAAAGCCATCTAATAATACCTATCCCCCACAATGGACTAATACATCTATGCAAAATCCAATATGGACTCAAAATTGGCATCGCCCAGTGGGACTGGTTAATCCACCTATAGGGACAATCCCTCAACCCCAACCTACACTACAAGCTCCATTTCAATTGCCTCAAAATCCTCAACTCTTGATGTGTCCCCAGTTTCCAGATCAACCAAATCCAAGTCCTAATCATAGACCTTTCCATTGTGTGCAAATCATTCAAAATCTGAACTATGAAATAAATCCCCTAGAATCGAACGAGCTCCGGTTAAGGTTGGGACATGTCATTTCTCCTGAAGAAAACAATAGAGATCAAGAATAGGAAAATGATAAAGAAAAATAAACTGTAACAAACCCTTTGACTATGATTATTTCAAAAACAAACCAGTAGGAGACATTGTTGAATGGAAAAACTCTAATAAAGTTATAATTTCTTCTCCTCTTTCCCTGAAAGACTTACAATAGCTAAACCAACCATCTATCCTGATTTTGATCTTGTAGGGGAATTGAAATATTTGTGTATATCCCACTCCTCCAGGACATATGATACATTCTAGTATACGCTAAAATAACTAAATAATTATGTGTAAAAAAGCCTCAGAGGAAATCAAAAGATCCACATATAGTTCACGTTGTAGGAACACTATCTAATCTTATTTTAGGAAAACGAGTACCTGTCAAATATGAAAACCTAGGAAATCCTATAATAACTATTCAAATACAATGTTTCACCTTTCTGAACACATTGGTAGACCTAGGAGTAGCTATTAATATTAAGACTTATGAGACCTATAATACATTCGGTATTACGACCTTAAAACCAACCTCAACCCTACTAGAATTCGCTGACATATCAGTGGTTATGCCTGAAGGTACTCTGCAAGATATTATTGCCTTTGTAGACTCTTGGGAATATCTCATGGACTTCCTGGTTATTAAGCCAAGCATAAGATTGGATGGGCATCCTTTGATATTAGGAAGACTATGGTTAGTAATGGGAGGTGCATATATAGGATGTCAAGCAGGCAGCATGACGATTATCAAAGAAGACATTATTAAAAATATTATTTTGTATCCTCCTCCTAAACCAAGTCTGCCTGTTACAAGTTTCTGATTATGCCCACAGAGAAATATAGAAGAAAATTTGTGCTCTCCTCTTATTTTAGATGAGGCCCTTGTACTTAGAAATCAAATAGAAGATGATGTAATCAATAGCTTTATTAATGAACCAACTGTTATAAAAAATCCAACATGCCAAATGTTAAAATCTATACTCGATAATGAAGCACAAGGAGATCCCTTAGAGAATTCAAATGATAATCACATTGCCATAATAGTTGTCCATAATAGTATTCCAATCGACATTGAACCAGGAGAAACCCTCACTATTAATGCCAATCTGGAAAACTAGCAATAACATAAATTAATCTAGATTCTCCATAAATATAAACAATATTTTGCCTAGGAATATTCAGATATGAAAGGCACCTATCCATAGTTGTGCACCCATCACATTTATCTAGAGAAAGATGGTTTTTCTATTCAACAGCCCCAGAGGAGGTCAAATCCACACCTCAGGGATATTGTGAAACAAGAATTACATAAATTACTGGATGTAAACTTTATATACCCCATCTCAGATAGCCAGTGGGTCTCCCCGTTAGTAGTCATCCCTAAGAAAAGTGGGAAATGGAGAATTTGTGTAGACTATAGAGGGCTCAACAATGCTACCTAGAAGGACCATTTTCCCCTTCCCTTCATAGATCTATTCCTTGATACTTTAGTGGGGAAGAAGTTTTTCTACTTCCTAGATGGTTTCAGTGGCTATAATCAAATTCAGATTACTTGGGAAGATCAAGACAAAACTACATTTACATGCCCCTGGGGTACAATCACATACAAAGTTTTACCTTTTGGATTATGTAACACTCTAGCTATGTTCCAGAGAGAAAGTTTGAGTATTTTTCTGATCTGATCAATGAAGGACTCAAATTGTATATGGATGACTTCACTCCATACGGTGACAAATTTGACCAAGCTTTAACAAATTTGGAAAAAATGCTTAAATGATGTATTGAAACCAGATTATGTCTAAGCAACGAAAAATGCCATATGATGATGACTGAAGGTGTAGTTTTAGGACATTATATCTCTACTGCAAGAATTCAAGTGGATCCAGCGAAAATTGAGGTAATCCTTAAACTACCTACACCCCACACACAAACTGAACTAAGTAGTTTCCTTGGTTATGCAGGATATTGTTGTAGAATTACAGAGCATTTTTCAAAAATAGTTGCACCTTTGTATACTTTAACAAGCAATATTGAATTTGAATGGACTAATAAATGTGATGTTTCCTTTATAGATCTCAAGAAACTGGTTTCAATAGTGTCATTGTTAAGAGGACCAAATTGGTAGTTACCCTTCCACATCTCAAATGCATCGGATGCAACCATGGGAACCGTTCTTGTACAAGAAGAAGCCAAGAAATCTTATGCTATTTATTACATTAGAAAAAACCTTACTCCTATGGAATTAAACTATATAGTGACAAAGAAATAATTCCTAGTTGTTTTATATGTTATTAAAAAATTCTAGCATTATATAATAGTATATCCAGTTTTTCTGTATACCGGTCACTCTTCTATTATATATTTAGCTAATAAAACAATTACTAATGGTCGGTGACTCAATGATTATTATTATTACAGGAATTTGATATCATCATAAAAGATCGACTAGGAAAAGAGAACCCTGTTGCAAATTTCTTGTCTTGAGTACCTAAAATAAATGATTCTTTTTCAGTAGATGACGAGTTCCCAAATGACCATATGTTCGTTGTGAAAATAAAATCACCTTGGTATGCTGATGTGGAAAATTACTAAGCAGTAGGAAAAATTCCATGACATTTTGTCACTTATCTTTTTCATACTCGCTTTGACTTACAAATTAGTAGATGCATCCAAGAAGATGAAATTTATGATATCCTAAATTCCTCCCATGACGAACCCTGTGGCGGACACATCGCAAATCACAGGACCAGACATAGAATTCTTCAGATGGGCTATTACTGGCCCGTGATATCTAAGGATGCAAAGAAATATGTTCAATCCTATGATAACTGTCAAAGGATGGGTACTGGATTTTGTTGGCCTCTTTAATCCACCATCAAACCAAAAAGTTTATATACTGGTTTGCACTGATTATGTAACTAAATGGGTAGAAGTGGTAGCTTTGATTAGAGCCACACAAGAAGAAGTGATCAAGTTTATTTTCATTAGAAGATTTTTGAGGTCTAAAATGGGCCTCCTAACGAAATCATAAAATAATAGTGGAAATAATAAAATAATATTATATTTCATCATCAAATTTTAGAGCGGAAAATGAAAAAACTACTTTTTCAACTCGTATTTCAACTTATCTCGCTATGGGTTACTCAAATTTCAAGCGAGAAAACTTGTTGGATGCATAATTTGGTTCCTCATCCAAGGAGTACCCATGTTACATACTTTTGATGGACCCTTCTACATGAAAAATGAGAAAGACATGAAAAACATGACTGGAATCATGTTTTTCATGTATTTCTCATTTTTCGTATAGAAGGTTCCATCAAAAGTATGCAACATGGGTAATCCTTGGATGAGGAATTAAATTTTACATCCAACAAGTACTCATGTTCCAAATTTCAGTAAAACCTTTGGGAGATAAGTTGAAAATACAAGTTGAAAAAGTAGTTTCATTATTTTATTATTTTTTAATCTTTTTTCTTTTCCACTCCAAAAATGGTGAATCATCCCCCATGGTTGACATCATCATATTGAACCTTATTGGTTCTTATAAAGTTTATTTTGGTTGTACATTTTTCTTAGGAGGCCCATTTTAGACCTCAAAATTCCACTAATGCAAACTCTTTGTGTGATAAAAATTACCAAGGGAAGTAATAACAGGCAGAGGACCAATATTTATAGGTCATAAAATTTCGGCCACTCTATAAAATTATCATATTAAGCATATGGTTACTTCTCGATACCACCCTGAGGAAAATAGACAAGTGGAAAGCACTAACAAAGTCCTCAAGTGAATCTTCACTCAAACAGTATCTACGAATCATTGAAATCAAGCAACCAAGCTTTCGAAAGCTTTCTGGGCCTATCGGATGACATGGTGCAACACTACTGGTCACTCACCATGTCATCTTGTCTTTGGTAAAGAACCAATTTTTCCAATTGAATTCAAAATAAAAACTCTTAAAATTGCATAGGAGATTGGACTAGATTTTATAGAGGCACAAACATGATGCCTACAATAGCTCAATGAATTAGATGAAGCACGCTTATTTTCTCTTGAATGCACAACCATTATTTAGTAGCAAAGAGGTAGATGGAATTATCAGCTTATAAAAAATAAATCATTTCAAAAAGGTGATTGGGCATTTGTTGGCTTATTGGGCCCTGACCCAGGTTCGAAAGAGTTATTAGCCAAACAAATCCTGCAACTACCGATCATTTCGGCAATAGCCCATGAAACACGGATTGAGGCCTCACCCGAGGTAGCAGGGGAGGGTGCTAGAACCAGGTTTCTACACCCTTGCGATGTCTTGATGTGGTCTGGAGGGGTCACGAACCATTCTGTGGCCTCGTGCCACTCTGGACTATTATCGAGCTTTTGCGAGGATCCGCGCGGGTGTACTTGCTTAGTAATGAAATTATTTTATATTTGATCTTCAGGTTATAGTCTTTAAGAAATAATTTAACAATAAAACCTAGTGCACACAATCATAAAAAGATATAAACTCATATAACAGATGCATAAACGAGAACAGAATGAATCCGTGATACTTCGAAAACAACTTATCTTTATTAAAATTTCTGTCCATACAACCAGATCTACCCTTCACACTCAGCTGCAGTGGTCTGCGCACACAATGGCGGACTCTACCAGGCCTCTGCATACAAAGCTACAGAGCCTCTATCTATCTACTACCACTGTTGACTCAGACTTACAGACACAGATAATACTATCTTCACAAAACCATATGATATAGATTTAAAAAGGGACGCTCTGATACCAATGATCCAAATGGAAAATGGCATCAACCCATGGTACTCATCCACCCATATAATTCATCGACCCATGGAATTTACCCATGGTATTGTAAATGGCATCCACCCATGGTATTGTAAGTGACGTCCACCTATGGTATTCATTCACCCATGGTATTGTGACATCCACCCATGGTATTCATTCACCCATGGTATTGTGACATCCACCCATGATATTCATTCACCCATGGAATTGGCTCATGGTATTATGAAATCCACCCATGGTATTCATTCACCCATGGAATTGACTCGTGGTATTGTAACTGAAAAATACTATAAGTAACAAGTCACATTTTGTAAAAGGATAAATTGTCTGCCACAATGTAGCCTTTACAGTTATTATCAGTTTTAATAAAAAAAGTTTCTTTGTGGTTTTGTTTATTGGGCATTCTCCTATTTTTCTTCTGGCAATTCAAGTTTTCAGATCTTGGGGCTCTCTCCTCCCAAGATCCATTTCAATATGATCTGGCATTTCAAGTTTTCAGATCTTGGGGGTCTCTACCCCAAGATCCATTTCAATCTTTCAGATCTTGGGGGCCTCCTCCCAAGATTCGGATCAGTGGTATCAGAGCAGGTTATGATTCCATGGGAATGAGGGTTTGATTCATATTTCAATTTCAAATTTTGCATCAATATTCAACAAACTTCAGGCATGTGCTATATCCTCCACAGAGCATTTTCTTGGGCCAAGCGGGAAGAATTATTTTTTTTTCATTTTTTTTCTTACAGGAATGTTTTTCGGCAGCGAGTTTGTAGATCATATCTGAAACATTTGGTACAAAATTTACAAAATCAAATACCAGATCTAGATTCCTTATGAAAAAATACCAAAATTCCAAAAAAAATCAACCGAATCAGAGTTCGGATGAGGGCGATATCGTTGATTTAAAATCCGCTATGTTGTAGAATTTTTTTCTGATGACCACTGGTGGACGACGACTCTCCTATTATTTTTTGAAGTTTTTGGTTCAGAATTTCAGAAGAAGGATTGTATATCTGAGCTCTTCTTGAAAAATCACCCAATTTCAAAAAAAAAATGGGTCGAATTTGAGTTCGGATGTGGGAGATATCGTTGATTTAAAATCAACTATTTTTTCAGAACTTTTGTGATGGCGAAAAACAATTGCACGGCGAATCTGAGAATCTAGAGTGTCCAAATAAGGATTTCCATCACAAGGGAAGATGCAAAATGGTCCTTCTGCTTCCAAAAACAGGTTATAATAAATATTCTGAGCTATATTGACTGAGTTATGCCCATTTTAATTCTGGAGCAGCATTCAGAGTGGGTTCCCATTGGAGACGTGCCCTCCCACCCCACTTTAGTAGGCACCTGCTTCACATTCATCAATTTCAACATAGCAGCATTCGACTTGGGTTATTTGGAGATGTGCCCTCCCACCCAGGCTATGTAGGCACCTGCTACTTCATCAACAACCAACATCACGGTTATGGGTCAACCACATAAAATCCTTGTCATCGAAGTCCATTTGCTAGGCTGCACATTGTTAGTATCACAGTTGGTCACAAGCATTACAGGGTATCTCTATCCTCAGATATTCATTTGTCATGGTTATGGGTCATCCACAAACCCACACTTCATCGAAGTCCATTTGCTAGGCCGCAATATTTCATTTCAATAATGGAAAATGCTGAAATATGCTTACAACCAGAATAGAAATAAACCAGCTAGGGCAGCTTATCTCTAAAAAGAGATGTGGTGGCTACATGCCTCTGAACTGTTTTGAACTATGTTACAATGAGGCTCGAAGGCCTATTTATTGTTGAGAAACAATGGAAAACCCTTCACATTCCAAAACCAAAACCTAGAAGATGAAACGCCAAATTGTGGGCCCCGTTTTTTTGTAAGTTGGTACTTCAAGTTCCCAAGGTCACGAATTGGTCCTATTATCTCCATTTGACGCGCATGATAGCCCGTTGGAAAGATCTCTCCGAGGACTATGATGGAAAAGATGATTTTTTGACAGAAAAATTTCTGGCGGTAGATTTCCCAAAAAACATCGCTTAGGGCCTCAAAACGGTTTCGGATGTTTAGGACCCGAAAAACTGCTAAAAATAGTAAACTGTGCTATAATTAAGGAAACTAAAAAACTAAAAGGGACAGTTGTCGGGGTGTAGATGGGACAGGTGGGTGGCCACCAACATCCACTTGGATCATTCCTCCCCCCTTATGAAGCAGTGGTCCCCATTGCATTGAGTTCCTGCCTGAGATGAGGAAGTTTCTGCTGAGCTGGGTCTTTGGTGAGCTGTTTTGCAATCTCTGATGTGTCCATAAATGGTGGGAAGCATGGTCGATGACGGTCCACTTTGAACACTCGGTGCGAGCAAAGGAATGGAGGAATGTTGTGCTTCCAAGCATTGTTTCCTGTAGCCTTGGTACTAGTGTGAGAACCATGTCGGAGTGGTCTGAGTTTCTGATGGGTTTTGGTAAGGCGTTCTTTCTGCAGATGTAACCAAACTTTGTTGCCCACCTGTAACTTGTGTGGTACCCCTGTGGCTGAGAAGAAGTTGTTCCTATGTTCTGTCATGACCGTATCCCTTTGTTGCTGCTGCTGTGTGGAGGAATTCTTTGTGGGGGTCAGGGATGTAGCAATGATCTTCCCCTTACTTCGGGAGTGAACCAAACAGAAAATGAATTTCCTAGTCTAGGAGATGAGCTTGCTTCCTTTCTTGGCAATGATCAAAGAGGTGGCGGTAGGTGGGGCTACCTCTGGTATCCTGTAAAATGAATTATCCAAAGAAATAATGACACCGCGAGGCCTTGACTCATACACAGCATGTCGTCTCCACAAGTATGGTTGGCCTAATAGTACATCGCAAACATCCAGAGGTGTAACATCACACAATACCTTGTCTGTGAAGGGCTTGATGCTATAGGGAAGGCGGCACTGCTGGCAAACTTTGAGATCTCATCCTTCATGAAGCCACCCGATACTGTACGGCTGTGGGTGTGGTGTAGTCGGTAGGCCCAACCGCTTCACAACCTCTACTGAAATAAGGTTCTTTTGGCTGCCAATGTTGACAATGAATTGCAGTGGTGAACCCTTCACCCACATCTATGAGTGGAAAAGATGCTCCCCCTCCTCTGGGTCTTCGGGCTCATTCTTCTGATCTTGGCAGTGGAAACAGTGGCACTGGGATCCGCATCAATGATTTGCTTCCATTTGCCATTCCCCTTGTCAGTTTCTACCTCAGGGTTGGAACATGCATCTGATTCGGAAGCCTTCAACTCGGCCACCAGCGACTGCTTGGTCCGACACTCACTTGTGTTATGAGTGGGACTCTTGTGGAACTCACACCACCTTCCTGTGTCCTTCTTCAGCTTCATGGTGGTGTTCTTTTCTTGTGGCTTCGAGGGGTTGTCTTGGGTCACCCTGCCTTGGCTTTGTCCTTTGGGCTTCGGATTTGCAGATCCAAAGTCTCGCTTCCTCTATTTGAACTTTTGCTCGATTTTGACAACGTATCGATATGTTGTGCCGAGTGAGGAGATGTTCAAGAACTCCATCTCTTCTTGGATGTATCTGTGTAGGAAGCCGTGGTATTTGAGTACCAGATGTAGCTCAGAATCTTTGATACAAAATTGTGTGCGAAGGGTATGAAAAATGTTTGTGAACTCTGGCACATCTTGGTCTCGTCCCTGCCATAATGTGGTCCATTTGATGTATTTGTCCTCATAGCTTTTGACAGGGTAGTACTGCTCCTTGATGGCATCCCGGAAGTCATTCCAAGTGAGTGCCACTAAAAATAGTGAGCCTGTACTTTTCATCCTTCTGCTCACAGTAGGTTTCCCACCAGTCCTTGACGTGGGGGGCTGCTTTGAGAGGAGCGAAAACAATCTTTTCCCGACATGAAAATTCATGAATAGAAATATACCCATCTAGCAGATTTAACCATTTATCTACAGCATCTACATCTATTTGACCCTCGAAGATGGGGATTTCAAAATTAACTTGTACCTTAAAGGGTGTGGCATTTCTAGAGTAGCTGTTGGAAGTCGATGCATCACCTTTGGGTAGCTGCTAAAGGATCTGGGCAAAGCTGTCCATCATCGCGTTACTTTGTCGCTCGAGGGCTTCTTTGAGCAAGATTTTGATAGGATCGCCTGCCCCCTTGTTTTTCTTCTCATCTACCATGGGAGGTCATCAAGATTTGTGAGGCTGGTCTTGCAAAGGTTTGACCAGTTCAAGCCCTAACTCCTTATATCCCGACCTCGTTGGGGACATGCAAAGAAAAATAGAGAAAAAGTAGACCGCTCTGATACCACTGATCCGGGTTTAAACAAGAATGCAAAAACTTACAGAGATAACCATATACACAAAGATGCAGTGGAAATAATACTTCATTTCATTAATGGAAAATGTTGAAATATGATTACAACCAGAATAGAAATAAACCAGCTAGGGCGATGGTAGCTTATCTATGAAAAGAGATGTGGTGGCTACATGCCTCTAAACTATTCTAAACTATGTTACAATGAGGCTTGAAGGCCTATTTATTGTTGAGAAACAATGGAAAGCCCTTCACATTCCAAAACCTAACCCTAGAAGATGAAACGCCAAATTGTGGGCCCCATTTTTGGGTAAGTTGGTACTTCAACTTCCCGGGGTTGTGAATTGGTCGTATTATCTCCGTTTGACGTGCATGATATCCTGTTGGAAAGATCTCTCCAAGGAATACAACGAAAAAGATGATTTTTTGATAGAAAAATTGCTGGCAGTAGATTTCCCAAAAAACGTCGTTTAGGGCCTCAAAACGGTTCAGGAAGTTTAGGACCCGAAAAACTGCTAAAAATAGTAAATTGCACTATAATTAAGGAAACTGAAAACTGAAAGGGACAGTTGTAGGGCTGCATATGGGATAGGTGGGTGGCCACCAACATCGACTTGGATCACCATAACACCAATATCCAAGACAAAGAATTCTCCAAAATTGACTCCCTAGCCATAGAGCGTTGCTCTATTTATACATTCCCATTGTCTGTGGACCATGGGCAGGCCAACTCTCTTCCTACTATTTTACATTATTCTTGGGCGGACAACCCTTTCACTTGACTCATTACACTTTACGCTCTGTGCACTTTATGGAGTCTCTACCATACTTTTTCCCAAAATTGTGGACTTTGAGTCCCAAAACCATTACGGGGGGCCTCCACCACCCAACAGGCCCCCAACCCAATCAACCTGACTCGTCCCGAGTGACTTGGTTGGTGCAGCAATCTTTGCGCAAAGGTCATGCAGCAGCTTTAGTGCTTTGCTTAAACTTGCAACAAATTCCTCCGCCATCTGCTGTACTTGTTCTACGTAAGCCATCGATGCATCAATATTTGCTTTAATCACCTGTCCGGTTGCATATGTTGCCTGCATGTGGGCCACCTTTCGCTCGATGGTGGTGGAAACCCCAAACACCTCATTAAGCCAAGGTTGGATCCATTCTTTAATTACTATTGCTTTTTGTTGAGCGACATCAGCCTATATCTTAAGAGCCTGAGCCTCCCTCATTTTGGCCAAATGCTGCGTAATAGCAACCGTCTGCATGGTCCCCCTGACATTATCATAGGCTTGTTGTAGCTCCCTTGCCTCTGTTTCCAACCATTGTAAGGTTGGATCCTCCTGTAGGGATGTGAGCATAAGAAGTGATTGATCCAACACATCGGAGCACTCTTACATAGCACGTGTTATTGTTTCTCATCCAGATTGAATGATGCCTCTCCACTATTCGGTGACCTCTGGTGGTGTAGAAGGTTGTGCTTTGAGTTCCAACTCTGCAATTTGCAAGCTGAGAGCCAACTAAACCCTTGTGGCCTCCTCCTTTGCTTCACAGAACGCACTAGCCAGCTTGTGGATTCGTATGGCAACAGGCAACTCGGCCACAATCTCCAGCTCAGGGGTACGTGAACAAGCTTCCCCTACAAGTTGTTCCAATTGTTGATTCTATGCGACCTCTTCATCTCATTGGAGGCTCAACTTTCTGATATTAATTCTCTGTTCATTGAGTACCTGTTATGTGCATCCTTCCCTGGCGTGGAGCTCCATCATTGCGCTATCCTAGAGCTGGTACAAGCTTTCACGTGGGAGGGCAACCAAATTTAATCCCAGCCCCGTAAGCCGGCCCACCATAGCTCTGTCTGCTGCATTTTCTGTTATCAACGCTCCTATTGGGATGGCAATAGTATTAGCCATTTGGGTCTTTAGTAGCTGCTCAGTGGCTGACATACCTGTAACTCCACGAGTAGCAATGGTTCTCAATTGTGAGGCCCATGTCCCAAGTTCTTGTATCTGTGCGCGGAACGCCCCCAACAAAATCTGTTGCTCTGACATGGCCTCGTCGATTGCTTATCGGGTGACTTCACGAACTGTGTCCCCTATGTCACCTAGGTTGCCCTCGGTCAATGTGGTCAGTTCTCTATCCCATTTAGATGCCTTGGCCTTCTTCCATGGCTTAATCTATTCTGTCAGCTGCGGCCATTTTAAGGGCGCAACTGTGGTGGTTGGCGGTGTTCCTCCCATCCCTATATCCGTGGTCATCTCTGTGGGCACCTTTGGATTACTTGTGTCCTTTGTCGCCACAGCCCCTTCTATGGGTGTTTTACCTGTAGAAGCCTGTGCTACCTCCCCAACCACCCGTACTTTTGCAGCGTGTTGTTCGTTCCTCTTTTGTTGTGCTACACACTTAGCTTTAGCCTTCTATTTTTGGATAGTGGTCTCATTGTGCCCCACCGCATCGGGTCTGTGCCACTATGGTGGCTAGGTATCCAATACGACAAAGACAACCTCGTTAATGGCAATGAAGGGAAGTGTGGACCACATCTGGTATGGGTCCTTGCGCACCTGGATGTATACATAGTGCATGTCTGCCTTAAACTCGGCGATGTTCTTCACACTCTCATATGTCTTGTTGGACATACAGGGTTGTTGGTTGATCCATTGTCGAATGTTTTCTTCCATCAATATCCAGAAAATTTTGATGCCCCAGATTCTTGCAACGTCCTTCGTCACCTAGAGCGACGCGTATTTGGCAGATTATGGTCAATCTTGGTCCAAGGAAGGGAACTGGCTATCTTCGAGTAGTTCAATTATAAACAACATGATGGATAACAGCAACCATGCATAATGGAAAGTCTTACCCTCCTCTTGGAACTCCCTGCAGTTAGTCAGGAATTCGTTGCAGAGGAACTATGCCCAATTGAACCATTCCCCTTCTGCGCACCACTCTGCGAGCAGAATGACTATCGCTAGGACCTTGTTGGTGCGACATTTTCGCATCACTTTTCCTACCAGTAACTGGGTAGCAACGCGAAACCCTTTGTTAAGAATACTCTCAATAACATACCCTCGCTACTTCTTCTCCAAATTGTATTTCATTTTCAAAGTTTCTGTCATCGTCACACTGCCACTCATAGCAACTATTTCCATGGGGTCCCTGCCTTCATAGGGAAGCTACATGATCTTGTGAATAAGTTTGGCCATGATGGGAATTGGTTTGTTTATCCATAAGTATCCATTGTGTACCAAACATAGCAATTCTTGGATGACAAATATTGTGATGGGGGCCGTTGAAAATGTGGAATGGACAGGAGACAAAGTAACCTAGCTTCCTCCACCTTTTGTAGCCACTTCCTTGGCTGATGTGTCGTAACAGGTCCCTCCAGAATTTGCTTCATTAGTTTGCTAGTTGCCAAATGGGGAAGCTTATCAGTATATGCAAGGTCCTAGTGTTAAAACTTCCTAGTCGAGATGCGGCCAATCACCGTTCCTTCAAGCAACACCTCTTTAGGAAGGGATGAGGTGATGAGTATGTTGTCAACATCATCCAGATTTGTAGGGACCGTAGCCTTCCCTTTGCTTGGAGGAACATACTTGGGTCGTCTTACTAGCTGGATATCTTCTTCGCCTTCTTCGTCTGGTTCCATTTCTTCAACATAGGTCGGAGCTCCCTCTTCCTCCTTGTCACTTTCAATAGTAACAACTTTACCTTTTTCTTCCATTGTGAGCTTGCTAAATCACAAATTCCATGGCAACATCCTTACTAGTCCTGGTATCTGGGGGTCCTTCTTGGTCCGTGACGTCCGAGGGATTTCGGCTACCTATGGCACAGGATTTTGTGGAACCTCCTTGGTAGGGGTTATTGACCTAAGTAATGACTCTCGTATTTCCTTTGGCAATTCCTAAGACCATGGGCTTTCTTACATCAGTTTTTCATTCATCTTACTCCTCTTGGTTTGAACCCAGGGCATCCTATTCTTTGAATGATCATGCTGTGTTGTGTGCCCCTTCAATTGCTTGTTATATATGAGTTTGAATTCAAATTCGGCCTTTCATCCTATTCGTGGCTCATTAATGCGATCTGGGAAGTTACCCCTACGCCTTAAGTTCCCATCGCCTGCTCCTCAGTGTCTTAAATGGGACATCTTATTAGGAACAATAACTGCAACGGTTGCCTTCTAGCCCTCCCACTTGGCAACGTAGCCCCTAGTACGTGGGTGCATTCTATGCATTTGACTGGCCATGCAAGCCACGGCTGAATCGCGCAGCTTTCCTACAGCTTGTTTTATAGTCCTGCACCCTCTTTCAACTACGTGGAGCACTGAGACTAGAACTCCTATAGATATTCAGGTGGTCGAACCTTTCATGTGATCCTTCCTTTTCCCTACTAGCCCGAGCCACGGGCACCCTTCACGTACCTTTGAATTGCATAGCTTCTTGCAATTTGTACTCCCTTGTTTAGTAGGATGCAGTGGCAACCATGATAGTAGGGTCACGGCTTGTGCCAGGATCATAGGAGGGCTGGCCAGGTCTGGTTCCTTCCCTCGTGTGCTCGCACGGTCCATTTGTGGGTCTCCTATTTTTATTTTGTCAATTTCTTCATCCAGCGTCGTGCTTTTCCTTCTTAGCCTTGCCCCTCTTTCCTTAAGTTTGCAAAGTCTCAGGCTACCACGTCGAATGGCTTCCTGCAACTGTCGGATCCTTTCATCTAGGTCTTTTTGTTCAGTTCGAATGGTAGGGGCAGTGGTTGAGCAATTTCCCTTTACTTCCCGTCTGACCGTGGATAGAGTTCCCTGAGCACACCCTGCTCTGTTTATGGTCTTGTCGGCCCAACGAACCCTGGCTACGCACAGATTCAGTTGGGTCGACGGTTGCACAGCATACCAATGTGTCCGTTGTTGTAGATGGGTGGCTACCTTGCTCTGTCATGGCTACCCTAGCTGTGTTCACCACACACGTCCTCCAATCCATACCCAGAACTGCCTTCTACCTCCGCGCTCATTCCCCCTCATCTTCCTTTGTGCACACCACCCTGGTGTGATTGTCGTGCGCGGTGCCTCTTCCATTGTCCCCTGCGGCTTTGGCCTTATGATTGAAGTTTCGCCAGGAGTGACAAAATCCTCCTCCTTTGTTGCGTCATCATCTGCTGGCTATTACCATGCCTCAGTTGTCATGCGTCGTAGCGATCTAATCATCATGTTACAGTTGAGTGTTGTGACTTCGTGCAATCAGTTTTGCCATTGTTCGATCTCCTCGTCTAAATCAAAGGTGAAGGAACTATCATGCTCCAATGAGATTCTTCCATCCGCTGTGGGATTCACCCGATCTTGGTCTTGCGCTGTTATCTAGTAGATGCAGTCCAATTCATTCTCACTGTCCTTATCGTGCACCAGTTCGATGTAGCACACTCCTTCAGCGCGGTCCAGTGGAACTATTACCCGGAGTGACTTTTTTTTGGACATCATTTTCTCTCGTTTTAAGTTGATGACCCCATTCATGTACGTGGCCCAATATATTCCTAGAAATGCAGGGTATGGATTACTATCATCAACAATTTCTATTACCTCAAAGTTGGTTTGCATACTTATGCCTTCAATGTCCACTATCACCCCTTGCAGTTAGCCCATCGGTAAGGTCTTTTGTTGGTTATCCATCCTTAGTTGAATAGGAGACGACTGTAGTGCGGGCCTACCCATGCGTTCCCACGTTTTCTTAGGCAACACATTTGCATCCTACCCTAAATCCAAAATGACTTGGTCCATCTCGTACTCACCAATTTTCACTGTCATTTGCATCTCCCATCAAGTGTGTAGAGCATGTCTTCCTAGTTTCTGGACTATGTGTAGCTCCCCCGACCCTGTGCACTTAGTGACCAGCTCTTGTAGTCCTTTAATGGCTCTATTGTCACGTAGCAACTTCATACATGTCTCTGAAAAGGTAGTAAGCATAGAGGGATCCATTCCCGACTTAATTGGGTCCCTTCTACCTGGACTAGAGACTTGCGTGAACCTCTTTTGAGCTTCCTTAGGTGTCTTCTTCACCTGTTCCAACTCAAAGTTAGGTTCCCTTGTAGGGGCATCGCGACCCTTCTCATCTTCTACAGACTTTTTTCATGCATCTCCCCTGGTAGTTGTGCTGCTCATTAGTACCATGTTTATGCTGGGGTCCTCTTCGTGCAGTTTTGACTTCATCATTTGGACATTTTGAGTTGGAGTGGGCTGTAATACCCACTTTTAGCGCATCTGGGAAATTAGCGCCGGACAGTCTACCATTTCATAGTCAAACTACTCATAGTAGGGACACGATATTCTTGTAGGGTTAGTACAATCGCGAGCATAATGCCTCGGCCCACCGCAATTATAACAGATTAGCTGTTCGCGGTCCCAACTAGGCCCCATTCCTCTTCCTCGACCATGTCATTGGAATCCCCTATGGGGCCCTGCGGCTGGGTCGAAACCTCACGCCTGAGTCTCCATTCGATAAGCTGGGGTCCTCTCCATCATTAGCTCGTAGCTTCGACAGCTTCGCTCATCGTGACCCACTGACCTACAAAATATGCAATATAGCTGTTGCGGAGTCTAGGTATACTTCTGCAATAGGTGGCAATTGTTTGTTGTGTGCTTTCCTCCTACCTGACAAACCGTGCACCATAGGGTAGGTGTTGCACTTGGTCCTGCTTGTACTTCCAGCCTTAATGGCATCAGCCCCCCTCCCACCAGATAATTCACGAATACAAGAAAGTGGTCTATGTCGTGACCTTGACCTTTGCATTTGATGCATTCTACTTCTGTACATGCCTCTAGTCGAGGCGCACTTTCTTGCTTCAAGCTTTGCATTTCTAAGCATAAGCTTTGTAGTTGCACCTGGATTTTCTGAACTCCCAACCCCAGATCCTGTATTGGAGTTTCATGCAACCTCATCGTTATCTCCAATGCTTCAGCTTAGGTTGAGATCTTTTGCTGTGATAGCACCATCGTCAAATGTGGTGTCAATGATGCCACAAACCACACGCAGTGCTGCATGTCCGTCAGCATCATATTTGCCTCACGAATTGTACTTTTCAATCTCTAATCTAGATCCCATGGGGTTTCACTAGGTATCATCGCGATCTCCTTGAAACCAATGATCGATTGTGTTTTTGATTTCGGTTGGCTAAATTCTTTGTTCAGCACGTCCTGAATCAATGTTATTCCCACATTTGGGTGATCACTAGAATAATTTATATACGACATCAATGCACATTCCTGCAGCATTCTCACCAGAGAAGCCTTTTTTATGTTCTCATTTGTTACGCCTTGGGCTTCCCATACAACCTTTAGCACAAACCAGAACTAATCCGGTTCCTCATTTCCTATGCCTCTAAGTACCAACAACTTGATTGCACCTGCCATCCCTACCTTCAGTGGTGGCGATGGTGGGGTAAGTGAGGATGGGTTCGATGTAGGTGAAGTAGGTGATGGCGTGGATGGGGGTGGTATTAGTGGAAAGCGCGGCTTTATCAATCGGACTGTGCTTCTCAGAGAGAACCCTACAAGCTCCTCCTCGCTTTCTGGTGAGAATTAAACTAGAGGACTATTTTCTAATCCATTGGTCCCTCGGTAGCCTATTTGGCTCCTCATTACCCCGGACATCAATGGATGCGCATAACCCATTTTTCACATAACAACATTTTAATCCATGTATTCAACGATCTGATGTACTTACCCTGTGGCCCTTGGAGAAAGCACCTTTCTACCTCTCTGTAACTCATAGTTGTGTCTATCATGAACTCAATTATAAACCCTCCTATTACTCGATCCAACCAGTGATCTACTACCCATGTGATTTTGTCTTTAGATTCTTCCAGCCTATGCACCAACTCCGAGGTCCACATGATGGGCTAATCCAATTTGCACCTTCCCTGACTATCAGCTAGCCTCGTGATCCACTCATACAGCTCTATCGAGAAATATGCGAAGAAAATCTCATGGATTTCTTTTTATATGTAGCGATCCAACCACCTTTCTTCAGATATCCACGGATTTCAGTTTTCTTATACCACGAAATCGTGAAGCTTTTGATCCAACTAATCTTCAAGCTCTTTCTTTGTAGGGTTCCAGCATTCCGACATTAGACATCCCTTAGGTAGATCTCGGTCCCGGCAATGGAACCATTTGTTCGCTTATTCAGCCCTAGCCTAGATTCATAAGAGTTATTAGCCAAACAAATCCCGCAGCTACCGGCCCTTTCGACAACATCCTGTGGAGCTCGGACTGAGGTCTCACCTGAGGTAGAAGGGGAGGGTGCTGGAATGAGGTTTTTGCACCCTTGGGATGTCTTGATGTGGTCTAGAGGGGTCATGAACCATTTTGTGGCCTCACGCCACTCTGGACTATTATCGGGCTTTCGCGAGGATCCACGTAGGTGTACTTGCTTAGTAATGAATTTATTTTAGATTTGATCTTCGAGTTACAGTCTTTAAGCAGACATTTAACAATAAAACCCAGTGCGTGAAATCATAAAAAGCTATAAACTCATATAACAGATGCACAAACCTGAACACAATGAATCCATGATACTTCAGAAACCACTTATCTTTATTAAAACCTTATGTCTGTATAACCAGATCTGCCCTGCGCACTTAACTGCAGGGGTCCGCACACACAGCTGTGGACTCTACCAGGTCTCTGCGCACACACCTGTAGAGCCTCTATCTATCTACTGCCACCCTTGACTTGAACTTATAGACACAGATAATACTGTCTTCAAAAAACCATAACACCAAGATCCAAGACAGAGACTTCTCCAAAACTGACTCCCTATCCATAGAGCCTTGCTCTATCTATACAGTCACATGGTCTGCAGAGCATGGGTAGGCTAACTTTCTTCATATTATTTTACATTATTCTTGGGCGGACAACCCTTTGACTTGACTCATTACACTTCGTGCTTCGCACACTTCATGAAGTCGTTACGATACATTTTCCCAAAATTGTGGACTTTGAGTCCGAAACCCATTACGCAGGGCCTCTGTGACCGAACAACGTTATTATATCATTCTAAATTCTACGATTTTCCTAGAAAATTGCAAACAAGATGACTTAGACCTTACAAAATCAAAGAAGTTCATGGTAATGGTACCATAACTTTAACCAACATCAATGGGTCTGGTACCTCTTTTATGGTAAATGGACACTTACTGTAGCTCTATCACCGGCCGCTGATAAAGGGGTATTTCCACCACAAGGTAAGTAGTTATCCTAGTTTTCAAATTATAGTTGACTGGGTGGTAACCCAACAGCTTCATCTCTGTGAAATTTGATTTTTTTTTACCCTATTGTACATAATGTATATATTTTCTCGAATTTGGTTAAGTTTTTTTTCTTTTTCTTTATTTCTTTCTTTCTTTTTTTCTTCTCCTTCGACAAAGGAAAATGGGAGGGATAATTAATCTCAAAAAAAAAAATCTAAAATTTGGAAACAGTTGTTGTCCCTTCACAGCACAACTGATGTTTCATTACAACACAGTCCTTGTTCCTTTACATTACTATTGTTATTCCTTTACATTACAACTACTGATCCGTTATAGCATAGATGTTGTTCCCTTTATTACAGTTGTTTTCCCCTTTTTCAAAATTGTTATTCCCTTTGTTACAGTCCTTGTTCCCTTTGTTACAAATTATGTTCCCTTGTTTACAATTGATGTTCCCTTTGTTAGGTCCATTGTTCCATTTATTACAATTATTGTTCCTTTTATTACGATTGCAGTTCCTAAAATTCCTGTTGTTGTTCCTTAAATTACAGTTGTTGTTCCCTTTGTTACAACTGATGTTCCCTTTATCACGGTTGTTGTTCCCTTTATTATGATTGCAATTCCTTAAATTCTAGATGTTGTTCCTTTTATCTCAGTTGTGGTTCCCTTTGAAGCAATTGTCATCCCTTTGCACCCAACTATTGTTTTTCACTTTTGTGTATGTTTGTTACTCTTAAATGCAAAATCCAATCTAAATTTAAAATCATTGATCTTTATTTCATCATGGTGTCAAGTCTAATATCATATTCATTACCCAATAAATAAGATCATTATCTCATCTAGCATATCCTATCAATTTGAATATTTTCTTTATATCCAGATTTTTTGAAATTATCATAAAATATTCCTAATTTGTTACCACCATAGTAGTTTTATCTTTTCTTATATATTCAAATGATGATTTTATTTAAACACAATGAAGGACTAAGACATACTTTGTTTGGCATTTTTTTACTCCTTACACCATCCCTAACTCTTAGGAAGTTGATAAGCCACCCTGTTATAGCTCTGATCTGAAAATATATGATATTGCAAATAAACCCAAGAAAAACAAGATTTGAATATAGATAGAAAGCTTCACTTTATTAGTCAAAACCCTTAAGGTAGGGCAACACCATACATTCACTCCTTAAGGAAGGAGAACACTCCACAAGCCATATGCCTGTTCATACAATAGTCCTTGACATCTCTCAATGGGGAGTCTCTATCCTCTATATAAGCCTCATACATACAATACCATGGGTCATTACCATGGTTCCCTCAATACCATCTATCTAATAGCATGGGCCCATTACATTAGTACTAACTACTTGTGGTCCCTTGCATGGTACTGATGTTGTTTTGGGATATCCTTGGATGGAATCCATGGGTACTATCAATATTAATGTGTAGAAGAAATTCCTGAAGCTCTGGTATAAAAAGAAGAAAATAACATTGCAGGATATTTCCATTAAGCCACAAGTAGATTCCAAGGAGGCTAAAGCAAAAGATGTTCCAAGGACTAACATATCAGATGACGAGCAATTGATGGTTGACAAACAAGCACAAACATCAAACCAGGTACCAGAAAAACAAGTAGAGTCCAAGGAGGCTGCAACAGAAAATGTTACATCAGATGACGATTCAGTGGTTGAAGTAATATTGGAAGATAAGAAACCACAGCAGGCACCATAACATGCACCAGATAACAATCAAGCTCTAGTAAAGGGTGAATTCAAGAAAAAGACACCATGGGTTAAACCTTTAGCATATCACCACCCACATCACCCAACAAGAAAATAACCAACAAGATGGCAACGAATTAGCTACAAGGACAACAACCCCTACATGACAGATAGAGAGGAGCAAAGATCCACCTACTACACATCAACACAAAAGAGCTGCCAAGGTCAACTTCAACCTCAAGCAAGTGATGCACCAACGAGATCGAGGGTTCACCTTCCTCTTGGATGGCTAGATGCATGTGCATGGTACCTGTGGACTACTCTTTTGATTAGATCTTATTATTTGTGTTCTTCCCATGTTTCGGGGACGAAACATGTTAACTGGGGTGGAATCTAGTATACCTAGGGGGGATAATATGGGGTACAGAGGGAGGTACCCAAGTGAATAATGTAATAATGGGATGGGCCATAGTAATAAATAAGGTGGTTAACCTATATCATGTAAGGGACCACAAGTAGTTAGTAATAATGTAATGGGCCCATTGTATTAGATAGATCGTATTGAGGGAACCATTGTAATGATCCATGGTATTTTATGTATGAGGCCTATATAGAGGCTAGAGGGTCCCCATTGAGAGATGTCAAGGAATATTGTATGAATAGGCGTATGGCTTGTGGAGAGTTCTCCTTCCTTAAGAAGTGAATGTATGGTGTTGCCCTACCTTAAGGGTTTGATTGATAAATTGAATAATTTCTATATATTTAGATCCTATTATTCTTAGGTTTATTTATATTATTTTATATTTCTGGGTCAGATCTATAACTAGTGGTATCAGAGCACTTTCTTGGGCAAAAGTGGAGAATTTTTTTAATTATTTTGCAGGAACTTTTTGGGGCGGCGAGTTTGTAGATCAGATTTGTATTTTTTGAAGAAAAATCTATAAAATCTAATTGTAGATCTGCATTCGTTGCGAAAAAATACCCATGTTCAAAAAAAAAAATCATCCAAATCGGAGTCCGGATGAAGGAGATATCACTGATCTAAAAATTAGTGGTATTGTAGACATTTTTCGGGGCGGTGAGTTTGTAGATTATATCTATACGTTTTGGTTCAAAATCTTCAAAATATAATTGTATATTTGGGATTTGGTGAAAAAATACTTAGTTTGAAAAAAAAAATCGGCCGAATCGGAGTCTGGATGAAGGAGATCTCGAGGATTTAAAAATCAGTGTTGTTGCAATCATTTTTTCGGCGGTGAGTTTGGGGAGCAGATCTATATGTGCTGGTGAAAAATCTACAAAATATAATGTAGATCTGGATTTCTTGTGAAAAAATACCCAATTTCAAAAAAAAAATCAGTTGAATCGGAGTCCAGATGGGGGAGATATCGCTGATTTAAAATCAGTTATTTTTTTAGCAAATTTTTGTGACAGCAGGACAGTTGCAGCACAAATAGGAAATTCCAGTGCCTAGATCGAGATTTCTACCACATGAGAAGATGCAGAATGGTTGTTCCATTTCTGAAAAAAGGTCATAATAGGGATTCTGAGCAATATTGATGGAATTGTGGCCATTTAAAATTTTCACCAAGTAAGTGATTTTTTTTTCAAAGCCCTCTTCATGGCGGTTCTATGTTTTACAGGAAAAGATAATGGTCCTACTATTGAAGAATACATAAAACCAAAAAGTTCAGTATGGGCAAAATATTGGAAGGATTTAGTGTGGCTTGGTTTTAAATATGAGGCTACCAATTGGTGGTTCTCACTTCACAACAAGCAGTTGATCAAACTTTCAGATGCAGAATTTGAAAGAGTCCTTTTAGACAAATGGTCTCGTGCTAGAAAAAAGGAAAATGAGACTCATAAGGGGTTATTTTCTACTAGTGTCTCCTTATTGCCGGTTCATGGATTGATTCAGAAGGAGAAGATCATTGTGTCTATAAATCCTAGTTGCAAGTGTAATTTTATCAATGTTAATTTGGCAAAAAATTGCAAGTTCCAGCAAAATACATTGAAAACATACAGGTTGATAATGAGGATGTTCAAGTTTATAAAGATTTGAAGCTTTCTATGGATAAGTATGTGTTGCATGGTGATTTTTATACTTCAGATATGGAAAACATGGATGTTGTTTTGGGATATCCTTGGATGGAATCCATGGGTACTATCAATATTAATGTGTAGAAGAAATTCCTGAAGCTTTGGTATAAATGGAAGAAAATTACATTGCAGGATATTTCCATTAAGCCACAAGCAGAGTCCAAGGAGGCCAAAGCAGAAGATGTTCCAAGGACTAACATATCAGATGATGAGTTATTGATGGTCGACAACCAAATAGAAACATCAAACCAAGTACCAGAAAAATGGGTAGAGTCCGAGGACGCTGCAACAAAAAATGTTACATTAGATGAGAATTCAGTGGTTGAAGTAATATTGGAAGATAAGGAACCATAGTAGGCACCACAACATGCACCAAATAATAGTCAGGCTCCAGTAAATGGTGAATTAAAGAAACAGACACCATGGGTTAAATATTCAACATATCACCACCCACATCACCCAGCAAGAAAATAACCAACAAGATGGCAATGAATTCGCTACAAGGACAACAACCCCTGCATGATAGATAGAGAGGAACGAAGATCCACCTACCACACATCAACAAAGAAGAGTGGCCAAGGTAAATTTCCATCTCAAGCAAGAGAGGCACCAATGAGATCAAGGGTTCACCTTTCTCTTAGATGGCTAGATGCACGTGCATTGTACCAGTGGACTACTCTTTTGAGTAGATCTTATTATTTGTGTTCTTCCCATGTTTTGGGGATGAAACATGTTAAGTGGGGTGGAATGTAGTATACCTAGGGGGGATAATATGGGGTACAAAGGGAGGTACCCAAGGGAATAATGTAATAATGGGATGGGCCATAGTAATAAATAAGATGGTTAACCTGTATCATGTAAGGGACCACAAGTAGTTAGTAATAATGTAATGGGCCTATGGTATTAGATAGATAGTGTTCAGGGAACCATGGTAATGACCCATGGTATTGTATGTATGAGGCCTATATAGAGGCTAGAGACTCCCCATTCAGAGATGTTAAGGAATATTGTATCAACAAGCATATGACATGTGGAGTGTTCTCCTTCCTTAAGTAGTGAATGTATGGTGTTGCCCTACCTTAAGGGTTTGATTAATAAAGTGAATAATTTCTATATATTTAGATCTTATTATTCTTAGGTTTATTTCTATTATCTTATATTTCTGGGATAGATCTATAACAAGCGGTATCAGAGCACTTTCTTCGGCAAAAGTGGAGAATTTTTTTTATTTTTTGCAGGAACTTTCTGGGGCGGTGAGTTTGCAGATCCGATCTGTATGTTTTGGGGCAAAATCTACAAAATATAATTGTAGATCTGAATTCTTTGTGAAAAAATACAGAAGTTCAAAAAAAAAAATTGGCCAAATTGGAGTTCGGATGAAGGAGATATCACTGATCTAAAAATCATTGGTGTTGTAGACATTTTTCAGGGCTGCGAGTTTGTAGATAAAATATGTATGCTTTGGCGCAAAATCTACAAAACATAGTTGTAGATTTGGGTTTTTGGTGAAAATATACTCAGTTTGAAAAAAAAATTGGCCGAATCGGAGTCTGGATGAAGGAGATCTCGCTGATTTAAAAATCAATGTTGTTGCAGTCATTTTTTGGGCAATGAATTTGTAGAGAATATCTATATGCTTTGGTGTAAAATCTGCAAAATCTAATTGTAGATCTGGATTTCTTATGAAAAAATACCCAATTGCAAAAAAACAATCAGTCGAATCGGAGTCCAGATGACAGAGATATCGCTGATTTAAAATCGGTTATTTTTTCAGCAAATTTTTGTGACGGTGGGATAGTTGCAGTGCAAATAGGAAATTCCAGTGTCGAGATCGGGATTTCTACCACATGAGAAGATGCAGAATGGTTGTTCCAATTCTGAAAAAAGATCATAATGGGGATTCTGAGCAATATTGATGGAATTGTGGCCATTTAAAATTTTCATCAAGTTAGTGATTTTTTTTTCAAAACCCTGTTCATGGCGGTGCTATGTTTTACAGGAAAAGATAATGGTCCTACTATTGAAGAATACATAAAACAAAAAAATTCAGTATGGGAAAAATATTGGAAGGATTTAGTGTGGCTTGATTTCAAAGATGAGGCTGCCAATTGGTGGTTCTCACTTGACAACAAGCAGTTGACCAAACTTTCAAATGCAGAATTTGAAAGAGCCCTTTTAGACAAATGGTCTCGTGCTAGAAAAAAGGAGAATGAGACACATAATGGGTTATTTTCTACTGGTGTCTCCTTATTGCAGGTTCATGGATTGATACTGGAGGATAAGATCATTGTGTCTATAAATCCTAGTTGCAAACATAATTTTATCAATGCTATTTGGCAAAAAAATTGCAAGTTCCAGCAAAATACATTAAAAACATACATGTTGACAATGAGGGTGTTCAAGTTTATAAGGATTTGAAGCTTTCTATTGATAACTATGTGTTGCATGGTGATCTTTAAACTTTAGATATGGAAAACATGGATGTTGTTTTGGGATATCCTTGGATGGAATCCGTGGGTACTATCAATTAATGTGAAAGAAATTCCTGAAGCTCTAGTATAAAAAGAAGAAAATTACATTGCAGGATATTTCCATTAAGCCACAAGTACAGTCCAAGGGGGATGAAGCAGAAGATGTTCCAGGGACTGACATATCAGATGATGAGCCATTGATGGTCGACAACCAAACACAAGCATCAAACCTGGTACCAGAAAAATAGGTAGAGTCCAAGGAGGCCATAGCCGAAAATGTTATATTAGATGAGGATTCAATGGTTGAAGTAATATTGGAAGATAAAAACCACAACAAGCACCACAACTTGCACTAGATAACAGTCAGGCTCTAGTAAAGGGTGAATTAAAGAAAAATACACCTTCGGTTAAACCTTTAGCATATCACCACCCACATCACCCAGCAAGAAAACAACCAACAAGATGGCAACTAATTAGCTACAAGGACAACAACCCCTGCATGACAGATAGAGAGGAGTGAAGATACACCTACTACACATCAACATAGAAGAGTTACCAAGGTCAACTTCCATCTCAATCAAGCGAGGCACCAACAAGATCGAGGGTTCATCTTTCTCTTGGATAGCTAGTTGCACGTGCATGGTACCACTGGACTGCTCTTTTGAGTAGATCTTATTATTTGTGTTCTTCCCATGCTTCAGGGACGAAACATGTTAAGGGGGGTGGAATGTAGTATACCTAGGGGGGATAATATGGGGTAAAAAGGGAGGTACCCAAGTGAATAATGTAATAATGGGATGGGTCATAGTAATAAATAAGGTGGTTAACCCATATCATGTAAGGGACCACAAGTAGTTAGTAATAATGTAATGGGCCCATGGTATTAGATAGATGGTATTGAGGGAACCATGGTAATGACCCATGGTATTGTATGTATGAGGCCTATATAGAGGCTAGAGACTCCCCATTGAGAGATGTCAAGGAATATTGTATGAATAAGCATATGGTTTGTGGAGTGTTCTCCGTCCTTAAGGAGTGAATGTATGGTGTTGCCCTACCTTAAGGGTTTTGACTAATAAAGTTAAGCTTTCTATATATACTCAAATCTTGTTATTTCTTGGGTTTATTTATTTTATCATATATTTTTGGGTATATCTGTGTTCTCATATATTTTCAAATCAGATCTATAACACACCCTTATTAATAAAAGGAACAATTCTATATATATATATACAAACACACACTACCTAAAGCTAGATTTTTTTCACAAGGATGGCGGGTCTCATCACAAGCCAGCCCGCCACTATTATAAGACATTAACACAAGTGACATTCCCATTATGTCCACCAAACTAGGATAATGGCCTTTGACATTATTGTCAAAAGGAAAATAGGTCTCGTCACGAGACGCCTTGTTCACTTCATTATAGTTTAGTGAGTGGCATTGTTGTGACCTTGTCACCATGCCAAAACAATGGCCTTTTTTAGAAAATCATTTAAATAATAACATGTTACATTTTTCATAAGGACATTAGCTTGTCAAGGGCTTAAAATGCAACCATGTTGAGGCTATGGATGCCTGCTGGCAATAGTGGCTATGTCTGTGGTATTGAAGTATAACTATAATTGTCATATCAATATTACGTCATTAGATTCCTTTTTATTTGACAAGACATCACCACTACTAGTATGTATATTTTCTTCCAAAAATGACTAGAGGTGGAACATCTACTATTCTATGAACAAATCATAAGTCTTTCAAACCTCTGTGATAAGCATTATTAGTTATAAAGGTATTTTGCTAGATTTATTTTCTTCCATTCCCAAGGGTAATCTCTTTACAAAAAACTTTTTACCCATGATAAAGATATCTTTATTTACTATTCTTTTAATTTCATGATGATTTTTGCATAACATCGATCCACTCATTTACTGCAATTTATCATAGTTCCATTTGGCTACCTATGATTTGACCATTTCCCTTCACGCTAATTAATGCCTTTGTATGAATTTAACTTCCCATAATCTTAAAGGTCGTGGTCGACCTTTCTCCTATTGGAGGAGGTAGGAAGTATCACATGCATGATATGATTGGGCATAATCAACAAAAATTCACAATTATTATTATAATCCATCGCACATAAGTATATTGAATGATACTATTTTTTACATGTTGTTATTTCTTCTAAGGGATTTTTGGTTCGAACAGTTTTGTATATAGTCACTGTAGCAGTTGTCTGAATTAGAAAGTATGGGTGGTAAGCCTATCCAAAATGAACCTACTATACTATAGGTTATGGAGCAACCTTGAAGGATCCTAGATCGGGTTGGCTAGGCCGAATGCTTTACTCGATTGCAGGGATTTGACAATGATATTGATTTGGAATTTTTGCAGAATTTGAGTAATGAAGTCATGACAGTTAGAGGCAAGAACATGATAGTCGATGACATAATTCTCGTGGATGTCACAAGTCTTTCCATAGAGGGAGAAAAATGGATATATAAGCACACTAGACTTCAAAAAGCTACGGAATTATTTATAGACTCTAGTGAATAATTGGCCCGTAAAGGCAAAGGTTTTCACCCTACTTCATTCAGAGAACCATGGCGGGAGATAACAAAAGTAGTCCATAGGTATATTACATGTTATGTCCACCATGATGTGGTAAGACCTTCACACTTAAAATTTCTAGAAGCATTAAAATAGAACGTAGTCATAAATCTGCCTTTCTTTTTAAATTTTCTCTCACATGAAGTTGTTGGTAGAATTGGTAGAGTTAAGGACCACAATTATGTAGTTATTCATCATTGTTTGATTAAACTAGTAGTCGTTAGAGAATTGAGATAGTCATGGTTAACCGGGTATAACTTCATGAGACCCAATGAACTATAATCTCTAGAAGAAATTCATGAAGTAGAAAATGATCAGCCTGAAACAAAAAATGCTCAGCATGCAGTGGAAAACGATCAACCTGAAGCAATAAATACCCAGCCTGAAGTAGAAAGTACTCAGTCAGAGGAAGAAACCGGCAGTCAATAATAAGGTTAAACCCTTATTATTAGCTTATGTCTTAGTATCTTTCCAACTAAGAGAATAAGGTCTGCTAGATTGGCCAGAGCAAGCCAGCCCATAAACTTTATTGAACATGCACCAGAGAGAGAATTTCCAACTAAGAGAATAAGGTCTGCTAGATTGGCTAGAGCAAGCCAGCCCATAAACTTTATTGAACATGCACCAAAGAGAGAATTGTCTCAATAATAGCTTGCATGGTAGGCCCCTATACTACCAGTGTAACCCTCAGTATTATTAGTACAACCCCCTTATTATATTGTTGTACCCATGTAATCGCCATATTGTTACTATTGTGCCCCATAGAAGCCCACTATTGTTATTATTGTGCCCTTACATTATTATTGTTATGTCGGCTCTGATTATATTATGACCCCTTAGACTCTTATATATAGAAAGGAGGTCTTGTCATTTGTATCATCCAAGAATTGTTCATTTGCATAATGCAAAGGAGGTTTCCCCCTCGAAGATGCTTATTTCTAAGACTTTGATCTATCTTTTCTGTCTTTTTGTGAGTTGGTTTGATAACATTTGGTATCAGAGCTTTGGATTCTAGGGTTTCGCTGCTCCAAACAAGTCATCGTGGCATTTTCGCTATAACTATTTTTTTGCACCATTTCAAACGCTAAAAAAAACCCATTTGAGACAAAATCACACAAAACATCAGGTCCAAATTTTAGAGGTTTTATCGCTATATTTGTGGATATATGATTTGAGGAAGTCAGGGTTGTTGCAGAATCCCGAATTACATTTCGAATAGGTGACCTGGTGAAAATTGTCATAACTATCTCTCTCAGCATCAGATTGAAATTTTGTAAGAAGTTACAGAAAGAGGACAAATTGTAGTTTCCTGTGTATAGCTTTTAGATATGAAGGTCAAAATAGTGACACGTGGTACTTCATACAAGTTTGCTCTTCTGAAAAAGGTATATAATCAGGTCATCTTGGGAGATTGTGCATAAATCTTTCTTGGAGAATCCAATTTCGATCAAACTGGTGGCATTGGAAATAGGATGCAGAGGGCTACTGCAAGTCATGATTTCAAAACTGGAATATCCAAAGTTACAGAGTTACAATTGTTTCAAGATCGAGCTCCTAATATCAAGAAAAGGCGATATGAGGATGTTTGATGGCAAGGATCCAGTAAATTGGATACTATAGATAGAGAAATATTTTTATTTACATGGTGTACCACTATTACAAAGTTATGTATTACATCTTCATATTTAGAACCAAATCAATTTTTATGGTATAAAGGGATTTGTTCTCATAAACCACTTGTTACGTGGTCAATTTTCATGGAGCAAATGATAGCACATTATATGAGGATACAAGGAGAAACACCTTCTTTAGCCAATTGATAAATCGCAGAAAAAAGTGTTCAATGGCAGAGCACATTGAGGACTTTCAAAAATTTAATATAAGGGTAAATGATATTCTAGAGAAGCAAAGGATTGATGTATTCATAGGTACTTTAAAGGATAACATTCAACATGACATTCGCCTTTCGGTACCTGATTCATTAGAGAAGGCATTCAAGTGGGAAAGAAAAATTGAAAGAAAAATTATGGAAACAAGGAATCCCACCACTCATGACTATAATTATGGAAGTGTTTTTTCTCCTAGCCTTCTGCAACCTACAAAGGTGACACCACAAAAATTGGAGGAAAAAAGAGAAAAAGGGCTTTGTTACAATTGTGATAGCAAATGTACTAAAGGTCATAAGTGTGCTGAGAAGAAATTATTTTACATAGATTATGAAGAGTAGGAAGAAAAGGATCAAGAAACATCAAAATAAGAGGATATACACCAAGAACCAACCACAGAGAAAGAAGAAATGAATCCGACCATATTTTGTAAAGCATTGGCAAGAATTATCGCTCCTCAAACTCTCAAGATAGAAGGACATATCAAGAAGAAAAAGATTCTAGAAGTGAAATATCACATTGAGAAAGAAGAAATGAATCCAAGCATATGTTGTAATGCATTGACTAGAACTATCACTCCTCAGACTATCAAGATAGAAGGAAATATCAAGAAGAAAAATGTTCAAGAAGTGAAAGATCACATTGACCGTCAAGAAATGAATCCGACCATATCTTGTAAATCATTGGAAGAAATTACCACTCCTCAAACTCTAAAGATAGAAGGACATATCAAGAAGAAAGAGGTTCAAGTAGTGAAAGATCACATAGAGCATCAACAACTAGTTCTCCAACTTTTAAAGGATAACACCACTTTGGTGCAGAATCGAATGAAACAATATATAGATCAACATCGCAGTGAAAAATGTTTTGATGTAGGTGATTGGGTATTTTTAAGATTACATCTCAAGCAAGCTATTTATGAGAAGGAAATGTTGGCAATACTACATGCACTTAAGAAATGGTGACCTTACCCAATAGGAAGACACTTCAAGGTAAAAATGGATCATGATATTATTAAATACTTTTTAGAACAAATATTATCTTTAGAAGAACAGAAAAAATGGGTCACAAATATGTTTGGTTATGACTTTGACATCATCTATAGAAAAGGGAAGCAAAATTTTGCTGCAGATGCACTCTCAAGAAAGGATGAGGATGTGTAAGCATTGTTTTGTGCTATTTCTATTATTCAACCAGATTGGATAAATGAAGCAAGGGATGAATGGAAGAAGGATGAAGAAGTGTGGCCTCTCATTCAAAAGTTGCAGGAGATCCTAATTCAAACAATATTGCCAGAACTTGAAGAGGAAGGAAAAATCATATTGGAACCGGGAGTAGTCGCAGAAGTAAGAACCCAATAGCTATGAAATCGATCAATTTCATAGTATCTCATCAAGTGGAAGAACTTACACGCTCAAGATTCCACATGGGAGGACAATAATTTTATACAGAAGCATTAAGAACTACTCAAGCATTGAACACAACACTTTTTGAAGGAGAGGGCATGTTAGGACCCTATACTACTAGTGTAACCCCTTAGTGTTATTACTACAACCCCCTTATTATATTGTTGTACCCATGTAATCCCCATGTTGTTACTATTGTGCCCCATAGAAGCTCACTATTGTTATTATTGTGCCCTTAGATTAGTATTGTTATGTCGGCTCTGATTATATTATGACCCCTTAGACTCCTATATATAGAAAGGAGGTATTGTCATTTGTATCATCCAAGAATTGTTCATTTGTGTAATGTAAAGGAGGTTTCCCCCTCAAAGAGGCTTATTTCTAGGGCATTGATCTATCTTTTCTATTTTTTTGTGAGTTGGTTTCATAACACTATAGAACAGCAGGGTAATTCACCTCAAATCTGTGAAGAAGAGATAGCCCAAGTTTTGGAGAATATGGGGACCATTTTCACTATTGAAGAAGATGTGGGATGTTTTGACAACCCACCTAAGAAAATCTCCACTTCTGATTCCTCAGCCTCCACTCCCAATTCGAATGATACAGAAATATTACCATGCTTAGAAAATATTGAAATCATGCATTCCCAGGAACAATCAGGGGAGTTTGTTGAGATTGTGAAAGAATGAGGCTCTTTCATCAAAAGAACCATCTTGTCATCCCATTAAAAATAGAAGTCCAAAGATGACTCAATTGCCACAATCTCAATTAACAAGGATTCTGAAGAATTTGTCACTTTTCCTGTTGATGAAAATGTCATTTCTATTCCTTCTTCATCCACTATAAAATATACTGGAAGAATGGAAGGGAAAAATAGTCATAGAATAAAGCTGTTAAAATGAGAAAATAAGAAATTGCGAAAAAGAATAGAAAAGCTTAGGAAATGGTTGAAAAACTCCAGAAGGTACTGTAAAAAGAAAACAAAAACTAAGATAGTTGGAGTTCAAAATGAAAATTTTCTTAACTCTGCAGAAACCGAGACTGAAGAAATCTTCACTAGTTCTGTAGAAATATAAACAAATCTTAATTTTTTTGTGGCCAAAGCTGAAATAACTAGTCAAGCAGACTTACTGGTGACCATCAATAGAACTACACAAACCAAATATGTAATGCCTTACTCTCATTTGATTAAGGATTCCACTATTGAGACACTGAAATAAAGAGTTGGAAAAACATCAGCAAACCATGAAATGATATCAAGGTGAACAATTGCCTTGGGAAGAGAACTAGCAGTTATTACAAAAATTCAAGGCATTGCCTGCCACACAAGATGAAACCTATGCTGATTTTAGAGAGGAAAAGAGAAAACAAGAGGAAATACAAGTACAACTTCAAAAATATTTGGAGAAAATAAAAATTATATGCTCTATCTATTCTAATGCCTTATCTTGCAGATCCCCAGCTAAGAACTATGCCTTGTTTTTTCTTGAGCGATATTTGTTATTGAAAGTCAAAGTTGTACGATCTAGGCAACATTTAGAGTTTGGTATTGTTTTTGATTTTATCAAATGTTTGCAAGGGTAGGATGATGATGTAAAGTACTTTTTATGTGAATTGTATATGCATAACTTATTTTTGGAAGAACAAAGTGATGAAAATCCTAGTCCTTTAATTAGAGATTTTCATTTCCAATCCTTCATATATTTCTCTAGAAATCAGATTAAGTGGTCTAAGGCTTATTTTGTATTCCAAAAGAGAGATTCTGGCCTAGATCTCTAGGTTAGGGGTGAGCCCACAAGTCCCCTGCAAACTCTTGTGAAACAGAAATAGTTCATGGAATGAGATGGAGTCGTCTCTGGTTTGGGCCCTATTCATAATAATACCCTTCGAGTAGGTCTTGAATATTATAAGGACACTAAATAAGAAGCTCTCCATGAAGCAAAGCTAAGATGGAAAGTATCCCATAATAAGGTTAAGAATAGAGAAACTTTTAATTACAGAAATTTTCAAGTTACAACTGATCGAATGAAACATTATAGTAATTTGGTTTTGTCCGAAGGTCCTACATGGATTGGATGTAGATACAGGATCCCAATCATCTGGTATCCTCCAGAGGCCTACTATGCTGAATATGATATTTTAGAAAGATAAGAAGCTGAGGCATTCAAAGTAATCCAAAAAAAATATGGATTTCGGTGTTATGGTGGATCTCCCTATCCACGTTATACCTTAAGTATGTTACTACACGTCAATCATTTCTTTGCATGAGGAAATGCAAGAATGTAAGTTGGGCAGTGATGTTTGGCCATAGAAATGGTATGATTCTTCTCTTTATTTTCTTAGTTAATATTATATTTTTCAAGAATTTTATCTTTAGCTTCTAATAATTCAGGAAGAAAAGGGTAATGAAAGTCAATTAATTGTCATGTAGTTAATTTGAGTATTTTAGATATCATAGAGCTTTAATTTAAGTAATTTGGTGTGCAGAATGATATGATTAAAAATTATTGTACCCTCGGATGAGTGCAATTCATTTAAGTATGAACCATCCATTACCTTATTTATCGCAAAATCAGCTCAAGGAACACACATGATCGAGAAGGATAACTGAAGGAGATGTTAATTAATATTCAAGGATCTTATAGTTAGGATGAGAAATATTGATAATCTTTCGATTCTCAAGGTAGCTCCATTATTAGTATTTTGATGTAATATATATGAATGAAGTAAAGAGGAAACAGGGGATGAAACTTTTACCTCTTCTTATTTACTGTGGAATTGTGAATAGAAAATCGATTTTGAAGTTGTAGGTATTATTCTGTAAATCATTTTGATATTAATGAAATCACTGAAGACTTTGTTTTAGTTTTCTTGCATTGAATTTCCTCAAGGCAGTGCTTCCGGAGACATTGGACCTAGTCCCCGGGGGATCTATTGTCTATTATGTATCATTACCATTTGGTTATTCACTATACGGCTATTGGTTGTGTTATTGGTTGTTCCTTTTTCATAGGAGATAATTGATTGAAATTTATGTTTTATGATTCTATTGAGTATTTCCAGAAATTGTTGATTGAATTGCATGAATTAGCTGTATAAGGTTAGAGGTTTTGATTATGTGAATTTTTCGAATTACTTCAGAAAAGTGAGATTCAGGGTAGTAGTAAGAATTAAGTAGTTTTCCTTATGCATGTAATTTGTTGAGAGCATTCTGAAATAGATAAAGTGATGGTGAGCAATAATAGATGTCTTTTATGAATCTTGAAACTGTAGTAGTAGGAAGTAAGACAATTGTTGTTATGAATGATTTACTTCTATAAGGATTGGATAAGATTTAGTATTTCCTGTGATTATTTCATAGAGATATCCTCATATGGTTTTATAATTTAGAATTTTATCACTGCATAGTGTCGACGACCTTGACATAAAAGATGAATCCTAGGTTGACAAAATTAATGAAGTTAGGATTAAGTTGATTTCTAGGAGTCACCTTACTTCCCAACACTCTCTAGTTCTAAATGCCAACTGGAAAATATTATCAATACTTATGAATATTTCAATATGTACCTTTTAGCCCTTTGAATTGATTTTTTCCTCAATTTTATAGCCTATTTCCATATAACATTCCTTCCAAAATTCTGGAATAACCTTTGTCTTATCCACACCACATTTTTCTTCAAATTCATTATGAATAAATCTAACCCTTTGGATGAAAGTCATAAACATCCTATACTCATTATCTGTATTATGATCCGATGCTAATAAATTTGCTTATGTATCTGATAAACTAGCATAAATGATACATTTCATTGTTTCAAAGTGTGGGTTATTGGGATATTCCTCCATAAATTGCCTTTGAGCTTCTATAGAATGGTTCCCCCAAAGCACATAAAAATTCTATTCAAAACATTTTGAATTATCAAATGCTTATTTGTTGAGAACTTGAACTAGATCAACAAGAAGCACACAATCAACCACATGAGCATATGGATTGTACCTCATCAATGTCTTCAAGTTGTGAACATGCAAGTTGTGCGGCTTTCTAATTTGATATTTAAATTGTCCTTCACTTGGCCTCTATATTAAGATGAAATGTTCAAACACACTCAATTAATTTTGTCTTTTTCAAGTGATGGCGAATGGCATTTTTTTATGTTTTAATAATGTCATCCTATAAATCAACTCCTGGTGTAATGATTTCCCTCATTTCATTTGAATTTTCGCTAGGATCTTTGTTGTTGGCCTTCACTATTTGAGAATAATCAACTTTTATTTTCTTCCTCCTCGTTTCTTCTAGATAAGTAACGTCCTTGTCATCAACTACAATAGAGACATTCTTGGGCATTTTTACTTTTGGTGTTTTATGGCTCTTCTCATTTCTAACATCGGTTCTAGTCTCATCCTCAATAATGGCAACATATTCTTCAGCTTCAATTTCAACTTCCTCCTCTTCAAAAGTAGCATGTCTACCCTTGCTTGATTTATCCACCATAGGCATTCTTTGATGATCCCTTGGATGTAGTTTTGTAGCATCATGAATTACTTTCTTTAGCTTGTTTGCCATATCTTCTTCTGACCCTGAGTAGAAACTGCTGAGAAAATTCATAATATATTGCTCTATAAAATAAATGCCTCCAACATAATTAAAAGATTTCAATAAAATTATGTCAAACAAAATATCGTATGTCAATAAAAACTAAGTTATAAAAGATATAATGACACAGTTACAATAACAAAAAACACATAAATATAAATAACAATACTTACGATATCTTGTGCAATCTCATTTATGATTTTTTTACACATCTCTGTAGATTCATATGTCGTGTCATACATTGACCATGCAAACTGATATATAATCTTGTCATGTGACTTGGGCAGTTTTGTAAGTACATAAACAAATTCAGTATCCAGTATCAAACACGTCTAGTAATTTTCCCAACACCTCATTACTTCCACTATCATTAGGGGTATAAACATATAGATATATCTACAGTTGTCGCTCACCTTCTCTATCTTTCACAAACCATATATGTTTCGTATGCTTCTCTTATTGTGAGCTCTTCCAGTAGGAAATGAACTTCTTATCCTTTGAGGCACTTGATTGATTTGTAGTTATTAGCTTAGTTTTGGTTCGTTCAATAGTATTTTTTGAGGATCCACCTGTAGTTTTAGCAGTCTATGGTCTAGAAAGATTCACATAAATCTTCCTTGCTGCCATTTTCCTGCAAAAAATATACGCATATATATAAATCAATAAATTACAAAAAAACCAATACCTTAAGTAAAAAAAAAAACGAAACGAAATCTAAAAAGGAAAAAAGACTAGAAACATGCACATTGACCCCCATGACAAGTTGGTTGTTAGGTTCATACAGGGAGAAAAAACAAAATCCATTCCTTCGAAAAAAAATATTTATTTTTTCATTTGTCCTCAGTCACTTGGCAAATCAGGGGCCAATTCGGAGAATCGGCCCCCTACAAGCCAAGGGGCTGATTTTTAGAATCAGTAACCTTCCTATTCTGGGGGCTTTGTTCCTTAGTGTCGTGTCATGCATGCACCTGTGAGCAGGCGTGCTCGACCGCCGGCATGCCCACCTATTGTACTATGTAACAACCCCCCCATTTCTACGAGTAATAGTTAATATTTGACATATAAATGGGGACCCTTTTAAATTTCTAGCCTTTGAAAAGAAATGATAACTCTAATAATTTTCCTTAAAACCCTTAGAATACAACCCAAGCTTATAACCTATATCTCGAATCGCATTTCGCAGCTTTTCATGTCACAGTTCTAAACATCTTTAAAAAAATCCCGAAATGTGATATGTGATGAGTTCCCCGCTGCGACTTTCTGATCACCGCACGTTAATAACATAGTTGCACTTCACAAATCACAAATTGATAGAGCATGCCATTGTGTCACCCCTTAAGAATTTGTGAAATGCGATATTCTAATTCACATAATCTCATTTCGCATTAACTCCAAATAACGCTATATGGAAACATTTGAAAGATGTGATGCACAAATAAAGCATGAAGCATGGAGAAGTTATTGATATTTAATGTAATAATGAGTGGTTTGATAGAGTAATTAAAGTTTAGCAGCTCAAGGAGAGGAATTGATGTTTTCATGTTATGGCCAGTTAACACTGAAATCTCACGAAAAATCTTCCCACGATTCAAAGTCATTTCAAAGAACTCTCTCCCATAATTTCCCTCCATTATGAGTGTTGATATATCTCTTTCATTTTAGGCAAGCTTCGAAAGAGATGTCATTACGAAAGGTGATGAAAAAGAAAAGAAAAGGAGCATTACAGAGCCTGAGCTATCAGAAATGTTGCCCATATTCGCTGATACAGTTTGTAGCACCGACGGAGGAGCGACTGCATGGGAAGTCATATACAACAGACTTGAAGATGAGTGTCCTAAAATTATTTTCATAAAGGAAATGTCTGATTCAATAAAACCTTTGGTGGTCCAACTCAAAGATGTTGAATGTTCCTTCCTTCAAAGAATAGGAGCAAGAGTGAAAATACTCCCATACACTGATATGATTAGATGGGTGGTGGAAAATCTTAGTATTGAAGAAAAGGTATTTAGGAGCTTGAAGATGGAGCTAATGGGGTCATTCAAAGAAAAAGACCTGAAAAGAATGTATCATATACCTAACCCTCAATACATATATGACAAATCATACCTGGCCAACTTTGCAAAGAAAAATTAGGAACCTTTCAAGATGATCCAAGGCTAGAGGGTCCTAGAGAACAAGTTCAAATATGATAAAACAGGTATGTATCCCGTAGCTTCTTTGGAAAACCCTTATAACTATGCAACTTCTTTGTTATGTAGGCTATAAGGATTACCTGATAATACCAAATTTTCTATAGAATGGATTCATTTAATTGATGCTTGTGTCAATTTCCACATAATGAATTGGGCCACTATCCTATCTAATAACCTAGCCACTACCATCTCGGGTATCGTCGGAAGAGATCCTCCTCCACAGAGAACCTTCCTCCATTTTATTTTAGTGCTTATATCATAGATGGCATATGTTTCTGTACTAAATTTCCAATCATGGGTTGGAAATGGACCTTGTAGGACCACTACACCATACATCTCGGCCATAAACAGATGTGGGAATCCCATTGCATACCCCGTTTTTATAAAATATGTCATGGTCTTATTTTACCGCTGCATCAATTGATTTATAATAAGAAAGTCCCCAGGTTTTCCAAAGAATCCGCTATAGATCTTCTCGTAGTAGGAAAGTATTTTGTTGAAGAATGGTTTACATGTATAAGAGTTTTTAGTAGTACAACGGACCCACATGTACTCCCCTTCTATGTCTCTGATAAGCTACTAGCAAGAGAAATAGCTCACCAGATTATGGGTAAAGGCTTGACGAAGACCCTAAAACATAGCAAGAAGTCTTTGTGGCCATCCCTTCGCATTCTGTGTGGTTTTTTTTTTGTTGGAAAATTTTAACCATGTAACTAAGGAATCACTAAGCCTAGAGATCCTCAGGCTCCATACTCTTCTAACGAGGCAATTCGACCCAGACAAGATAGCACATAATATTACTACTACAATAAATATTAAGTGCTTTAATCATGAGGCTAATGATTCCGAAGATATTTTACAATATGCTGAATCATTCAAACAAGCGTTCGATTGGGAAAAATCCAATTTAACTCCCAAAGATTTTAAAAAGTTTCAGGAATTCAGAAATCGAAGGCTCGAAATAATTCCATTGGATTTGTTAAGAGCCGAAGACAAACCTACACCCAGTGTAACTATCAACAACGAGGGACCAAATTCTTGCATGGAGTCTCAAGTGGACACAGGGAAAGCACATGATACAGTGAAAGCCAAGGAGGCCGAGAATACAACGGAATCTAGCAAGAGGTCAGCCAAAAGAAAGTCATAAGTGACCCAACTAAAGATACTGATTTTGAGATCAATAGTAGTAGTTTAGAGCAGGAGTGGGACCAATTCAAAAAGAAACTATAAGACACTCCTAAGACAATAGATTCCCAGGATACGACAAAATATCACTCCTCTGCAAACTTAGAAAACTTTAGAGTCTGAGCCGATGGATGAGCAAGGGACAAGTTCGCAGTATACAGAAATCATTCCTACATTGCCAACATTGAAAATTATCCTAAAGTTGACTGAAATTCCTCCTTTGGATGTGTTCTACAACCCACTACACAAGGCTCTAGTGAGAAGGCAGAGGAAAAGAACAAGGTTGGAAACACCTGAGATCCCAGCAGGGAATGAGCTGATGGACATAAGTCTGGAAGGATATCCCTTCCAATCTTGCTGAAAATTTAACAAGACTATCATATTTTAGAGGGGTGATTGCTACTACCACCATGGATAAAGCTACGGAGGTATCTATTTTGTTAACGGAGAGGGAAGATAAAATAGCATAGCTCAAGCAACAACTACAAATTGAAAAAGAAAATGGGAACTAGCAAGCTGCTGAATAAATCGCTCAATTGCAGTAGAATATGGAAGCATTAAAGATAAGCCATGAAGTAGAAATTTCGGTGAAGAACATGCAAATCCAGGAATTGCAAGAGGCCATGGAAAAATATGAATATGTCCCCATTGTGGATGGATTCATCAAAGTGGCACTAGAGCTAAGTTCCCTTTTGTCGAAACAACAAGTCCTATTTTGCCAAAGAAAGTCGCATGTCTCCTTATATGATCATGAGTGATCAGTTAATAGAAAAAGAGATTGACCAGAGAACTGAATTTAATGATTTAAATACAAAGATCTCTGAATTCATTGAATGACAAGAAATTGAAGAAGGAAGGAGAGCTAATATGCGCAAGATTGAGGAGACACATAAGGACATTTTGTTCATAGATTCGGATGCGCAGATCAAATAGTCGGAATTAGCAGTGGCAAGAGAAGTAGGAGTGGAAAAGAATATAGTAAAAGCAGTAAATTACACTTTGCACACTACCAACTTGATGAAAGAAGGTAATCCAAAGACGCTGCCAGATTTAAATTACTTGGATCAAAACTGGAAGGCAAATGTGAAAAACCAAAGGGAAGCAATCACAAAGTTATCAACGATTGACTGGGAGGCATATTCGCAATACCTTTTCAAGCGTCAAAGCCAAATCATAATGCTCAATTTCTCACTCCATTCAAGTCAAAGAATGATGCCACCTCTCACATATGTTATCTTCGCAGGATAGGTCAAAAATCAATTTGGGGCACCTCCTCAAGTGAAACCGATGTCCGATATATGAGATCTAAGGGAGAAGCTGGCAGACATCAAGTCATCTTTATAACCTCTACTCATCCACTCATTTTTATTTTTAGAGGTAGTTGCTAGTTAGGAGGAAGGGTGTTTGAAACCTTGTCAAATTTTTGTATAATCTATTTTTGAACATTAGTTAGATAGTATTTATACCCTTCTCATGCATTTAGAGAAGGGTCCAAAATTTTATCAAAAACATTTCCAAAGAATGCACTTCTGTAAGTTTGTGAATTCCTTGATGAAATTATGGAACATGGTCATTTCTTTTAAATATCATACTACTTTCCTTTGTTGATGCACTTGTTAGAGTCAGTCTTGTCAGTCCTCTGTCAGAGATCAAAACCCTTTCTACATTTCATTTTTAGGTGTCTCACTCCATTCACTCAACTGCATTCCGCTAGGGGCATGCCATAATCTGACGGAAGGGCCTTATCATTCATTCCCCTCATGTCTTGTACCTGTTGGCTTAGGTCTTTTCATCAATGTGTATTAAAGTCCATAACAGTCAATGTTTGATCTTTTAATGGACAAGAGTCATTTTGGTCATTAAGTCTAAGGATTAGTCATTTGGTCTTCAAACAATGTCCAATAAATCCAGCAAGGCCAGAGGGAGGCTCTTAAAAATTGTGATTCAAATATTTTCATCGTCATATTGATAGATTATGATTGTTCTTCAAAAATCTGTTTTGAATAAAAGTCAACAGTTTGCCATTTGCAATAATTTTCAAAAGTTTCTCAGTGAATTTCTCCAAGGGCATCCCTAGTCTCCTTAGCCAAATTCCATGTTAGCTACCCCTGCAAAAAATTGCCAAAAATTTCATTATTTTAGTCAAAGAAATCAAAAGGAAGTGTGAAAAGCAGAGTTGTATTAATTGTGAAAAAAGTGCCAAAGTGAAAACATTACAAAATGGGTTTTGGAGAAAGAAAAAATCAAATCCGACTCTTGCAACATATTTCTCCAATTATATAAATCATTTATACCAAGTTACATTCATGAAACCTTATAGCAAAGTCAAATTTGGAGGTTGAAGAACAAACCGTAGTTGAAAGGCTGTGACGATGTCAAAGGTTGGAGCGCGGCGCACAGGTGGAGGAGCGCAGCGCAAATAGAGCACGCAGTGCACTGAGGATTTCCGCCCAGTGTTAATTTGAATGGGCATGACACACATATAGGGTGCTACGCACTTGGTTCTTGGCGCGGCGCACATATTTCAGAGCCTGAAATTGTGTCAAATCTTTTCAAATTGCTCATCCCTTGTGTGGAGTTGTTAGGGTTTCAGAGCTCACGTCATTAGAGCAAGAGATTAATGAGGATCAGGAGGCCAATCTCGAGAGAGTTAACATGCACTTAGAGAGGCTACTGGACAAGGCTGACAAGGACCATGCACTGCTGAGACACATGGCGTTCCACTACATGGCACGAAAGAAAGTGTGCAAGGCCCGAATCAGGAATTTGAAGGCGAAATTAAGGAAGGCAATCAAGAAGAAAAAGAGGCAAAGGGAGCTCTATCGACTTCAGATATTGGCTGAAGCCTCTTTAGCCTAGCATAACGCTTGATAGGAAGCTCCGGCCCAAATTTCAAGAAATTTGGGACACTTTTGGTATTTTTGGAAATTTTTGTGCAAAAAACAGGGTTTTTCTCCCTGTGCGCCGCGCCAAGAACAAAAGGTTTACATTTTTGGATTTTTCATGGAAAATCATGACTTTTGGTGCATGGACAAGAAGTTAGGGCAATTTTTGAGTCCTCTGGGGGTCAAAAACACCCAAAAAATGACCTCTCTGCCCCTATTTTGACACACAGGAAGCAGTCTTGGGAAATTGCAGTTTTGGAGGGGCAAATGGGCACCAAATTCAGAAATTTCACTTGGGTTGGAGAGCAGACAGGTAGGGATTTCCAAAAAGAACACTTGGGCTCAATTTGGACTTCAGAAGTTGCCTCAAAAATAGCTCCAAAGTAGCGTGACACATACAGTTCTTGGCGCAGCGCACAGAGACCCAAAGGCCAAAATCACTCTCACTTCGCGAAATTTCGATTCGCAATTTTCTCCAAGTGGGCCCGCTCATTTAAAATAAATTTTTCCCGGCATCAAAGGAAAAGTTTAAAAAACATTTTTGGCTTCTATCCAAGTGGCCAAATGAAGGCGAACAGCCACCCAAAAAATCTACGCTCATATTTGCTTTTTTCTAATTGGTCTTCATAAAAAATTAAATGTAACTATTGATGGTTGGCTCTTCATTTCGTAGGTTGATCGAATTTATCACGGAAAAGCTTATTTATTGTATTGAGAGTCATTTTTTAAAGGGTTGGAATTTCTGGGAAACTATGGGAGAGAAACCCAGTCACTCACTATACATTTTGATGGAGAATTAATGAAAGATTGTAGCTCTGGTTCATGAGATTCCTGTGGCATGAGTTTAGCAAATGTATCTTCTTTATGTTTCATATGTATTTCGTTATGTTTTGTATTTTCATTCATATTCATTTCCAGTGAAATCTTTTTAACTAAAAAAGGTAGAATTCAGTGTACTGCTCTGCCTTGGGATAGTTTTCACGTTCTATGTTTTCTTCTGTTGAAAAGGATTCATGTATTTATGCCCTTTTCACACTCTTAACAATCTCTCCACTTCTTAATATTTCGAATCTAATTGCTAGACTTTCCACCTGTCTTGCCTAACGAAATAATCTGCGTCTTTGAGTTAAATTCTCTACTCATGTTGTTCCTTTGCCCCAAACATCCGAGAAAACTGAGTCAGTTTTCAAATATACCTCCATCATATTTGTTTACCTAGCCTAAAATCAGTATCCATTTTTGTGTCATCTCAGACCCTATTGTTTATTTTCCTGAGCGTGACCCGGAGAGAGCCCTCTACTGTTCTGGTAGGGCTAGCTACCAGACTGAGCGTGTTTTGTGGTTACCCTGAATTTTGCCTTCCTTCAGCCTAAGGCAGATTTAGGCCCTAACATAGTGGCGACCACACTGGGGAGGAAATTCTTTGTTTGTTAGTCTTCTTCATTGTGGAAACGGTAGGCTTAACCTACAAACACACCATACTTCTAAGAATTCTATGCTTCCAGATGATAAGTTTAGGATTTGATAGGCCGAGTAAGTTATTCATGTCCTGTTGATTTTTTGAAAATAGCATGCTGGCTTCAAGAAGATATACCAGAGCCAATCCAGATCCTGATCCTCCTCATATCTACGAAAACCCCAATTTGATTCCAAGACTCCTTCGTCAAGAGAGCACTATAACTCCCGTGTTCAAATCCCATTCATGTCCTAACATTTTTGAGTATCTTGAAGAGCTTGAGTTTGATGAGCGGTTTGAAATATCATTGTTCGAGACCAAATATGAAAGGGTTGTTGACTCTACTGTCCCTGATCCACAGTTTCTTGTAGACCTAGAAACTGAAAGGGCTAACTGATCAATTGATAATTATATTGCGACACAGCTTCAAACTCAAATTTTTAATTCCCTACAAACTGCACACACCCATCCAACACCTCCAAGACCAAACCCACCGAGAGTGATGGCTGCCCGTTTTACACCTCTTGTGCTGCCTCAAGTTCTAGATGACATGCCTGCAGATTATCAAAGCCAAATCCCTTTGTTTGATGGTGCTCCTAACAACATTACCACTCAGCAACATGTGGACAGACTGGCAGATTTTTGTGACCTTCATGAGAGTGATGCAGAGAATGTGACAATGAGACTCTTTATGCAGGCATTTTCCGGTGAAGTTAGGAAATGGTTCAGGGGTTTGCCGGCTACACGAATCGCTACCTTGGCTAAACTGCAAAGACAATTTTTAGACTGCTAGGAAGTGAAAAAGAAACCTCTTCAAATTCTGGCTGAATATGAGCAGATCAAATGAAACGCTGGTGAGTCGGTCCAAGACTACTGCATTAGATTCAATTCAGTTTATAATGAAATTCCTGATCATCTAAGGCCACCTATGGGACTAGCCATGATGAAATTCCCAGATGGTTTTGATGCTGACATGGCTTATCAACTGGGAGAGAGAGAGTCGGCCACAATGGAAGACATGCAGAAAATCAAGGTCAGCGTTGAAGAAAATCTGATGTCCAAGAGGGCTAGAGAAAAAGTAGAAAAGAAGGTCACAGTCAAGGAAGAGTCTTCCTCGATGGATCAATTACTCAGGAAGGTAGAGCAGATGCTTGAAAGGGTGAAACTTGGTAAACCTGAGCCACAAGTTAGAAATTCTAACTTTCGTGGCTAGTAGCAACCACAATATAGGATAAGGCAGAGAGATCACTGAGCCCAAGATCAGACAGCACAACAGCCAGTACAGCCACCTCTGCAGCAAAATTTTGTGAATGGACCAGAGTCTGATGAGGAAGGGAAGGTAATAGGGGAAGAGAACCACTTCTTTACTCCGAATGATTTTCCTACTTACATTACTGAAGAGGAGGATTATGTGGAAAGTTCAGTGGAACACAAAGATGCAGATTTCATTATAGCAAGTGACACAGTTTTAGAAGAAGAATTAGAGGAGTATCAAAGAGGCTATATGAATGCTCTGCCCGCTCAGCATCGGCAATATTCAATTAGAAACAGAGATGTGACAGTTAACTTAATTCAAAAGAGGAAGGAAGTTTCGGCATCAAAGAATGATTCATTAGTTGCACAAAAGAAAGGCAAAGAGGCACTTGGACCTGACAGCAGCAATTCACCAACAGCAAAAAAATCAAATCAGCAAATTGTATCAAGAGAAAAGGAAAGGAAAGAAGTCCTGGTCAAAGAGGTAGAAAAGAATTTCATCTTTAGTTTAGAGAATGAAATTTCTAAATTGAACGTATCCATTCCCTTGACTGAAATAATGAAGAACAGCAGTTATAAAGGGTAGGTTTCTGAAATTTTAAACTATGATCCAATGTCTAATATGGTGAATGTCGAAGATGATCAACCCGAAATGATTTTTGGGCCAGCAATGAATGGTGAGTCTCCAGATAATGATGTGCCACCTTTTTATATCAGTTTAAGATTGCATTATTTTGTGTTACACAATGCCATGTTCGATTCTGGAGATTCTCACAATCTCATGCCCAAGGCTATCATGGATAAGCTGGGTTTGGACGTCACCCGAAAATACCATGATCTCTATTCGTTTGATTCCAACAGAGTAAGATGTATCAGGCTCATCAAAGACTTGGTTGTAAGTCCAGATCAAATCCCAGTGAAGAATGTTTTGATGGATATTGTGGTAGCGGATATTCCTCCCAGGTTCGGCATGCTTCTTTCTAGGTCTTGGGTAGCAAAATTGAAAGGGACATTACAACTAGATTTCTCCTATGCAACAATTCCAATGTTTGGTCAAATGAGAAAACTGTATCGGGAACAAAAAATGAAATACATGATCACAAGCAAGGAGAAACCCATTAATCATCCAATTAATTATGTACATACAGATCTAGAGTCTTTTGTTTTGTATTCAGATAGTTTTAATGATGTAGATAGTCAGTTAGTTGAAGCAGAAAGTATTCCAGAAATAGTAGAAAATTTCACAGAAGTTTTGAAGAAAGAAGGACGAGAACAACAAAACACCGTTGAGAAATCAGCTGAAGATAACGGACAGCAAGCAGGAAAAATAGAGCCAGCAGAATTTCAGCACTTGGAAGAAGAGGAAGAAGGTTTGTGGACCATGGATTTCGATGGTGCAGTGGAGAATGATGGTGCTGGGATTGGTATTTGGGTATGCAGTCCTTTCTCTGCCCCGAACAAGGTGTCTAGTAATGTGCGGGTATGCTCCTACAAATTAGCTTTTCATTGTTCGAATAATGAGGCTGAGTATGAAGCTCTGATTGCTGGCCTAAAGATACTAAGAAAGCTGAATGCTAAGAGGATTGAAGTATATGGCGACTCTGAATTGGTGATTAAGCAGGTCAGAGGTGAATATCAAGCAAAGCATCCTCAGATGCGCGCTTACCGGAATGCAATCCTAGACATCCTGAAATTATTTTTAGAATATACCTTGACATGTGTGCCTCGTGTTCAAAACAGCATTGCTGATGCTCTTGCTAAGGTAGCCAGTAGTTTGAATATTCCAATGAATTCCAGTAATAAATTCGAAATCCATGTCAAGCATCATCCGACTGTCCCTGACAATCAGAGGTATTGGCAAGTTTTTCAAGATGATGAAGAGATTGATGATTTTCTGCAAAATAAAGGTAAGTTCAAAGAGACCTCAATTGATGAAGAAAATGATGATGGCAAAGATGAGGTGCAGATCAATCAAATGGATGTGTTGCAGCTAAAGGATAACATTATTCCTAAAGGCTTGATACCTTTAGAAGAACTCTTTGATCAAGATGACATAGCCTGCAAACCAACATTGCGACCAACAGAGAAGGGTGTTGAAGAGGTCAATATCGGAACAACTGCTAATCCTAAAATGGTAAAACTGTCTAAAACATTGCCGCAAAAGATGAATGCCAAATATATCAGTTTGTTGTCTTCATTTGCTAACGTGTTTGCTTGGGACTATTTTGACTTGAAGACATACGATACCAATATAATTCAGCACACTATACCCATTAAGCCTAATCAGAAACCTTTTAGACAGAAGTTGAGAAAGCTAAATCCAAAACTGCTGCCATCAATTGAAAAGGAGATAAACAGGTTGTACAAATCAGGAATCATCGTTCCCATTAGATTTTCAGATTGGATCTCCAATTTGGTGTCGTGCAGAAGAAGACAGGTGAGATTCACTTGTGCATCGATTTTAGGAATCTCAATAAAGTTTCATTGAAAGATAACTATCCACTACCCAAATCATATACTTCAGCGAGTAGTTGGGGCATCTCGTATTTCACTACTTGATGGTTATTCTGGATATAACCAAATTTCTGTCCATGAAGATGACCGAGACAAGACAGCATTCACCACTCCATGGGGAGCTTTTCATTACGCTAAAATGCCTTTCGGTTTGAAGAACATGGGTGCCACCTTTCAGCGGGCAATGGACTTGGCTTTCGCAAATGAGAAGGATGTGTTTTTGGTCATATATCTTGATGATCTGATGGTGTTTTCCAAATCTGATGAAGAACACGTGTATCATCTGAAAACTATCTTTCAAAAGTGCAGAAAATATGGTCTATCTCTAAATCCGAAAAAGATCTTGTTTGCCATGGAGGATGGAAAACTTCTTGGGCACATCATCTCAAAATAAGGCATTCGTATTGACCCAGCGTGTGTGCAAGCAATTCAGCAAATCGATCTACCCCGGAATAAGAAGGAGATTCAGTCTTTCAATGGTAAAATGAATTTTTTACGCCGCTTTGTACCTAATCTTGCTGAGCACCTAAGAGAGATCACAAACATGCTCAAGACAGATAGCCAAGTGAAGTGGACGGAAGAGGCTGTAAAATCTTTCAATTTGGTCAAATTGGCTCTTTCCTCAGCTCCAGTTCTAATCAGCCCGGAATACACTCAGGATTTTATATTGTTTTCATTCGCTTTAGAGCATATTATAGCAGCAGTGTTGATGCAGAAAAGAGATGATCATGAAAGACCTATTACTTTCTTCAGCTGAACTAAAGAGATGCAGCCTTAAAGTACAACATCATTGAGAAGCAATCCCTTGCACTTGTGAAAGCATTGAAAGATTTTCGGGTATACATTCTGCATTCTCATATTTTGGTTTATGTTCCTAACGCTGCTGTTAAAGATGTTTTAGTGCAGACCGATCCGGAAGGAAGACAAGGCAAGTGGATCGTAGCTTTGTTGGAATATGATGTGGAGATAAAGCCCACAAAGCTGGTTAAAGGACAAGGATTGGCAAAGTTAATGGCCGAATCAAACTTGCATGCCTTAGACATAAATCTGATCGCTGCTATGTCCGATGAGAATGAGGAAGGTTCATCAATTCAGGTATCTGAAATGTTTGCTCTTTCTCCGTGGTATTCAGACATCATATATGTGCTTTAAAATTTGTCACCACCACCCAGCATGACTACAAACAAAGCTAGAACTCCCAAATTAAAGGTCGCCAAGTTTTGCATTCTAAATTCTGCACTTTATTGGAAAGATCCCAGTGGTGTTCTTTTGAATTGTTTGGTGGAAGAAGAAGCAAAGCAGGTCATGGAGGATTTCCACGAAGGAAATTGTGGTGGTCACCTTTTTTGGAAAACAATAGCAAATAAAGTTCTGAGAGCGGGATACTATTATGAAAGCAGCTCAAGAAAAGATAGAAAAGATAGATCAACGCCTTAGAATTCAGCCTCTTCGAGGGGGCAACCTCCTTTACATTACATAAATGAACAATTCTTGGATGCTACAAATGACAAAACCTCCTTTCTATATATAGGAGTCTAAGGAGTCACAATATAATCCAGCCGACCTAACAATAATAATATAAAGCCACAAAAATAAAAATAGAGGGATTCTATGGGGCACACTAATAACAATATGGGGGCAATAGGGGCACAACAATATTAATAAGGGGTATTACTACAATAGTAATGGGGTAATCACTAGTATTATAGGGACCCAACATGCCCCTCTCCTTCAAAAGAGTGTTGTCCTCAACGCTTGAGTAGTTCTGGATACTTCTGCATAAAATTCTCATCCTCCCATGTGGAATCTTCAGCTGATAAGTTCTTCCACTTGATAAGATACTCTGAAATTGATCGATTTCGTAGCTGTCGAGTTCTTGTTTCTGTGACTGCTTCCGGTTCCAATATAATTTTTCCTTCCTCGTCAAGTTCTGGAAATATTGTTTGAACTGGGAGCTTGTCACCTATAACCTTCTTTAAACATGAAACATGGAAAACTGGGTGCAATCGAGAAGCTGCAGGAAGCTCCAATTTGTATGCCATAGTACCAATCTTTTGCAACACCTTGTACGGACCATAATACTTTGGTGATAATTTATTATCCTTCTTAGCTTGCTTGAGGGACATTTGCTTATATGGTTGTAGCCGTAGGAATATCCAATCACCTACATCAAAACTTCTTTCACTGCGATGTTGATCTGCCTGTTGTTTCATTCTATTCTGTGCCAACACGAGGTTATCCTTTAAGAGTTGGAGGACTTGTTGTTGATGTTCGATGTGATGTTCCACTGCCTGAACCTTAGAATTTTCTCTTAAATATGATGTGATGGATGGTGGTTGATACCCATAAAGTGCCATAAATGGGGTCATTTTTGTTGCTGTATGGAAGGAAGTGTTATACCACCATTCAGCCAAAGGCAACCATTTGACCCATTGTGTCTGTTTATCAGATACAAAGCAACGAAGATATCCTTCCAAACATTTGTTTACTATCTCAGTTTTCCCATCAGATTGAGGATGATAAGATGAGCTATGAGCTAACTGAGTACCAAGACAAGAAAATAATTCTGTCCAAAAATTTCCAGTGAAAATGGGATCTCTGTCACTTACAATGATCTTTGGGTTTCCATGTAGCTTTTGAATTGTTTCCATAAATGCAGTAGAAACTGTACTGGCTTTAAATGGATGTGATAATGCACAAAAGTGTGCATACTTGGTAAGTCTGTCAACTACCACCATGATGACACTCTTTCCCTCAGACTTGGGTAAACCTGTGATAAAATCCATTGAAACCTCCTCCCAACGTTGGCTTGGAATGGATAAAGGTTGTAATAGACCTGGTGTCTTAATTGTTTCAACTTTATTTTGTTGGAAAACCAAACAATCCGCCACAAACTTTTGAATATTTGATTTAAGGCCATCCCAAAAAAATTCCTTCTTAACCCTGTGGTAAGTTTTTAAAAATCCTGAGTGCCCTCCTAAGGGAGAAGTGTGCAATTCCATAAGAATCTTTTATTTTAGCTGGGAATTCTTACAGAGGTATAAGCGATCTTTGTACCATAACGAATCATTTTGCCAGCTAAATGTATCAGACATACTAGAATCTTGTTGTAACTTTCGAATAAGTTCCCACACTTCTTCGTCATTCTTCCATTCCCCCTTGCTTCGTTTATCCAATCTGGTTGGATAATAGAAATGGCGCACAAAAATGCTTCCACATCCTCATCCTTTCTTGAGAGTGCATCTGCCACCACATTTTGCTTCCCTTTTTTGTAGATGATTTCAAAGTCATAACCCAACATCTTTGTGACCCACTTTTGTTGCTCTTCAGAGGATAATCTTTGTTCTAAAAAGTATTTAAGGCTATCATGATCCGTTTTTACCTTGAAGTGTCTTCCCATTAGGTAGGGTCGCCATTTCTTAAGTGCATGGAGTATTGCCAACATTTCCTTCTCATAAATAGCTTTGTGTAAAAACTTTCCCTTGATTGGATGACTTTCAAAAGCAATGGGTCTTTCATCTTGCATTAAAACAGCACCAATTCCATTTCCTGAAGCATCACATTCCACAATAAAGGTTTTTGTGAAGTCCGGTGTAGCTAAGACCGGTGCTTGGCACATTGCCTCTTTAAGATGTTCGAATGCCTTTGTTGCTTCTGGGGTCCATGAAAATGCATCTTTCTTCAATAATGTTGTTAGAGGTGCTGCTATTCTCCCATAATTCTTAACAAACTTGCGATAATACCCTGTCAACCCGAGAAATCCTCGCAGATGCTTTATGGATGTGGGAATTTTCCATTCCTTAATGGCTTTAATTTTGCTAGGGTCTACCTTAACTCCTTCATGAGATACAATATGACCCAGATATTCCACCTCTTGTACTCCAAAGAAACATTTGGATCTTTTTGCATATAATTGTTTCTCCTCCAATAGTTGTAACACCCTGTCAACATGTTCAACATGATCCTTCCAAGACTTGCTGTAGATTAGTATATCATCAAAAAATACTAACACAAATTTTCTAAGGAATGGTTTGAAAATTGAATTCATCAAACCTTGAAATGTTGAAGGTGCATTGGTAAGGCCAAAAGGCATGACCAAAAATTCATAATGACCCTCATGAGTTCTAAATGCTGTTTTTGGAATGTCTTCAATCTTCATTCTGATTTGATGATATCCCGAACGAAGATCCAACTTGGTGAAGTAAATTGATCCATGCAATTCATCCAGTAATTCATCAATGACAGGAATGGGAAACTTATCTTTAATAGTGAGCTTGTTGAGCTCCCTATAATCTGGACACATGCGCCATGATCCATCCTTCTTGTGCACCAATACTACTAGAGCAGAGAAAGAACTTTGACTTGGTTGAATTATACCAGCCTCTAGCATTTCTGCAACCATACATTCAATTTCACTCTTTTGGGCATAGGGATATCTGTACGGCCTGATGTTTGGAGGAACACTTCCTGGAATCAGATGAATAGCATGATCATGATCACGAATAGGTGGGAGACCTTTGGGAGTCTCAAATACCTTGGAATGATTGTCCAAGACTTTTTGGAGATCTGGAGAAATAGATGATTCCAATGTGGAAACATCTAGCGAACATAATTGTGCAATTACACCTCTTTGTTCCTTTTTTAGAAGCTTTGTCATACCATTAGAGCTTATTATCTTTCCCGGTTTCCCTGCAATACCCCTTAATTCAACTTCCTTTCCTTCCACAGAAAATTTCATGAAAAGTTCTTGAAAATTAAAAGCTATTGTACCCAAGGATTGTAGCCATTGGACTCCTAGTACAACATCAGCACCTCCCATTGGAATGGAAAGCATTGGGCTAGTCAATACATATTCTCCCATGGATAGCTTGATATTATGGCACTTTCCAGAGCAATTTATTGTTCCTCCATTTGCAACCATCACTTGACACTCTGGTGCTGGATATAAGAAGCAATTCAATTCTCTTGCTACCTTACAATGAATAAAATTGTGGGTACTTCCTGAATCAATCAACACTATTACCTTTTTCTTCTTGATTTGTCCTTCTATCTTGATGGTTTGAGGAGTGGTAATTCCCGCCAATGCATTACAAGATATGGTCGGATTCATTTCTTCTTTATCTAGGCTTTGTTCCTGGAGTATATCCTCTTCTTTTGACCTTTCTTGCTCCTTTTCTTCTTCCTCTTCACAATCTATGTAGAATAATTTCTTCTCAGCACACTTATGACCTTTAGTGTATTTGCTATCACAACTGTAACAAAGCCCTTTTGCTCTTTTTTCTTCCAATTGTTGTGGTGTCAACCTTATAGGTTGTGGAAGACTAGCGGCAACAACACTTCCGTCTTTATAGTTGTGAGTGGTATGCTTCCTGGTTGCCATAATTTTGCTTTCCATTTTTCTTGCTAACCTGAATGCCTTCTCTAATGAATCAGGTTCCCAAAGGTGAACATCATGTTGGATATTATCCTTTAAAGACCCTATGAACACATCAATCCTATGCTCCTCTGGAATATCTTTTACCCTTATGTTCAATTTTTGGAACTCCTCAATGTGCTCCATTATTGAACCCTTTTGTTTGAGACTTATCAATTGGCTAAAAAAAGTGTTTCTTTTTGTATCCTCATAATGTGCTATCAATTCTTCTGTAAAAATTGCCCAAGTGATAAATTCTTTACGAGAGCAAAGCCATTGATACCATACAAACTGATTTGGTTCCAAATATAAAGTTGCCATACGTACCTTTTGTGTGTTTTGCACATTATTGAGATCGAAGAATTGCTCCATCTGTAATATCCATGTGGCGGGATCCCTGCCATCAAACTTCCTCATATCAATTTTTGGAATATGGTGAGTCTTCGATCCAACATTAGACTCTATGGAATCATGATTAACATTTCTTTTGTTCTCATCATGAGTTTCCTTTAGTACCCTTTCACCCTTAGTGACCATTTCTTGTAGCAACTTATTCATATTTATCTTCAATTCTTCCATCTTATCATCCATGCCATCAATTTTAGCGTCCATGCCGTTCACCTTAGCTTCCATGCCATCCATCTTAGCTTCTACGCCTTTCTTTAAACAATCCATCTTAGCTTCTACACCCTTCTTTAAACCATCCATCTTAGCTTCTACATCTTTCCTTAAACCATCCATCTTAGATTCTGTTGCTTTTTGTGCAAGTGACACTTGTTGCACTTGTTCTTGTAATTTTGATATATCATATAGCATTTCTTCTTCTTCTTCATGAGTCATGCTAGAGCTTTCAGGTTCCTTACTAGGTGTTTGCATTTTCTTTCCTCGGGGCATCAGTTACCAATAATAATTCTCTAATATGCCCTTCGAATTCCTTCAAAATAAATTTTCAAACCAAGCTTAAGCAAAAATTAAAGAAAATCTACACACCTTTTTTCACTTTGTAGGAGCTCGATATTGCCTCTGATGTATCTCTGTACTTTCTGATTATCTAGTTCTAAATTTGTGACCTGTAGTAGCCCTCTGTGTCCTCTTTCCAATGCCACAAGTCTGACCCAAATTGGATTCTGCAAGGAAGAGTTATGTGAAATCTCGCATAGTGACTTGATTATAGGCTAGTTCAGTAGAGCGAACTTGTACGACGTGCCACGAATCACTATTTTGACCTTTGGATCTGAAAAACACCCACAAGAAACTAAAGTTCGTCCTCTTTCTGTACCTTCTTACGAAACTTCAATCTGATCCCTAGAGAGAAAGTTATGATGATTTTCCCCAGGTCACCTGTTTTGAATGTAATTCAGGAGTCTGCAAAAAGACCAAATTCCTCAGATCATATTTCCGCAAATATCACGCGAAAAGATCTGAAATTAGGACCCAAGGTTCAGCGCAATTTCTTCTCAAATGGGTTTTTTTTGCGACTTCTGAAACGTCACAGAAAAAAAGTTATAGCGAAAATGGCACGATGACCTGTTTGGAGCAGCGAAACCCTAGAATCCAAAGCTCTGATACCAAATGTTATGAAACCAGCTCAAGAAAAGATAGAAAAGATAGATCAATGCCTTAGAATTCAGCCTCTTCGAGGGGGCAACCTCCTTTACATCACATAAATGAACAATTCTTGGATGCTACAAATGACAAAACCTCCTTTCTATATATAGGAGTCTAAGGAGTCACAATATAATCCAGCCGACCTAACAATAATAATATAAAGCCACAAAAATAACAATAGAGGGATTCTATGGGGCACAGTAATAACAATATGGGGGCAATAGGGGCACAACAATATTAATAAGGGGTATTACTACAATAGTAATGGGGTAATCACTAGTATTATAGGGACCCAACAGATACTATTGGCCAACATTGTTTGCTGATGTATATAAGGTTGTCAAGAGCTGTCATAAATGCCAGATTTTTGAAGGAAGGCAGAAATTACAGCCTTTGACGCTTAAGCCCATTGAGGTGAGTGCCCCTTTTTAGCAATGGGGGTTGGATTTCATTGATGAAATTCATCCCGCTTCTTCTGGTCAGCATCAGTGGATTCTCGCGGCAACATATTAATTCAAAAAATGGATTGAAGCAATTCCCACCAGACAAGCTATAGATACGGTAATTATTTCATTCCTTGAAAATAACATCTTGTCTCGCTTTGGTTGCCCGAATAAATTAATCACTGATAACGCAGCAGCTTTCAAATCGAAAAGAATGGTAAAGTTTTGTCATAAATATCACATCATTTTGGGTCACTCAACTGCCTATCATCCACAAGGCAATGGATTGGTAGAGTCTTCTAACAAATCTTTGGTCAACATCATTAAAAAGCTGCTGGAAATCAACAAGAAGAGCTAGCATAAGAACTTGGTCAATGCACTTTGGGCGGATCGGGTCAGTCAGAAGAAATCCATTCGTACATTCCCCTTTGAGCTTGTGTATGGAGTTGATGCCTTGTTTCCTACCTCTCTTGTAGCCCTGGTAGTCAAACTTCTTCAGGAAGCCGGCAGTGAAGATGATCCTACGCAGAGAAGATTGAATCAAATGATCTATTTGCAACAAACCAGAGAAGAAGTGTTCCAAAACACATCCAAGTTGCAGGAGAAGATTAAGAAAATTTATGACAGAAAAGCAAAGGCGGACAAATTTCAGCTAGATGATGTAGTGCTGAAGTGGGATGCAAGGAATGAGGAAAAGGGTAAGCACGGTAAATTCGAGAATCTCTCGAAAGGTCCCTCCAAGATTGCAGCATATCGTGGTTAGAATGCTTTTCTTCTGAAGGAAATGAACGGGGAAGATTGTCCAAGAGGGCAGATCAATGGTCAGCTACTCAAGCGGTACCACTTCTGAGTTGTTTCTACTGTTTCCATTGTCACTGTAAATACCATTTTATTTCAGTTTTGGTTTGAGTTTGTCTAGTCAGTCTTTGAGTCATTGTAAGTCCAAATTTGAGTCAGTTCGAGTCAAATTTCAGTCAATAAATGAGTCAAGAGTTGCGTGTCGTTTTTCGAAATGATGACTCCATAGCCCAATGGATGAAGGCACTGTCTTCTCTCCAAAATATCTACCATTCTTAGCACCTCCAAGGAGCTACCATCCCCCATTGGAGCCAATGATAGAGTCAGTCTTGTCAGTCCTCTGTCAGAGATCAAAACTCTTTCTACATTTCATTTTTAGGTGTCTCACTCCATTCACTCATCTGCATTCTGCTAGGGGCACGGCACAATCTGACGGAAGGGCCTTATCATTCATTCCCCTCACGTCTTGTACCTGTTGGCTTAGGTCTTTTCATCAATGTGTATTAAAGTCCATGATAGTCAATGTTTGATGTTTTAATGGACAAGAGTCATTTCGGTCATTAAGTCTAAGGATTAGTCATTTGGTCTTTAAACAATGTCCAATAAAGCCATCAAGGCCAGAGGGAGGCTCTTATAAAGTTGTGATTCAAATATTTTCATCATCATATCGATAGATTACGACTATTCTTCAAAACTCTGTTTTGAAGAAAAGTCAACAGTTTGCCATTTGTAATAATTTTCAAAAGTTTCTCAGTGAATTTCTCCAAGCGTAGCCCTAGCCTCCTTAGCCAAATTCCATGTCGGCTACCCCTGCAAAAAATTGCCAAAAATTTCATCATTTTAGTCAAAGAAATCAAAAGGGAGTGTGAAAAGCAGAGTTGTATTAATTGTGAAAAAGTGCCAAAGCGATAACATTACAAAATGGGTTTTGGAGAAAGAAAAAATCAAATCCAGCTCTTGCAAGATATTTCTCCAAGTATATAAATCATTTGTACCAAGTTACATTCATGAAAACTTATAGCAAAGTTGAATTTGGAGGTTGAAGAACAAACCGCAGTTGAAAGGCTGTGACGGTGTCAAAGGTTGGAGCGCAGCGCACAAGTGGAGGAGCGCGGCGCATATAGAGCGCGCGGCGCACTGGGGATTTCCACCCAGTGTTAATTGAACGGGAGCAATGCACATAGAGGGTGCAGCACACTGGGTTCTTGGCGAGGTGCAGACAGTTTAGATCCCGAAATTGTGTCAAATCTTTTCAAATTGCTCATCCCTTGCGTGGAGTTGTCAGGGTTTCAGAGCTCATGTCATTGGAGCAAGAGATTAATGAGGATCAGGAGGCCAATCTGGAGAGATTTAACATGCACTTAGAGAGGCTTCTAGACAAGGCTAACAAGGACCATGCATTGCTGAGACACATGGCATTCCACTACATGGTGCGAAACAAAGTGTGCAAGGCCCGAATCAGGTATTTGAAGGTGAAATTGAGGAAGGCAATCAAGAAGCAAAAGAGGAAAAAGGAGCTAGATCAACTTTAGATATTGACTGAAGCCTCTTTAGCCCAGCATAACACTTGATAAGGAAGCTCCAGCCCAAATTTCAAGAAATTTGGGGCATTTTTGGTATTTTTAGAAACTTTTGTGCAAAAAACAAGGTTTTTCTCCCCGTGCGCCGTGCCACGTGGCACGCACTTACAATAGGAAGCTCCAAATGACAAAAGGTTTACATTTTTGGATTTTCCATGGAAAATTATGACTGTTGGTGCATGGCCAAGAAGTTTGGGCAAATTTTGAGTCCTCGGGAGGTCAAAAACACCCAAAAAATGACCTCTCTGCCCCTATTTTGACATGCAGGAAGCAGTCTTTGGAAATTGCAGTTTTGGAGGGGAAAATGGGCACCAAATTCAGAAATTTCACTTGTGTGGGAGAGTAGATAGGCAAGGCTTTCCAACAAGAACACTTGGGCTCAATTTGGACTTCAGAAGGTGCCTCAAAAATAGCCCCAAAGTAGCTCGACGCATACCTTTTTTGGGGCAGCGCACAGAGATCCAAAGGCCAAAATCACTCCCGCTTCGCGAAATTTCGATTCGCAATTTTCTCCAAGTGGGCCCACTCATTTACAATAAATTTTTCTCGGCATCAAAGGCAAAGTTTAAAAAACATTTTTGGCTTCTATCCAAGTGGCCAAATTATGGCGAACAACCACCCAAAAAATCTATGCTCATATTTGCTTTTTTCTAATTGGTCTTCATAGAAAATTAAATGTAACTGCTGATGGTTGGCTCTTCATTTCCTGGGTTGATCGATTTTCTCATGGAAAAGCTTATTTATTGTATGGAGAGTCATTTTTTAAAAGGTTGTAATTTCTAGGAAACTATGGGAGAGAAACCTAGTCACTCACTGTACATTTTGACAGAGAATTAATGGTAGATTGCAGCTCTAGTTCATGAGATTCCTGTGGCATGAGTTTAGCAAATGTATCTTCTTTATGTTTCGTGTGTATTTCATTATGTTTCGTATTTTCATTCATATTCATTTCCAGTGAAAGATTTCTAAGTAAAAAAGGTAGCATTCAGTGTACTGCTCTACGTTGGGATAGTTTTCACGTTCTATGTTTTCTTCTGTTGAAAAGGATTCATGTATTTATGCCCTTTTCACACTCTTAAACAATCTCCACACTTCATATTATTTCGAATCTAATTGCTAGACTTTCCACCTGTCTTGCCTCATGAAATAATCTACGTCTTTGAGTTAATTTCTCTGCTCATGCTGTTCCTTGGCCCCACACATCCCAGAAAACTTAGTCATTCTTCAAATATACCTCCATCATATTTGTTTACCTAGCCTAACATCAGTATCCATTTTTGCGTCATCTCAGACCCTATTGTTTATTTTCCTGAGCGTGACCCGGAGAGAGCCCTCTCCTGTTCTGGTAGGGCTAGCTACCAGACTAAGCGTGGTTTGTGGTTACCCTGAATTTTGCCTTCCTTCAGCCTAAGGCAGATTTAGGCCCTAACAGCACTATTGTACACTTCGAGAATAATTTTATTTGGAGAAAGGAGCTGATATATGTCATTAATCAAATGAGCAGAACCTCACACATATGGTACTTTTATCTTGTATGATTAGTTCTATTTTTGTTTAATTCGTGATAACATTTTGTTTTCATGAATTGTATATGGAATATATTATTTCTGTTATGTATTAATTGCACTACTATATGATGCCTAGCTGAAAGTGTTTATTTTCATATATAATCATCATATATATGTGATACAGTTTATACATTTCTTTGACTAACTATTTAGTCAAAGAAATTATCTTTACATGTTATCATCTCTCCTTAATACGTGAATGATGTTTATCATCACATGTCAAACATATATCTTTTTAGATCACATATCACATAGAATACCTGGGTTTATATTAGATAAAGTTAGCTAGATATTTTCATGATAGAATAGGCCATTTAATTATCATTATTCTTAGTGAAATCACTTGAAAACCACCGACTCTCATTTTAAAACCCACACTGGGAAACTGGTCCCATTATCCCCAGTCGGAGCCACCACTTCAAATGGAAAAGGAGTTGTCTTTAAGGTTAGGATTGGGTGGTTATTCCCCATGTTGGAGCAGCAATAATCTAAGGCTTCAACATTTTGGTGCTAGAAGGAGGTCTATCTGACTATGAATGGCATATAAACCTAAAGGTCAATTGAAAAACATTCATAAGAGTCAAAACCCCTCCACAACTTCTACTTCTTCTAGATCTCATTCAAAATCTCTGGATCAGAAGTCGTAGAAACATCTCCCTTGTCTCTTGAAGCATTAAGACAACCAAATTCTTTAGATTAGACTCCCGAGTCTCCCGAAGTTCACTCCTTGATAGAAAAATTTGAACATATATCCATTTCTACAGAGAAACCCAAGAGAAACGAAGCCTATGAAGAAAGTGTCACTTCCTTATTACGAGAAACTGGTGTATTAACTCAATTACAAAGTGAAAATCCCAGAGTAACTCCTTTTAAGTTTCCCATTAATTCACGACGTAAAAAAGTTGTTGCATCAAGATATAAATCAGATACCAATGAGATCACTTCACCTTTCCATCCATTTACTTCCCCATTCACTTCTACTCAGTCCACCTCTTCTCAACAATCTACTTCTTTAACTAGTTCCGCTACTAGTAGTACTAATCCAGTAGTAAGGTCTTCACCATCCATACCTACTTCTAGACCGGCCTTCCCATTTTCCTAGTCTCTAACTCAAGTTATGGCCAATCAACCCAGTCAACCTTGGACAAATCCTAGTGTTGTACTGGTTCCTAATCCAAATGCTCTCCCAGCAAACCTAGAAAAATGGTTACCTAAGTATAATCCTGATGATGGTCTTCCTACTAAAGAACATCTAAATAACTTTATGCTAGCCATGAATCTTAATGGAGTTACAGATGAGGATGTTGTGATCAGACTATTTCCTTACACTTTCCAGGGATTTGCAGGATCTTAGTATTTTTCCTTTCCAGCAGGCTCAATAAGAAATTGGGATACTTTTCAAGAAATATTTCTTGCCAAATTTTGTGATGACAGGACTATAATGTCCTTAATAAATGATCTTTCCAACCTAAAAGCAGATTTAGATGAAAGGATCAAAGACTTCAACTCCAGATTTAAAAAGTTGTTAAAAAAATCCCAGTTGCCTCTAAACCTTCAGTAGATGTACAAATAGAGTGGTACATATCCTCCCTTACATGTAATATTTCAATTTTTGTAGATAGAGCCAATAAGGCCACCCTTGTGCAAAACATGAAGGAAGCTCCGTCTATAGAAAGAATAATTATTGCCTTAGAAAAGAGGTCACATAGAGATGAAAGAAAATCAAAGAAAGTAACATTCAAAGATGATTCAAAAAAGAAAGCTCCAAAGGACTCTTTCGACCTTGAAGGCCTTCAGAAAGTGTTAAATACCATGTCAAGTGAAATGGTCGAAATCAATAGAAAAGTTGCAGAATCATCTGCTCCCAAGAAACCTTTTCACTCATTTAAAAGGAATCCTTCTTCCACATCTCAGCCACCGAATACCATTTCAAACACTGAATCTAATCAAGAACTAGAAGAAGACTCACCAACCGAAGAAGAAGCTGAAACTAAAGAATAAGTGGAGTTAAATGGAATGTGGGACTTCATTATTCCAACTGAAGAGGAAGCACAAGCTATGCCAGTAACTACAAGAAGTAAAAACTCTCTTGATATGTCTACAACAATTCATAAATAGAAAGTTGCTACTCATATAAAGGGGAAGATAGGAAGTAAGAAATATAACACTACTCAAAATGATTCTATTCCACTAGATCCTCCAACTACTTCTAAAATTTTAGTAATCTTGGATACAATAAAATATAACATAGTCGAAGATATGGAAAAGAAGAGAGCAAATATTTCATTGTATGAACTGACTAAACTCAAACAACAACAAAAGGTATTATTGAGAGAGTTAAAAGTAGTTCCTGTAGCTCCTTTACCATCTGTTCTAGTCACTCAAGCTACTTATCACATGGGAAAACCTCCTTCATCTTCAAACGAAGTAAATCCCACAGATCTAGTTTTGATAGGTGATAGGTCTATTTCTCATACACCTCCATTTATGCTTACTTATGATATTTTCAACAGAAATGTCCATAATTGCCTCATTGATTTAGGAGCCTCTTAAAACATCATGCCAAGAACTGTGTGCACTGAATTGAATATTACACCTCAAAAATCTGTTGTACACATAGTTCAATTGGACAGAACAAAAGTAGAGGTACTTGGAGAAATAGCATCAGTTTCAATCAGGCTTTCCTCTAATCCAAAAGTCTCACATATAATTGATATTCTAGTGGCTAATATCCCTGAATTTTATGGCTTAATTCTAAGTAGGGATTGGTCTGAAAAGTTACACGGATACTTTGAAACTGATTGGTCTCACATGTGGTTGCCACACAATGGTAAACCTAAACAAATTAGAGTATACCGTGAGAAATTCATAAAGTGCATAACCACTGATCTCAAGGGAAGCAATGAACCTATAGCTTTTGCCAATAACATCATTGGAAATTACTCGGTTGAGTAATTCTTGTGATCCTTTAATGCTTAAAGATCTCCCTTTCCAGATGATGTTGTAGTAGCTTAGATAGAAAATTTTTCACAAACAGATGCTTCCAAGTGTGTAGATGTAGTTGATAAAATTGTAGATAATTCACTATTTTGGACTCTTTATTTTGATGGTTCCAAGTCTAATGATGGTGCAACTCCAGGATGTATCTTATTCAGCCCGTAAGGAGACAAAACCATGCTAGCCTACAGAATTGAATTTCAATGCACTAACAATACTGCAGAATATGAATCATTGATTCAAGGGCTGTATAAAGCCATTGGCCTTGATTTCAAGTATTTGCAAGTATATGGAGACTTTGAAATAGTTATCAAATAGGTAAGAAACACAATCCATTGTTTTTCTGTGCATCTTAAACATTACCTATCATTCGCCCAGAATCTTACTTCTCATTTCACTACTTTTAACATTTCTTCATTCCCCAAGTTACAAAATGCAAGTGCTGACTTACTTGCCAATGTATCATCTAGGCTTATACCTTCAGAAGAGTTTAGTCTAGATAGATTTCCATAGAGCTAGTTTTCAGACCATCCATTCCTGATAATGTAATAAATTGGAGAGTGTTTAATAATGATGTTGATATAATCGATTTCCATACATCAGAAGGATCTTATGAGGAACAAATCATAAATGAACATGAACATGACTTGCAAATCAACCATAAACAAGATCAAAACCCAATTCCAAAGTTTGTAGTAAAAATGGAAGATCTCTATGATTTGAAAGATAGATTTAAGAAGATTACCAACTCGAAGACTCAGAGCTTTACTTTGATATTTGAAGTGGTAAACCTAGGTATAATCGGAAAACCTCAAAATGTCAACCTAGGTCTTTGTTTATCATCTGAGGAAAGGATATCATTCATTAAGTTGTTGAAAACATATAAAGGTGCCTTTTCCTGGGATTATTCAGATGTCAAGACGTATGATACCTCTGTAATTCAACATGTTATATCAATGACCTCTAATGAGAAACCAGTTCAACAAAAGCTCAAAAAGATTCATCCAAAACTTGAAAGTCAAATCAAATCTGAGTTGAACAAACTTCTGAAAGCAAAGATAATCTTTCCCATTAGACACTCAAAGTGGGTATCAAATATGGTTCCCATCAGAAAAAATAATGGAGGCATTATGATTTGTATTGATTTTAGAAACTTAAACAGAGCTTGTCAAAAGGATAACTTTCCTCTACCTACAATGGAGAAAATATTGCAATCAGTTGCAGGTTTTGAGCTAATGTCTTTTCTAGATGGATTTTCAGGATACAACCAGATTCATGTATAGCCATATGACAGATTGAAGACAACATTCAAGACTAAGTGGAGGGAATACACTTATCAGAAGGTGGCTTTTGGATTCACCAGTGCAGGTGCTACATTTCAGCGCGCCATGGATATTGCTTTTAAAGGTCTAATTAATAAATCAGTTTTTATTTATCTAGATGACATTACAATCTACTTTAGGAATAGAAACAATCATTTGAATGACCTAAATCATATCTTTGAAAGATGCAAAAAATATGGCATTTCTTTGAATCCCAAAAAGTCATACTTTTCTTTAGTAGAAGGCACACTTCTCGGATTCATAGTATCCAAGAAAGGAATTTATATTGAACCTGATAGAATCCAAGAAATTGAAAAGACTCCTCTCCCACATAACAAAAAGACCATGCAAACATTCCTAGGTGAGATCAATTTTGTAAAAAGATTTGTTCCAAGAGATTGTTCTACCCCTTCAGTCAATGATAAGAAAGAATGCCGTCTTCAAATGGGGTAAAGATGAAAGAGAGTCATTTGAGTTAATAAAAAGGGCGATAATAAATTCTCCTTCTTTAACAACTCCAAACATTCTCAAACCTTTTGTGTTGTATACTTTTTCATCTGATACATCATATGCGGCAGTTTTAACACAGTTGAACGATCAAAACGTAGAGGCACCTATCTTTTTTTTAGTTCCAATTTATAAGGTGTCGTACTAAACTACTCGGATGTTGAGAAACAAGCTTTTGTTGTCTTTAAAACCTTGAAATATTTCAAACCTTTTCTCATCATAACTCATACAAAAATAGTAGTATGTTACCCTATAGTAAGGAAATTATTGATTCAAAGACAAGTGGTGGAGAAAAGATCCAATTGGGTCACTACACTTCAACAGTACGATGTATGAATCCGGCTACCTAAAATTATTAAGGGCCAAGATTTTTGCAGGATGCCAACTAGAGCTTCCCACTTATCAACAAAAGTAGACCAAGGTAATGAAGTGCAAACATCATAGGTAAGCCTCAATGATGCACAATCACAATATGTTGATTTGAAGTTTTATTTAAAGAATGGATATGCTCCTATGCATCTCAATTACAAAACAAAACACACTTTAAGGTTGAAATCAAATCAGTATGAATTAATTGATGATGTATTATTTAGAAAAAATTATGGTTCATTATTATTAAGATGCCCAAAAAAACCTGAAGCTGAAAAGGTTATGCAGGTATTACATGATGGACAAGCTGGAGGTCGTTTCGGAGGAAACACCACAGTTCACAAAATCCTGCATGTAGGTTATTATTGGCAAACACTATTTAAGGATGCACATGACTATGCAAGAAAATGCAAAACTTGTCAAACTGTAGCTGGAAGAGAAAAGAAACCAGCATTCCCTTTGCAACCAGTGAATATCCAAAAACCATTTGAACAATGGGGATTAGATATAATTGTTGAGATTGTTCCTAACTCTTCCAAGCAGCGCAAGTACATCCTTACAGCTATTGATTATTTCACGAAATGGGTAGAGGCTATCCCACTAAAGGTAGCTAATACAGAAGATATTACAGACTTTATTGATCAGTACATAATCATCAAGTTTTGCCTACCCATAGCTTGAACGTTTGATAATGCATCATATTTTTCTGGAAATACTATGGTAGAATTTTCTTTAAAAAGAGGTTTCAAATTGAAGTATTCAACTAACTATTATCCACAAGGTAATGGATTAGCGGAATCAACAAACAAAAACCTTATCATAATCATCAAGAGGACTATTGACCAAAATCATAGGAGTTGACACAAACCATTGACATTTACTCTTTGGGAAGATAGAATAACACAAAAGGCCTCAATCAGTTCTTCTCCTTTTTCTTTAGTTTATGGAAAAGAAACAATTCACCCCACAAACATAGCAATCCCATCTCTCACCCTCATGCAATTTATCAATGAAAATCCTTCCTCTCCTCTTCAAGCAAGATAATTTCAGATCCTTAAGCTTGAAGAAGAAAGAGAAAAGGATAAAGCTACCCATTACTATCATCAACAGTTAGTCAAAGCCTCTTTTGATATAACCTCTGCCAGTCATAATTTTTTTTAAGTATGTGATCTAGTTTTGAAATGGGACAAAGCACATGAGGAAAATCGTAAGCATACCAAGTTCCAAAGACCGTGGCTTGGACCATTCCAAATCATTGGGAAAAGTGGTAAATAACCATTTATTTTACAAGAATTGTCAGGTAAGATGCATTCCTTGCCCGTTAATGGGAAAATTCTAAAAAAATACTTTTCCTAGAAGACAACCTCTTCTAATTTTGTATCATATTGTCTTTAAAATTCTTATAATAATAAAGGTTATGATAGTATTTACTTTTTGGCTTCTCAAAATAAAGTCTCTGATAATATTTTGATTTTTCGCTTCTATAAGTATGAAAAGCTAAAGAAATAATTAGAGAATTTCAGTATCAAAGTGAACCTTATTTCTTTGGAAAAACCTGACCTTGCTAAAACACTTGTTCAATGAACAAACCCTTATCTTTATAAAGTATAGATGTCTTGTTATCAGTCGAGAAAAGAATATTTAACCTAGTAAGGACTTTCTACATATGAGTATCTCAAAACTCTATTATTATCATCCAAAACTCTTTAAAAGGGCCAATGATTCACCCCATTTGATAAAATTTTCTTTTTTCACAGTGTAATTCTAAAATATACAAAACTTAGAAGATAATAAGTCTCATTACGATCTTGTTTACCATGATCATAGCGGAATAATTAAACTGATATTACCAAAATTGCATATCAAAACAGGGTAATAGCCAATGATATAATCAATCAAAGGACAAGGGGTCTCATCAAGAGCCATCTTGTTCAGTTTAGTTACAACTAGTGAGTGGCATTGTCATTATTGGGTTAACAAGCCTAGACAATGTCTTTAAAGAAAATTGAGACGAAAATTACATCAAAAGAAAAACAAGTTCCAAATGAGAAAAAACCAAAAGAACATCATTTTGAATTTTGAAAATTGCTTCAGATGGGACAATGGATCATTGTTGGTTAAAAGATAACCCTGCCGATGCTATGAATGCCTGATGATAGCAGAGGCCCTATTTGTGATAAATGAGTAAAACAACAGAAAACTAATTTGTAGAAGACACTTGCTATATCTATTTAAATGTTAGTATTGACTAATGCAAAAATTTGTATTTTATCACTACAAGAGTAAAGTAGTTGAACAGATAGATTGAGTGAGTGATTATGATTTTACAGAAATGTTCTTTAGCTTGCAACTCATGTAATTATTATCCCTATAAATTTTCTTATTTTGAAAGTCTTAGAAATTTCAAAAGATCAATTAGAGATAGCTAGCTCTCCCAAGTGAATCGCCAATTGTTGTACTATGTAACAACCGCCCCATTTATAGGAGTAATAGTTAATATTTGACATATAAATGGGGACCCTTCTAAACTTTTAGCCTTTGAAAATAAATGATAACTCTAATAATTTTCCTTAAAACCCTCAGAATACAACCCATGCTTATAACCTATATCGCAAATTGCATTTCGCAACTTTTCATGTCATAGTTCTAAACATCTTAAAGAAAATCCAGAAATGCGATATGTGATGAGGAACCCGCTATGACTTTCTGATTACCACGCTTTAATAACATGCAATCGCACTTCACAAATTTCAAATTGATAGAGCATGCCATTGTGTCAGCCCTTAAGAATTTGAGAAATGTGATATTGTGATTCCCTCAATCGCATTTCGCATTAACTCTGAATAACACTATATAGCAACATTTGAAAGATGTGATGCACAAATAAAGCATGAAGCATGGAGAAGTTATTGAGTTTTAATCTAATAATGAGTAGTTTGATAGAGTAATTCATGTTTAGCAGCGCGAGGAGAGGAATTGATGTTTTCAGTTTATGGCTAGTTAACACTGAAATCTCATGAAAAATATTCCCCCGATTCGGAGTCATTTAAAAGAACTATCTGCCATAATTTCCCTCCATTGTGTGCGCTCATATGTCTCTTTCATTTCAGGCAAGCTTCGAAAGATATGTCATTATGAAAGATGATGCAAAAGTCGAACAAATAGAGAATTACAGAGTCTGAGCTATCAGAAATGTCACCTATATTCGTGGATACAGTTTGCAACACTGATGGAGGAGCGACTGCATGGTAAGTCATATTCAACAGACATGAACATGAGCATCCTAAAATTACTATCATAAATGCAACACCTGACTCAGTAAAACCTTTAGGGGTCCAATTCAAAGATGTTGCATGTTACTTCCTTCACAGAATAGGAGCAAGAGCGAAAATACTCCCATACACTGATATGATTAGATGGGTGGTGGAGAATCTCAATATTGAACACAGACAGTTCAGGAACTCGAATATGGAGCTAATGAGTTCATTCAAAGCATAAGACCTCAAGAAAATGTATCATATACCTGACCCTTAGGATATATATGACAAATCATACCTGGCTAACTTTGAAAATAAAAATGAATAACCTTTCAATATGATCGAGGGTTGGAGGGTCCTAGATAACAAGTTCAAATATCATAAAATAGTTATGTATCCCGTAGCTTCTTTCGCAAACCCCTATAACTATGCAGCTTCTATGTTATGTATGCTATATGGATTACCTAATAATACCAAGTTTTCAATAGAATGGATTCCTTTAATTGATGCTTGTGTCAATTCCCACATAATGAATTGGGCCACTATCCTATCTGATAACCTAGCCACTACCATCTCCGAGTATCGTCAGAAGAGATCCTCCTCCACAGAGAACCTTCCTCCATTTTATTTCAGTTTTTATATCATATATGGCATATGTTTATGTACTAAATTTCGAATCGTGGGTTGGAAATCGACCTTGTAGGACTCCTACCCCATCCATCTCAGCCATAAACAGATTTTGGAATCCCATTACATACCCCATTTTTATAAAAAATATCATGGTATTATTTTACCATTGCATCAATTGATTTTTAATAAGAAAGCCCCTAGGTTTTCCAAAGAAGCTGCTACAGACCTTCTCGTAGTAGGAAAGTATTTTGTTGAAGAATGGTTTACATATATCAGAGTTTTTGGCAATACAACGAACCCACATGTACTACCCTTGTGTGTCTTCGATAAGCTACTAGCAAGAGAAATAGCTCACCAGACTGTGGGTAAAGGATTGACCAAGACCGTAAAAGATAGCATGGGTCTTTGTGGCCATCCTTTCCCATTCAATGTGGTCTTTTTTTGTTGGAAAATTTCAACTATGCAACCAAGGAATCACTAAACCTAGAGAGCCTCAGGCTCCATACTCTGCCAAACAGGCAATTCGACCCAAATAAGATAACACATAATATTAGTACTATAGTAAATATTAAGCACTTTAATCATGAGGCTAATGATTCCGAATATCTTTTACAATTTTTTGAATCATTCGACCAAGCGTTCGATTGGGAGAAATCCAATTTGAGTCCTAAAGATTTTGAAAAGTTTTAGGAATTCAGAAATCAAAGGCTCGAAATAATTCCATTGAATTTGTTAAGAGACGAGGACTAAACTACACCTAATGTAAGTATCAACAGCAAGGGACAAAATTCTTCCATGGAGTCTCAAGTGGACATAGGGAAAGAACATGATATAAGGAAATCCCATAACATCGCGAATACAGTGGAATCCAGCAGGAGGTCAACCAAAAAGCAGGTCATAAGTGACCCAACTAAAGATATCGGTTCCGAGATCAAAAGCAGTAGTTTAGAGCAGGAGTGGGACCAATTCAATAAGAAACTAGAAGACACTCCTAAGACAACAGATGCCCAGGAAATAATGGAATATCACACTCCTCTGCAAACTCAGAAAACTTTAGAGTTTGAGCCGATGGATGAGCAAGGGACAAGTTTGCAGCATACAGAAATCATTCCTGCATTGCCAACATCGGAAATTATCCTAAAGGTGACTAAAATTCCTCCTTTAGATGTGTTCTACAGCCCACTGCACAAGGCTGTAGTGAGAAGACAGAGGAAAATAAGGAGGGTGGAAACACCTGAGATCCCAGCAGGGAATGAGCCAATGGACATAGTCTGGAAGGATATCCCTTCCAATCCTACTGAAAATTTAACAAGACTGTCACAGTTTACAGGGGCATATGCTACTACCACCATGGATAAAGCTACGGAGGTATCTATTTTGTTAAGGGAGAGGGAAGAGAAGATAGTGCAACTCGAGAAACAACTGCAAATTGAAAAATAAAATGTGAACCAACAAGCTCCTGAACAAATCACTCAATTGCAGCAAAATATGGAAGTATTAAAGATAAGACATGAAACAAACATTTTTGTGAAGAAAATGCAAATCCAGGAATTGTAAGAAGGCATGGAAAAATATGAATATGTCCCCACTATTGATGAATTCATCAAAGTGGCACTAGAGCTAAATTCCCTTATGCTAAAAAAACAAGATCTATTTTGACAAAGAATGTCATATGTCATCCCTTATCTGATCACTAGTGATTAGTTGACGGATAAAGCAATCGACCAGAGAACTAAATTTAATGATTTAAATACAAAGATCTCTGAATCCATTGAATGGCAAGAAACTAAAGAAGGAAGGAGAGCTAATCTGCCCGAGATTGAGGACACACATAAGGACATTTTGTTCATAGATTGGGATGTGCGGATCAAATAGGTGGAATTAGCAGTGGAAAGAGTAGCAGGAGTGGCAAAGAACATAGTAAAAGAAGTAAATTACACTTTTCACACTACCAACTTGATGAAAGAAGGTAATCCAAAGGTTCTGCCAGATTTAAATGACTTGGATCAAAATTGGAAGGCAAAGGTGAAAACCTGAAGGGAAGTAATCACAAAGTTATCAAAGACTGACTGAGGGGAATATTGGCAATAACTTGCAAAGCTCACAGCCAAATCATGATGCTCAATTTCTCACTCCATTCAACTCAAATGATGTTGCCACCTCTCACAGATGCTATCTTCCCAGGACAGGTCAAAACGGAGTTTGGGGTACCTCTCAAGTGAAACCGATGTCTGATATATGTGATCTAAAGGAAAGGTTGGCAGAGAAAAAGTCATCTTTATAACCTTTGCTCGTCTAGTCACTTTTATTTTTAGAGTTAGAGAGTATTTATACCCTTCTCATGCATTTAGAGAAGGGTCTAGAATTTTATCAAAAAAATTTGCAAAGGATGCACTTCTGTATGTTTGTGAATGCCTTCATGAAATTATGGAACATGGTTGTTTCTTTTAAATATCAAACTACTTTCCTTTGTTGATGCACTATTGCATACTTGGAGAATAATTTGATTTGGAGAAATCAGATGATCTATGTCATTAATCAAATGAGCAGAACCTCACACATATGGTACTTTTATCTTGTATGATTAGTTTTGTTTTTGTTTAATTATAGATAACATTTCGTTTTCATGAATTGTATATGGAATATATTCCTTCTGTTATGCGTTAATTGCATTATTGTATGATGCCTAGTTGAAAGTGTTTAATTTCATATATAATAATCAGATATATGTGATATAGTTTATACATTTCTTTGACTAACTATTTAGTCAAAGAAATTAGCTTTACACATTATCATCTCTGTTTAATACGTGAATTATCTTTATTATCACATGTCAAATAGATATCTTTTTAGATCACATATCACATAAAACACCTAGGTTTATATTAAATTAAGTTAACTAGATATTTGGATGATAGAATAGGCCATTTAGTTATCATTATTCTTACTGCAATCACTTGAAAACCACCCACTCGCATTTTAAATCCCACATTGGGAAACTGGTCCCATTATCCCTAGTCAGAGCAACCACTTCAAATAGAAAAGGAGACGTCTTTAAGGTCCGAACTGGGTGTTTATCCCCATGTTGGAGCAGCAAAAATCTGAGGCTTCAACACCACTCGGTGCAAAAAGGCCCTTTGACATGCCAGGGGACCGATTCCCAGAATCGCCCCCTGACCTGTCGGGGGTGATTTTGTGAATATCCCCCTAGCAAGACATGGGGTCGTTTTGGGTTTTCCCCAGGCCATGCACGCCCATGGCCGGGTGCACCCATCGGTGGCATCGACCCTTGTAGCCCATCCCGCCCAAGGTGAGGGTCAATTCTGAGAATCAACCCTCACCTTGGGTGGGTTGGGCCATGGGGGTGGGTGTCATCGATGGGCACACCCATGGCTGGCCGTGCCCATCAGGGGTGTGTGTGGTTGGGTGCGCCTGTCCATGGGTGTGCCTGCCCGTAACACGACTGTGTGGAGCACGTCATCATGTTGTGGGCACATGCACCTGGATGTGGTCATGGCCACCCACGGCATGGCAGATTGCAGCAATCCTTAGTGTTGTGGGCGAGCAAGCCCATGACCACGTACCCCTGGCTATGGGCATGCCCTCACGGGGAAGGGGGGCCCCTGGTAATTCAGGTGGCTGATTCCAATAATCAACCACCTAACCTACAACGGGGTCGCTCTGCCCTGAGTAGGTACAACCACAACCAGGAAGTCCATGACTAGTCCCATCACACTCATTGCTGACGTAGTGGCCTCCTGCGTACCAGGGGGATGTCGGGTAAGCCTGAATCATGTCAATTTTTAATTACTAAAAGAAATCTAAATTTCATTAATAAAATGTTAAATAGTATCTTACTGGAATTTTTTTTTCTCTGGTATTTTACGTGAAGATAACGACCCAACTGACACATAAATACTAGTAAACCTATGGGAGTTTAAGACCTGCACTTAGAAAAAGGGAAACTAACCTTTCAAATGCGATAATCTTTTGTTGAATATGTTGTTGATTACAATGTAGCTGCTCTACAAAATCACTCCAAGTCTTTTCACAAACCTCCAAAAGCCTTGATGTGATGTGATGTGACGAATAATGATAATGAAATTTATGATATAGTCAAAATTACGGAATTGTTTTACAACATGATGAATGTGGTATTAATTTTTTTACTATAAAAACTTAACATATAAATAGTTTTATGGCGATATAGTAATTTATGATATAGCAAAAAATACGGAATTGCTTTACCGCATGGTGAATATGGTATTAATTTTTTTTGTATAAAAACTTAAGATATAAATTGTGTTATTGTGATATAGTAATGTATTTTAAATGTGTGATAGAAGATATAATAAAAATGAAAATAAAAATATTCAATTGTCTACTAAATGTTATATAGTTTAAGTAAATAATAAAGGATAATTTAGGTAAAAGATTGAGTTTTAACTTTTAATTTAAATGTTTAGTTTAAAAGATTAATTTCATGAGAAAAAATTTGTTAAAATTATTCAATAAATTTCAGAAGAAAATATTGGATGAAAATACATGAAACAAAATTTGTGGAGGGAAAAGTTTCGGTGAAAATTTTTAGAGGGAAGCTTTTGAGGGAAATTTTCATTCTTTAAGGTATATATGATCATTAGGAGAGAGTGAATTTGTATCATTCAACCTATTCTATTTGAAAGAAATGGATTCTTCTTATAGTGAAGTTTCTCTTTGTGAAGCATCAACATATTCGTCATGTAACAACTCTATTCATATTAATGAATATAACGGAAATTCTTTCACTATGAATAGAGAGTAAAATCTTCCACTTAGTCCTAATCCTAAGGAATATGAGAGTAACACTCATGAAGGGAAGGATGAAGAATTTCAAATAAATAAAGAGTCATTGTTTCCACTTAGTCCTAATCCTATCGACTATCAGAGCAACAATGATGAAGAGCATGATGAAGAGTTTCAAGTAAATAAAGAGTCACGGTTTCCACTTAGTCGTAATCCTATGGGCTATGAGAGGAGTAGTGATCAAGAGCATGATGACTAATTTCAAATAAATAGAGAGTCATGGTTTCCACTTATTCCTAATCCTATGGACTTTGATATCAGCAGTGATGAAGGTTAGGATGAAGAATTTCCAGTAAATCAAGACTCACGGTTTCCACTTAGTCCTAATATTATGGACTATGAGAGAAGTAGTGATGAAGGCCAGGATGAAGAATTTTCTGTAAATCAAGAGTCACAATTTCCACTTGGTCCTAATCCTATGGACTATGAGAGAAGCAGTGATGAAGGACAGGATGAAGAATTTCCAATAAATCGAGAGTCACAGTTTCCACTTAGTCCTAATAATATGGACTATGAGAGCAGTAGTGGTGAAGGCTAGGATGAAGAATTTCCAATAAATTGAGAGTCACATTTTCCACTTAGTCCTAATCCTAAGGGCTATAAGAGCAGTCGTGGTTAAGGGAAGGATGATGAAATTCTAGTAGATAAAGAGTCACATTTTCCACCTAGTCCTAATCCTAAGGACTAGTAAAGCAATAGTGACGAAGGGCATGAGGAAACACTTAGTCCTAATCCTAAGGACTATGATAGCAACAATGATGAAGGGCAAGATGAAGAATTTCCAGTAAGTAAAGAGTCACATTTTCCATGTAGTCCTAATCCTATGGAATATGAAAGCAGCACTGACAATACACATTATGAAAAATATCCAATAAACATCGAGTCAAATTTTCCATTTAGTCCTAATTCTAAGGACTATGTGGGTAGCACTAATGAAGGGAAAGATTAATAATATCCTCCATGTTAGTATTTCAAAAGCACAAATGATCGTAGTGAGGATAATATTCCTCCTAATGATGATGAAAATGCTTATACACATGATCATTCAATGATGGAGACGTTGCCAACAAATATAGTATTGAAAAGTAGGAGGAGATCTTTTCATATCAATCCAAGATGTTGTAGTTATACAAGGGATAGAGCAGAATATCTCACAAGAAGAAGTTCTATCAGTGCTATCATTTCAAGTGAATGTTGTCAAAAGGATTGCTTGAAACATATGGATTTCAAGTTTTCATTGGAGAAAAGGAAGAGATATTTGTCAATGAATAAAAGCATGCAAAATTCATATTTAGTGGGGTGTATGCAATCTACATTGTCATGTTATGATTATCATATTGGGTCTTTATTTATCTGTAGAAAGGCTTTGAAAATGTTTCATTCAATGAGAAATTTTTGTTAGTCAAGAATCCAAGAAAATTTGGAAAAGGATCCCACATTTTAATGAGAAGTACATCATAAATGATAGTTTGGGCCATTATCAAATACTACAAATTCATGGATGAAAAACTTATTTTCAAAGCATGGAGAGTGTATACCAAATAGATAGACAATATATATTTTAGATAGTTTCTCAAGACTAGAAATCGACAACTTATACAAAGAATATGCAAAAGGTGTTGAAGGAAATGATTGATTTATTACATATCAATATTTTGTGAAGATATTGAAGCAAGAATTCAACAATGTCTGTATTCCTAAGAAGACAAGGATGGGGGTTTGCAATACATGTGCTTCTCTTAAATCAAAAAGGGATAAATGTGAAGGGGTAGAAATAGGTAATCATTCACAACATTAATTTTTAAAATTGTATAGTCATCAACTATGAAAAAGTATTTATTAATCACTTTCTTTTATGTTCTGTAGATTCCATTGTCAAAGTGCTTCAAGAGCATCGCAAACAACAAGCAAAACAAAGGAAAAAGTTGTATAAGCATCGAAAGAATTGTTATGATAACCCAAATAAATATTTGGGTTTGATAATTGATGGTATGGACCAGAAGAAAACACTTCTACCACATTTTTTTCACACATCGAAAAATTTTCAGGAGGAAAAATTTATTTAGTATCACTTGGTTGGTTGTATGGTCTTCAATGGGAAAATGTTGCTAAGGCTATACTTCACAAATCCTAATATTCATAATGATGCAAATCTGATAATAACCATACTTCATGATGTGCTTTATCATTGGTCTGGTAATCTTCCTGAAGTTTTGTATCTACAATTAGATAACACATGTCGTGAAAACAAAAATCAGATTGTTTTTGGATATCTAAACATGCTTGTTGAATTGAGAATTTTTTAGAAGGTAAAGGTTGGTTTCCTTCTTGTTGGGCACACTCATAACCATATTGATCAGATGTTTAGTCATTTTTCAATCATAATCAAGAGGAAGGATGTTGGAGGATTGCCATCATTAATTGAATGTATTAAGTAATCATACATGTCAAAGCCTATTTTTGATGTGATGGAAGAAACTATTGACATGCGGAGATTTATTCTAGGATTGCATGGTGAGGAGAAATGCATTGAACAGCTTAACGACATAGCTTCCAACATCAATTTCATATCAAAAAAATTGATGGGAAAACGCTAATATGGGAAAAGAAGTATTCCACTACTGCAGAATGGGTGTCATAATCAGGTTTGGCATTTTTGAAGTCATTCCAGATCATCCAATATTTGCCTCAAATATGTTGTTATTATAATCATTTGTTGAAGTTCATAATGCACACAGGCATAATAGAGATATAAATTATTTTGATTTCCTAGAAGAAATTTAAAAATGTATTAGATATACATATGAGTACTTCGAGATTGCTAATTCAGTTTGGTGGGATTATTTTTTCAATAATCGAAGTGAAATCATTTCAAGAACAACAAGTGAAGATATACCTTTGAAAAATCCATTTATTTGGCCATAAAATGTGTCAAATGAACATGAGGAAAGAAACATTGTTTAACAACAACACTCTCAAGGTATTATTAATTCTTCATAGGTAGAGGAAAGCAAAATGTATATTGGTTCCATAAGATCTTTTGCACAACGTGAAGCCATGGAAGACCTTTACAGGGATTCAGTACATGATATTAAATAGGGTTGCATGATCGCAGTGCTAGCAAATGGAGATGCCAATGGTTACCCATTTTGGGTTACTAATGTTATAAAGGTCATTATAGAAAATGAAGATGTTGTAGGTGTTGAAGTAAATAGGTATGCCAAAAATATGCACCCATTCAATGGTGTGTGTTACACAGTAATTTGTCACCATCCCTGTTACCCCTTCTCCCGCACATTGGAACACTTATTCCAGGACCTGTGAGAAGTGACATAACCTAAAAACACTTGCATTATATCCCCTTGAGTATGTACTTCATATGCCCTGAAGACACCTTCTGCAAAATACCCATAAAAATATCCCTTTTTCCATTGGCGCGGTTCCACTGTGTATCAGTCGCACCAATGGGGGAAATCCTCCAAAGAGGGCACGCCAGCTGGCGCTCTGTCTCAGAGTCACACTCGCACCAGCCCAGTTGGGTAAAGTTTTTAACAAACAAACTTACAAAGGTTCTTCCTAACCTATTCATAAACTGATTCCGTCTTGAGTTAGTTCAGTTGGGCTTTGAATCTCCATAGAAGGGAAGTGGTTTGCCACCTCTCATGGAAGCTTCTTGGTGATAAAGTCAATCCCATGAATATTGTGGATGATCCTAACTCCTTCCCCTCCATCTATAAAAGCTTTTCCTTTTGCCTTTGACAAGCTAGAGTTAGTCTCCAAGTTGCAAATTCTAAGTCCCAAAGTCTGAGAATTGCTAAGCTCATGCTACAAGAAGCCTTCTTCATTCCCATGAAGCTAAATCTAAAGTGAGGAGATTCTTGTCCAAGTAACCAAGGAGAGAGAGGCTTGTTCCCAATTTCCAACAAGATTTGCAAGACATGTCCTGCTGATCACCCAACCAAAGGAGGATTTGACTTCATAACTATGGTTGTATTCTTCTTTGTTTATCAATAATAGACGACTATCATTATGGTTCCACTCTCATTGTCTTTGTAATGATGATTGAGTTATATCCTTTCTGACTGATATATAGTTGCATCTATTGGATTTTATGCTTGTATTTGTGTCGTTCTTTGCATGTGCAGGTGTCCATTCACGAGGATCGTGGGGATTGTGACTGGCCAGAGCAAAGGAACGGGAGCGACGACTCTTCTACAAATATTAGCATTGGAATCCAGGTAGACCCTCATCATCGGTCTTTGATTTGCAATTAGGAACCTACGTGTTAGCATTGTTTGATTGTTGCTAGAACCCATTTGGGCTAGTAGGGATCGCCTCTATCCACAGAGGGGATTTACCTCTTCAACAATTTGGCGACTCAGCTGGGGAGCATGTCTTGCTTTTTGCTTATTTCTTGGTTTCTCCTACTTGGTTAGCCTTCTGGGTTGAATCCTTGTGTTGCTTCTTGCCCCTTGATGTACCTGAGTACTGTTGACTTAGCTTTGGTTCTTTTGTTTTTTATTTTTCCATAGCAAACTTGGCTGGCGCTCTTTTATAGGGTTATAGTCGCGCCAGTTGCTCATTGAAAACCCGCGCCAATACCTAAAAGGCGCTAGTTTCAGCCTGACAGTCGCGCCAGGCCTGGGAACTTTTGAAGTTTGCTTGGTTTTGAGCCTCCTGAGCTTGGTTTTTGTTCTAGGTACCTTTTTTTAGACTACTTGAGTGTGTTGGAGTGTGATTTGACTGGCTTTGATCGTTACCCTTTGGGTGTTTGCTTTTTTCCATCGATTTCACATTTCTAGCCCTAGGGCATCTAGTGGCTTTGTGTGTCGAGCCTTCCTCAGGTGTTTTGATCTTCTAGTGGTCCAGTCAATTCTTTGATTACTCCCTTGCACTTGTTTGGTGGTTCTAAATCATTTTGTTGCATTATTTGGGTGACTTGCTTCGCTTTCACTTGAATTCCGCTTTGTCTCACTTTGAGCCTACATTACACGGCTCATTGGTCTCTTTGGGACTTTTCTTGTTCTTTGGAGGTTTGCTTGGTTATTTAAGGAACTGAATGTGTTTGTATTGAGTGGAATTTGTTTGTTATCATTTCTCAAAGTTTGTTTAATGCACTTTGCCATCAACATAAAAGAAAAAAATCTCTTTTGCTTTGTATTAGTTAATGAGAATTAGAGCTTTTCATTTTGATTAGTGATTAGTGATCTTAAAGAAAAGTTTGTTAATTTCCATTAGCTGCATTAGGGAAGTTCTTTGTTGTTTTGTGATCATTTTGTTTGCATGAAAGCTCTCAAACCCTCTCGTAACTAGCATTCATCGAATGAAATGACATATTTTGGCATGTAGTTTGCATTTAGGGAATTTTGAGATATTACACACAGTAAGGCCTGAAAACTGAAACCTAATACAAGATCAACTTTAAAATGAACTGAATGAATATAACAACGCATTGGAACATAACGCACACATTTAGAGGTCTAGGCTAGAGACGTGCTCTGGCATCGTTAAACCTAGTCACTTTTGTTTCCACTCAAGGTTGGGTGATTCCTCCTTTTGTGACTCAATTGTGGTCTAGCACGGATTTGAGCTCCCACATACCGTCAAGTATATGGGGAGACCCCACTAGGTTATCATCCTTTATCCATAGGAATCCGTGTCTGCCGCCTTACAAGCCGTAATGCACCAAACAGAGCATTCAGGAAGATTCACCGCCGTACGGAAAGTCCTTGGTTTTCATATGATTGCCAAGGTGTATATGCAATTTTACGGATTTGTTTGGTAAACCTTTTTGCCTAGTTCTGCAGAGTAGTCACTTTCGTTCCTTTTTGGACTCCCTAAAAGAAAAGGTCCATCTGAGCACTTGTCACTTCAGGCTCATTAAACATTCGAAGGCGACTAGAGTCATCTTTTTGTCCTTTTCTCGACTCTTTAAAGATTAAAAGGTCAAGTTATGTCCTTGTGTCTTAAAATTTATTCAGCCACGATTCACATTTACCCGGTTAGATCTTGTTTGCATTAGCTTGAGTAGGGTTCTTTCTCATTTTTGATGGCAAATTTTCCAGAGTTTACCAACCCAGGCATCCCCTCTGATGGGAATCCTGGTCATTTCCATCCTTTTGGAAATGTTGGTGCTCCTTACATGGCAATGTTGTCCCTTCTTGGGTTAACTGTTGGGTTGCCTGTTTGGTTGTTCTCAACCTCTCTAGTCCCTACTGTCTCAACTCCTGGTCAATCAGTTCCTCCACCCAAACAACATCACGTTGATTCCAAGGTGGACCTCTCCCCTTCTTCGCCTGTTTCTACGTCCTCATCTTCTACTTCGCCTGGTGAAAGTCTGGATTCCAATAACCAGGTGGCTAAGAAGAAGAAGAAGAAGATGAAGAAGAAGAAGTCTCCTAAGTGAGAGGTTAAAAGTATAGCTCAAGTCGGGCCACCTTCTGCTCCTCCGCGGAAGGTCAAGTTTCCTTGTAGATTGTGCAAGGATGACCACCTTCTTCGTGATTGTCCTGGCATTCCTAGGATCTTAGAAGTATGGTCTCGCGATCCGGCCCACCCCTCATCGTCCTCTGAAGCTCATGGCAATGATACCTTCTTGACTCACAAGATTAAAGAGAAAGGGAAGATTCGAATCCCCTGTAGGCTATGTGAAGGCAACCATCCCCTTCACCTTTGTCCGCTCATGGATAAAGCTTCCGCTGTCTTGGAAAGTCTTACAGCTTCATCACCCCAACTTCCATTGGTTATCAGAGGCTCTCTTCAGACCCTCTCCCTATTGACAAAGAGATTGACTTAGATTCTTCTCTTATCCAGGCTTCTCTTCCCGAACCAGGCTATGCCAAGCCTGTTCCAGACCAACCATTGGTCAAAAAGAGTGTCGACTCGATCTCACCACCTGTCGATCACTCTGTTTCAGAAGAGCATCATGCCCATGTTCTTCTTGTCTCCTCAAATTCTCCTGAGTCCAGAAATGACTTTCCTATCCCAGCTGCTCTCGAAAGTCCTCATTCGGTTCCTTTAGAGCATGGGGGCAATCATACGATTCCCCCACCAAGTAGTCTGGTCGCTTCCTTCGATTGGAATTACCTGACTGCCTTCCGCCTTCCATCCAATGTGCCTTTCCAGAATATAGTACATGCCTGTGCTAAGGCAATACCTAGCACTGTTTTGGATGAAGGTGCATCTGTAAGTCTTATGCCGTCCACTACTTGGCAAGCTTTAGGTTCCCCGCAGCTTGGGCCGGTCACGCAGAATCTGTTGGCCTTCGATGGAGGAGCCTGTCAACCTCTAGGGGTCCTCCCAAAATTTCCTATTAATTTGGGAGGCAAAACCGTCTATATAGACGTACTGGTTACCCAAGTTGCTCCAGATTTCAGTCTTCCCCTTGGCCATGACTATGTTTATGCCACGGGGGCCCTTGTCCCTTAACTTTTCTGTGTGGTTTGTTTTCCACACAACGGAATAATTGTCACTATAGATCAATTATCATTCTTTAGTCCCCCGATGCCTCCTGCGCAGCTGCCATCCCTTCCTAGTTTTTACCCACCAGTTGTATCTGCCCCACCATAGATCAACTACGTGGCCACTTATCCCATGCCTGTATCCCATGATGATGCCGTCGTGGATAATGTCTTGGGGGCATTGGGTCCTGACTTCCAAGATGTTGTCCTTCCACCGGGAGTGCCATTCTTGGAAGCAACGACTTCGTGTTCATTATGATGAAGTTCAGTCGGGGCATAGTTCCTTTCCTATGTCAAGCTCCTTAAAAAATGAAACTAGGTCTGGTCAGAGCATAGTTCCTTTCCTGTGTCAAGCTCCTTAACAAATGAAACCAGGTATCATGAGAATAGTTTTGATCTTGTGTCGACCTCATTAGAAAACGAAACAAGGTGTAACGAGGATAGTTTGATCTTGTGTTGACCTCGTTAAAAAACGAAACAAGGTGTCCGAGGACAGTTCTTTTCTTATGTCGACCTTGTTAAAAAATGAAATAAGGGTTATGAGGATAGTTCTTTTCCTATGTCAACCTCATCAAAAAATGAAACAACTCCCTTTCCAAATCAAGTCTTTGATTAAGATCTCGTAAAATCCAAGTCGAGTCTTTCCAAGATCTCAAAAGTGAACCTTCATTCCATCCACTTTGTTGAATGCAATGAAGCTTGGGGGGCATGTACCTTGTTTTGCGTCATTATGTTGGGGGCATGTGAACTTATAACAAGCATAGTTTTTTGTTTCAAGCTTGTGTAAACATGAAACTGAATCCAAGCAGAGTTCTCCATGGTTCAAGCTTGTGTAAAAATGAACCCATACCTAATTCACATCTTGTGATTGCCGCTCTATCCGCTAGATTCTGCTAGATGAGCCTTGGTTGTTTTATTCCATTGCTACCATCTCTTTGGCCGATCATATGTTCTCACTTGGTTGTTTTTCCTTTCCTAAGGAACTGCAACGATGAGTGGCTTTGTTAGCCAGCCTCTTAACCATTACATGTTTTGAGCAGTTCCACCATTGCTGGAACAAGTTGCCACCCTTTATACCACTCGTTCCTCTAGGATGAGTCTCCTTTAAGCTCTTTTCTGACTCGTAAAAGATGAAAATATTGCCGAGTATTTTTCCCTTTTTGACTCGTTAAAGAGAATAAAAATGGAGGTCTGCTTTCAGCTTTTTTCTGACCGTTTAAAGATGAAAAGATTGCCGAGTTGTCCCTCTTGACTCGTTAAAGGTAATAAGAGGCGGTCTGCTTTAAGCTCTTTTTTCGACTGTGTAAAAACGAAAAGATTGCCGGGTTTTTGTCGTTTCAAGCTCGTTACCAGTTATGAAACGACGTGCTTCTGACCACTTTTTTACTTTTTTGGGTCGAAGTTACTACTTACGAAAAGTACTCCTCAATCGTAATGGTCGGGCGGTTCTTTTGAGCATTGTTTTATACTTTTTCGGGCTCGAGAGACACAACTTTATGAAAAAGGACACCCCCGGAGTTTACTTTTCTGCTGTCTTTTCAAACTCTCTAAACATGAAAAGACACAGAGTTTTCCTTTGTCAGACTCATTAAAATTTAATGACATTCGATGCTGTCGAAATGACGCTTTACAAGCATATGATATCCCCGTCAAGCTTGTTAAAAATAACTAGGGTACTCGCCAAAAATGGTGGGGAAAATGGAACCACAATTATTTTCGTGTTAGCAGTATGTCGCTCTTGAACATGGAACTTGTCTGCATTCGTGTCTGGGTGGGAACATCTCATCTTGTTTTTACACTTGTCTCCATGGGTTTGGGTTATCCTGTTTGACCTCTCATCTGCTCATTACCTCGTCACCATGACCCTTGATCATTTGATGTCAAGTACTGCCAAGTCCACTGTCGTGCCATCAATATGTTGAAGAGAAGTTGACCTCTGTAGAATACTCAACCTCCCTCTGATACCTCACACAAAACATCCTATCCTTCTCTGTCTCGTGTCAATGATGTGGGAAACATTATGGCCCACCTTCGATCAAGGTCACTTCCTGTCGACTTCAGCTCATTATCTAGGAAGTTGACCCAAAGACTCCCTTCAGGTGCCTTAGAGCCTGCGTACCTCAATGGTAGGTTCTTCATGTTCGACATGAGGTTTCCATTATTGACCTCCAATCGAATGATTCTACGAGTGTTAAACACCGGCTCACTGATTCGCACGCCGTAGATTGTACCTATAGTACCTTGAGGGCCATTGTCATTATTGGTGGTACCTCTTGCGTCTGTTAACAATTTTCATTATTGACTGGTAATCAGATGATGTTTTTGCATGTTCGACTTCGACTCCCATATTCGCATGCTTGAACTTGTACTTTGTTCAGGTCGAGATGTAGCACAAGACCCTGAATTTTATCTCTTGAGATCCAAGTTGCGATTTTGTGGATTATTATGATCATTACATGACTCATTCACTGGATGGCTGCGACCATGCCTGAGTCTACTTATCGATCCTTACTGGATGGCTACACCCATACCTTGGATCTAGATTTTAATGTACTCTGCTATGGATGGCTATGCCCATACCACATACGTCATGTACTTGAGATATCAGTTGTACTTCTTCATGCAGGTTCTTCGGCCGCAGTGTTTTCCGTTGGCCATGTTCTTGTAAACCATTTCACCCCTCTCTCTCTCGGGCTTCATGCTTTAGGGGGCATCTGTTACACAGTAATTTGTCACTGTCCCTGTTACCCCTTCTCTCGCACATTGGAAGACTTATTCCAGGACCTGTGAGAAGTGACATAACCTGAAAACACTTGCATTGTATCCCCTTCAGTATGTACTTCATATGCCCTGAAGACACCTTCTGCAAAATACCCATAAAAATAGCCCTTTTTCCATTAGCGCAGTTCCACTGTGTATCACTCGTGCCAATGGGGGAAATCCTCCAAAGATGGCACGCCAGCTGGCGCTCTGTCTCAGAGTCGCACTCGCACCAGCCCAGTTGGGTAATGTTTTTAACAAACAAACTTATGAAGGTTCTTCCTAACCTATTCATGAACTGATTCCATCTTGAGTTAGTTCAGTTGGGCTTCGAATCTCCATAGAAGGGAAGTGGTTTGCCACCTCTCATGGAAGCTTCTTGGTGATAAAACCAATCCCATGAATATTGTGGATGATCCTAACTCCTTCCCCTCCATCTATAAAAGCTTTTCCTTTTGCCTTTGACAAGCTAGAGTTAGTCTCCAAGTTCCAAATTCTAAGTCCCAAAGTCTGAGAATTGCTAAGCTCATGCTACAAGAAGCCTTCTTCATTCCCATGAAGCTAAATCTTAAGTGAAGAGATTCTTGTCCAGGTAACCAAGGAGAGAGAGGCTTGTTCCTAATTCCCAACAAGCTTTGCAAGACATGTGCTGCTGATCACCCATCCAAAGGAGGATTTGACATCAAAACTATGGTAGTATTCTTCTTTGTTTATCAATAATAGACGACTATCATTATGGTTCCACTCTCATTGTCTTTGTAATGATGATTGAGTTATATCCTTTCTGACTGATATATAGTTGCATCTATTGGATTTTATGCTTGTATTTGTGTCGTTCTTTGCATGTGCGGGTGTCTGTTCATGAGGATCGTGGGGATTGTGACTGGTCAGAGCAAAGGAACGGGAGCGACGACTCTTCTACAAATATTAGCGTTGGAATCCAGGTAGACCCTCATCATAGATCTTTGATTTGCAATTAGGAACCTGCGTGTTAGCGTTGTTTGATTGTTGCTAGACCCCATTTGGGCTAGTAGGGATCGCCTCTGTCCGCAGAGGGGATTTACCTCCTCAATAGTGCGTACAAGGCAGAGATGGTAGTTCATAAAAAAAATGGTGGAAAGAGAAAAAGAAAGGGTAAAAATAAAAGTCATGTCCGCAAAGTCCTCTTAATATTGGAGGATGTTGACATACTTCTTTATGACTTCAATTTAACAAAGAGAGGAACTCTTTGCTTCAAGACCATAAATATTCTGTAGAGGCTATTAGCAGAAGAAACAATGTTGAGATGGGAGTCTGTTGAAACCAATCGTAGATCTAGAAGACTTTTGAAACCTGAAATGTTGGGCATGCATGTGGACTCAAATGGGGCACTGGTTGATGAAAAAGAAGAATATGGAACATTTTCATCTTCATCTAGTCATTCATCTAAAGATGTGAATTTTGATGGTGTGCAAGAAAATATGAGTGATTATGAATAATTGTCTAAGACAATTGATATAATTGATGTTTGCATCGTATCTTGAAATAAAAAGTTTGATTTACATATGATGTTAAATAATGTTATCAGTCATTTTTATGTTTGTTCGATTATATGTGTTATGGGTGAAACCATCCTAGGGCTTTGGATTGATAACCCCAATAGAGCAGAGGGCAAACCACAACAAGAAATACTTAAGAAATCAAGAAAAATGCCTATTCTACTAAATCGTGTATGAGTGTCCTTACCCAGATGTCCTTTGTTTGGGTAGATCCTGTAGGGTGCAAACCCTCAGCTTCTCCCGATCTTCTTGAAACCTGAAAATTATTCAAATGGAACATACATGACAGTAGAAACATAAAGGATATACATGATTTTAACTTTAAAACATATAAATGAATGACTAATTATACATCAATATAAGATTCATAAATGAATTACAACATAATTTGATGCATAAACACATTTCATATTGGAAATAGAACAATATTCCTTTTATTGAAGTAAGCTATAAACAAGGTGAAGAAATACAACTTGAGTCCTTCTCTGGCTCCAAGCAGAACTGTCCTCTGGATCCGTCCTTTCTCAACCTTCAAAAATCTTCCTCCATCACCAATACAAGGATATCTCAAGCAATATGGGGGATATCTATAAGCAAGGAAACAATGATTTCCTGAAGCTTTGTGGAGTGTAGGAGGCATAGGGATTCTTCAGACTCAATCAAGGATAATCTCACTATAGTATCAATATCTCATCCTTTCTCCCTTAAGGCCTTCCGATGGAGGTTTATTTATACCTCTCCAAATTAGTTTTTCTAGTTGGGAAACAGTTGGGCGATGGGCAATAGGAGGTGAGTAATAGGTAAAACTCTTGAACTCCCCCCAAAATTAAGGAAATTTATTTTCTTAAATGTTTTAACATATGTATTGGGATTCGATATATCTTGACCCACGTGTACACGCTTTTATCATAGGGAAAACTAGCGTATAGGGAATAAAACAATGTTTTTTAGATTTTGGACCAAGTTTGGAAGGAAGGGATGCCCTAGGTGATAATCAGAGCATTAGATCTACCAAGAGTGGTAAATGGTGCTATAACAGATGCCCCCTAATATATGAGGTCAGAAGGGGTACATGACAACCGAAATGTATTAAGTGTATGGAAGGAATCATGTTGGGACTCAGAAGGAGATCCCCAGAATTTAGCCTTCCAAGCGATCGAAAGAGATCAGAAAGAAACTAATGTCTGAGGCTGGCATACCCATGATTAGAAATAATAAAGAATTTCTACATTTGAAGTACAAAAGTGGATCCAATATGCATACAACTATAAGGGAACTGAAAATACATAATGGATCATCTGATCATAATCAAGAAAGTACATGTCTGAATATCACATATAAAGAGCTGATCATTGAAGCTAATAAATTGATCCAAATAGTACCAAGTGAACATGATGGAATAAATGGTACAACACCGCAACTTGGGTGCCAACATATAATATGTTTCTGTAAGGAACTACAACATATAATGTGGATGGTGTCAACTAGTAGAAACAGGAGCAACTGACAAGTGAACCAGGACATGTTGATGCAAACCCGAGGTCTTCACCGACTGCCATGGTACATTTCTACACAATGGGAATGAATGATCTAAAGTCGACCATGTGAGAAATCATTTGATTATAGGTTATTGATGGATATCGTTAACAAACACAAGACTACTCACCGATAATGATGATGAGGGTCAAGGTACCCAGTATAATCTAACAAGTGCGAATAAATGAGTTGTAGTCGAACACTTGAAAGAATCTATCACTTAGGACGCAATGATGTTTTCCCACTATCGATAGTGAAGGAATCTACCACTGATGATTGCAAACCCTAAGGTACTGTGAAATGGACTCTATATCCCTTTCCCAGAGCAATGAGCTGAAGTTGATGGGAAAAGATCTGCTAGAAGGAAGGCATTAAGGAATCCTTCATCAATCTAGTGTGAGTGTAACTCGTAGGCCAATAATGTGGAAGGAATTAGACAACCAAAGATGTAGTAACCCAACCGAATCATGTTTCCGGCATACACAAGATGTGGCTAGCATACATTAGAAACCCTTTGAACCAACCAGTAATGAATGCTGACACAAAGGAAAGGAATCCATCAATAGGGTCAAATGGAAACCAAGGCACTGCACTAATCCTAATGTGTGATAATGAAATCTGATGTCGAACTCAAGGGAAACCAACCAGTCAAAGACCCATGATACTGATCGATACTGAGCACAAGGTGACCTATCAATAATGAAAATAGGGCCTGGGTGTGGCTCTAGATCTGCCCTGAGAGAAATTTGTCGTAATCGATAAGGACAATACCCACCAACAAGAAGTCAATGGAGACCTTCTCGAACCGGCACGAGCAAAGGACCAATAAAACTAATGTGATAATTAACATGATGCTGACAACCATAGATGGCTGACTAAAAAATAGGTTTACTTCCCTTGAACAAAAGCATGACTCAACTGGGACTATATGGTAGCATATGATAACTTTGTATAAGTTTGTCATGTAGGAGGCATATGAAAACTCTCCATATGATTGGAAGAGGTAACCAATAGGAGGAGGACTGACTTGATAACAAGGTGAAGGCTCTCCTAAGTCAAACTAAAGCCCACTCGAAAGGAGGAAAGACTTTCTTTTGAGTGATTTGCTCAAGGGCAACAAAACTGACTCTCGCTGCCATCAAGATATGGAAATAATGTCTCGTTTCTCCTCTTTTGGGAATATATAATTTTTTTGTATTTTTCTTTTACATGAAGCTTGAAAAAGAATAAAAGAATGCTATAGTATAGTGGAAAGAACGAGTGTTGGAAAAGCATAAGCTCTAGTTCCTGGGAGGGAAACATTCCTGTGCTCAATGCAAGGTGGCAAAACTGGTCAAGGACACTCAAAGGGATGTTCTTTCCACAAGCATAAGGGTGTGTCAAGTTGCATAGGCTAAGTAATTGCAAGGTTGATTTTGCATAAGACATGGTTGATGAGTGATTTAAACACAAGTCCTAGTGAAGCTGGCTCAAGGCCAAAAGGTACAACTAGTCAATATGCAATGCAGCAGTACAACTCAACACAAAGGAGCCTCTAGCGTATAAGGCCAGAAAGTAGCACACAAGAATGAGAATGAGTCTTCAACGCACAAGTCATGGTGAGACTAAATAGGACTCCCGAGTCTACACAATATAGTAGCATGGGCAGCCAATGTTAGTGAGGATCTAACTAATATGCCCATGTAAAGGTTGGCTCTACCATCGTATCATGATTTTTAAAGTCGGCGAGTGAAAAAGGTTTGCAAATAAAGATTCAATGGGGTTAACCCTATGGCTAACATATCGCAGTATGGAGGCTAGTATGCAAAATGCAGCGGAAAGTGGTATTCTCTAACCTATATGCCAGAAAGAAAATGATACCTGCAATGACAGGTCGGCGGTCATGGGACCAAAATTATGTCTCGAAAAAGTATCCAAAATTTCCTGAAAAGACAACCCATTCTTGACAATCCAGGCCACAAGGTCCAAAAGTCCATAAGACAAAAAATAATTTTGAAAAAATAATTTTTATTTTTCAACTTATATAAGGACTTTTAGACTCACAGTTTTGTCAGTTGTGTTTTGAGCAAGGATTTGTGGAGACAAACCCAAACAAGCTACCTCCAACCAATTGAGCCATTTAAATCCCTCCAAAACTTCCAGGTAACCCTTATATCCTGCTTGTAATTATTTTTGATACTTTTTAAATGCTTTTTTCAAGTTTTGACCGTAGGAAAATATGTCAAAAATTTGAAATCTGTGTACACGCAGGTTGAATACAGGTAACGCACGTATACGAGGGCCCTACACACAACTGTGTTAAAAGGTAGGTCGCGTGTGTGCGAGTAAAAACTTTAAAACATAAATCTAACGGTTTCAATTTTTTTTTTTTTTTTTTGGGGGGGCAAGATGACCACCACCTAGCGAGAAGGAGAGCATAGTGCTATAGATAATCAAGTAATGGAGGACCAAATTGCTTTGGATGCTTTAAGAGGTTGTGGCTTGATAAAATTCATTAAGATTACCAATATGAAAGCTAACACACGATTGCTTGAGCTTTTGATTCATAATTGCAGTGTAGAGGATGATGCATTCATGATTGATTAGATGCCCCTAAGGATCGAGATCAAAGATATATACTTTATTACTGGTCTTTCTTGAAGGGGAGAGGTGGTGCATTTGACTAGCAAGACGAACGGTAGTCTTACTGCAGAAGACTATGTCCACATATACTTTCCTGGTCATCCTGAAAATATTGGAAGTCAGATTCCAATCAAACATGTAGAGAGTTTGTCCTTGAAGATTTTACTATTTACCATTTCCAGGGCAAATGGCTTTGCTACTTTACATTAGGCCTCACGAGTATCTATGAGCCTAGTAGTGGAATGTCTCACCACAATGTTTGATTGGTGCACACCTCTACTGACCAATATGAAGAACCAATTGACATCCATTTAGAAGGGTCAAACAAAGAATTTTGGATATGGCACAATCTTATGCTCATTCTTCTTTGAAAAAGTACCTGGGCTTCGACCCAAGGTATTATCGACTGTCAGTAGCCCTAGAGATCCATGAATGGGAAGGTGGGATGTCCTCATCAAACACCTTGGGTCTGGAGATGTGCCCAAGACAACTTTTGATGATGGGTTTTTTGCATGGTGGGATCAACAAGTCATCGCAGTCAATGACTACCCCTATGCCGGGTGGATTTCTGAGGAGATCCAGATTTAGTGTTACCACCGAATGTAGCATGGGGTGCCATAGGTAACAATTTTTCAATTTTTAAGATTTCTTCCGATTTTTTGGTTTTTTAATGAACTTAAAAATATTTTTGATGAGACAAGGCACTTACAAAATATATTGATCATGTTTCATGTGTGGGACCAATGAGACCTAATGGATTTCCTAGACATAGTCATCACGAGAAGGATGTAGAAGGGGTTGCTACTGAGACAGAGAGAGTTCTCCATGCAGCTCAGAGGAACTTGGTGAGGCTGACTCACCAGGTACCCATGATAGCCATAGAGGATCTACACAAGGAGATGCAGCATTACATGGTAGGAGTACCACGAGACTGAGTGCGACTATTCCAGCTTGTAGCCAATGCTGTTGTTTATTTTCTGGCTGCTCATCTTGAGCCATCTAGATAGATGATCAGATCTTTTTATGATTAGACATGATGATGGGCATAAGCCTAGATTTTGTAGGTCATCTTGTCCCAATTTTTTGTATATTATTTTGGACACAAACACTCTATCTATATACAGGTGATTTTATGATATATTCATATGATCTTTTTATTATTTTTTATGTTTTTTAATTTGATGAATGATTTATATGCCAATCCAATGCTTGATTAGCAATATAATCTGCTAATGAATTTTTTGATCATGGAATGTGGACATATGTGATATAAACAAAAGATTGGAACATACTCACTCTAAAAAAATTGTGATATAAATAGGGATCTCATACCCGATAAGTGTTATTCAGTTGAGATACCGCCAGTTGTGAATCTAAATAAACCACTAACGAATCAATACCAAGATATATTACCTCGGATAACAAATTAATATCAACAGTATATTCAGAGATATTATTCGAAGCAGGACCGATACGTACTCCTCTCGAAACCATCAATTGGCCAAATGGATAATAAATCACCCAAGCCGTGGAATCAAGGTTCCAGGTCTTCTTACTCGCACCATCAGTGAATCCTAGATATACCGAATCATGCATCAATACCTAACCAAAGCAGATAAAAAAAAATATGAACATCACTAAAACCACTATATAGATATGTACAAACATACAATATATACAAACAAGCAAGTGCTCAGTCAAAGCCTAAGAAAAGTACTTCTTAAGATAGAGCCCATTTCTAGGCTCCGCCAATTTGTTTCCTTCAAAGTCAAGTAATTCATAAGCCCCCTTTTTCAAAATGTGCTTGACTATAAAGGGACCGTACCACATAGATTTAAACTTACCTGTCCCCAAGGCATCTTGGTCTTGATCGCAGACTAGAACAAGGCCACCTTCAAAAATATTCTGAGGATGGACAACTTTATCATATTGAGCATTCACCCTCTTCTTATGGGCTTCGTTTATTATGGTGGCATCTCAACGATGCTCATCAAGATGCTCCAAATGAACGAGGCATTCCTCGAGTCTAGAAGTCTCTGGAAGAAGTTCAACAACTAGCTTAAGAGAAGGAATTTCACATTCAATAGGAAAGATAGATTCCAACCCATAAACTAGTTGAAAAGGAGTAAAACCAGTGGCAATCTTAACTGATGTTCGGTATGCCCAAAGTGTCAGATACAACATGATGTGCCAATTGGATCGAGCTTTTTCAATCGTCCTTTGCAGGATGATTTTAAGGGACTTGTTCATGGCTTCAACCTACCCATTGGCCTGAGGATAATATGGAGATGAATTCTCCTATCGGAAACCCAACTTGAGAGCCAATTCGAACATCATTTGATTTTGGAAATGACTGGCATGGTTAGTGACAATCTCTTTAGGGATACCAAATTGCGAAATAACCGGATTGAAGAGAAACAAGGCCATTGTTTTATTGTCATTTTTGAAAGTAGGCATGGCCTCATCCCACTTTGTAAACTAGTCTATGGCTACAATGATGTACTTGTGATTCCCTTCCGAAGGTGGATTACAAGTAGTAAAATCAATGCCCCACTTCGTGAAAGGACTGACAGTGATAATAGGGAAAAGCGGAGCTAGATTCCTGCGCATTTTCCGATTATTGAATTGACAAGGATGACATATTTTGACCGCTTCAATAGAATCTTTGAAAATCGAAGGCCAAAACTAGCTCGCTCGCAAAACATTTTGGGTTGTTGCAAGCACCGATAGATGACCGTCACAAGCTCCACTGTGGAAATCATTAAGAACTAATTCAGCTTCTTCCAAAGTCAAACAATGCCTAAGGATTGAATCAATCCCACGACGATATAATGTGTCACCTAAAATAACATAATTCTTAGTGAGGCGATGCAACTTTCTATCCTCATCTTTGGAGAAAGTGAGTGGAAACTTCGAAGTCTAGAGATATATAATGATATCTCCATACTCGGGATCTTGTGAAGAAATGAGAAATAAATGTTCAACAAGAAAATTTTCGTCGTGAATAATTTCTTCCTCACAAGGCAACTCTAACATCAACTTTCCAAATACTAAAGATTCTATAGATTTAGCCAACAATAATTTGAGATCAAATTCTTGTCAAATGACAATCCATCCATCATATTTTCCCCCAATCATTCGCCTACTGAGGACAAACTAAAATGGATTGATGGCTACTAGGACAAACGTTTTTTGAAGCAAAATGTAATGTCGAAGCCATTGGACAGCATGGACAGCTTCCAAGGCCAATTTGTCAATGGGAGAATAGCATAGTTCAGGGCCTACCAAGCCTTGACTTAGGTAGTAGATTACATGCTCACAGAAAGCATCATCTTCCTGAGCTAGAACCATACCAATGGTTGATTCTGCTGCAGCGAGATACAAAAAGAAGTCTCTACCATAATCGAGTGGACTCAATACTGGGGCAGAAGTTAATGATTTTTTTAAAGCATTAAAATATCATTGCGCGAAATCATCCCATAAAAATGGGACTCCTTTCTTAAGAAAATGCATAAATCCTTTTGTAATCTCGGCATAATTTGCTATGAATCTCCTCAAGGAATTTCCCTTTCCTTGGATACTTTGAAGTTGACAAATGGAAGATGGGGGAGGAAACTGAGGTATTGCCTCAACCTTTAAGGGATCAACATGAATCCCCTCTGTCGATATGATTAATCCTAACAACCATCCGGATGTGACGATGAAAATGCACTTATTTGGATTCAACCGGATTTTATAAAAATGACACCGTTCAAAGATCAACCGAAGTTGTTTAGGATGATCAATTCTCTTTCAAGAATGATCATCTAAATCATCCAAAGATGCTTCGATAACATGTTTGATGTCCTGAAAAGCCATAAGACATGGCCCGCTGAAAAGTGGCTCCAACATTTTTTAGGCCAAAAGGCATCCTTTTGTATGCAAATGTACCCCAAGGAGAAATAAAGGTTGTCTTGTGCTAATCTTCTGGATGGATAGTAATTTGATTTTAACCAGAGAATCCATCTATGAATGAAAAATATTCATTACCTGCACATTCATCAATAATTTGATCAATAAAGGGCGTGGGGTAATTGTCTTTCAGACAAGCCTTATTTAGGTCCCTAAAGTCAATACATACTCGGATCGTTCCTTGCTTTTTATCTACAGAGACTGTATTAGAGACCCACTCAGTCAAAGGAACGGGGTATATAAAGCCTGCCTTAAACAACTTTTCAACTTTATCTTTAATAGTTGCTGCTTTTCTAGGATTGACCGGTCGAAATTTTTGATGAATAGGTTTAGCTTTTTCATATGTCCTAATGTCATGATGGACTATAAATGGATCTATTCCAAGAATTTCCTCATAAGACCAAATGAACACATCACGAAACGCTTTGAAGAGATCAGTGTAAATTTGAATTTTTTTGGGAACAGTCAGCTCCGATGAAGACATTTTTTATTATGTTAGGATTCCTAGAGATGTTCACAGGTACAATTTGTGAGATAACAGACATGTTACCTTCGACAGAAAATTGTGCTAGGGCCAAAGTGTTTCAAACTGTATGAAATTGTGTGATTACGGTGAATCAGAATCATCTAAGGCTAAGTCTACTTCCAATGCCTTAGAGCCACTCTATATTGAGAGGCCCTCTGTTGAGTCTATACCTAGGATTCTGAATATAGTTTGAACCATAAGGAGCCCCTTGTGGTCTAGCAAAATTTAGAGTTTGATCATCTCCTGCCGAAAATCCTCCATAACTAGTAAAGTTACCCCCTAAAGAAGTGTGAAAAGGAGCAGAAAGCCCCTAATAAGGATTCCATGCATCAGCATAGGGAGAAAAGTTTTGAAAAGAATTGACAGAAGAATATGGCATATTCCCCTATTGGACAAAATAATATTTATTCCTGGCTCCTAACCCACTAACCGCAGGGTTTTTCCAACTTTGAAATAGATAATAACCTTGACCTGAAAAGGAAAAAGGCATGGATCCCACAGTTGGGTCTGAATGTGGTATATGACCACCCCTAAATGGGAAACCCTGAAAAGAAGTTGATCCACTCACTATGGATGTGGAGGCAGCTGATGGAATACTCAATGGAAATGAAGGAATCATGCTGGTTAACATTCCAACAAGGAAAAAACCAATGCTAGAGGCAACAACTTGAGAACTTCTACTCGATGATGGAATGGAAGTAGAATAAAATATAGCAGTGCTAGGAGTAACGAAAGTTATAGAAATTTTTCCTCCTTCTTGTACAAATATAGGAGTCTGCATACTTGTAGCACTTGTCATGGATGCCATGCTTCCAGCAGTGGTCATCGAAGGAAGAGATTGATGTAAACCTGGACTCGAAGGCCTGTTGGTTGGAGTTCCAATGTATAATAAAATGTCTATATGATCAGGAGGAAGAGGAGAATTAAGAGATGCAATAGACTTTGAAATCTCTCTGACCTCGATATTATCTTCCGACTGAAAGAGGACCCAAGAAAGAACTGGAGTGTTCCTCTATAACTCTCCACTTGTATTAGGTCTATCATGTGAGTCAATGACTACAACTCGACAATCAATCTCTGATGGGCTTGCTGCCACTGGTTGAAAACCACTGACATTATTTCACCTATGCCTTCGAGGAGAAGGTTCACAACTCTTAGGTGATAGCCACGAAGTCTCCAAGACCAACGAGATGGTCAATCAACCACTTTGAATTATTTTTAAGAAATCTACTTAAAGAGTCTAAACAAATTGTAAAACTAGGCCAACTAGGATGAAAGAGCACTCTCTAAAAGTCCCTAAAGATACAAGCCATCAAACAACTTTCAAGTATTTCTGCTACGGGTGATTAGGACCAGACACCAAAATATAAGAAAGTCAAAATCAAGGGCCTTCTGAAAATAGACTGGGGTAATTACGCCCCAAGCCTACTAGTGAAGCTATCAAAGGCAATTACGCTGACCTCCAGACAACATCCTTCGCCAGTGCAAGCATCCAAGCTTCACAAGAGTACCCTCCCAAAGTACTATTGAACGTGATGCAACGTCACCCTCAGGTACCACATGATTCCCCTCCGCAACCACCTATGCGATCCCTAGGAAAGGCAACTATCGATACCAACTCGTATCGAAAGTCAGGTGGGACAGTCGTGAGGCGGGATCCAACGAGTTGGAGAGGGGTCATCTCTCTTCCTTGTCTTCACTCTCCCTCGTGCTTAAATCCCAGTCACGGAGCTTTCCTGGTGTTTCTAACAATATTGGGTTTTGCTCTTTATTCAACTTCTACATTTTGTAATTTGAGCGGCCTTAGAGAGTTAACTCTCCACTCACCTAATCCAAGGCTGTAATGAACCTAAACTTGTTGGTGTTCATTTAATGAAAAAAAGTTCTAGCTCATTTTGTTAATCGCTTGATTTTATATAGTTGTTCTTTAAATCAGAGGGAATTACACGAGTGAAACTAATGACGTTTTTATGATGGAAAATAAATCAATAGAAAACTATCCATATGAATGCAGTCATTTTCTTCGATGAAGAGTGATCTCTACTTGGGTTCTATGAAAACTTAAGAAAAATATTTTTCTTTTCTTCTCTGAAACAATCCACACACACCCAAAAATTAAAAAAACTAAGAATTCCTTAAAATACAAACTAACCTAATGAAAATTACAATGATCATGCAAGATACTAAACAACACTCATAAGGAAATGAAACTCTTTATAGAGACAATAAGCAACCTTAAAATTAGTAGGGAAAAAATTTGAACACAAATCTCTCTTCAAAGCAAGCAGAACAAATCGTAAAAGATCTCAATTCGCTTTTCAACACTAAAACAAAAGAAACCGAAAACCAAAAGCTTGGAAAAAGAAAATCAAAAGCAAAGTTTTTTGAGCTTTTTCTTTTAAAGGGAACAAAACAACTTTTTGAGGTCACAAAAGTACTACTAAAACTCGAAAGATCAATAAATAGGCAAAAGATGTCCTTCAATCTTGCAAGTTATAAACTCAAAAATGAATAAAACTTGAACAAGAAAGATTACAAAGTTGTACAAACTGACCCAAGTAGCAGCAAAAGATGTCGACAAACTGACAAAATGGTCAAGAAATAAATACTTTCAAACTTGTCAAAAAGTCTCTCAAAAAGCAAGAAAAGCAAGAAGGCCACCAAACAAGGGGAAGCAAAGCAAGGGATTTGAAATCCGGGTTGGAAATGAAATTGAAAACAATTTTTTGTTCTAGAAGACCAGAACAACCAAGGACTTCAAAACAAAGCCTTGAACCCAAGATACAAACTACAAACTTGCTTAAGAAGCAATCCTAGGCGAAATATTTTTAGTGAGAAGGAGATTTTTTTTAGAAAAATAAAGCTTGCAGCAAAAATGAATTCTCCAGACAACAGACGACCATACAACAGTATAAACCACTAGGCAAAATACGTAACTAGGCAGAAATATTTGAAGAAACAGTCCAAAAAATTGGATACGCGACTGTGTAAAGACATATAACCGTGCACAAGTTCTTCTAATATAGGAAACTCGCATATACACAAATATGCCTTCAGGAAACTTGAATGTATATGCTGTTGTAGTCAAAGAAAATGGTGTATACAAAGCTTTATTAGGAGAAATCAAAATCAAGGTCTGATCAAGAAGATCAGACTTGATGCCTAGGATACTAATGGACAAAACAATACTGTAAAGCAAGCAATCAAGAAAGTGAACCCCGATTGAGAACAAACAACCCAAACCAGGAATAACAAGATTGTTATCCCCAATGGAGTTGCCAATTCTATTACGGGTGAAGCCACCTAGGGCTTTGGGTTGAGAACGCCAACATAGTAGAGGGAAAACCATAACAGGAAATACTCAGGCAATCAAGAAAAATTCTTATTCTACTCTATCGTCTAGGAGTGTCCTTACTGAGATGTCCTTAATTTGGGTAGATCCCACAAGGTGCAAACCCTCAGCTTCTCTCGATGTTCTTGAAACCTGAAAATTATTCAAATGGAACATACATGACAGTAGAAACATAAAGCATATACATGATGTTAACTTTAAATCATATAAATGAATCACTAATTATACATCAATACAAGATTCATAAATGAATTACAACATAATTTGATGCATAAACACATTTCATATTGGAAATAGAACAACATTCATTTTATTGAAGTAAGCCATAGATAAGGTGGAGAAATATGACCTGAGTCCTTCTCCAGCTCCAGGTAGAACCGTCCTCCGGATCCATCCTTTCCCGATGTTCAGCAATCTTCCTCCATCACCAATACAAGGATATCTCAAGCAAGATGGGGAATATCTATAATCAAGGAAAGACGGGTTTCTTGAAGCTTTGGGGAGTGCAGGAGGCAAATGGATTCTTCAGTCTCGATTAGTGATAATCTCACTATAGTATAAATATCTCATCCTTTCTCCCTTAAGGCCTTCCCATGGAGGTTTATTTATACCTCTCCAAATTAGTATTTTCAGTTGGGAAACTGTTGGGCCACGAGAATAGGAGGTGAGTAACAAGTAAAACCTTGAACTCCACCTGAAATTAAGGAGATTTAATTTTTTTAAGTGTTTTAACATATGTACATGGGTTGGATATATGTTGACCCCTGTGTACACGCTTTTATCACAGAGTAAAGTACGGTATAGGGAATAAAACATTGTTTTTTAGATTTTGGACCAAGTTTGGAAGGAAGGGTTGCCCTAGGCCATAATCAGAGCATCGGATCTACCAAGAGTAGTAAATGGTGCTATAACGATATTTTTCAATTATGATGAGCTTCATAGTTTAGAATATCCATAATGCAACAATAACTTAGAGATATAATTTACGTTTCATTCAATCTACAAGTATTGACATTTTGAGGAACTGCAAACAAAAGAAAAGATAAAGCTTCCAGAACTGGTTATAGGAGAGAAGTTGAGGGGAACCATGGCCGGTGGTTACGAGCTTAGGGTTTCTGCAGGTCCATTCGTTGCCGCCGCCGCCTCCACAGTTTTGTTCGACGCTGCAGGTCCATTCGTTGCCATCGCCGCCTCCACAGATTCGGTCGATGCTGGAAAGTGCTGGAGCCTGTCTGCGGGATCCACAGCGCGCGATGAATCCCTTTGGATCTGGTCTGGATCCATTAATGGAAAGGAGCCACTGGTATCGATTCAAACCAATCAGGTATTTGAGGTTATTCCCACTTTCTTGGTTCATTTCGGCTTCCTCAGGGCGACTCTGGACACCCCTCTTCATTGCCCGGGGTTTTATGCTTACAATCTATCGACCCCCACACAGTCTCAGGATGACCCGCCCTCCTTCGCGGGTGATCTTCCCTGGAGAGTGTGCGCATTCTGCATCATCGGGAAACAGAGTCGATTCCCTATTCCTCTGCCCCTGCTTGGCACTCCGAGGCCGCATGGTACAGACCTACCCTACCTTGTCCACAAAGATAGCAGATCTGGGCAGGATCAAAACGCCTCAGTGACTCAAATAGCAGTAGGTTCAGGAGGAAAAAAATCTAAGCTAGGCCACAAGGACCCAGAACAGGATCGAACCCAAATTTTCATTAGAACCCTGTCAGAAAAAACTATATGCAAGCAAATCTGGACAGGAATATTGATAAAAAATATAAAGGATGAAATACAAGCAGATACAGGCATCCCATCTCACCTGCTAAGTTTGATACATGCAGGTAAAATCCTGCAAGAAAATTTTACAGTACAACACTATGGCATCGGTCGAGACTCAACTATCTTTCTAAGCACAAGGCTGAGAGGAGGAAGCTCGGGTTCAGGCCCTAAAAGCATTGGTTCTTTTAAAGATGCTGTCAAAGGGAAGGGGGAAGTCAAAAACAAGTCATCAACACCTACAGATCTTCCTGGTCCCTACATTGTGGAGCAAAGATCCCAGAATCCTGTGCTGCAAATCGATATGCCTGAGGTAAAAAATTTTCATTCTGATCTTTCTTCATTGGCTGTCATATGCAGATTCAACGGATTTTGGCCTAAATCAGATGCTTTAAGACAATGGATCTTCACCACATGGACCCCAAATTGTGACATCCACTTGTGCTCCAAAGGTTTCTTTATTGTAAAATTCGACTCGGTTAAGGAAAAAGATTTTGCCCTCCATGAGGGGCCATGGTTCTGGGGCAATGCTGGTCTTTTCATGACCCCCTTTCCCGGGTTTTGACCCCTCCACACTATGGTGGTTTCTAAAATGCTGGTTTGGGTCAGGCTCCACAACCTTCCATTACATTTCTGGTTTCCTAATGTTTTTGCAGCAATAGGGAATGCTATAGGTACTTTCATCAAGCAAGATATGGAAAGAATAGACAGATGCATTCATACTTTCGCCAGAATCTGTGTGGAGGTCGATCTTAGTCAAGGACTTCCTGACAATATAATTCTAATCCATAACAACTCTCAGTGGAAACAACCTCTGGATTATGAAAACACGGCCTTCAGATGTCGAGGCTGTCAACAAACAGGACACCTACAAAATAACTGTCCGCAAAACAGAAGAAGGAACAAGAAACAAGTTCACAAACCAACAGGTTGGCAACGCACAGTGAATCCAGAAGAAGAAACAGAGGATGAGGGGAGACCTAACTTCCCACCTGATCAACATGAAGATCCTATTGGGAGAATACAGGGGCTGCCTCCCACATGGCAAACAATCAAGAACATTTGTCCACAGACTCCAGAAAATTTACTACACCAGCAAACAAGAACACAAAGATCCCCAAAATCAGGCAGAGATGACAAGCGAGGATCCAAGCATGGGAGGCATCAAACGACATCACCACTCAGATACTTCAGACTCAGACAAAGAAACAC